>OV884017.1:12047500-13297500 GCA_930367235.1 Sarcophaga rosellei
ACATTAAAAGAATTGAAAGAACAGAAACCCCTTGATATAAATGATGCTGTTAAAATAGCTCAAAAGACTATTCATTCAAATTTTAAAGGGAAAAAGCGAGCAAACATTATAATACCGAGAGTTATACCTGTACCGAAAATTGGAGGATTTCTTCCACTTATTCCCGTACTAACAGCATTGTCAGCGCTTGGTGGTTTAGCAAGTGGGGGATCCGCTATTGTCAAAGCAGTAAATGCTATCAAAAATGGAAAAGAACAATTGGCGGAAGCTAACCGTCATAATAGATATATGGAATCAATTGCAATGGGTAAAGGGTTATATCTCAAACCATATAAAACTGGATATGGTCTTTACTATAGTCCAGCTCCAAAAAACTACTAGATAACCTACCTGAGCGCCCATTAACAGATTTAGATATAAGAAAATATGGTAAACATCTCAAACATTTTAGGGGTGTTTTCATGCGTGATTCTTTACCTAAAAACCATTCAAACAAGAATGCGGCATTGTTAATTTAGATGATTCAAATGGTATGGGAACACATTGGGTAGCATATTATAAAAACCACAACTATAAAGAGTACTTTGATAGCTTTGGAAACTTACAACCACCACTTGAGATTGTCAACTACCTAAAATTCCCCATTGAATATAATTATGAACGAAAACAGAACTTTAATACATTTAATTGTGGACACTTGTGTTTAAAATTTTTATTCAATAAATATAAATTGAAATGAAATAATTCAGAGTATTATTCGTATTCGTACTATTGAGCCTTAAAAGAAAGGAAAAAATGGTGACAACAGCTGAGTTAGAGGATATATTATATAGACATAGTAGTCAAATTGATAAACAACATGTTGATTTATTTTCAAGTATTATCAATAAACTAAGAATATGTAGCAGTAGTAAAATAAGTAAGCTATTTTTATGTATTAATAATATCATACATTTGTATTATTGTGAAAAAATGTACTCAGAATCTTTTAACATTTGTAGATGTCAAACATTTTATAAAAAATATATAATAATTCAAAAGCTAATATTACTATATTTCATAGATATGTGTACTGTATTATACGAAATAATAAAATCTGAAAATAAAATATACATACATAAGAAAAAAAATCTGATAAAATAAAAAAGTAACTTGTTTTAATTAATCTCTTTATTATATATAATTTCTTTTATTTAAAACAGTAAAACTAAAAAATTCTAAGTCCTTAAGACAAGTCTATTTATACTCTGGAATGTTGATGAAGGTGTAATACATTTTAAAAGTAATGGGCAGTAAATTCAATTATTTAAAAACAGATATTCTAATTATGTGTGAAAGAAACAGCAGGCACAACTATACATTCCTTTCTTATCAGTTTAAAATTGAAGATCCTTCTAACACAAACAACACAACAACAACAAATACAACAACAACAACAAATACAACAACAACTACAACAACAACAACAACAACAACTACAACAACAACAACTACAACAACTACAACAACAACAAATACAACAACAACAACAACAACAACAAATACAACAAGAACAACAACTACTACAACAACAAATACAACAACAACAACCACAACTACAACTACAACAACAACTACTACAACAACTACTACAACAACTACTACTACTACAACTACAACAACAACAACAACTACAACAACAACAACAACTACAACAACAACTACAACTACTACAACAACAACTACTACTACAACTACAACAACAACAACAACTACAACAACAACTACAACAACAACAACAACTGCTACAACAACTACTACAACAACTACTACAACAACAACAACAAATACAAATACAACAACAAATACAACTACAACAACAACTACTACAACAACTACAACTACAACAACAACAACAACATCATCAACAACAACAACAACTACAACAACAACAACAACTACAACTACTACAACAACAACAACTACAACTACTACAACAACAACTACAACTACTACAACAACAACTACAACTACTACAACAACTACTACAACAACAACAACAACAACAACTACAACTACAACAACTACAACAACAACAAATACAACAACAACCACAACAACAACAACAACAACAACAACAACAACAACAACAACTGCAACAACTACAACAACTACAACAACTACTACAACAACAACAACAACAACAACAACAACAACAACAACTACTACAACAACAACTACAACTACTACAACAATAACTACAACTACTACTACAACAACAACAACAACAACAACTACAACTAAAACAACAACAACTACAACTACAACAACAACAACAACAACAACAAATACAACAACTACAACTACAACAAATACAACAACAAATACAACAACAACAAATACAACAACAACAAATACAACAACAACAAATACAACAACAACAACAACAACAACAAATACAACAAATACAACAACAAATACAACAAATACAACAACAAATACAACAACAACAAATACAACAACAACAACAAATACAACAACAACAACAAATACAACAACAACAACAACAAATACAACAAATACAACAACAACAACAACAAATACAACAACAACAACAACAACAACAACAACAACAAATACAACAACAAATACAACAACAACAACAACAAATACAAAATGCTTACCAGCAGTATTCAGATAAATGCGCTTCATAATTGTTAGTACAAGTGTAGATTTGATAGTAATTTGTTTTACTTTAATTTTTATGTTTGCTTTTTAAATTTTTATAACTTAATTATTAATTTTGATTGACGTTTGATTTTATTACATTTTTTTATTTTGCTTTTATTTCATTCTTACGTTTGTTTCTGTTCAATATGTTTGTTTGATATCTGCATGAGATTTAAACCAATTCGTAGTCATTTGCAAAATAGTTAATTTATAATTTGCGTTTTTATCAACCGACTATTTTATTTACTACAGGGGACGGAAATATATCACACTAACAAAAACCAACAAACAAAAACAATTTTTGTTTTTAAGATATTAAAGCAGATATCAAGCAGATCGTGACCCGATGTAAAGCAGATCGTGATCAGATATAAAGTAGATCGTGATCAGATACCAAGCAGATCAAAATCAATATCAAAAAATTGATATACTGAAACAGTGATCGTATAAATTGGTGTATATGTAGGAAATCGTCGTGATTTCAGATATTTTTGCGAAGAGGTATGAAAGTAACGAAAGAAAATGGTTATAATCTGGGGTCAAAATAAAAAACCCAGTCAGTGTAAGATGGGAAGAGGATTTGTAAACAACTTAATAAATAAATTACCTGTTGAATTACATCTGCCTGGTTATCAGTTTTGCGGACCTGGTACGAAACTTGAAAAACGATTAGCAAGAGGAGATAAAGGAATAAATTTATTAGACGCAGCTTGTAAGGAACACGATATTGCATATTCACAATCAAAAGATATAGACACAAGACATCAAGCAGATCAAATTTTAGCTGAAAAGGCCTGGCAACGAGTTAAATCTAAAGATAGTGATATTAAAGAACGTGCTAACGCGTGGTTTGTGACAAACGCTATGAAAGCTAAAGTGAAATTTGGATTAGGTTTGAAGGAGCAGACACATAAGAAAAGAAAGAATGAGAAAATAATGAGAAAAGGAAAAATGAATAAATGTAATAAGAAATTATTCACGGCTACTGTGAGAAAAACATTAAAAGAATTGAAAGAACAGAAACCCCTTGATATAAATGATGCTGTTAAAATAGCTCAAAAGACTATTCATTCAAATTTTAAAGGGAAAAAGCGAGCAAACATTATAATACCGAGAGTTATACCTGTACCGAAAATTGGAGGATTTCTTCCACTTATTCCCGTACTAACAGCATTGTCAGCGCTTGGTGGTTTAGCAAGTGGGGGATCCGCTATTGTCAAAGCAGTAAATGCTATCAAAAATGGAAAAGAACAATTGGCGGAAGCTAACCGTCATAATAGATATATGGAATCAATTGCAATGGGTAAAGGGTTATATCTCAAACCATATAAAACTGGATATGGTCTCTACTATAGTCCAGCTCCAAAAAACTACTAGATAACCTACCTGAGCGCCCATTAACAGATTTAGATATAAGAAAATATGGTAAACATCTCAAACATTTTAGGGGTGTTTTCATGCGTGATTCTTTACCTAAAAAACCATTCAAACAAGAATGCGGCATTGTTAATTTAGATGATTCAAATGGTATGGGAACACATTGGGTAGCATATTATAAAAACGACAACTATAAAGAGTACTTTGATAGCTTTGGAAACTTACAACCACCACTTGAGATTGTCAACTACCTAAAATTCCCCATTGAATATAATTATGAACGAAAACAGAACTTTAATACATTTAATTGTGGACACTTGTGTTTAAAATTTTTATTCAATAAATATAAATTGAAATGAAATAATTCAGAGTATTATTCGTATTCGTACTATTGAGCCTTAAAAGAAAGGAAAAAATGGTGACAACAGCTGAGTTAGAGGATATATTATATAGACATAGTAGTCAAATTGATAAACAACATGTTGATTTATTTTCAAGTATTATCAATAAACTACGAATATGTAGCAGTAGTAAAATAAGTAAGCTATTTTTATGTATTAATAATATCATACATTTGTATTATTGTGAAAAAATGTACTCAGAATCTTTTAACATTTGTAGATGTCAAACATTTTATAAAAAATATATAATAATTCAAAAGCTAATATTACTATATTTCATAGATATGTGTACTGTATTATACGAAATAATAATATCTGAAAATAAAATATACATACATAAGAAAAAAAATCTGATAAAATAAAAAAGTAACTTGTTTTAATTAATCTCTTTATTATATATAATTTCTTTTATTTAAAACAGTAAAACTAAAAAATTCTAAGTCCTTAAGACAAGTCTATTTATACTCTGGAATGTTGATGAAGGTGTAATACATTTTAAAAGTAATGGGCAGTAAATTCAATTATTTAAAAACAGATATTCTAATTATGTGTGAAAGAAACAGCAGGCACAACTATACATTCCTTTCTTATCAGTTTAAAATTGAAGATCCTTCTAACACAAACAACACAACAACAACAACACGTGCAACTATGTTTCTATTTCTTCAACATTAAATCACACAAAAAATAAAAAAACAACTATACATGTGTGCATCCCTTTTCTATTTCTTCAACATTAAACAAAAAATTAAATAAACAAAAGCATACCCTATATCACGTACTCGCTGATCATCGACAGCATGAACTCAGACTCGAGACGAGTCTACTCACTTTCAATTAAAGAAATTCTAACTAAATGCATCATAGAGAACAACCACACACATTACATGTTACAGATACTCATTCTGTCCGTCCAATCATTCGTTTGAAATACAAATAAAAGGAAATTCCCAAATTTGTATGGAAAAACTGCTCTAGAAACCCCATACATTTTCACATTACATGTTACAAACCTATCAACTAACCGACCACTACCAACTGTAGAGTACGCATGCTCCCAAATTTGTATGGAAAATCTGCTCTAGAAACCCCATACATTTTCACATTACATGTTACAAACCTATCAACTAACCGACCACTACCAACTGTAGAGTACGCATGCTCCCAAATTTGTATGAAAAATCTGCTCTAGAAACCCCATAAACATACTACTCCATTATTCCTTAACAATACTTTCTTTCCATTGTTTATTGTCTCCCTCGTTTACTTAAAATTTTAATTAAAAAATATTTACAAATAATTGGTCAATTCACACAAGCCTTTGTATCGTTGTATTCATTGTATTGTTGGAAGAACATACAACAGTGTATGATTTTATTTTTATTTATTTATTTATTTTAATATTTATTTATTATAAATATTGTTGGAAGAACATACAACAGTGTATGATTGTTGTTGATAATTTTCATATAAAAATCCGATACACTCATACACATTTTTTTCCTATGTTTTTGGAGGTTGTATTGGTTTCGTGCTATCAAATTGTGTGAATGAAAAAAATGTGTATATGTTTTCATACGTTGTGTTGGTTTCGGGCTATCAAATTGTTTGAATGCCACGAAATACACAATACGGCATAGCATTGAGCGTTCACAAACAAACAAATGTATTCAATACAACATACAGCATACAAAGTTGTGTGAATTGCCCAAATAATTCAATAGCCAGCCAGCTCTGTCTCTCTGTCTCCCTGTGCTCATTTGAGTTGCAAAACTAAGTAAATGAATGAATAGTTTCCCCATTGAAATGCTTTTTATTCAAGCATTTTATTTAAAAATAAATAAAAAGAATTTTTAGTTGTTTTTCCATTCATTTTTCCACCACTTAAGTAGACGCCACCATGGAAAAAACTATAAAAATAGAAATGTTTTGTGGAACGCAATAACATAATAAAATAATTGTCAACACACCATATACACAACAACATAAACGGTTAAGAGCTGTTGTTGTTTATGAAGAAATTGTTTTAAAATAAAATTTTTTTAAACAGAATTCTATAAAACATGAGAAACATTTTTATGCGACATTTTGAAGTTTAGGAAGTGACGAAAGATGGTTTTGTTTTGTATAATTTTATCTGCAATAAATCTCGTTAGTTTATTATCATTTTAATGAATTACTTGGGTGGGTATAATGGTTGCTGCACGATCGTTAGGATTGCTGTGAAGGATATACTACGTCATCAAGACAGTTGCAGTCACAACCTAAAACTTTAAAGTTAACAATCAGAATCAAATTGTTGCGATAAGTTTGAAGTCGTTACACGTTTTATTGCTACAGTATCAGATTTATGTATCAGTTGACGTCAGAGCAAGCATATATTGAAGTATTTAGGCATTGTTACTTTTAAAACTTTTTAGGCAGTAAGTGGATATTCCACATAAGAGTTATAAAGCAAGGAAAACTGGTCCTCTAACATGGTCTGTTCTGGAGATTCTGTAAAAGTCTACATGTACTGTACTATACTTTTAACTAGATAAGGTGGAATAAGACCAGGTGGTCTTAGGAAATTTATTTTGGCTGTAAACTTCAGGCCTAAACTAATTGACACATAGCGAGACTCCCTTGTTTAACTCTCATGGTGGGTTCTTGTCAATATAATATGTGTTCTCTGGCCTCAGACATATCCCGGATAATGGTGTAGTTATTGAAATTGCTAGAGCAGGCACACTTCTATTGGTTAGCGATCCACACATAGATATATGTGGGTATACTTCTTACTTAAGTTAAATTATTTATTGCTGGTCGCTGATAAATCGTCGGCTTAGGAGGAACCTTAGTCTATTAAATGACTTTTTGATTTAAATTTGATTTGAATCATACCAATCCACTATTTACATAAGACCACAGGAACACTGTACCTATTCCCACGGTTCGCTGCGTAATGGATATATATGTATATACGAAAAAACTTCGCTCACCTAGATTGGTTGAGGAAAGGTAATATTCTGCATTCTATTTGAAAATGTCAATTTCAGGTTCACCAAAGTAATGGCGAGTACGGAGATAGCCTTTCATAAATATCAAATCAAAAATATATACAATTCAAGGAAGTCCTTTAAATCTGAAGCCCTGAAGTTGATAGTCAAAACCGTTTAGTCAGGACTTGCCTGTTAATCTCTGTGGTATCACTAAAAGTGGAGTAACAACCATCCGTTATAAGTACTCAAGTGAGTTTTGATTTAGTAAGGCTACCACTCCTTGCAATCCTTTCTTAGTGGAGTGTCGATACCTTTTGGTATGTTGCTGTAGTCATCGGGGTTCAACTGCTAGCTCAGACATTTCTTCGGCGACTTGCTCGCAGCAGTCTTCTGGCAAAAACTCTGAGATTAAATAAAAATTACCATGTAAAGTTTCTCAAAAACCTCTTATTCGGAATCGACATTAAATTTTAACACACACAACATGGGTGGTGTGTGAAACTATTATTGACTAAAGGGTTGTAATGGTTATTTAACTAAGTAAGTATTTCTGACAAGGTGACCAACTTGAGTCTATTACTCGTGGCTGCATCTAAAAGAATACAGAATTCTTACTATAGGTAAGGGATAAAACTGTCAATGTTTTTTGTGTATAATTTGGTGTACAATTCGTATACAATTGCATTTCCTGTGAACAGTCTTATATTCCACATATCGAACTCGACTCCATTATTTTCATATGCTTTTCCACGTGCGTGTAAAGACGCTTTATGTGCTGAAGATTAGATATCAATTTTGTATACGATGACTGCATGGAAATAGAAGTTCAATTTGTTCTAGCGTGTGATTCTCTTGTAATACTTCTCTGAAGTGGCTAACATACACGGTGTGTTGCAGTTTACATTTAATAACGTCCACAATTCACCCAATGACCAAGGCTGTGATTGTATGCCATTTTGTGCTTGTGCGTGAGTGTAGCTTGATGTCCAAGAGGAATTTTAATTTAAAAACAAAGAAAACAAAGTACACTGTGCTTGATGCTGTTCTGCTGAAATTTTCAATTATTTGGAATGCAAAATTGAATAAAATTTTAAAAATAGACCACTTTGTTCATTGTTTATTATTATTTTGTTAAACAAAAAAACAGAAACATAAACAAAAACTCAAGCAAATAAATTTGAATTTTAGCAAGAATTTCTTTTCATTTCATTTCAGTCTTTAAAAAAGCAAAACTTTGTCAAAATAAATCGTCTTAAAAAAAACGAAAAAAAAAACAAGAAATTATTTAAAGGGATTTTAATTTTTTACAATTATTGTTTCGTGAATATTTTCTTTTATTTTATTTAAATTTTTAAAGAATTTTAATTTTTTTATATTTGATCACTATGCCTGCGTACATAAAATGAGGTTTTGCAGCATCAGCATCAACAGTAGCTGTATTGTGTGTTGTTTTTACAAAAATATTATTTATTTGTATGTACATACATACGTACATATATTCGTACGTAATTATTTAATTTGTTTATAAAACAAATATTTGTATTTAAAATTTATATTATTGATTTAATGTTTGCTTTTGTACGCACATTGTACGCAATTGTTTGCAATAAAAAAAAATTTAAAAAAAAATTTGTAGAATTTTTGTTTGCCTCAGTCTGTAAATAAATATTTAAATTAACAGCAGGGGAAATACTTAAAAACTTAATATCACGCACGTGCATAATGCGGGGGAATTTATTGTATTTGAAACAAAACAATACACATTTAAAAGTAAAAACAAATATTTAAGATTTTTCGTATTTGAAAATATTTTTTAAACGGAAAGTTTTCGTTTACATTGTATAACTTATTATGGTAATGTTATCCTATGATACGTATTTATTTCCTTGGAAATTCATTCTAAAAAAAGAAAAAAAGAAAAAAAAAAATACGTTAATGTGAACCCACATGTAGTCGTCATAACTTAGTTGGTAGTGTGTTGGCTTATTAGATATGAGGCCACTCATATTTCCAACTAAACGAAGTATGAAAATATATATCTTCGACGACTTCCTCTTAGCAGATTTCTGGCAAAAACTCTGAGATTAAAATGAAATTACATTGAAAAATTGTCTCAAGAATATGTCGTTCGGAATCGACTTTGAACTATGGCTCTTGCCACATATGTATAAGATTAATACACACAACATAGGACAACACAGGAAGAGAAATTGTTTTAAATGCTGGATGATTTAAAAGTTTAAATTTAAAAATGCAATAAAACAAAAATTTTTTGTTTTGAAGAGGTTCACTGTTTAGAGAGATTTCTTTCAAGGACTCTGTGGCAGTTTAAAAAGAGTTAAACGATGGTACATGAATATTCTTTGGGTCAACATTTCAGATTCCTTTGATTCACACTGGGTGGTATTCAGACAAATTTTACTTATTCTAAACTTTATACAAATCAAGGACAAAAATACTAGGGTTGAGATTGCAAAGAGTATCCATTTATTTGATCTTATTGCCAGAAATGACATTTGTTAACGGGCCATGAGTACACCTGCTTGTATAAGGTGGGCCATTAAAAAGTTAAAATTTAAAGCGGTTTGAAATATTTCCAAAGTTATTTCTCTGTTAACAAGTACAATTGTTCCCGCTTAGAAATGGAATCTTATTTCATTCACACTACCTCATTCGATTTTGGAGTGTATGGATCGTATCTCGGCAATGGCATCACGAATGTTGGTCTTCAAATGCTCAATTGTCTCTGTTTTAGTGGCATAACACTTTTCTTTAACGGCGCTCTACAGAAAATAGTCCAACGATGTCAAATCGAAGCTTCTTAGTGGCCAATTGATAGCACAATTGCGGCTAATTAAACGGCCATGGAACTTTTGAAGCAATAAATCGATTGTGGCATGAGATGTGTGACAACTTGCACCATTCTGTTGAAACCAAACATCATACATACGTACATAATTGGTCATTACAACCCTTCAGTCAGGATTACGATATAGTTTCTCACACCACTCATGTTGTGTGCGTTAATTTCTATACATGAGTGACGGAACCTACAGTTTAAAGTCGACTCTGACCGACAGATTTTTGAGAAGCTTTTCATGGCAATTTTATTTACTCTTAGAGTTTTGCCAGAAATTTGCTGAGAGGAAGTCGCCGAAAAAATATTTTTGCAGATTTCGTTTAGTTGGATATATGTACCTGACCTGTGACCAAACATCGTTCACATCAATACCCTGAAGAGCGAGTACATTGACCGTAATGGATGCACTGTCCTCATTTGCAAAGAAATATGGGCTAATGATGTCTTCGCTCTACAAGCCGTTCCGAACAGTCACTCGTAATTAGCTTCTGTAAGACTACGTGTGGAATTTCTGAGCGTCATATACGGCAATTTTGCTTGTGAAAGTACCCGCACGCAGGAAGAAAATGAGCATCATCCGGAAAGATGTTTTTTTTTTTTTTTTTTTTTTGGCAAAATCTACATCATCGTGCAGTTTTCGTTGGCCCATCTAGCGAATCGAAAACTAAGCGGATGGTTATGCGGCTTTAACTCTTGAACCAGTTCAACTTTGTAAGGCGCCATAGCAAATGGATGTTGATGGACTTTCACTCTCACTCACACTTCCAACCACAGCTTGGAGATTTTCGAAAGTACGCTTACGTCTTGGCGCATCAACAAGGAAGCCAGGGTCACGAACTTTAGCAATAAACTTGTGTATAACGGCAAATTGTCTTTGTTTTGGAAATAAATTCCAACGTTGCTCAATCATAAATCGATTCATTACGTTTAGTGGAGATAAGATACTGAATTTTGTGACAGAATAGAATGACATACGTATTACCAGATTCGAAATAAACAACGGTTCAAATTTAAACCAATAGATGGTCCACCCGGCAGTTATATACAAGAGAACATTGTCAAAATTAAAATTTAAAAAAAAGTTTCCGAACTAAAACTGTCAAAATGTAAACTTAGTCTTCTTTTCTAAGGCCAAATGTATACGAATGCATATGTATTTGCATTGGACACAGACGTGTGTGTGTTTAATAAATAAACTTTGAAATTATTTTTCATTTACATTTTGTTACATACTTTTGATTGTTGACAAATGAAATTGTTTTCAAAAATAAAAATAAAAAAATAAAATATTCGTAAATAAATTGACCACAAATATGTTTTGTAAATTAAACAATTTATTTTTATTAATTGACACAAAAGCTAACTTTTGCTTTTGCTTTTTAATGTAATTAAGCATTTAATTAAGACAAAATTCTATTATTTGTTGCACATATTCAATTATTTTCAGTTGTTTGCACACAAGAGAACAGGAAACACAAAAAACTTTTCAAAAATTAGTTTGAAATACATACTTCCGTTTAAACAAATATATTCTAAAATATGTATAAAATATATATTTTATATGTATTCAATTATAAAATGAGGTGAAATGTTGATGTAGATATACATACATACATACATATTTCTATATTGACTACAACCCTTAAGCAAATATATACTGTCTCTCAACAAAATGTTAAACATGCTTCTGCTTATGCTAGCCTTAGGGTATGTTTTTTAAACTATTTTTGAAGTTTAAAAAAAAATGTTCATGTTTTTATTGCAGAGATCAGCAATTGGTATGCAAAAAGATGAGTATTTAATTTCTGATACTTATACGCATTCATACTTATTTTAATATCACTAGCTAAAACCCGGTGTGCTTCGCTACTCCTATCGATATGAAATATAAATATTCAAAATATATTGATATACATTTTTTCTTATGTATATTTTTATTATATTGAGTCAATAACCACCTCAACGTAATGCAATAGGTTAGGTTAGGTTAGGTCGGAGTGGTAGCTCTGATGTCGCAAAGCTCACTTGAGCACGCATAGCGGCCCGTTGTGATGCCACGGTTGAACGCAGTCCCTGTACTAAACAAGTTCCACCAAAATAAGAAAAGGAGGAAGTTGGTCAGCGCAAGGTCTGCACGTAATACAATAAGAAGTCTGAATTTTTAAATATTTATTTTTTACTGATATTTACAATGTTTTATAATAATTATTTCTTATTCTAGTTTTAAAATAAAAAGTAGCCTTCGAGACATACAGGAGGGTACTGTAAATTTTCAAGAAAATCGGTCCAGCCGTTTAGCCGTCTATAGCCTTCAAACAAACAAACCCACAAACAACTAAACACACATTCATTTTTATGAATGTATATAGACGTACATATTTCAATTACTGTCGTGTATTAAATATTACATAGAGCTGACGGGTGACGTATACGTGATATTTTGTTAGACAATAACACTCATACTTTTTTTATTTATTTTATTTAAAAGTAGCCTATAAATCCTTCCAGACATACAGGAAGATACTGTGAAAATTTCAAGAAAATCGGTTCAGCCGTTTAGCCGTCTATAGACTTCAAACAAACCCACAAACAAACCCATAAGCACACATTCATTTTTATATATAAGAAGAAGAAGATTACTCATACTACTCATATTCAAAGTTTTAGGTACTTATCGTACGCCTGATGTTGATTTCGACTCTTCTTTACTCAACATTTAAAAGAATCACACAAAATAAGTATGATTCGCATACGAACACTACAATACTCACTAGAAGGTTGTGTGTTTGCTTTGCTTGCTCTCTTTGACTTTTTCTTTCTTCTCTTTTTGTAAATTCAACAACAACTAAGACTGTAAATTTTGATAAATGATTCGAGGAGTCACTTGAATCATTTATGAGTATTATTAATATTTTTCCAAAGTTATGAATCTGAATGAGTAGGCGTATGAATCAAACATATTTCGAATGTTAAGAGTTTGATGTTAAAGTTGTACTCATACTCATTGCAACCTATACTTATAAATCAATGTTGTAGTGAGTATGAATGAATCAGAGTACATAGTTAAATTTCAATACTGTTGACTCACTTATATACAAAATTTCATATGTACTTATGAGTAGCGACAAAGCGATTCATTGCTAATCTCTGTTTTATTGTTTGTATTAACATGTCAAAAATATTTCGAAACAATGCTTTGGAAATCATTACAGTTTTCATTCAAATTCAAATTTATTTATATTTTTTTGTTTTGTTTTTTTTTTGTTTTTCTAAATTCAAATTCAATTGCTTGCTTGTTATTGTTGAGTGCGTTCATTAAAATATGCAAATGAAAGGAAACAAATTTTTTTTTTTGTATAAAAATAGTTTCTTTTTTTCCAACATAAATAAAAAATACGCAAAACAAATTAAATTGCATTTCCTGAATAGTTTAAATATTAATAAATAATATACTTTATTTACATGTTCACATATATACAGTGGTGGACGAAATTATAGGGCCATACATACCTACCAGCGACGTCCTCTCAACAGATTTCTGGCAATCTGAGAGTAGGTAGTAGTAGTAGCTAGGTTGTAATCCTGACCAAAGAGTTATAATGGTCAATGTATGTACATATGTACCTACAATTTCAATAATTTGCTGATTTTTATCATCGTCTTCATCTTGAAAACTTCTGCGGGAAGGTTGTGTTCACCGTCTTTGTGGAAGACTGTTTGTTGGATAAGTTTACTTTCTAACTTTGATGAAGAAATAAAGTTCGTTTGATATGATAGGTAATAAGCATAATTAGGAGCTTTTTCTTCCTTCACGCCGTGACTTTTTAAGTTTGTAGCCAGATACGATTTTCCTAGATCCCTCTCCAGTAGTATGGTCAACAACCTTCATTCTGTGTTAATATACACCACTCATGTTGTGTGAGTGTTAATTTTATTTTATACATAAGTGAAGTGACCTACAGTTTAAAGTCGACTCCGAATGACAGATTCTTGAGAAACTTATTTACTCTCAGATTTTTTGCCAGAAATCTGCTGAGAGGATGTGGCCAAAGAAATATTTTTTCATATTTTCGTTTTGATGTCTGACCTTAGGTTTGACACGTGGCCTCACGTCTAAAGTGCCAACACACTGCTTGCTGGAATACGGCGGAATATGATGGCCTTTCTGTTACGTTGCCCAATGCATTATTTTCGAAACTAAAATTTCCTCGTCTTGTACTGTCCCTATTATTTTTCTTTTCATGCGAATTTATTGTATTTTCTTGCTTCAGTTTCTGAAAATAAATATCAATTTTTAAAAGAAATTATGCAAAAGGCAATACAACATATGAAATCATTATTATTATATTTAATGTGATAAACCCATGCTTATTACGCTTTCCAACACTGTAGATACATACATATGTATATGTAGATTGTTTTGATTGTAAAATAAATTCAATTCTTTTGTTTAACAATTTAGCTTCAAATTAAAAAATATTGCTAATGCAGGGATAAATGTTTTTCAGTTTTAAACTTTTAGTTTTTAGTTCTTGAGAAGGGAAATTTAATAAAACAAAAGCTGCTAGGCTTGTCGTAATAATGTTAGCGAATTTACAGTGAGCGTCAAAAGAAACTGTACATAAAAAAAAAGTGTACATTAATAAATTACCGTTATTTTTGTTTTAAAATTATTTTATTTGCCAGATTTAAAATAGAAAAAAAAAAAATAGAAAAATATTTCGAAATATTGTCAAATTTTTTCGTGCACTCTCCTTAAGTAGTAAAAGTTGAGTTTGGTGATTATTAGAATTTTATCCATAGTGTACAGTTTCTTTTGACGCTCACTGTATATGGATATTTCTTGCTTGGATGAAATCGTTGGTCTCAAGTAAAAAGGCCCTAACTCACATTTTTTTCGAAATTGATTTTTTTGTGATTTCAATGTGTATTTGTGTTAAATTCATTGGAATCACAAAAAAAAATCAATTTCGAAAAAGGTGTAAGTTAGGGCCTTTCTACATGATACCAACGAAATACTCAGTGAAGAGAGATAAGTAAATATGGTGTAAGAAAAAGTGTTTGGTAATGGCAGCGTTCGTATGCGGCTAGTTTTAAAATAGCTTCGGTTTTATGTGTACACCCGGCTCAAAATTCAAATAGTAAGACTTACATTTTGAATCGTTTGACATATTATGGATTAATATTGCGACAACAGTTCTGTTTTTAACACAATTATTCCAGGTTTCCCAGATATTAGCATTCCCAGATGTAAGCAGCCCTACCTCGTTCGCTTCGAATATAAGTTTTTCTTAATTTCCCTGTGAGTGCTTCGCTTAATTACATATTTTCTTTTTATCACCTGGCCGGCCACAAAACTATAATTCTGTCTGTCATGCTCACCACAAAATAATCCTCTCATTTGAATTGTTTATCAATTTCAATTAATTTACCATCACCATCACTATCACTGCACTAAACAAATAAAAATTAAATGTTATTGGCCATCATTTAACAGCAGCTGTCATTTTAAGTCCGTTAACTAATGGCATTATGCGCCATTCATCTGCAAAATAGATACACAGCCAATAATGATTATTATGTGGCCATAATAGAAACTATTGTTGGTTGTAGTTATTGTAGCCATTTATTTAAAAATATTCAACACAGTAGCCATTTATTTAAAAATATTCAACACAATGTACGATTTTTGTGGCTCATTAAACAAGCCGAATACGATTGGTTTTATACGCTCAATTCATGTAAAATGTGGCTTTTTATAATGAAATTGAATTTAAAATGAAATTAAAAAAAATTATGATTGCATTTAGGAAGTGTTTAATTGTCGCATGTAATAATAGGTTTGTTCCTGTGTTAATTAGAAAATACAAACAATTCAAAATTCCTAGTATATTATCATTTTGGATGTACTTGGTTGGGCTACCTTTAATGTACTTGACCTTTTTCTTTAGATAAGTTTTTACTGACGTTCATCAAAAGTTCTTTGCATTACGATTATATTGATGAAGAAAACCAAGCGCGTTTTCTAGGACAATATCTTTGGAATTCACTACAAAAAGCCTGAAGATTTTTGGCGCTTAAATAATGACCTTCGGTCATCTTTATGCCTCACCCCAATACCCACTTGCTAGCAGCCACTTTTCAGGCCTAATGTGTCAAAGTGTGTTATGAATGCCTATAAGCGGGTAACTGTTTTCCTTTAAACTAGAACTACTGATGACCTCCAACGACTAGACGATGGCTTAATTATCCCGTTTTTTTCATCTTTCTGATCATCTCCTCCACCTCCTTTCTCTTTGGTTTTGGTATAATCCAGAGTGTATGTTTTATTTGCTTTGGTTTGGCAGTGTTAATCTTATACTTCACTTAGCCGTGATCCCCTACTTATAACGTGCTCTTTAATCAACTGTTTGGCTTTCTTTTGTTCTATTGCCACCGGTTATGCCACTCATTTTCTCACATTTGGAAATTTCTCGATAGTTGGCGTCCAATTTAGGCTATCTAAACTGTTCTAAAATTCTTTTTTAAGAGACTGCAACAACAAGATTCTTTGTCTTGGACAGGTTTAGCACTCTCGTAGTGATTATGATTTGACGATTCTTGACAAAGAATCTATTTTTCTATAAGATCTTCTAGTGGTTTACTATTGGTGGAACGTTGACTCCGAGTTCGAAACAAAATTCTGATTGTTAAAATAAAAACATTACTTTCCCCAAACCGCCTATTGTGGGCAGAGTGTTGACTCCGGGTTCGAAACACAGCTCTGATTATTAAAATAAAAACATTACCGGCTCATTAGCTATTTTACAAAAGCCAATTGTAGCAAATCTGTTGCTGGTGAGTCGACATTACATTATGGGTTCCCCTAGATAAGGTTAGGCTAGCCGGTAGCTTACAGTTAACAGGTAAGTTTATTTGGCCCACTGTGTTATCCAGTGCAAGCTCACTTGTCGTGATGCGTTAGTGGTGGGTTTGAACTATTCCGAGTACCGGTTAAAATCGGCCAGTTCCCTTTGTTGTCCATTTGCCCCATGACCAGATCTTCAAACATTCCGTCACCCAAAAACCGATGACGTTTGTCCTAAAGTGCAAGGCATTGGCATAAAGATATTCACCGATTCCGTTTCCTCCTCACCATGGCAGCTTCTGCTTCTGGTGGAGCAGACCAAGTTTGTCACAGAATAGCGCAGTGTCTCGTTAGAATTCCTATTAGAGTGCAAAGCATTTTCTTGTCGAACTCAAGTAGTTTAGGTTCCCCTAAATCATGCTTAAAGTAAACACATACAACATGGGTGATGTGAAAAGTTTGGTTGTAATCTTAACTAAAGAGTTGCCGCCATGCATTGAGTTGGGTTAGACGATAATGACTGTTCTTTAATTCATGATTCTGTAGAACTTATTTGAACACAGTTTTTGAAATTTTTTTCATGAGCTCTTTTGAGCTGTGTGAGAATACAGGTATTATTCAAGCTGTTGTGTCTTGGCAATATAAATTTTAATACATTAGAATGATTCGCTGCTGCTGTTCGTTATGCCTTCCTTGAATTGTTAAATTGTCAACAAAGGTTTCATATGTTTCATTTTGTCTCCGCAAGCGGGATATTTTCAGGCATGTGTCGTTTGTAAGAAAGTGGTGATCTTAAGTTGCATCTGTACCAGAGGCCAACAATGAGTATTCAAAAAGATGAGTAGAATCGAATCATACTCATAATTTCATACTTATTTTAATATCATGGAACCTCTACTCATACTCAAAGTTTGAAGTACTCCTCATATTTCTACTTAACAACATGTATGATGTTGTTGATTTCAATTCTACATAACTCAACATATACACGAATTACAAAATAAGTATGAATCGCATATGAACAGTAAAATACTCGATAGAAGGTTGTGTCTTTGCTCTGCTTGGTGCTCTCTCCTTTTTTGATTATGCGTTTTATTTGTCTTGTTGTAAACTAAACTGTAAATTTTTATGAATGATCCGAAGAGTTACTCGAATCACTTTTAAGTATTGCTACGTTATTACCTTTTTAAAAACGTTTAAAATATGAGTTCGTTGATTGCAAACAAAATAAAACCAAATATGTGTTTAGTTTCAATTAAACTCTTTATAGTTCGCACTACTTTTGTGCCACCCTATACAACTTGACGAATACAACAATAATTGCTTGTTTGCTATTCTTCTTTGCTTAGAAGGCAGATCTTTACAACACAGATCTTTCCAACGGCGATCTTCAAACCACGAATGTTTTCTTCACACGCAACTTGTCTTCACACAAGACTAACGGAATTCCTACTACTGCTAGTTGCATGCTTTGTCTTGCCTTTTTATATGCCCATGTAAACAGTCTAATGAATCTTCTTGAAGTGGAATGTTCGTGGTTCTCGAGAACTCACGACTTCATTGTTGTTTGTGTAGTTTGTTCACATTGCTTATTGTTGCGTTCTCGCTTACTTGTCTATCTATCTCCTTTTCTTTCATACTGATGTTGTTGGTTTACTTATAACAATTTCGTTGTATTTGTTTGTGTAGCTTTTGCTCATTTTCAAGTTAAATGATATTACACTGTTTCCATTTTCGTAACAGTATTACAAGTGTTTTCCTAAAGTTATGAATCTAAATGAATAGGCTTATGAATCAAACATATTTCGAATGTTATGAGTTTGATTGCAACGTTGTACTCATACTCATTGCAACCTGTACTTATAAATCAATGTTGTAGCGAATACGAATGAATCAGAATATGTACGTAGTTAAATTTCAATATTCTTGACTCACTTATAACCAAAATTTCATGAGTGCTTATTAGTAGCGAAGAAACGATTCCTTGCTGACCTTTGGTTTGTATGTATGTAATTTTATTTGAAAGATTTTAGTTTAAAACATTTGTTACCTTTCTGGCCTTTGTATGACGGTATGTTGTGCTTAATATAATGGATTCTGAAATTGTTTTTGAAAGTTTTTAAAATTAAGACTGAAGCCAGAAATGTGGCACCAATTTCTTGCCTCATCAGCAAAGCCTTTGTTATTAGATTTCATATTTACTTACACGTGCATTACATTTTCATCTTATATATAAAAATGAATGTGTGTTTGATTGTATGTTTGTATGTTTGAAGTTTATAGACGATTAAACGGCTGAACCGATTTTCTTGAAATTTTCACAGTATCTTCCTGTATGTCTGGAAGGAGTTATAGGCTACTTTTTATGTTGATATTCCAAATGAGCGAGGGGCCATGCCCACGTATGCTACATACTACATATTTAATTGCATTTGAAATATATTACTCATACGCATAGTAGTTACCCCTACAAGTATGCTATCTGTAATTCTTGATGTATAAAACCAAAGAAAATAAAGTGTAAAGAACGACGCGGGGGGAAAGATAGAAGGGAAAGAAAAAAATTTTGTAACCAACATTTGTGAAAAAATTCACCAAATAAGAAAAAATATAACCAAAATTAAATTCGTAGACTTTTGTTTTATTTATTTTTTTTTTTCAAGTTTAAATTATCTATATATATAAAAATGAATGTATGTACTTTATGGAATCGTAAACTATGCATTTAATCTTTAGCAAAGTTGTTGCGCATGAGCCGACGAAGGTTTCTAAGTTGGTATAACCAATTTCCGACAGGTGGCGCCACTGAAAATTCTTCGAAATTAATTAAATCGTAAACTGTGCATTTGATCCTGTGTTGAAAAGAAAAGAGCATTACTAGCCTCAGAATCAGCATTGAGACTGAAAAATCTTCGAGTACATGCCGCACAGATCCGTTCGCATGAATCACTTGAACAATGAATCACTTGATCGAATGCGTACTACTCAGGCCCGTTCGTCTGAATCATCTGGACAACGGGAAACAAAATCAATAAAATGATTCAAACTTAATTGGATATTTGTCTAATGTCTTTCCTTCAAATTTATTTTAGTTTGTAGTGCAGCAAAGCGCGCAGGGTGCAGCTAGTTATCAATAAAAAAAAAGTAGAAAAGAAAACATACAATGACTTGCTTTAGAAATTCTTTTCAATTTTTTTGTTTTTGTTTTTTGTTTAAGACACACAAAGAAACAGTAACAAATTAAATTGGAATTCCGACAATAAACATAAGACTTAAAGACCGACCCTCATTATTTTTATGTATTTGTAGGCTTTAAAATATACGTATGAAAAATTATTAAAAAACTTTTCAAATAAACTGACCAGCAGGATAAATGTTTGAAAAGATTTTTTTTTAATTTTTTTTTCTGAAAGGAACGTGCCTTTTATGGGCTTAAAATATTTGGGAAAATAAATCCAACAAAATCGAGAAAAAAAAAGAAAAAGAAATCCTGTTAACAATCAGAGTGAAAACTGTTTGTCGACAATTATAATGAAAAAAAGTAACTTTTTTTTGGGGATTTGTTTGTGTTGTTTTTTTTTTAATAAAAAATAATCCTTTAACTGACCCTTTTATGATTATTGTATCGGGTATAGACATTTCCAAAAAAATTACTAAACAAATAACACAATAAAATTATAACAATTTTTAAGTGTTGAAATTAGAAAATTAAAATCAAACAAGAGTGTTAGGTCCAAACAGCTTAGTTTTGTTTGATTTAAGCCTAGCCTTTGGGCGGAGGGTAAGATATTTATTTCGAAATTAATTTATTCCCGTATTTTGTGTGTGTGTGTGTTAAATGTCTTTTCCTTGTCATTTTCATTAGAATATTTAATTAACTTAACATATAGAAATGTAAAGGAAATTCAATATTTTATTGACAACTTTCCACATTATTATTTAGATAAATTTGCAATTAACAATTGATTGATGCCTGAGTGGGGGAGGGGGAGTGGAGAGCGGTATACACCAATACCCCGGTTTGCGTCGCTAATTGGGACTGAAAAAATGAGACGCAAACCGAAACGACGCAAACTGAAGCAGAATTTTCAATTGTTTACGTATGGATTTGATTTTCGTCTAGTCAATACAGGTTTTAAACATTTTAGCTTAGAAAAAGGGTTTTTAAATCAAAATATTTTCTTATTATTTTTTGAATAACAGATTTTATTAAAATCAAAATATAACAATTCATAAAAAATTTAAAAAACATAACAAAAATTCATACATATTAAATTTAAAAGTAAGAAATTCATAGAATTAAAGCAAAAGTCTATATAGATGTGTTAATTTTTTATTCTGAGCTTGAACCATCTAAATCGATTACAAATTCTGTGGTTAGATTTGTTAATCTTGAAGATTTTTGGATAAAATTATCTAAAGTTTTTTGGATTGCAACAGCTTTTTGTTTCAAATAAATTTCTTTATAGCAATTCATAGCGTCAGCCACACTTCTAGCCACTTTTGAACTGCGATCTTCGTCTGGGTCATTATTTTCAAGAATATCCATTCAGAAATTTTAGCAGCTGTAAGCTTTTTTTCTTCCACTTCAACCTCAAGTGGAAGTGCTTCATGTTGCAGCGATGTTGCAGTTTCACCAAATTTTTTCAGCATCTCGAGAGCAAATGGATTTAATTGTAGAAGGTGCTAGTCCAAGGTTTCTCCGGATATCAACAGCCTTTTCCCCTAATTTAAAACGTTTTAAAATATCCAGCTTTTGTGCTAAAGTTATTTTCTTCCTTTTTTGGCTCATTTTTTTTAACTTTCAGACTGAACTTCACTCCACGACATATAATTCGAAACTAATAACTACGCTTAACATGTAAACAACGCACACTTGCAAATTTGCTTTCTACTAAACGGGAAATCCCCTTTTTCTGCTTTAGCTTTGTAAAAACATTTTAATATCAACGACGCAAATCGAAGCATTTACGAACTTCGAAGCCATGCGACGCAAACTGAAACAAAAACGACGTAACATTGAAATTCCAGAAACTTAAAAAAAGACGCAACTTCGAAGCGACACAAACTGAAGCGACGCAAATCGGGGTATTGGTGTACATGTTTTAAATAATTTCAATAATTATTGTAAAAATGAATTATCTTCGGCATGAAGAAATTTCCCTTAAAATCCCTTTTGTTTTTCTACACGTTTTGCTAATTACTGTTGAAATAACAACTTCCTTTATGTTTTCTATTGAAATATTGCCCGTCTTTGTTTGTTTCTATTGTAATATTTTCAATTAGAAAACCAACCGCTATTTGAAGGATATAATGAAACGCCATTTGTCAGGCTTACAAATGAGGCCAAAGAAAAACAAAAAGAAGAAAAATATTTTAAAATTAATGAAAAAACGAAAGAGAGAGAGAGAGAAACACAGACGGAAAGGGAAGCAAGTGTTTATTTAATAGATTATTGGAATATTATGTTCATTATATACAGTCAAAGCAAATTGTCTACATACCATAGATCAGCAATGAATCGTTTTACTCATAAGTACCCATGAAGTTTTGAGTATGAGTGAGTCAACAGCATTGAAATTCAACTATGTCCTCTGATTCATTCGTATTCACTACAACATTGATTTATAAGTACAGATAGCAATGAGTATGAGTACAACGTTGCTATCAAACTCATAACATTCGAAATATGTTTGATTCATACACCTACTCATTCAGATTCTTTGTGTGTCTTAAACAAAAAACAAACAAAAAACAAAAAAAAAAATGAAAAGAATTTCTAAAGTAAGTTATTGTATGTTTTCTTTTCTACTTTTTTTTTATTGATAATGAAAATGTAATGCACGTGTAAGTAAATATGAAATCTAATAACAAAGGCTTTGGTAGGGAGGCAAGAAATTGGTGTCACATTTCTGGCTTCAATCTTAATTTTAAAAACTTTCAAAAACAATTTCACAATCCATTACATTAAGCACAACATACCGTCATACAGAAGCCAGAAAGGTTACAAATGTTTTAAACTAAAATCTTTCAAAGAAAACTACATACATACAAACCAGAGATCAGTAATGAATTGTTTCTTTTCTACTAACAAGCACTCATGAAATTTTGAATATAAGTGAGTCAAGAATATTGAAATTTAATTATGTACTCTGATTCATTCGTATTCACTACAACATTGATTTATAAGTACAGATAGCAATGAGTATGAGTACAACGTTGCTATCAAACTCATAACATTCGAAATATGTTCGATTCATACACCTACTCATTCAGATTCATAACTTTAGAAAATTTTTTATAATACTCATAAATGATTCGAGTGATTCGAATCATTCATCAAAAGAAAAATACTTATAATACTCATAAATGATTCGAATGATTCCAATCATTCATAAAAATTTACAGTCTTAGTTGTTATTGTATTTACAAAAAAAAAAAAAAGAAGAAAGAAGAAAGAAAAAGACAAAGACCTTCTAGTGAGTATTGTAGTGTTCGTATGCAAATCATACTTATTTTGTGTGATTCTTGTAAATGTTGAGCAAAGAAGAGTCGAAATCCACAACATCATGCGTGTTGTTAAGCATGAGTATGATGAGTACTTCAAACATTGAATATCTGTACTATGAGTATGATATTAAAATAAGTATGAATGCGTATAAATATCAGAAATTATGAGTATGATTCGAATCTACTCATCTTTTTGAAAACTCATTGCTGATCTCTGCTACATACACCGGTGACTGTATATTATGAACAAAATATTCTATTAATCCACTAGATAAACAACGGTGTATGTAGACTTCTTTCTTTTTCTGTAATTGTTTTAAAGCCTTAAATATTTTTGGATCTATATATAACCTATCTTTATAGGTAAGATTAGTTTAAATTAGCTAACGCTTCAAAGAAAAAAAAGTTAACTCAAGTCCTATAAAGTACCATTGCAATAACGAGAGTACTTAGTCCCTCACTGAATTATAATTCCTCTTTAATGTGGTCTTTATCAGCCATTCTGATAAATTTATAGAAGTGTAAAGTCCATCCATATCACCTTCGTTGATGTATTCTGTCAATAAATTCTACGTGAGCAAGAATCATTCGTCTCAGACTTTTAAAGCTTAGACGGTGATGGAGGAGATATTCCGTGGTCATTTTATGTTCTCAATATTATAGTTCCTCTCTCAGCCGTCGGGTGTATATTACCAGTGGTGGCCAGTGTTTTCTAGTAATTGCCATAAAGCTTCTAAGGTGGACACTTGCTTGGCACAAATTTTATTCTGAAGTTATTCATAGAGGACCTGATTTGTCCAGTTTTTTTTTAACAAGTAAACGAATTTCGGGTAATGTCATCTGTTTACCCTTCTGCCTAACCTACCGATCTCAATTACGTCAAAATTTTGTGTTTTTTTTTTATTTGTGTTTCCTTTAATGCTTCCATACCCTGGAAACCAACCATTAACCGACATTTAGAGACAATCCTAGATGTAGTGTACACGCTCTTTAGGGTTCTTGTGATTGTTTTACTGTAAACAAATTTAGATCAGACTCTGCATGCCAACCATTGTTCGGGTGTTTGTTATAGCTGCGTGGATGCTACTAGCTTGAGAGTTATTCACGGAAAAATTCCTCTCAAGGAGTTGTTCAGAGGAAAATTCCTCTCAAGTTCTTCAATTTTCTAGGAGTTTACAATCAATTCATCTTCCGAACCATGAGGTCTGCAATACATTACTTAGCGAATTCACATTCAACGCCTGTGTTGCCTCTGTCGTATTGGTTAGGTCGAAGAAGATGTTCGGACGAGACTTTAATGCCAAAAAACCAATTTTTTCTTGCAATGGTTGGATTGTATTAAGCCACATTGAGGCCAATTGGAATACTACAGCCTTTAATTTTCCAGGTTTAACCATAAGCGGCTTCCAGTGAAATCATTTATACTCCCATGCTTATCTTAAGGAGACCGGTGCCTTATAGAAGACTGGGTATATAGCCGAGAAGTAAAGAATGGCTTCTTTCTCCTCCTTGTCTTTGTGTCTTTGCTGCTCTTGACCGTTGTTGTATGCCTTGTGGCAAAGACCAATTCGTCTTTCATGATCGTCCAGAATGCAATGTCCAGTAATGATTCCACCAACTGAGCCGAGGGTATGCCTCTGAAGTTTGAGAATACTTTTCTTCCATTCTTCATCGAATCTTTTACTGCATTGTCAATTCTGAACTTAAAGGGTTTTCCCTATATAAAGAAGTCATCAGTCAGTTCTCACCAATCCATACAATATAGAGGAAAAAAATCTGAAATGGCAACACTTTGAATAAATACCAGGACTCTACATACAAAATGATGACAAACTCGGGTCCGCAAAACAGTAGAAAATGAATAGAAGAAGGTTGCCTTTATCCGAAGGCAAGTTGATGGGATGGAAGAGTTTTGTTATGAACGAAGTATAAAATCTACAAATCTACAGGGCGACACCCTTATAGAATTCTATTGTCATTAGTGGTTATAAAATAAAAATTTTGCTTGAGTCCTGCATAAAATATAACTGCAAATTGCAGCATTTTACTCCCCCCCGGCAACTATGCTTTGGTGATAATACGAGTACAAGTGTCCCTGTTTGTATTGTATTGTAATCTATTTGGATTGAATTTAATTTTGTAGGAATTTACCCTGAAGGTGTCATAAAATATTAAAATAATGAATACGAGGTTCATGTGAATATTTTATTATTTTGCTACGGCTTCACTTTCAACGCCGTACACACATACACATACACATCTGCAAAAGGATATTAAAATTTCGCATGGAAATTCAAAAGGAAAAACTTCATTTAAAGCGTATGTCTGTATGTAAAGCGTGTATGTTGTTGAAGTCCTTTTCACAACAACAACAACAACAACGAGAAAAAAATTTCAAAAATTTTAATGGCTTTATTATGTTGCCATATTAACCAGGGCATATCAATTAACGAAATTAAATACCAGCGTACATAGAAGGAGAAGAGGAAGAAGGAAAAAAAGGTTTCTGCTCGAGAAGGACACGTGCTTAATTCAATTATTCATTTACTCGTATTCATACTCTTCAGCTGTTTTCATAGAATATTTTTGTTTCCTTTTAAAGGCATTCATCAGAATTTAATCTTGTATGTAAAGATTATTATTTGCGCTTTGACTTATGCTTTGACTTGTTTATAATGTTTGACTTGGCTTGTTAATTAGAAGCGCATCGTCGATATGCTTTTTAATAAATTCTTTCATGCCGTTAATATGCGTTTTCCTTTGTTTGTTTGTTTATTTGATCGCTTGTTTGCTTTTCCTTTTGCTTCATTGTTATTCTTTGTAATTTGCATGTGTCAATAACAAGAAGCTAAATGCGAGGGTCTGCATCAAATTGTATACAACTCATTGTCAAACAAGCAAGACAATATTTTCAATTGAACTCTTGGAAACTCTCTCTCTCCCTCTATCTTTCTCTCTCTGTTCGTTTAAGTTAGGTTACCTCTCCGTAAGATTTCATGCAGCAAAGACCAATAGTTTCAGAGTGAAGCAATTTTCCTCTGAAAAACTGTCAAGATAGTATCATCAGTGCGGTTCAATGTCTGTTCTATGAAAGGCAACCGAAGAATGGGTAATATGTAGAGAGTGTTCAAAATTTATTGATAGTAAAGTAAGCATGAGATGAGATCCCTAAAGAGTATGTCCACCACATCTACGATTGTCTAAAAATGCCGATCAAAACTTTCGCATGGTTGTCAGGGAATGGAGACATTGAGCCTCTCATAAAAGCATTGTCGTACATGTAAACCATCTCGGAGAAAAATTACTTCATAGTAAGGGCGTAGGGTTGCTCTGGGCAGCTTTATTGTAAAATCAACGCAGTTTAATTGGTTTTTTTTATAGGCGAACAACAAAATCCTGACTGAATGGTTGTAATGACCGATTATGGGTCTACGTAACAGACACTAACTTTGTTTTCAAATCAGAATACCAATTGGCCCAGTGTGACATCCCTACTCACTACGAGTGATAGAAAAGAATCAAGCACTGAGTATCCGGGAAGGGTATTCACGATCTGCGGAGACCCAACTACTACAATGTCGTCCTCATGGTGTAGGCAGCCAAATTCAAAGCCAAGCATAATACAAGATTTCAATGAACCACTCCGCGAAGACATTATGACTCTTAAATACCTACACTTTTCCATTTCGAAAGCCAAAGTATGAGTGCAGAAGCCCTTTCTGCTATATATATTGGGAAGGAATCTTATAACGCCACATCATAGGATTTCGTTACAATCCAAATAATATCAACCAACACACATTAATACATAATTGGTCCTTACAACACTTCAAATAGGATTACGACCTAGCTTCTCATACGACTTATGTTGTGTTTGTTAGTTTTTTATACGAGTGGCGGGACGTAGAGTTGTAAATCGACTCCGAACGATAGATTTTTGAGAACCTCTACTCTTAGAATTTTTACTTTCAGTATTCCTCTGCTGAGAGGAAGTCGCCTAAAGAAATATATTTTCATATTTCGTTTTGCTGGAAATGTCTGACCTAGGGTTTGAACCGCGACATTACATCTAATAAGCCAACACACACTACCTACTAGACTACGGCAACTACAACTAATAACTATGCAGAGTACTTGAAAACTTCTAATCTAAACGCTTTGGCAACGTGGTCCATAGAAAGTAAGCGTGTATGCAAATGTGGCAGTGAAAGTTACTCCCTATGGAAATGACTTGAATGTGTTCCTCAATTACTATATACGAGTAGATCCCACAGGGCTAAGGACTTTTTGGAAGACATACACTTGCTTGTAGAATGTAGCTAAAGAAAAGGAAAGAATTTAGAATGTCGAATGTGAATGTAATTTAAAATCATCCACTGCTAATAAGCTAATGAACCTATGAGTTGTTGTTTCATTGCTTATGAGAAAGTATATTAGCTACTAGTCATCCCTCGTTAGTTTTAATGATAATAAAGCATTCAATTTCATAATTATTATTAAACCGCAACAAAACATCCTTTGTGTATTTAATTAACTGTATCTCAATGCACTCTCACACACAGGCAAACATTTCTGCAGATACATAAATAAGTATCCAACTGAGCAGCAGCAGCACACATATAGACATGCACAAACAAACAATTGCAATTAAAATTATCGATATTAAATCAATGAACCGATTAACGATTAAATCCTTTTATAGTCTTCTTCTCTCACTCTCTCTCTCTCACTCTCTCTCTCACTCTCTCCCTCTCCCTCTCTCTTTCTCCGTTTTCTTGTTCTGTCAGCTATTTTATGGGAATTTATCAATAACGGTTATTAAATGCAAATGTATGTATGTGTGCAGAGTTGCAAAAGATTTAAAAGCTTAATTTCAAAGTTGCTATTTAACCTCTAGAACATGTATTGTTGTATTGCAATGGAAGGTATTCGGGGAAACAGAAACATTAGAAACTTGGCACAAGATGATTTTAGTTTCTGTTAGCCTTTCCTTGTATTCAGCTACTGCGAGTGGGAATCATTCCCATTATTTTTCGCTTCGTTATAAACAACATTTATTATGAATATTTACAGTTTAATTGTACGCCATTATTTCTATGTTTTCATTATAAAAACAAAACAAACAAAAAATTCATACGAATTGCAATTCATTCATTTGCATTAATTAATCCACGATATGAGATATTTTTAACATCATTTTTTAATTGTTGTCATTCAGTCGTTCGTTCAGTGATCTTCTATTCATTTTTGACCTTTAAGCGTGAATAAATCGAACTTTAGTTTGCCTTTAATTGAGTTCACCGCTTCGTCATGCTATAACACACACACACACGCACACACTGTCAATATTATTGTCTGATACTCTGACATTCTCAATAAACAGAAAATATTTTCGAATATTTTCAAACATTTTTTTTTTTTGTGTTGCTGCAAGTGGTTGTTAGTTGTTGGATGAAAACATATCCATGTTGGATATTTTATAGCCAATAGCCAATAGCCAAGCAATGTTGACGTTTTGCCTGACTGAACAATTATAGGATTTAATTGCTAAAGTGCAACTGAAATATTAAACGAAGAATAATTGACACAAATTGAGGAAATTATTGCCGATGATATCCGACCATATATTGCAACGGATTGTACTTTTTTGGAAAGAATTTATCACGATCTAAAAATTTATATTTGGAGTATGAAACGTTCAGGAAATCATTTCTTAGACTACCTACCATAGGTGTGTAACTAGAAATTTTATTCAAACAAATTTATAACATCATAGAGTCACGTGAGGTCAACGTTGTTTTGCTTACAAGGGGTAAATAGTTATGAAATATACATACCTATACATACATAATTGGTCATTAAAATCCTTTAGCTAGGATTACGAGCTAGATTCTCACACCACTTATGTTGTGTGTGTTAATTTTTTTATTTAAAGTCGATGCCGAACGACAGATGTTAGGAAAATGGCAATCTTATCTACTCTCAGAATATTTGCCAGAAATCTGCTGAGAGGAAGTCGCCGAAGAAATATTTTCATATTTCATTTTGATGTCTGACCTGCGATTTGAATCGTGGCCTCATATCTAATAAGCCAACACACTATCTATCAGACTACGGCGACTATGCATCCACTATAATTAATTTTATAAAGGAGCACGAACTTCCAGAAAGTAGGCTAGAGAAAAGCAATTGTATGTTTTTGTACATAAGACCAATAACTAAACGACGAAGATGAGAGACAAGGTGTCCAAATGCCATTCTAAAATGATCATAATTTTTGGTCTATAATGAAATCATAAATGAAGTGTCATGTCGTAAAAGTATAGTGGTATGGTGCTTCATTACAAGCCAAAGTAAACTTTGTAGAAACAAATTTCATCGTGGTTTGCGAATTTTAAAAACTAATCAGCTGTTGTTTCCTGCATATAATACATCCTCGAAGATAAGTGACTTTTGTAACTACACAGAGAAGATAACCTCAGGAACGAAAATTATTTGAATGCTAGGTAGCGGCAAATCTTATCAAATAAATAGCAAAATTGTACACCGTTATACCAAATACATGTACACAGAGGTCTTTATTGAAAACAAAAAAGTTCAAGTCGAAGCTATAGTGTTGGAATCTATAATACAGGTTTAGTATACCGGCTAGGCTTATTTTTAAAACTGAGCCTTAGGAAGTATTGTATCTCCGTTAATGGTTTCACAGGGAATATGGCTTTGGTTACCAGCATAATAAAGGTCTATATATACATTAGAACGGGTCGCTCTCTATGGACAAAAAAAAAGTTGTGTCAGTCACCCCCTAGGATTAAAGGTATATTAATAACGTTCCCAAAAATATAAAAATTATTTTTTTGCCACGCCTAGAAATACCGCCCTTCTTGTTTTTTATATACTACGTCGCCATTTTAGGTCCGATCATAACATATCATATATCAGTGTTTGTGGCTTGGCGGCAGCTACATTTCACTCTAAGACGAATTTTTAATTCGACATCATATTCTATGCTCGACTTCTGGTATTTCGGATCCTTCCCCAAAGTTAGTAATTGTGGCTATGCAGGCATAAAGAGCATTTAATTATATAAAATATTCGCTTTTAAAATGCTCACTTTTATGCATTAACAGCTATTTTACAGATATGGCGACGTAGTATATAAAAAACAAAAAGGGCGGTATTTCTAGGCGTGGCAAAAAAATAATTTTTATATTTTTGGGAACGTTATTAATATACCTTTAATCTTGGGGGTGACTGGCTCAACTTTTTTTCGACCCACCCTAATATACATGTATTCGATTGTTTGATTTATTTTCATACCGTTTGAAGGGGGCTTGACAAGGTTTGATTTGTTTGCTATTGCTGTTTGGACTTTCTATATGATTCTGATCGGTAAGTTAAACAATAAATGGTCAGGCAAATAAGAAAGACAAAGGCTATAATATATCCGGCTATTACCTCTAGAAGTACGTAAAAGCCTATCTAGATTAACATTCAACTTTAAAACTAATTCAAGTAATAGGGCACTAAGTCGTAGTAACGATATCGCCAAGACATAGAAGCCGACCATACGATCATGTTGTGTGTGTTAATCTTAGTCATGACTTTCGTGATCTACAGTTTAAGGTCCACAGGTCTAAGGCCTCTAACGAATTTCAGGGTTTTGTGTTGTAAGAGTCTACAGACGTCTGTACAATAAAGTACTCTCAAAAGAGACTGATTTGTTTAGGGAATGCAACTTATTAGAGATTCTCCTGTATTGGATTGGTAGTCTGACATTGGCTTACGGATAAGCAATAAATATATTTTCGCCCTTGTTTCCTTATACTTTTTTCCTTTGTTTCTTTGTAGGCTCAAAGGCCTTGTATTCGTCAGCTTAGGACCAATTAGTGACAAAATTTTTTGTTACAACTTCAGTTATTCTGCCATTACGCATAGAAACTCTACCCTTATGGGTAGAGAAAGTCCTGCCGTTCACACACCAGTTACGGAGTCATTGTAGTCAATTGAAAAACTATAAAAGCGTCTTGGTATAGATGTAGGCATCATTTCTCTCTCTCTCTCCCATTCCAGTGGCATGAATTTCTATGTGGAAAATTGTCCACTTCCTAAATCTTTTTCCATTGATTCCATTTGTTCCAGCATTTTCTGTCGATTTGCTAACCTAAGAGCACGGTTGGTGATTTGAAAAGTTGGTTTTCCAGTCTTCATTTTCATTGACAATTACGTGGAAGTTTCTGAAGAGATTTGTTTTTGGTGACGTTATGTTATCACCACGTTTAATCGAGCTGCATAGAAAAACTCTCAGAATTATCAAACATCTGCTTCTATTTGCACTCTTCATTTCAGAAATAAATTTTAGTCTCGAAGTTCTAAGGAGAGTCACTCTATCAAATATGACCGCAACAGTGCTGTAATTCGACAGGAATGTGACAAACATTTGACAAAAACTTTTGGCATCTTTTTCGTGTGTAGAGTATACGTAGTTGGAAAAAAGAAAAAAAAAAACGTAGAATACGGTGTGATAAAAGTTTTTACCTTTCGTTCAGCATGCATGTGTTGCAAAATAAAAGCATGAAATTCGATAAAACTTTACGAGAAAAGGAAGAAGAAGCAAATTAAAATTAATGATTTTTTAAAGTAATTAATATGAACAAGGCCGATATAACGCGATTAGCCGTAACAGAGACTTTAAAAGTGTCATTAATTGTGTGCATATGTGATTACGAAAACTTTTTGTGATTAGTTTTCAAATGAATTTCAAATGCAAATTCAAATTTAATCACAATTTTAGCAAAGCATCCTAACCAAAATCATTAAAAATTTAAATAAAAAATTATTTTTTGTTTTGTCTTCATTTTTCGTTTTCAGCAGACCTCCTTGGTCTGGCCACATTTAACAAACCATTTAGTTTTCTTAAGCGTTAATCGTTAATAAATATTTATGATGGTGGAGTTCTTATCTAAAATTAATTTAAACATTATCACTAAACGTAACCATTTAATAATCAAAATGGCATTTGGTTTATTAAAACCATTTCAAATCTAAAAACGTTTGAAAAAGGCTGAAATTTTTCCAATTAATCGAATCGTCATCATCTCCACCTCCTCGAAAAAGTCTTTCGTTATGGTTTTGTGCCTCAATTCATTCATTTTTGGGATATTTAGTTGCTCGTTAAACGAATATATTTCTGTCTGTCTGCTTGTCTCTCATCTTATCAACCACTATGTATTCCACTCTCTCTCTGTCTCTATTTGCCTGTTTAATAAAACTTTAACGTCGTTGTCTGCTGTCTATCATTGAAGGACATGCTCACTAAAACGAAGGACATCATCTTATCGTAACGTTGTGATAGATAATAAAGTAATTAAAATTAAACGTAAAATAATAATAAAAATAAAAATAAAAATGTCTGCGAATTATTTTCATTAATTTTTTAATAAGAATAGATTTCGTGTAATGAAACTTGATTAAATTCGTTTTAGATTTTCGGAATTTCGTTAAGAATTAATAAACACAACAAAGAAAGAAACTGTGATTAACAAAATCAAATTAATTTCAATTTTTTATTAAAAAAAGCAAATAATTTTTCATCTTTTCATTAACACAACACACAGCAATAAATTGGAGTTAGTCGGTAAGGGTTGCATGCCAGATTCATTCGAAGGCCATAAGCTTTATTATAATATCCATGAGATACACACCAGAGATCAGCAATAAGTATTCAAAAACATGCGTAAAGTCGAATCATATTCATAATTTCTGATAATTTCTGATATATCATGGAACCTCTACTCATATTCGAAGTTTGAAGTACTCATCGTACTCATACTGAACAATACATATGAGGTTGTTGATTTCGAGTCTCCATGACTCAACATTTACAAGAATCACAAAATAAGTATGATTCGCGTGCGAACACTACATTACTCACTAGAAGGTTGATTGTGTGTTTGCTTTGCTTGCTGTCTTTGTCTTTTTCTTTCTTCTTTTTACGTAAATGCAACAACAACTAAGACTGTAAATTTTGATGAATGATTCGAATCACTCGAATTATTTATGAGTACTACATGTATTTTTCCATATTTATGAATCTGTATGAATATCCGTATGAATCAAACATATTTTGAATGTTATGAGTTTGATGTCAACGCTGTACTCATACTCATTGCAACCTGTGCTGTACTTATAAATCAACATTGTAGTGAGTACAAATGAATCAGAGTAGTTGAATTCCTATACTCATACTAAAAATTTCATGAGGACTTATGAGTAGCGAACAAAACAATTCATTGTTGATCTCTGATACACAGATTTTTAATCAAGCCACTATTAAAAAAGTAACGATGTTCTTCGTGCTAATATTTGCTAAAATTACCAGAACGAGAATATATTTCAAGCATTTCTACTAAAGCTTTTCTTTTTGGGCAAATGATGCTGTCAAGTTTGTAATCGTTCTTACTGCAACATGGCGTAACTCACGGATTTCGACCTGGCTTAACACATCCTTCAAGGCGTCTCTGCTTCTTGAGTGCCTACGCCCGTTGGACACACTAATCGATGACAGGGCTTCCTCGATCTGGTCCTTCCAACGCAAACAAAGTTGTCTACTTCGCCGACTTGTGCAAATTCTCGCACCAAACACCCGGTTTCGACGAAGCATCCTCTCCCATTCGAATGATATGGCCGAGCCAGCGCAGTTACTGCATGTTTATATGCTGCACGACGTCCTCAGCTCATTGTTGGTTCGAATGCGCATATTATCGCCAACTCACATTGGACCGAAGATCTTACTATGTTCGGAATATTACTGATGGTACTGAGGATAGAGAAATCTTTTTGGAACCGAGAGGTATAGCGAAAGAGAAAACGTTCACTTATTCCGTACACCCACAGCACTATGTCACAGAAGAAAAAACGAGGCTTAGTTTCTGGTCTGACAACGATCTCAATAATTTTTCGAGAATGGACGTTCGGTGTTTAAGTGACTTCATCGGAAGTTGTAATTAGTTCTAAGACGAGGGCAAATGAAAAAATGTAGCCACACCTATGTGACCTAATACTATGTTCATACATGCACTTTTATTGAGTCAATATTTGGTTATTTGACAACAATATTTCAAGTGTTCAGACATATACACAGTTCAGCTGCTTATTCAATATTCATTTGACAGCTGGCAAACAAAACAGCTGGTTATTTTAACAATATTGTTTGTATTTTGATTTTTGTGTGTCGTTGTTGACATTTGAGTTGTCAAATATCAATAAAAAACTGTTCGGATAATTGTAATATGCGCACTGAACATACAGGCAAGTAGAAAAATATTCACATGGTAGCATTGACTACCACTGTGTTAGGACTGTCTTCAGCAAGAAAAGTGTCTTTCAATATCGTCATATCATAATTTTATCCCCTACACTGAAATTTGTAATTCTCCTACTGCTACTTCCATTATAAAGTATATCATGAGATTTTTTTTTCTTCTTTTAATTTATAAAACGCAATTAACTTTTTTAGTCAATTAATGTTTAATTAAAAGCAAACAAAACATTTTCGTTAAAAATCTACGTAAACTTTTGAAAAGTTTAAGCCGCCGGTGTATTAAGTGTCTGTAACATGACACATGGACACATAAAAATGATGTTCAAAAATCAACGACAAGTAAATCTGAAATATAAGATTCATATTCATTCAGTAAATATGCTACTGAAAATTGAGTGGCTTATGTTTTATGTTTTATGGTCGGTTTGGTTTTCTTTGGGTGGTGGGGGGGTGATAGAAAACCCTCATTAATGAAGTTATAACATGGAATTGTAATTAAAAAGAAATTTAATACGCCTAGACGCGTATTGGAGAGATTTAAATTTATTTTAATTAATACAATTTTTTTCTTATCGATAACTGTAACGCCGCAAGGACTTTTGCAATAACTTTTTACTTTACAATAAGCTTTCGGCCAATAATTCAATTAGCTTGCTTAGCTTATCAAGAGTGAAGAGTTTTATTTCTTACCGTATATTTAGCCCGTAGCATAAATAAGCCTGTAGCAACCTTCCCTCAGCTACAAAAAATTAAGGACTTCTAATTAAATATTCACGATAAACGTTCTCAATTGGCATTGAATGGTATGTTGTGGTTCGAATGCAACACCTTGTAATTGTACGTACTCCCAGGATCATGGAAGAAAAATGTACAATTGCGCCTTATATTTCGCTCGGAAATGGAAATCTAAGCCAAATCGCACTGAAACGAAGAACTTCTATAGAGCTTTTCTTATAAATACTCTAAGGCAACTGTATTATAGCATAACAACTTCCACATTTCCTTGTCTTAAAGATGCACAGGAGTATGGATTAGTTGTGTAGCACGAGAGCGATCTCTGCCACTCAATTGTCTGTTGAGACGATAATAGCAACTGTTGGCAAGAGCAGTTCTACGCTTGATTAGAGACTGACATCACTTTAGCTAGTAGCAAAAGTCAACTAAATTCGTCGACAAGTTGGAAGGTATAGTTGTAGCTCAAAGCCTGAAATCCGATATGACGCTCGTTCCTACTAGTCAAAGACGTATTCTCCATTTTCCCTCCATTTAACATATCCATTTTGAAAGAGTACTATTCTATAGCATTAAAGGCATTATTTGGCATGGAGTGCCCACTAATGTTGATATCTTTGGCGTTCTTTAAAAATTGAACACTTTTGTTGAAAGTAAAAATCCCACATTTCATAGAACATACATACATATGTATATACGTACATATATAATTAGTCATTTCAACCCTTCATTCAGAATTACGATTTATGCCGTCCGGCGTCCGTAGCGGGGCCTGCAGTCGACTCTGAACCAGAGGTTTTAAAGAAATTTTTTTGCCCGAAATCTGCTAACAGGAAGTTGTCGAAAAGATATTTTAAAATAATTCGTGCCAGCTGTTTGACTTGCGGTTGGAACCGTGGTAACAGGCTACATATCAGGCTACGTCATCTATGTTTGAAAGAACACCCACTACAATTAAGTTAAAGAAGCCGCATGTTTGCAACATGTATTTCCAACATTTTCCGAGTTGCGGTTTGTTCGTAGAAATAAAAGAATTCAGAATTCTGTAAAGTTCGGAGTGAGTTGGCTTATTAGACAAGAGGCCGTTGTTCAAAGCCTAGCGCTGGCATTACGAACAAAACGAAAGATGAGAAAAAAAATATTTCTTTCGTTGAGTTCCTCTCAGCAGTCTTCTGGCAAAAACTCTAAGAATAAAATGAAATGGGTCCTATCACTCATTGACAAAATTAACACGCGTCACTTGGATGGTGTGCAAAGTAAGGTTGTAAGCCTGACTAAATAGATGTAATTATCAGTTAAGTTGAAGTCGCCGTAGTCGAATAGCTAGTGTTTTGGCTTATTAGATGTAAAGCCCGGGTTTGTATCCCAGGTCAGACATCAAAACGAAATATGAAAAAATATTTCTTCGGCGACTTCCTCTCAGCAGATTTCTGGCAAAAACTCTGAGAGTAAATAAACCTGCCATGAAAAAGTTTCGTCTGTCGTTCGGAGTCGACGATAAACTGTAGGTTCCGCCACTCATGTTTAAAATTAGCGCACACAACATGAGTGGTGTGAGAAGCTAGGCCGTAATCCTGGCTGAAGGGTTGTAATGCCCAATTATGTAATGTATGTATGTATGTAAGTAAGTCAGTCTTGCACTCATACAAAATAATTGATTCACCTTCACCAAGCTATACAAATTTTTCGTATTATTGTTGACATTCTTTTCATCGTAGTTTTTCCTGCCGTATTTTTCCGTATTGAATAAATGTGACTACACTTAGTGTAGCCCACAACCTGTTAAACCAGATTATACGCACTGCATAAGTGGAAATTGTGAAAGTGTAAATTTGTGAAAAACAAACAAAATTCTTTTAATATTATTGCAAATTCTATCATGAATCATTTCTTAATACATTTTGCAAAATATGACATAATTTTGTAAAAAAAAAAAGAAAACGAAAAAGAGAACGTTTTCACATTTCTATGATTGAGTTGCAGATGTGACACAATATCTACGTCTCATTACTTTGTCCTTTGGTCCTGTTGCTTTAAAAATAATCTTTTTTTCGCCTCCATAATATCAGAATAATTTTAAAATGTAATGTTTCTTGAATTATGTTGTGTGAGTGGTATCAAAATTATGTTTTATTATGCCTGCCATCGGAAAACGATGGAAAATTTTGTTACAATCATTGGTAGACTAGAATATCAAACTGCCTTTGTCGATACATGCCTACTTCAATAGAAAATTGTGTGACAGAAAATTATTTTAAGCACGTAGCGTATATGCCTACAGCATACATACTCACTTGAATGACTGTATTTTGTAGGCCCCCAGGGAGATATTGAATGGAAAATTTTTTTCTTGTTTTTCTTTGGTTTCGAAACATAAAGAGAGTGTAAAATATTTATTGGATTAAGGTACAATAATTTAAATGGCATAACATATAAGTGAGTTAGTTAAGCCCACATGACAAAAGGCGAATGAATAAAATAGAAACAAATTTTTTTTTAAATGTAATTAAAGTCGTTCCTTAGGTGCCCTTCAATTTCAAATAACAAAAATTATTATTAGATTTGCTTTGCCATTTTTAATATCATTTCTAATAAACTGGTGTACCTGTTCTGTTCAATTTTCTCAGAAATGCTTAGAAAATATTCTGAGAAATTAACGTGGATCAACCATCAAGCATGCCACTTAATGTCCAAGTACACAAAATTCATTCAATTTTTAGCAATATTGTTGAACATTTTTGTTGTGATTGTTAACAGAAAATTTTGCGCCTGTGAAGTTCCAATTGGCAAATAAGTTTTCCTACCAAACAAACAATCTGGTCTGTTTTTACAATGAAAATAGAAACTCAGTCTCACACCGTAAACTACAATAGTTTGCCCTAATTTTCAGCCTAAAAGTGGCCAAGGACTCCTCCAAAGCTGGTTTCCATGAGTAGAACTCAGTCTTTGTAGAAAATTCGCAATGCAGTTTCCAGATGCATAAGCAGCCGTGGTATCACCATGACTGCCACCTATTATAGAGACTTGGGAGCCTGTATAAGTTCCTGATATTGACTCTTACATACATATACATAATTGGCCATTACAACCGTTCAGTCAGGATTACGGCCTAGCTTCTCACACCACTCATGTTGTGTGCCTTAATTTTATACTTGCATGGCGGGACCTACCGTTTAACGTCGACTCCGAATGACAGATTTTGAGAAACTTTTTTATGGCAGGTTTATTTACTATTGAAGTTTTTGCCAGAAACCTGTTGAAAGGAAGCGAACACACTACCTACTAGACTACGGCGACTACTCTCTATATACCCTTCCCCATATCATTATATTTAACTTCGTGTCATTGGTGTTTATTTCCAGAGCGATAAACGGGCGAAATGGCTTCGCATAGTCTAGATTAAGGATAAAAGTTCTCAATGTATACATCATATGAACCTATAAGGCTAATTAGACCCGAAGTTTATCAAGTTCAAGGCAAGAGTTGCCTGCTGCTCTAGGAGGAAGAAGCCAGTTTATCATTGCTTAAAGTGACCTGATTGTGCCCTGAGTGCCTTCCTCACGTCGTCTTGCGTTTGTAGTTCCATTGTTTTACCACTGCTAATCACCAGACGGCCGATACGGGAAGATTTATCTTTCGTATTTAGCCTCTTGAAGTCACCGTAGTGTAGAAGGTAGTTTGTTGGCTTATTGAACATGAAGCCAACTTCAAACCTTTGGTCAGACATCTCCCCCAATACGATACTTCTTAACAGATTTCTGACAAAATTTCTGGAAGTAAATAAAATTGTCAAGAAACGTTTCTCAAAAAGTCTGTGGTTCGGAATCGACTTTATACTATATATTCTGCCACTCATGTATAAAATTGACACCCACAACAAAAGTGGTGTGAGAAGCTATGTACGTCATGACTGATGTATGTTTGTAGGTTTGTGTGTATGAAAGTCTTCAATTTCTACAGTAAAACCGAACTATAGTTGTAGGCAGAAATATTCGAAATTGTTTTTAACATGTAGAATCGTATTCCCGAATATTTTTGATTTTGTAGGGATTTTCTGCCCATAATTGCCTTATTTAGTTACAATTTCTTCTTTATACAATTAACATGAATTTGACTGGCATTATTAAATTTTAGAATGCCCAGTATTTTTAGTAATAAAGTTGTCTCTTCTTATCACAACCAGAATATACAACAAAATTGTGGCTTTAAAGGCAATTTAATATGATATTTAAAAATAAACAAAATATCTTACATTGGCCTTGTATACTTTAAGCCATGAGCAAGCATATGGTCATATGATTTCATTATTAATTTCATATTTGAGGAGGCTCAAAAAGTCACATAATGAAATATGAAATATGAAACCATATTTTGTATACATATGTATGTACTGTACATACAATACATATCTCTATTAACACATACTTCATTCATTGTCATTAATAATATTAATTAAAAAAATCTCTAAGAACTACTACATATGAGAGTACATCCATACATATCAACAGTAGCAGATTTATTAAAAGCATTTCGTAGTCAAAAGATACAAAAAAAACTTGACAGGACATAAATAGCAAAGCCTTCAAATACAAACACTTGATTCACTTGATTGACTTTGCTACTCGGCAAACAACAAACAGTTTTGAAAGCAAAAATTATGAAATTAATACGACATCATTACGCATGAATTATGTGTGTACAATGTTGTCTTGACAATATTGTATGATTTTTTGATTTCCTTCTATTTACATATATACATAAACATTCATCTTGTATGGTTGTGTGTGTGTGTGTGGCATTAATATGAAATATTATCAGTGATTTCTTTCTTATTTATATTAGGCATACACATGCATGCATATTTCTATATGTATAGTATATGCTGTATGTTATGTACATACATGTTCTTACCGCATAATATTAATAGAATATATGGTTTAGCTATACGTATGAGTAATATTTTGTATTCAAATACAGGGACCGTAACTGTTATAACTTTTATCGTAAAAGTCAGGAAATAAAAGTTATTTTTTGACTTTTATTTTTTCGAGCAGAAATAAAAGTTATGTTTTGACTTTTATTTTTTCGCGCAGAAATAGCAGTTATTTTTGACTTTTATTTTTAAGAGCAGTAATAAAAGTTATTTTTGACTTTTATTTTTAAAAGCAGAAATAAAAGTTATTTCTTGACTTTTATTTTTTCGAGCAAAAATAAAAGTTATTTTTGACTTTTATTTTTTCGAGCAGAAATAAAAGTTATTTTTCAACTTTTATTTTTTCGAGCAGAAATAAAAGTTATTTTTTGACTTTTATTTTTTCGAGCAAAAATAAAAGTTATTTTGGTTTTTTCAAACCAAAGATTAGTGTTTAATATACCCAAAACTTAATTCTAATAATTTTCTGACATAAATAACAATAATTTTTTAAAGAATTTTTTAATAAATATTATGAATTCATCATGAATTGAAACAAAAATAACTTTTATTTCTGCTCGAAAAAATAAAAGTTGAAAAATAACTTTTATTTCTGCTCGAAAAAATAAAAGTAAAAAAATAACTTTTATTTCTGATCGAAAAAATAAAAGTCAAAAATAACTGTTATTTTTGCTCGAAAAAATAAAAGTCAAAAAATAACTTTTATTTTTGCTCGAAAAAATAAAAGTAAAAAAATAACTTTTATTTCTGCTCGAAAAAATAAAAATCAAAAAATAACTGTTATTTTTTTTCTAAAAAATAAAAATCATGTTTTTAAAAAGCATCGCCTTTTATAAAAATTTGGTCCAAGACAATCAAAATGGTATACTTGGTTTTGTTCTCCGACACTTCCTTGTGGTTGCTTTTTTTAATCAAAAATTCAAAAATAACAGTTATTTTCGGTCCCTGTTCAAATATATCACATACGCATCCATGATTACACCAACATTAGAAGAAATATTTATTGTGAGCAATGATGGCTGGCGTTCACTTTTCAAATTTATTTAAAAGCTTTACCATCAAATTAAATTGATTGGATATGGAATGCAACAATAAATTCATTACAATCACCGCAATAGCTTTATACTGAATAGTCAAAGTGTGATTCTAATAAAATTCTGTGGCGTCTATCAGGCGATAGATAGTATGGGAAATACAGACCGAGGCAAAAATTATTAAGAATGCGAATATTTCTCTCCGGGTTATTACCATACTTTTCGATAGTTAGATGGCTACCAAAGCACTATATTTCGACGGGGTGAACACCAAGATGGTGTACAGCTGCCGCTGATATCTCGGCGAGGTGGTAGAACGATGCAGACGACGAACTGGCCAATGATTGGTGGCTCAACCATTGAATTCTTTAGTGAATTCTCGATTTAGGGCATCCCCCTAAGAACAACCTTGTTTCTGACACCACTTATTTTATGTGTATTCTTTTTATAAACGATTGGTGAGACCTACAGTTTGAAGTCGACTTCGGACGATAGATTTTTTAAAAAACTTTTCATGGCAATTTCTTACTTACTTACTTACTCTTTTGTCAGAGAGGAAGTCATCGCAGAAATATTTTTTCATGTCTGGTTTTGTTCGAAATACTTTACCTGCTGTTTGAACAGTGGCCTCATGTCTGATAAGCCAACACACTACCTACTAGACTACTGGTGCATATGCCGCAGATATTTCTATAAGGTAGCAGGACGAAGGCTATACAATGTCGGTATCCGTGCACAGTGACATTATAAATAACGGCAGAGCGGAGGAATTGGCCAGACATGACACAACCATCGAATTCTTCGATTAAATCTCGACCTAGGAATCTCTCTAAGAATCTGTAAATTTGTAATGAACAACGCTTTTATCCATCAATTGTGTCAACAGCAGATTGGCAACTTCAGATACGGGCAGAACGGCGCAGAAATTCTCTACGAGGTAGCAGGACGAAGGCTATAACATGTGGATATCCGGGCACAGTGACATTCTAAAGAATTGCAGAGTGGAGGGGGAATTCATCGATGAATTCTTAACATTAGGAAACACTCTAAGATTCTGTAAACTTGTAATGGACAACGCATTCATCCATGAATTGTGTCAATAGCATATTGTTTGCTATAGACATGGGCAGAACGGCGCAGAAATTTTGCCCAAGACTGGAAGGAGGACGCACGACAAATCTGTTTAAGATTCAAAGAAGCACGCTCTGTACGGCTATCGCAGTCATGTCGAGCCTTTTTAGTGTAGGCACGAATGCAAGGCGCATTTGTCTGGAACACCATGCAATTGATTTTTGCAGAAACTGCAGAGATGAAAAAGAGAATAAGACGTAGTACATGAACTGCACTAGGGCAGAGGCGAAAAAGGCATCTTGGTGCATATTATATAGATGATCTGGAAAAACCGTCACGATTTGGATTAAATGTTCGGAGAGGTATCGAGACTAGGGAATAATGGAAAACTGAGGTATCACAATGGACCCTTTGCGGCCTAAGTGTGGCTATTAAACCTACTTGGTTGCACAGTCATCTCTACATTCTTACCTACCTATCCACTTAGGTTCCTATGATTTTAACACACTTTCTCCCAAGTTACACGAATTTTGTATGCCTTTCACGGCTACCTTTCAAAATAGATTTGTTTGTGAAAGGATTTCATCGTTTGTAAGAAATTTCAATACACCAAGATTTCTTTAGGTTTAGGGGGAAAAAAAATGCTTAGTCGAGAGTTAATTCACAGAAATGGACTAACGAGTGAGTAATTGAAAGCCTTGGTTGTTTGCGTGGAAACTGTACATATCTGTCTCTTTATATTCTACTGAAAAAAGTACTTTGTTTTTGGCCAAATGCTGTCCTTTGTTTTTTGTTTTTGTTTTTAAAGCCAGCACAAGTGAATTATGTTGCGTGCATGCCACGATTTTATTAGCTGAATAAACTTTGAAGCTGATTCAAACTAAGAGATCCACTGTTTTGACAGTTGCCTGCTGGTAGTGGCTACTAAGAAGCATCTGGCAACTTAAAAATCATTCCATGAGCTGAGAGCTGTAACTGTAAAGGTAGAAACATTTCTAACCAGAATATTCAAGACACTTTTAAAATTTAAAAATTGAAACACTCTATTAAAGTATTCACAATTATTTCCTTAAGAAGAGGAGAGTTGTCATACTATTTTGATTTGTTTCAATTTCATTAGTCAAGTATTTACATCAAAGCAAGGGATTGATTGGTCTACCGTAGTATTCAATTTGAAAAAAATATAATTCTTCTGTTGTCAAGACTACACTTTTAGTGCACATTTCTTTGAAGTCTATTTGATATCAACCAACCACTTATTCAACCCAAAGATTATCTCAACAGCTGGAGTATATCACATGGAAAATTTTCCAAGTGTTGAAAAAAATTACATTTTTTTCGAGTTTCCCGTCATAATTTTTAACTTGTTTTTCCAAAAGAATTCCTTTTTTGTCTGTCCTTTTCTGTCTTTTTCCATCATATTGAATTGATGTTGATTGTAATAATAATTTTCATTTTCATATATTTTCGAATGCTGCTAGACAGTCTAATGGATATTTCCATGGAAAGTGACATTGAAAAATATTTGTGAGTGCGGGATGACTGGCAAGGCAAAAAAAAAACAAAAAACAAAAACAAGAACCTTTTAAGAGTTTTATTTTAAGATTTAGCGAGTACAAAAAGAAAATTTACATTTAAGACAGTGTTCACATAAAATTCGGCTCTACAGGAAAATTTGAAACAAATTTGGTGGAAACATAATCAACTAGAGGCGGTGAAGTCACCGTAGTCTAGTAGATAATGTGTTGGCTTATTAGACGAGAGCCTGGACATCTTGAACAAAATATATAAAAAAGCAAATACTTCTTCCAGGGAATCTTTCAATAGTCTTTTGGCAAAAACTCTAAGAGTAAAATAAAAAGTTGTCATGAAAAGTTTCTCAAAAACCAGTCATAAACCAGTAGGTCTCGTCACGCATGTAAAAAATTAGCACACAACATGAGTGGTGTGAGAATCTAGGCCATAATCCTGACTGAAGGATTGTAGTGACCAATTAAGTAAGTCAGCGTGTAATATATCTATAGAGGCCTAGGTTTTCACGGTCTCTAAATAATTAAATTTATTCGAATTAATTTATTCGAATATTGATCATCAAATGCTAAATTGTCTCTGGTTTGTTGGCATAACACTTTTCTTTAACGGCGCCCTACAGAAAATACTTCAACCAAGTCAAATCACAGTTCTTGGCGGCCAATTGATAGCACCATTGCACCATGGTACGTTTGAAGCAATAAATCGAATGTGGCATGAGATGTGTGGCAAGTTGCGCCATCCTGTTGAAACTAAACATCGTTCACATCAATACCCTGAAGAGCGGGTACAAGAAAATCGGTTGTCATAGTACGCTAGGTATCTCCATTGACCAGAATGTTTGCGCCGTCCTCATTTTCTCTCCATTTCACAAGCCGCACTAAACTGTCACTCGTAATGGGTGCATTGGCTTCTGTGAGATCACGTGTGAAATTTCTGAGCCCCAAATATCGATATCTTGCTTATTAACGTACTCACCAAGATGAAAATGAGCTTCATTCGAAAAAATGATTTTTTTTTTGCAAAATCGACATCATTGTGCCTCGATTTACGCTTAAACAATAAATCCCAAAGTTGCTTAAGAGCATATCTAAATTGATTCATTACATTCAGTGGAGATAATATTGTTACGTTTTTACCTTTTTAAAAACGTTTAAAATATGAGTTCGTAGATTGGAAATAAAATAAAAATAAATCGGTGTTTAGTTTCAATCAAATTCTTTATGGTTGGCTCTACTTTTGTGTGCCACCGTATACTACTTGACGAATACAACAATAATTGCTTGCTTGCTATTCTTCTTTGCTTACAGCTCAGAACTTTACAACGGAGATCTTCAAACCACGACTGCTTTCTTCACACGCAACGTGTTTTTACACAAGACTAACGGAATTCTTACTACTGCTAGTTGCCTGCTTTGTCTTGCATTTTTATATGCCCACGTAAACAGTTTGATGAATGTTCTTGAAGTCGAATATTCGTGGTTTCGCCTTCTCGAAAACTCTATCGTGGTTTCATTGTTGTTTGCGTATTTTGTTCACATTGTTTGTTGTTGCGTTCTCGCTTACTTGTCTATCGTCTTTTCTTTCATACTGATATTATTGGTTTACTTGTAAACAAGTTCATTGTATTTATTTGTGTGGCTTTTGTTTAACATTTTAATGTTAAACGATGTTACACCGTTTCCATTTTCGTCACAATATACTGAATTTTGTGACAGAATGGAATGGACGTAAGTATTGCCAGATACGAAACAACCAATGGTTCAAATTTAAGCCGATATACGGCCCACACTATATGTACATATATTCGAACAGCAGCAGTCTTTATATTCCTAATTTCAATTGAAAGATGTTAAGTCATATTTTCATAATGTTTCCACTGTGGAAAAACTAGAGAATATTTCACACTTCTTGTGTCTTGTGCTTCTAACACGCCATTAAACAATTCTGAGTCAAACTGTCAAATAGAAAAAGGGAGGGGCTTCTGTGAAATGATTTCACTTTACTACTTACGTGATTTACGTTTTAATTTGTTTTGAATCCATAAACGATAATCGTTCTTAATTTCTAATTAAGCCAGCCATAGACAAATTAGTCTTCATTTTGCTTTTCCATGAATAATCATGGGTTTCTTGATGGAAAGACTTTTTTCTCTAATATTTGCTCGTGTAATTCAAAATGGCCTTAAGGTGGGTCATATATTGTGGTCTTTCAGTTTGTTGGCAATATTTTAAAAGTAAATTTATTTGTTTAAAGGCATTTTATGATTTTAACTTTTATCTCCTTTTTTTATGGCTTTACCAAGTAATTTTTCTTGTTTGTCTTTTTTTGGTCGCATTTTGTTGGCCAAAAAGTTTTTCATTTTGTGGTTGATTACAAGGACAAAAAATAATAATAAATAGACAACGACGTTATTTTATTGTTTTTGCTGTTGTTCTTGTTGCTATTATTGTTTAATATTAAGGAAAATTAAAGGAAATAATTTGACCTTTGTCAGTGAGTTGACACCTTGTATTTATTTTTAATCAGTCTGTCTGCTACTGTCTGTCATTGCTCCATTGAAATGGGCAAACTTGCCTTCATCTCCATGGCATTCTTAATTTTGTTGACCACATTTGAACACAAGTTTTCTTTAGCATTTTGTTTCTGTTTTTTACTGCTTTTTGTTAAAATTACTTCTTCAGTCCACTTCTTTTTTAATCGAAATTTATGAGCCTTTGGAATTGCCATGCGAGAGCAGAGAAACGTACAAACGAAATACGAAACAAAAGCCAAGGTAATGTTGAATATTTTAAGGCACAAAACGAATTGCTATGCGATTAATTTAAGAAAAAAAAAACAATTCTTTCTCTTCATTCTCCTTAATTTTTTGGTTGTTAAAGAGAAAAAAATAATTGACCACCGCCACACCTTTGAATACCTTGAAATTAAGATTACATTTGTCTCCTCCTATTGATTTCACAAAAATATTTTGTCTCCTCTATATTGATTATTGTCCCCGGTAGAGTAAACAATATTTCAATTGCTGTTTGCATGCAAGCAACAAGGGTCAGAAGAGGTTAAGCAAACAGATGGAAAAATATTGTTTGTTGAACATCAATTGTTGTTGTTGAAAGGTATTAAGAGATTATGTTTTCAATAAATTTAAGAAAGCAACACATGGGAACTAAAAATTTTATACCAGAATTTTCCTTGAAATACAAAAAAAATATCATAAAAAGTATATCACGCAAGTAAAATCAAATATAATTGGTGTATACATGCTTAGTAACACCCTACATTTCTTAGGTTTGATCTCTCTTTGCATGCGACTTAAGGACAGAAGTCTATATGTGTCCAGCAGGGTGTAGTTGCATGAACTCTTTTGCTGCTAACGAGATTGAGGTGCCCCTGCTGTAAGTGTGGATAACATCCATGTAACCTCAAGCAATTGGAATACCGTAGGAAGTTGCCGTTGACTAGTAGGCAGAGTGCTGGTTTATTAGACGAGAGGCCACGGTTCATACCAGAGATCAGCAATGAGTATTCAAAAAGATGAGTAGATTCGAATCGTACTCATCATTTCTGATACTTATACGTATTCATACTTATTTTAATATCACACTCATACTACTCATATCCAAACTTTGAAGTACTCATCGTAATCAGACTTAACAATACTCATGATGTTGTTGATTTCCACTCTCCTTTCTCCTTCAACATTTACAAGAATCAGGAAATAAGTATGATTCGCGTACGAATACTGCAATACTCACTAGGATGTTGTGTGTTTGCTATGCTTGCTGTCTTTGTCTTTTTCTTTCTTCTCTTTTTGTAAATGCAACAACAACTAAGAATGTAAATTTTGTTGAATTATTCGAGGAGTGACTCGAACGGTGTAACATCGTTTAACATTAAAATAATAAACAAAAGCTACACAAACAAATACAATGAACTCATTTACAAGTAGACCAACAACATCAGTATGAAAGAAAAGGCGATAGACAAGTAAGCAAGAAGGCAACAATAAACAACGTGAACAAAATACATAATGAAACCGTGATAGATATCTCAAGAAGGCTAAACCACGAACATTAGACTTCAAGAACATTCATTAAACTCTTTATGTGGGCATATAAAAAGGCAAGACAAAACAGACAACGAGTAGTTAGAATACCGTCAGTCTTGTGTGAAGACGTGTTGCGTGTGAAGAAAACAGTCATGGTTTGAAGATCTACTACGTTGAAATGATCTGTGTTGTAAGCAAAGAATAATAGCGAAGAAGCAAGTTGTTGTTGTATACGTCAAGTTGTAAACAGTGGCACACAAGAATAGTGCGAACAATAAAGAATTTAATTGAAACTAAAAACCAATTTATTTTTATTTTGTTTGCAATCAACGAACTCATATTTTAAACGTTTTTAAAAAGATAAAAACATAACAATATGTAAGTGGTATGAGTAGTTAGGTCTGTGTGTAGATAACATTCAAATTAAATGAAGCAAACGGAATAGCTATGCCCTGTAATATATCAGAGATTGCGAACTTTGTACCTGACTCTGACTAGCTCATTAGCAAGACCATACTAGCGGGTCACATTGATTTTGGAGAGTTAAGTCAAGAAATTGAAAAGCCAATAATCGAACGAAAGTCTCCTCCTCGTATTCACATCTTCTGCAGAAGTCATGCGATTGAATGTGAAGCCTATAAGTATATATACAGTCAAGATAACTGAAAGTGAGAAGCCAAGAATGAGTGCATTTTTATAGGAAAAGTTAGACACTGACATCTGAGGTGAACGAGAGTCTTCTACTCGAACTCATAACCCCTTTAGAAGTCAGTGTCCAATAATACAGTGTCCTGTGAGTATAATAATTGTGCGATTAATGACCATTAGATTTAAGAGCAACAGAATTACTCTTTGGCTTGTCCATATAAATCCATCAGAGTCTAGCAATATTATACGCAAGTTTTTACTGCCAACGAAGTTGAGCTTCTCTTAAAAACGGAAGAAACTGAGAATATGTAGTCTAACTGAGGCAAATAGAGTACCTATGTATGTCCTATATGGTCTCTATACCGGCCCTAAGCGGTTCAATGCCATTTCCAATGACATTCCAATATCCCATAACCTAGGTGAGAGCTACCATAGAACGCTATCCGATTAAATCAAGAGATTTTCAGGGGAAATCAAGTAACCCAACAAGCATTGTGTCGCTTTCAAAATTGCTGTGAGCTTTGCTTTGAAATCACTAAAGGGGCCAGGCAGCTTATAAGAAAGTTTAATATAAGAACGCTTCATAAAGATTCCACAGCCTACCCTGTTACTAAACCTTAAGACATTAATGTAAACCCCAAGGATTAATCATTGGCAGCTTCCAGATCCAGATTGTAGTGGCCGTAGCCTAGTAGGTAGTGTGTTCGCTTATTAGACGTAAAGTCCGGGTTCGAACCCCAGGTCAGACATCAAAACGAAAATATGAAAAAAAAAATATTTCCTCGGTGACTTCCTCTCAGCAGATTTCTGGCAAAACTCTGAGAATAAATAAAATTGCCATGAAAAAGTTTCTCAAAAATCTGTCGTTCGGAGTCGACGTTAAACTGTTGGTCCCGCCATTCAAGTATAAAATTAAGGCGCACAACATGAGTGGTGTAAGAAGCTAGGCCGTAATCCTGACTGAATGGTTGTAATGGCCAATTATGTATGTATATATAACTTCAAGATCTTCAAACCAAAAATCACTAAATGGAATTCTAAAATCATATGTTCTATTCAAAAATCAAATGTTTTACTCAGAACGCGCCTTAATTTTTTTATTTGAATCACGTTTATAACATTTCAATTCGTATCATTTCTTAGAAACTGGCATTTAATTATGTTAGTATGGGCCGCCAACAACCTAGGAAAGGGAAGAGGCTGCATATGTTACCAAAAAAAAAAAAAAAAAAGAAAACGAAAATGAAAATGAAATCCATATTTTATTTATTCCATCTAATCTGTCTTACATTTTCTTCATTTCATTTCCTTTTCATTTAGCAATTTAACACAAGTTTTCTTTTCTTATATTTGCTTGTGTGCAGACTTTTATTTGTATTGTATTTGACAGCAGCAGCAGCAGCAGCAGCATTAAATATTTATTTTCTCTAAAAGCTGTTGGGAATATAAAAGTCAAAGTAAATAAAAATAATAAAAAAAAAATATTGTAATTATTATCGTATTTTATTGTATTTTACTCTTTTACTCTTTGCCACTCTTTTATACTATTTTCCACTCTTTTCCACACTTTTACAAATAAATAACAACGCAACGATTGTGGAAGTAAATTTATTCGTTTTTTTTCTTCTTGCAGCTGTCTTGTCATTTCGCAAGGAATACGTTATTGTCCTTTAAAGATTAAAAATGTTTCAAAAACATGTGTAAATTTAAATTAAAAAAATAGAAAATTAAAAAAATAGAAAATTAAAAAAACATTAAAAGACGTGTTGTAAAGGCATCCAGTTAGCATCAGTAAAGTTTACTGGGAAAATGTGTACAATTTTCTGGAGTGCGAGCAAGTCAATCAGTCTAACAAGATTTTTAACTTTAAACCAAGCTATACTTTAATTATTAATTATAATTGAAAACGAATTCATCCATCACCCTAGGTTTTCCAGATATTCTAAAGCGGTTTGTGAATATATTCAGTGCACATCAGAAATTAGCAATCAGTATTAAAAAAGATGAGTGAAATCGAATCATACTCATAATTTCTGTTGCTTATACACATTCATACATATTTTGGAACCTGTACTCATATCCAAAGCTTGAAGTACTCATCATATTGTTACGTATTTACCTTTTTAAAAACGTTTAAAATAGGAGTTCGTCTTCACACAAGACTGGCTGAATTCTTGCTGATCGTTGCCCATGTAAACAGTGTGATGAATGTTCTTGAAGTCGAATCTTCATGGTTTCGCCTTCTCGAGAACTCTATCGTTGTTTTATTGTTGTTTGTGTATTTTGTTCACGTTGTTTATTGTTGCCTTCTTGCTTACTTGTCTATCCGATTTTCTTTTATACTGATATTGTTGGTTTACTTGTAAACAAGTTCATTGTATTTGTTTGTGTTACTTTTGTTTATCATTTTAATGTTAAACGATATTACGCCGTTTCCATTTTCGTAACAATATTCACACTTAACGACACTCTGTTTTCGACTCTCCATAACTCAACATATACAGAATCACACAAAATAAGTATGATTCGCATACGAACACTAAAGCACTTACCAGAAGGTTGTATCTTTACTCGGTTTGCTGCTCTGTCTTTTTTGCTTATGTGTGTTATCTGTTTTGTTGTAAATGCCTAACAACAACTAAGACTGTAAATTTTGAGTGACTCGAATCACTTTATGAGTATTAAAAGAGTATTTTTCTAAAGTTATGAATCTAAATGAGTAGGCGTATGAATCAAACATATTTTGAGTTATAAGTTTGATGCCAACGTTGTACTCATACTCATTGCAACCTGTACGTATAAATCAATGTTGTTGTGAGTATGAATGAATCAGAGTACTTAGTTAAATTTCAATATTGTTGATTCACTTATATTCAAAATTTCATGAGCGCTTATGAGTAGCAAAAAAAACGATTCATTGCTGATCTCTGATACACATCATGTGTTGAAGAATATTTATTCCTTCCATCTCGTTACAAAAGTGATAAAACTGTACCCTTAAACCCAATTAAGTATGAAAGTAACTTGGGAGAGAGCTGATATACTTCGGACGAGATTTTCATAACTTAGAACACATAATAGTTCGAACTGATGAAGTCTAAGTTGGTCAGGGGAATGACAGGAGTTTTACGAACTAATCTTTGCGCAACTGTTCACGTAGGCGCCAATAATCTAAGCTTTAAGACCTAATTGCTTGAGTCCAACCATCAAATAAAAATGTGATTCGAAAACTGCCACCGCGTTTGAGACGTTGGTATAGATTGTATAGTATAGATTGCGTTCCTACTACTGCCGTATCGTAAGTTGGTAACGTGCCTTAGTTTAGCAGACATATTGAAATCACACATCCAAGTTATAGATGGACAAGTTAGCCTTTATATCCTATTCAAAATCAAGGGATATTTTGTTGTCAATAGCTTTCAACCAAACAAGGGTGCGGTAGTTTGGAATGCGTACATCTAAAGTAAAACTTAAGAGAAAATAAGGTGAGACTGCTTTCCGTGTACGATACTTAAAGTGTTCTTTAAGTTTAGAATTTAGAATTACGTTAAGATATTCGATCTACTTTGATACTCTGAAATATGACACTCGATCTTAGTGGTCTGATATATGCAATTTGATGTCAGCCTTCGCTTACTTAACTCATAGTTCGTTCTCTCTATATAGCGAAACATTAGAAACAAACCTAATATACATAGGTGGCAGTTTAAAATTTCTAGCCTCCAGCCAACAACGCATGATGATTTAAGGGTGTTTGAACCGTGTTCCTTGCAACAAATAATCCTGAATGTAACAACAAAAAACAAGAAAAAAAAACCAAATATTCCATATGAGCTTTAGAGCATACATACATATGTGTATCGTAATAATTTCAGAATTGTTTCTTTTAATTCATGGACGTATAAATCAAGACCAAAATGAAGCAGCAGAAATTCCTTCAATTAGAATAAAACAAGAAAGGATACGATAATAAAATTTCAAGGACCCGTATAGAATTGTTTTCTTTCTGTGTCTTCTTCTTGCTTTAAATAGATTCGTTCAACTTATTCGTTACCCACTATACTGAAATTATCATCTTTGTTGTACAGAATCGTTGAAAATGAATTTCTTCAGAAGAAGAAGAAGAAGAAGGCATATGGATGCGATGGTGGTATGATGATTACATTTTCCAAGCAATTCTTCTGTGCAGAGTTACTAGAACTTGATTTAATTTTATTTCTGAACATTGAAATATATTTAATGTCATAACATAAATTTTACTTTCTTTTTCTTGCCTTATTAGAAAAAGAAAAGTTTGTTAAGCTTACTTTTGTCTTTAAGGATACATATGTATGTATTTACTTAAGGCAAAATTTACACTTTTTTTTCATTTTTCATATAAAAAATTTAATGAAAATTTTTTACACGATTTCGGGTAAAATTTAAACGGCTTTTTCTTGCCATAAATACTTATGGGCAAATATATTTGGTAGTAAAAAATAATTAAATTACAAATATTTTCCAGAGAATAAAAAAAAACTAATAAAATAGGCCTGTATTCTCATTTTAATGAAAAAGTATTTTAACATGGCTACAAAAACAACATGGAAGCTGGAAGTAAAAGTGCATTACGCATACATACATAATTCGTGATTGCAACTCTTTAGTCAGGATTACGACTTAGCTGCTCACAGCACGTATGCTGAGTGGGTTAATTTTTTACATGAACGGTGGGACCTACAGTTTAAGGTCGACAGATTCTTTTTAAAGGCTTTTCTTGGTAATTTTTTTTTTATTATCAGAGTTTTTTCCACAAATCTATTGAGAAGAAGTCGTCGAAGAAATATTTTTTCGTATTTCGTTTCGTTGCAAATGATTGGTCTGGGTTCTGAAACTAGGGCTCACGTCTAGTAAGCCAACACACTATCTACTAGACTACGGCGACATCATTATGGACACAGTAAGATAAAAATTTGGAATGCCTCTTACACCAGCTTTAACCAAAAATTTTAAGATACGTTGGTTTGAATTTGCACATAGCTCGCTAATAGCAATTTTTAACGAACAACTTTATTTAGAAGAACATCGGCGTTGCCTAGCAGATAGTGTATTGAGGCCATTGTTCAATCTTCACGTCCGATATCTCCAACAAAACGAAATATGAAAATTACTTCCTCGCCGAATTCCTGGCAGCAGATTTCTGGCAAATACTCTAGGAGTAAATAATATTATCATGAAAAGTTTTTCAAAAATCTGTTGTTCGAAGTCGACTCTAAACTGTAGGTGCAGCCACTCATGTATAAAATTAACGCACACAATATAAGTACTGTGAGAAGCTAGGCAGTAATCATGACTGCAGGATTGTAACGACCAATTATGTATGTATGTACTAGATCTTCTACAAATGGTTTGTGTCTTCAATAATCAATGTGTTGTTAGCCGATTTTATTAAACAATTTCTGCTTTGAAATTTCCCAAAGATAACTGCCTGTTACGCCTAAAAAAATATGAAAGGCTTTTAGTAATATGGATCAGAAGTTAATACTTCATAATAAACGCTGAAAATTCGACAATAATCCTTAATTTTTATATTATAATCCCCATAATTATTTTATTTTATGCGCCTTTTTCAAGAAATATAATAAATTGCTTGATTTAGTTGACATAACATTTGACAACAAAATAAATTTTACTTGTTTTCCGTTTTTATACCCCGGGCGGCTTACAAAGGCTAGCTATCGTTTAGGCATTTGGTGTAAATAAAATTTGAATAACAAAAGCTGCCTGAACCCTTTTAATACTTTGCCAAAAGAATTTTAAGTCGCAAAACATCACAATTAAAATCCACAACTGAAGTCTGATGACAACTTCGAAAAGAACAACAACGCAATCAAATCATGGAAATTATTTCACTTTCTTTTCTTTTGAAAACAAATGCTAGGCAGCATGAAACTGCTGCAGTATTTGGTGAAAACCTTAATATAATTTAAGCTTTAAAATTAGTTTGACATACAATATGAAAATTCTTGTAAAACATCATCAGCATTGTGTTTAAATTGCAAATGTTTCTTTAAGTCAAGTTTAATAGCAAATAGAAATATTACACTTGTATATCATTATATATATATATGAAATATTATTCTTGAAATAAATTTAAAAGTCAACTTAAGGTATAAACACATAGACGACAGACGACAGAAAACAAAAAGCTGCCAAGTATAGAATACACACGTTTATATGAAAACGATTATATTGAAGGCAGAACAGAAAAAGCCAAGACAACAACCTAAGCAGCTCCTGCCCAAATTAAACTATTTTCTATTTTTGTGAGCAGCTAAAAGCAAATTAGTGATGCCAATACAACATAAAATCATGATAAAAAACAGCTAAAAATACTTGTATTATTGAAGAGAAAGAACAATTCTAAAATTAAGAAATAAAAAGCTATCCATGTATTCATAATAAATAAAATAGAATTATAGATTCAATTTTTTATCTGAACTCGTTTGATAAGTATTTTGTGTGTGTGGTTTTTTCATAAGTGAGTTTATTTTTGCGTACAAAAAACCTGATAGTGACAACACTGAAAAATATATTTAAATTCAAATTTGAAAATTATTGAAGTTTCTGCTCTGCTTTCAAAAAAATTGAGCAGTAGGCATATGGCAGAAAAAACAGTTATCAGAATATTCTGTCGAGCTACCGAACTGTTGTCTGTCGTTTATGTGTTCACACCTTTACTCTGCTAAGTTTGAACATTTACTTCTAATTCGAATTCCTAAATAAAAACAATTCAAAAATTTGAACTGGAAATGCCCTGTAATATTTAACTACAATATCGCTACCTTCGTCAATTCATCACCCTTTAATAAAGAGGTTAATGCAAGCATAATCACCTTACAATTTTGTGCTATTTACCTACATATTATATTGTGGGAAAATATAAAATTTTGTTTCATATTTATTTATTTTATTTGCTCTGCTATTAAAAGCAAAACAACCCCTCGTACATGTACAATTTTATTAATAAATTAAGACATTAATTCTCACCGTTACATGTCTGTATTAGTGTCAGTGTAAGTAAATGCTGGTTACCATTTCACCAATAATAAATGCGACGACATTTTGTTTTATGAAGATGTCAATAACCTATACAGCCATTCGACCATAAATATTCGAATACTGAGTGGAAAATTTTCACATTAACTGCGTCAACAGAAATATATATGTATGTGTGGGTGGTGGTTGAAAGAATTTTTATAACAATTTTAACACATTTATTGACACCAACTAATAACCGTATACGTGTACATACATACCTACATACAGAGGTCTCATGGAATTGCAAATAAAAATAAAAATATTGAAAAGGTCATACAGCATTAACAGGTCAAGCGTAAGTGAAAAATTGTTAGCCTTTGTGGTCAAAGTTTATTTGGTAATGGCCACAAAGTAAAGTAAGTGCGACAAAAACGAAAAAGGAAACTTTACTTTTAGCAGCATATAAATATTGTAATCAAATGAAATTTATATGTGTGTGTGTTTTAATGCATGTTCAAATAGATTTCAGTTGAAAGTTGAAGTAAATTTAAAAGTTTTCATGTTTACTGGGGTCAGACATATCCAACGAACTGATAGCCTAGATGAATATATCGCAGACTGTCTTTAGCCTGATTTCACCGGATTCAAAGACAACCACGAGCGGTCTTTCTTATGTTTTGTGTGATAATGAGTGGCGAAATCTACAGTTTAACGTTAATTCCGAACGGCAGGTTTTTGAGAAACCATTCCTGGCAATTTTATTTGACTTTTAAGTATTTTTGCCACAAAACTACTGAGAGAATTCCGCCGAAATAAATATTTTTCATGTTTCGTTATGTTTTGTTTGAAGTCGCCGTGGTCTAGTAGGTAGTGTGTTGGCTTATTAGACGAAAGGCCCGAGTTCAAATCCCAGGTCAGACATCAAAACGAAAATATGAAAATATTTCTTCGGAGCCTTCCTCTCAGCAGAGTTCTGGCAAAAACTCTGAGAGTAAAAATTGCCATGAAAAGCTTCTCAAAAAAAAAAAAAAAAAAAAACTGTTGTTCGGAGTCGACTTTAAACTGTAGGTCCCGCTACTCATGTATAAAATTAACGCACACAACACGAGTGGTGTGAGAAGCTAGGACGTTGTACAATGGGTCAATTCGACCTCCGGGTACTGTACTTGTCACAGTTGACAAGTACACGTCCTCTAACCTAACCTAACCTTCGTTTTATTCGAGTTGTCTTGGCTAAGGATTAAATCACGGGCACTCATCTAATAAGACAACACACTGCCTACTAGACTACAACTGCCTCTACAAATAAACTGAGCGGTAAAAGAAACTGTACGCTATGGAAAAAATTCTAACAATAATTTTAACCTCTTAAGGAGAGTGCCCGAAAAAATTTTGACAATATTTCGAAATTTTTTGTAATTTTTTTTGTTTGTTTTAATATTAAAAGCTGGCAGTGATACAGTTTTAAAATAACAATAACGGTAATTTATTAATTTATATTTTTTAATGTGCAGTTCCTTTTGACGCTCACTGTATTCATAGAGGCCGCCATAGTCCAATAGGTAGTGTGTTATCTTATTAGAGTGCCCGTGATTTTGGAAAAGCAACTTTAGAGATGGAAAATAATAGAAATTAACTTAAAATAGAGATAGGTATACAACACTTATATTTCTATTTCCTATTAAACTTGACTAAAAGAAACATTTTAAATTCAAAAAGTGCCCTGAGGTGTTTTTGCAAAAAATTCTCATATTGCTTGGCAAACCAAATTTAAAGCTTAAATTATGTTGCAGCTGTTTTCAAAAGAAAAGAAAGTAAAATAATTTCCATGATTTGATTGCGTTGTTGTACTTTTCGAAGTTGTCATCAGACTTCAGTTGTGGATTTTAATTGTGATGTTTTGCGACTTAAAATGCTTTTTGGCAAAGTATTAAAAGGGTTCAGGCAACTTTTGTTATTAAAATTTTATTTACACCAAATGACTAGACGGTGGCTAACCTTTGGAAGGCGCCAGAGGTACAAAATAAGAAATAAGTTTGGTTCTCATATTTAAAATATTGTTTACAGTAAACGTTTAAGGGTTGATCATAAAGATTTTTATGAGGGCCATTACTAAGTATTTTTGCATTGCAAAAATGTCTTGAAAAACATGTTTTTCTTTTGCATTAATATGGACAGAAGTTTTGAAATAAAGAAGAAAATAAAAATTAAAACGAATCAAGCAATTTATTTTATTTCTTGCAAAAAAAAAGGAGAATAAAATAAAAAATATTATGGGTTCATAACATGAAAATTAAGGATTATTAACAAATTTTAAGCATTTATTATAGAATATTGCCACAATATAAATTTAGCTAAAGTACGGATCTATATTAATAACACCCTATGGCGTTTTTCAGGCGTCATAGCTAACGAATGTAGTGGTTTTGGTAGCAGACATTGTTTAATGACTACAGCAAACAACACATTGTGTATTGAAGACACAAACCATTTGTAGAAGATCTAGTACATACATACATAATTGATCATTACACTCCTGCAGTCATGATTACTACCTAGCTTCTCAGAGCACTTATGTTGTGTGTGTGTTAATTTTATACATGAGCGGCTGCACCTACGGTTTAAAGTCGACTTCTAACGACAGTTTTTTTTGGGGAATTTTTCACTGTAATTCTATTTTACTCTGAGAGTTTTTGCCAGAAATCTGCTGAGAGCAAGTCACTGCTGAAATATTTTTGCAGATATCGTTTTGTTTTAAATGTCTGTGGTTTGAATCATGGCCTCACTTCAATAAGCCAACATACTACCAACTAGACTACGGCCTCTTTATAGAAGATACGCAATCTGCTGTAAATTTCGTATTTTTAAGTTACAACACATTCTTATCATCTGCGGTATTTAATACGAGTATAAATTTTTTTTTTTTTTTTTTTTGCAAATATACTATGAATTATGCTTATGCTGGCACTGATGCGTATGATTAATATTTTAATAACAAATAAAATATCACTCATACGTCATGTTTTTTTTTTTTAAATAATTACTGATGATTACTTCTCTGTACATTGCTAATGTGTTGCATTTTCCGCTTAAATATCTGACAAATTTATTTTAAAAAAAAGAAGAAGAAAGTAAAAACCCCCCAATAAAGTCATTATTAAAACAAATGACAAAATCATCAATTACTTAATGCTGCACAATGGGGCCTAGAAGACATAAAATTTCAATTTATTACAGAAATAAATTTTTTTCTTTTAAAAAATGACTTGAAATTTCTCTTTGGCAAATTATAATATAAGGACTCCTCTAAACACGCTTTTAAAAAAACTGCATATAAAATTTGCCCTTGAAAGAAGCGCATTATAATGCTCGTTAGCAAATTTCGAAATTTTTATTTTCAAGTCTATTTAATATTGTCTTGATATTGAAAGCCATTGTCATCTATCTGCCAATGTGTTTAGAGCTGGCATAACAAATTATCAGCCTTCGTGTCAAAGGCAATTGAATTGTTTAATAGATCAACAAAATTGTTCACTAATGGCAGATTGCTATTGTTTTAGTTGTTGTTTTTGTGTTTTTATTTTCAATTTATAATTGACACGAACACAATGTGCAGTGCATGTCTTTCGAGGATAATCATGCACATTTTTCATAATAAAAATACACGATGGATGCAAACATTTACAAACAAATTTCGAAATTATTGCAATTATACAGAGGAAACAGTAATATAGTACTGACTCACAACAATAGGCAGCTTTTGGAAGCATTAGGTTTAAGGATATCCGACAACAAACCCAATTTTGGTACAATTATTATGCGCTTTGGTTTGTATACATAATTGATCATTAGAACCCTTCAGTTAGGAGTATGACCTAGTTTCTCACAACTAGTTTCTGACGCTGAAGGCGTTCCCTTTCAAATTGATGTACACGAGTTTTTGGCAACAATTGGTCGTTCTAGTCTCGTAGGTTGATGTTTGGCGTCAAAGCGAAAAATGAAAAACAAATAATTCTTACGGCGACTTCCTCTCAGCAGCCTTCTGGAAAAAAATCTGGGATTAAATCAAATCTATCGTTCGAAGTCGACGGTTAATTGTAGATACATGGGTGGCAGGAGAAGCTAGGTTCTTATCCTGACTAAAGTGTTGTAGTGACCAATTAGGTAAGTAAGTAAGACTGTCGTCAAAAGGGTTTGAAAAGTTTATGTGGCCTGTAAACAAACTATTGAAGATATGGTCCTCAATTCTTTGTCAATCCTGTCTATACAAAGTAACTGAACCGCAGAATTCCAATCGGCTTGAGAAAATAATCGGCTATTCGTATTACTATTACATTACCCTGCTAAAAAAAAAACATCAACCAGCGCCCTTTTCGTCTAATTTAACTTGTAGTGATCAGATTGATCGTGGCAAACTGCTGGCCGAGATATGCTAAAGAAAGAGGCCAATATTGCGCGATTTCCATTAATTTAATTACATGGTCCTCATATAACTACCTCAATAGGTGCTTAAAGATTGTCATCCAAATGGAAGGGAAATGAAATCAGATTCGTAAAAAAATTCTCTGAAAATACATTCCTGCCACTTGGATATCAAGAACTCTTATGCTATAAACACAATAAACGCAACCTAGCAAAGACAGCAATCACTCAAAAATAAAATACGTGGATATATATGGAAACGATTACTTTAAAAGTCAAGGCGACAACAAGCAAATTGTTGTTACAAAATTGCTGCATTTGCTGCTGTTGCATTTACTGTGTTCCCAACATTACGAACGTTTTCTATAGCAGTTGCCTAATCGAAGGGGGGGTTTTTTTTTTGTCTTGAGCCGGAGATGGGGATCTCCTAAAGACACTTTTGTTCCAACGAAAGAGTGCACGATTCACCATCACTGGTGCCTACGTACTAAACCCACCCCCTACACACTCGAAGGGGGGTGGAAGAGACCATCTGTTAAGTAATGTATCACAGTCTAGCACTCCATTGCGAAACCTATTTGTATACTCCCTGACGGAATTGTTTAAATTTACGATAAAGAACATTACCCGGTATGTGCAGTGAGCGTTAAAAAAAACCTGTACATTTAATAAAATATATACATAGATTAATAAATTACCGTTATTTGTGTTTTAAAATTGTTTCATTGCTAGTTTTAAAATTGAAAAAAAAAAATAAAAAAATTTAAAAAAATTTCGAAATATTTTCAATTTTTTTAGGACACTCTCCTTAAGTGGTAAAAGTTGAGTTTGGTGATTATGAAAATTTTATCCATAGTGTACAGTTCCTTTTGACGCTCACTGTAAGTGAGATTGGGTGGTTTATTCAGATCAATTATTATCTTTTTGAACAATAGCTTGCTGGCATAGATTGTTTCCTGCCGTTTCTATCGAACACAATGTAAATTTTTGTTTACTATTAGTGCAGGCATTGCCACAATTTGTGTTAACCATAGAACGGCGATGTAGTCGCCGTAGTCTAGTAGGTAGTGTGCTCGCTTATTAAACGTATAGCCTGGGTTCGAGCCCCAGACCAGACATCAAAACGAAATATGAAAAAAAATATTTCTACGGCAACTTTCTCTCAGCAGATTTCTGGCAAAAACTCTGAGAGTAAATAAACCTGACATGAAAAAGTTACTCAAAATCTGTCGTTCGAAGTCGATGTTAAACTGTAAGTCCCGCCACTCAAGTATAAAAAATTAAGGCACACAATATGAGTGGTGTGAGAAGCTAGGTCGTAATCCTGACAGAAGAGTTATAATGGCCAATTAGGTATGTAGAACGGCGGTTTTCGTTTGAAATTGTCATCAATAATCCTTACTTGCCCACATTGACGAGTATAAGTTATGACTCAAGGAGTGGGTGGGAGGAGGGCGTAATTGCCCACCCATAGAAGTTGAATAAACACTTTTGGCCTCATAAGGCCCATTGTGAAATCCCAAGGAGTAAGCGTACAATAATTTCTAAGTTTTTAAATAATTTGTTCACTCAATTTCTTGTCACTCTGTATAAATAGTTTCAGACTGGCATTAAATTAGATAAACAGTATTAAGTAACTGACAATTTAAATAAAAAATATTAAAAAAAAAACAACAAAAGAAGGCTGTTTAAGTGAATTTTATTAAACGGTTTACCTTGAACACCCATGCAAATGTATTTTGTTGCACAAATTGAAAAACTTTTGCAACGCGTTTAAATTTTAAACTAAAACCAGAGCACAAGCAGCAAACAGACCATCAAACACTTTTTTTTCCAACATTTTGCAATCACAACTAGTGCAACAAAATTGTTTATGGCTGAGCAGAATGAATGGTCATTTGGCTTGGCTGGTTTGGTTGGTGGTTAGTTCATTGGCTCTTTGTTTATGGCTTTCAATGCTTTTACTTCTCCACCACTTTAAAATTTATTTTTAAGATTCATTTGTTTTCTTCACTATTTTTATTCACACGTTCTTTATTTAGTTTTGCAGTGCTGGTCGTTAAAAAGTTTCTGTTTTTGGTCGAACAAAAGGATAATTTTGTTAGAAAAAAAATTATTGGTTTGTGGATTTATTTTATGTGCCCCGTATGTGGATTACAAAACCCATAAAAAAGAAAACTACAAACAAATCCTTCACAGTCAATGCTTAGAAATAAATTTTCTAACCTAGTCAGTCAGTGCATGCATGCACGGCTTAATGTAACACTTTTTATTTTTTTTTTATTTTCAAATTTAACTTGATTTTACGTTGATTCCGTTCTGTTATCAAATCTGCTTCATAGTGTGTGCATACCCTGTAAACACCAGCAGATATTACAAATTTGTTGTTGATGTAAATAACGAAATTTATTGCACCGTAAAATGCAAGTCTAAAACCAACTTTAGTTATTGCAATCATTTTTAGTCGCCATAGTCTGGTAGGTAGTATGTTGGCTTATCGGCCGTGAGGCCACGGTTCAAACATAGCATCAAACATCTCGAACAAAACGAAATCTCCTTTCTCCCAGCAGATCCGCTAAATCTCTAAGAGTAAAATAAAATTGCCATGAAAAGTTAGTCAAAAATCTGTTGTTCGGAGTCGACTTTAAACTGTAGATCCCGCCACTTATAAATAAAATTACCACACACAACATGTATGATGTGAGAAGCTAGGTTGTAATCCTGACTAAAGGGTTGTAAAGTCCAATAATGTAGGTATGTAGGTCATCATGGAGTAATTGGAAATAAGGAAGCGAATATTCAGGCTAAGAGAGACTGAGTATTGCATACCGTAAGCTTGTAAAACCCAATGCCTTTCAGTGTATTAAGGAAAAAACTGAGAAAGTAAGCGAAAACGTCACCTCGACTTTTGTGGAATAGTGACACAGTGGGAAGCATAACAAAAGTACTTCGGGGCGATCCTAATGAGTAGAAAGTTATGAGCAGTTTAGAATTAATAAATGGCGACATGAGCATGCTAATGAGCGTAGTCACGGGATACTGTAAAACGATGAATGTAGAGTATGAAGTGAAGAGATCGAAACAATGTAACACTTTGTATCATTGCCTAGCTTTTGTAAGCTCGAGATCCCAATATTTTGGGGAAGACACTATACCAGACATAACTCGTCTCATGAGGAGTTTTTTTTGCCAAAATCGGCATCTTCTGTAGGCTACTCGTGTAGGCTACTGCATGGCCAGCCGAGGCAGCCATTCGAATGAAATTATTTTTCATTATTAACCGGAAGGATTGTACACCATTGTACACCATAATATTGCAAAAAAAAAAAAAATTATAATTTCCACAAAAGCTTCAAGCAGAGTTTTATTTTACACACTTGCTTTACACTCATATTCTAGGCAATATGTTTGGAGGAGTTATAAAATTGTTGACAACCGAAAACCATGTGTTGAAATTTCATTTCATTTATTGACTGATTATGTGACTGATTAACCCGATTACATTTTGCAGAATTTAATTTCTTAAAATGATGATTGTTTTACAAACAAAGTTCAGCCGACTTTAAATAATCTTTTTATTCATTTATTGCTTCCAGTTAGCAATCAAGACTAAGCCATAAAGAAATTCTAATGAAAGTTTACTTCTAATTGACTTACTGATTGCGCTGACATTGTTTTCAATCTGTTCATCAATCCATTTTGATATTCAAAATAGTAATTAATGTGCCATACCAGTCATATCATTCAACTTATTTCTTGGTCGAAGTGGTAGCTGTGATTACCAATGCTCAATTGAGCACGCATAGCCGCAAGTTGTGAGTTAAATCTTGACAATGCCAACAAATTCCTCAACTGCTGCAAAATTCATTATAAGTATAGTACAACTGCATTTCATCATCAATCAATCAATCATCATGATTGTCATGCGTGATGCCGGCTCTAAGTTTTTAATGATCGTCCACATTTTCCATTCCAAACTGTTCGTCTGTTTTGCTACATTTGCTTCAATATGTTTACGTAAACTGTGAACAATTTGTCTTAAGTTTTTGGATTTCATGTGGGTTTGACATTGGATTACTTTTCGACTAAAGTCGCCGATTTGAAATTGTCCTTGATATGTAAATGCGTGCAATTTTCTGAAATAGATTTTTTCAAATACTTGCCTATTATAAGATGATGATTACACTTCTGCATAAACCTTCGTTTGCCTTAATTGAATGCATTAGGTAGTGATTGTTTCCTTTATTTATGTCGCTTGGTCTCGCCATCAAACTTACTTACTGGTTTGATCATTACAATTTTTCAGTCAGGATTACGAGCTAGTCTCGCACACCACCCATGTCTGTGTTTTATTCATGAGTGGCGGACCTGACAGTTGTAAGTCCGAAGGACCGAGTTTTGAGAAACTTTTTTCATGGCAATTTTATTTTACTCCCAGAGTTTTTGCAAAGAAGCATGCAAACAAATATTTCTTGTCATATTTCGTTTAGTTCGATATGTCTAAGCTGGGGTTTAAACGACGGCCTCATGTCTAATAAGCCAACACACCACCTACTAGACCACAGTGACCTTGTCACCAAACACTTCCTCTAATGTAGAAGCCAACACCGACACCAGCTCGTATTTTAAATCCACTTTTCTAGATCTCAATCGAACGCCTTCAATCGAACACTTTCAATCGAACGCCGTCTTAAGACGCGCTTAACAGTCGAGGATCATTATATATCTCGTCAGGGAAAGCAAGTTCGTATAAGAGAGCATGAAGACAATAGGCTGCATTACTGGAATATGATTTTTTGCCATCTGTTTTACTGGTGTATCCATCATCCATCAGCCTTTTAAGCCTCTTCCAGCTTCTCAGTTGAGATTGTATTTTTGTTGTCAGGTAGTTGATTTCAAATTAGAGAGGGAGGGAGAGGGGGTTGGTAGAGAGGGTGAGATACAGAAAAGCAGAGAGTGACAGAGAGGGGGAGAGAATAAGAGTGAAAGAGAGAGAGAGGCAGGGAGTGAGGGAGGTAGAAAGGATGTGCGAGAGAGCGGGAGAGAGAGAGAGTGGGACAGAGAGATAGAATAGGACAGAGAGAGAGTGGGTCAGTGAGAGAGAGAGAGAGTGGGACAGAGAGATAGAAAAGGGGAGAGAGAGAGTTGGACAGAGAGATAGAATAGGACAGAGAGAGAGTGGGACAGAGAGATAGAATAGGACAGAGAGAGAGTGGGTCAGTGAGAGAGAGAGAGAGAGAGTGTGGGTCAGTGAGAGAGAGAGAGAGGGAGGGAGGGAGAGAGAGAGAGAGGGAGGGAGGGAGAGAGAGAGAGAGGAAAAAAATAGAGAAAAAGCTTTTTCAATATTCGTTCCTAGTTTGCTGGTGATAAGTACGTAGGTAATATTGGTTTTCGGCTATTGATTGATTCCTCAAGAATTAATCTTCTTACATCTCTGGTGCCCTATTACTACTGCGCTCAATATTACCAGCTTTACACTAGCCTAAAGACAACATCTCTAGCTGAGACATGAGCCTTTATTATCTTGTTCCTTTGCAAGTATCAAAAGCACTACAAACTGTTGACGCCATCGTAGAAACGTTCAGTTTTCTTGTTGCGTTCTAATCCAGTAACGATTATAAGTACTTGGACCTGACGACTGCTTGCACCACGACTCTATTTGGTATGCTCATCCTTATCCTTTTATTAAGTTGAAAAGACAACAACATTTCAGTTTTATTCTTAATTTTTTTGTTATCTTTTTTCACATGCCTTACATGACTACCCCACAACTAATACTTGAACATGTTGTTTGCCGCAGAGAATTGTTTAACACAAGACGTAGAGGTTACACGAACTACATATACAAGACTAGTTGCCTATCCTCAGATGTACTTTACAAATAATGTGAGTTTACACACTCAATAAATTTGCTCTCTCTCTCTCTCTCTCTCTCTCTCTCTCTCTCTCTCTCTCTCTCTGGTATATTCATACGTACATAGTTTATTTTAATGGCTTGCAAGACTGAATGAATATCGCCTCTTATGCTGTAAAGTTTTCGTTTTCAGAAACTCGATTTACTTTCGAACTTTTGCAGGAAGTTTGCATTACAAAAACAAAAACAAAAACAGCATTTTTGTGCAACCATTTCCCCAGTGCCTTACAAAAACTCATTCACTTATGACAGCAAAATGCATAGAGACAGACAGACAGATGGAAAGACAGACAGAAGGTAAGATTCACGGACATATTGCTACTCAAACATTTCAACAGTCTGTCTGTCAGTGGGTTACGACCAACATTGGTAAAGCATTTCTTTTAGTTTGCTTCAGTATTTAATACACACAACAACACGGTGGCATAGAGAATTCATGTTTAAGCAACTGAAATCTGTTTAAAGTTTGTAAAGTTTTCCTCCTTGTTTTGTTTTAGTTTCTTTTACTTTTACAAGCCAAACAGCAGGGAAATCAACCCCAATTTTGAAAAGTTGTTCGTGATGATGATGATGATGATGTTCTCGGTATAGACAACATTAACAAGCAACTTGGCTGGAACTTGCCAACAGGCAAGAAGCAAAATAGATGGCAAAACATATTCTATTCTAATGGAAGGTAAAAAGCGTAAACTTAAAACGAAAGTGGTAACAAGGCCAACAGGGCCCCCTACAAAAAAAAAAAAATAAAAAAAAAATAAAAAAAAAATCTGGAGGAAAATATTGTTTAATTTTTGTTGTTGTTGTTGTTTAAGGAAATTCAAGAACATTATTTTCTAAAACAGTTTTCAATAATTTATGATCAAAGTTTTCTAAAGGCACTACACAGGTATTCTTAACAAAAACAGAGGGGGAGTGGTGGAAATTTAGTTTCGCACTTGAAAACAATGGCAAAAGTTTTCTTAAAATGGATTTAAAACTTCTCTTAATTGGCGGCAATTAATTTTTCTACAAATGAATTGTTAAGACTTTCTCCCGAAGGCAAGTAAACATTAAATAGCCGAAGGGGAGATGGAAGGACATTGAATTGAATTATTTGTTAATTAAAAGGCAGTCATAATAGCATGGGGAAGGACACACTAGACTTAAAGAATTGAAAGTCATTAGAAAACTTAATATTTCTGGCGTAATTGTTTATTTTATGAATGCAAGCTGAGTTCTTGTGCAGTCGAAAACATGGGGTTTACTTTGGAATTCTTGGAATCATGGTATGTTTGATTTCCTTTCATTACTATTGGTATGTGGGCAGACTGATTTGATGCTTGATTATGTTCATATCTCATTGGCAGTGCTGCAGTAATGAAGCTTGATTACTCTGATTATTGGATTATTTGGGTCTTTAAGGCAACGCCAATTGCCAGTCTTCATAGTAAGCAAGATTTAGATCCTCCTGATATCACATGAAGAAACCGTGGTCCAATAGGTAGGTAGAAGTGGCGATCACACTTAGGCCACACACTGGGCCCTGTACCTGATACCACAGTTTCACATTTTTCCCTAGTCCAGGAACCACTCCCAGCTTCCGATGAAGTGACTCAGATTGTCAATACCAATGCATGACAATTCATCCAGATACTACATATAGTAAGCACCCAGGCGCCTCTTTCTCCTCCGACCAAGTGCTGGGCATGTGTAGTGTAGGTGAAGAACAGTCTCATCCTACTCCTCATCTTCACAACTTCTACAGAAATCATTCGCAAGATGTCCCAAACCGAATACGCCTCGCATACATACATACATACATACATAATTGGCCATTACAACCCTTCAGTCAGGATTACGGCCTAGCTTCTCAACACCACTCATGTTGTGTGCGTTAATTTTATACATGAGTGGCGGGACCTACAGTTTAAAGTCGACTCCGAACGACATTTTTTGAGAAGCTTTTCATGGCAATTTTTACTCTCAGAGTTTTTGCCAGAAATCTGCTGAAAGGAAGTCGCCGAAGAAATATTTTCTCATATTTCATTTTGATGTCTGCCTCGCCCGTAATAACCCCGACAACAGTGCTGGGCCTACTGCTCTGCAGTTTGCAGTTTAAGCAGAGCTGTCACGTGACTTCTATCCAGCCTTGGCCAGATTTTCTGCGCCATTCTGCCCCTGCCAGATGCTGCTCATCTACTGTTGTGACAACGTTCACGATTGCATTGTCAATTATAAGCTTGCAGATAGGGACCTCAAATATAAAGAATTCATCATAGAGTTCAATGGACCTGCCCCTTCTGGCCAGTTTATCCACTCTACAGTTACCCGATCCAGTAGGCACTATGTTGGCTAATGACATGCAAGCCCGAGGTTCAAACCCAAGCTAAGACATTGTAACCAAAACAGAATATGAATAACTCTTCGGTGAGCTCCTCTCAGCAGTCTAGTGACAAAAAAAAGCTCGGAGTAAACAACAATTTCCATTAAAGTTCCTTAAAAAGTTTTCTGTTCGGAGTCGACTTTAACCTGTTGGTTTCGCCACTAATACTATATAAAATTAACACACACAACATAAGTGATGTGAGAAGCTAGGTGGTAGTCTTAACTAAAGGATTGTAATGACCAATTATGTATGTAATTATATATGTATGTAAGAATGAGTATGCCTTTATATAGATGCAGGGGCAATTAAAAACTCAAACTGTGTTACAATGTGTCGAAGAATATAGAAGTCGCCGTAGTCTAGTAGGTAGAGTGTTGGCTTATTACACATGAAGCTACTGTTTAAATCCCCATCAGACATCAAGACGAAATTAAAAAATATTTCTTCAGTGACTTCCTCCTCTCAGCAAATTTCTGGCAAAAACTCTGAGAGTAAGTAAACCTGACATGAAAAAGTTTCTCAAAAATCTGTCGTTCAGCGTCGACATTAAACTGTAGGTACCGCCACTCAAGTATAAAATTAACGCACACAACATTAGTGGTGTGAGAACCTAGGCCGTAATTCTGACTGATGGGTTGCAATGGCCAATTATGTGTGTATGTTTGTTGAATTGTATGCCACACTCCCTACAACAGAAACCATATTTTTGGCAATGCATTACCTAGTCTGATCACAAGTATAAGGCTTGTAGTCTCCTCAGATTTCAATCTCGCCCGCCAATTTCTTGCACAGTCGATTGATTATGGCAACCATAATATTACGATTATGATTGAAAAATTGTCATGTTTCAATACAATACAAAATATTCTCTCTTCTTCTCTCCAATGCCAATAATCAACGATTTTCAATGTTAAAAAAACAACAAAACTTTCATAAATTTAGCCACACTTACCACGAACCTTAAATTGTGGCAATAATAATACAATAATTGTCAATTAAGCCTCAGCACTTGAAATGTTTCAGACTCTTTAACACACACCAGACCTACACACACATTGTATTACTTGAGCAATATTGAGATTGAAATTGACTGGCTTGTTTGTATTCGATTATAAACGATTAGTCTGCAGCACAGCCAGAGGGTGCAGTGTCTTAGCAGAACACAAAACTACAAAATCAATGGAGCTTTAACTTTGTTAAACTTTCCAAAACAAAACAGAATGTTATTGAAAGCTTAACAAGTTATCCTCTGACAATGCATGTGAGTAGGGAGGTATATAGGAGGTGCACGTGTGCCAATGATTTGTTTGTGTGCAACTGGATTAGAAAGTAGCATAAGCAGATAATCTATGTTATGCTTACAATAGCTACGTTGCCATATACATATGTTTGTTTGTTGTTGCTTATGAGTGCCACAGATGCGATGCATAAATTATTGGCAATAATAATCTAAAAGAATAGAGAGAGACTGAGATATCCTTATTGCATGTAAGGATGTACTTATATATGCGATGTACGTACATAAATTAATGGAATACTTAATAGAGATGCAAAGTATTTGCATGTGTTACATATTTTGTTTGGTTGTGATTGCATTTTATTTATGCCGAGTTTCTTTCGAAGAAATTATTGTTTAACAGTTTACACATGCCAGAACACATGACATGATCGAAGTCTATATTTACTTAGGCAGATCCTAACCGAACTGTTGAAAACGGGGTGGACCGTATACGGGTAGCGAAATTGTGGAAAGAACGGGTAGTAACGGATAACGATGGACAATTATCAACTTCATTTCGCTTTTGTTCAGGAGGCCGGGGAATTTCTAAAAATCGATCTGGGGAAAATGGGTTAACGGAGTTGGTTTCAGCTCTTGGTATCTCCCGGGTAGAAGATTCGCTACGGTGATGTAGCGAATGATGTTTGTATTTACCCAACTTCTCGTGAAATATTTTATTTTATTGCTTTCCCATTCACCTCCACAATTTTAGGATACAATCTAGATAATGGTAATGTTAAAGTCCTTCAAATTAAAATTCGTTTCGTGTTCTGACTCCTGCTCTTTATGTTAAGCGTCGTACAAGGAAAGCGCTCTTGCAACGTTGGAGAAGATGAGGTCTTACGTTGTCTTTCAAATGTACACTGCTTTAAGCGGACCCATTCTAAACTACGATGCCTTGTTCGCTTGATAGTGTTCGCACAATATCACTTGATGCTGAATGGAATACAGAGGGTAGCTTGTCTCACTATTACTTGGACTGTGATTTTTGCCTTCTCCAGCCAATCTGGAAAAAATCCTGGACTTAATACTCGTTGTCAAGTTCATAATAGCGACTCAAGAAGTCTGCTAAACTAAGGCACGTTAACATCTTACGATACGGCAGTAACAGGAACAATATGATGACAATCTGTATACCGGCGCCACAAAGATGGTGACAGTTTTCGAATTATGTTTTTACTTTGATGATGACATTCAACGAACTGTTATGTGTACAGGCAACCCTCCTACAACGCGGTGAGTGCGTACCGCGTTGTATGGAAACCGCGCTATAAGATTTAACCGTACAAACCAGGCAAATTTGTAGCGCGTTCTATGGAAACCATCTACTGCTAGACAAGACAAACTATAAATTACTTTTATTGACTTAAAGAGTTCATATAAGGCTTGATAAAAAAAAAAATTAAACAAAAACTCAACTGAAAGTCTGTTTTCCAACAACAACAAGAAAGACTTGTAAAATTATGTAATTTTTTAACATTCATCCTCACTGTCAGATATGAGTTGCAGAAAAATTTTTAGAATGTCGTAGACGGCTATGAGATAAGCTGTCCTTTTTATATAAAAATGTTGTATGTTTTATATCTCGGCTGTGCTTTTGCGTCGAAAATAAAACTGATATTGAACCCTCTTACAATATCTAGTTACTAGAGTTATTGAGATGCTGTGCGGAAGGAACTTATGGCATGTTGTTGAACGGAAACCGCGATGTACGGGTACCGCGTTATAGGAGGGCTGTAGCAATTTTAGCTCCACTTTATGTGAAAACTGCGTTATATGGAAACAGTGTTCTGAGAGTACCGCATTATAGGAGGGTTAACTGTACCAACTTACTTAAATGGTCATTACAATGCTTTAGTCAAGATTACGGCCTAGCTTCTCACATCACTCATGTTTTTGTGTGTTAATTTTATCCATGAGTGGCGGGCAATAAAGTTTAACGTCGACTGCGAACGACAGAGTTTTTGCCAGAAATCTGCTGAGAGCAAGTCGCCGAAGAAATGTTTTTTTTCTTTTCATATTTCGGTTTTGATGTCTGGCCGATCCCGAGCTTTACGTCTAATAAGCGAACACACTACCTACTAGACTACGGCGACCTCATTCACTTGTCCACATTGGACGCTTAAGTAATGAAAATGGACGAAGTATATATGCACACCCTTGAGTTACTAACTAAGTTAATTGGTCATTGCAACACTTTAGTCAGGATTACAACCTAGCTTCTCATATTAGCTACGTCTTTGTTTAGTAATTTAATCCTTGAGTGGCGGCAGCTACAGTTTAAATTCGATTCCGAATGACAAATTTTTGGAGCAACTTTTCCTTGCAATTTTTATTTACTCTCCAACTATTTGCAAGAAATCTGTCAAGAGAAACTCGTACAAAGAAATATTTTTTTTTATATATCATTTTGACCGAGTTGTCAGAACCATGACCTCACGTCTAATAAGCCAATACACTACCTACTAGACTACGGCGATTTGGAACAAAAATATAACTTTACTGAGCCCTTGTAATACAAAACCTGGTCAACGCGTAGAAGCAAATAATTTTCATACATATATAATTGGCCATTACAATCCTTCAATCAGGATAACGGCCTAGCTTCTCAACACCACTCATGTTGTGTGTGTTAATTTTATACATGACTGGCAGGACCTACACTTTAAAGTCGACTCCGAACGACAGATTTTTGAGAAACTTATAATGGCAGGTTTATTTACTCTCAGAGTTTTTGCCGGAAATCTGATGAGAGGAAGTCACCGATGAAATATTTTTTTTTTATATTTCGTTTTGATGTCTGACCAGGGATTGGAACATTGGCTTCGCATCTAATAAGCCAAAAAAATATTTATTTTTTATATTTCGTTTTAATCGTGTTGTCTGACCTGGGATTTGAACCATGGCCTCACGTCTAATAAGCCAATACACTATCTACTAGGTTACAATGACTTCGAACAAAAAAATAATTTTATTAAGGTATGCAGAAGTCTTGTAATTTAAAACCTTTAAAAAAAATTATTTACGTTTCTATATTCCTTTATATGATACACTTCAATGTGTACAAACGTGTGCTTTAATTCTGAAGGCATAAATTAATGAACATTTTTTTCAAATTTATACTTTAAGATGCTGAAGGTTGGTATGTGCGCCATTAAAAACGATTTATTTATGCAAAATTAAGCTGAAATATGTGTAAAGACGCACTAGTTTAAGAGGCCTAGTAAACAACAGCCCTTTTTTATGGGTCCAACAACACAATTCAACAGAATACAACTTAAGCGTTAAACAAATTCAAATCCAAACATACAATAGAAAACGAAAATATGCTGGTAAATTACACTTCTAGTGGACAAAAAAAAGAGGCAAATTATGCCATAAAAACAAACACATGGAACAGCTAGACGAAATTCTGCAAATAATGCCGATTATAAACTTCATAAATTTGGGATCAAAAAAAAAAAAACAAAAAAAAAAAACATTTAAGAAAACCTAGAAAAACGACAACCATGCCTGATGCAAAAGCAATGAACTTTAAATGAATTTTAAAGTGAGTTTAGACGTGTAAAAACATAAGAAAAGAAGATTCATTCTCGTACAATGTACAACTGACGACATACTACATACATACATTCATGTCAACCCAACACAACAGTGAGAACTCTTGTTATGGTTGGCAGCTAAAAAAACAAACAAAAAAAATCCTTCATAGTAATTTCGAAATGAAACAGCAAAAGGCATTGGAGGCATCGAGGCATTGAGGCATTGAAAACCATAGAAAATGTAAATGAATACGAAATACGGAATATTTTTGAAAGAAACAAATTTATTACACAGTGTGTACGTAAATATGTATGTATAAATGAAAGAAACAAACATCAGTGTCAAGGTCATAAATTATACAGTGTGTTCTCTGTGCTATTTTCTTTAGTAAAGTTTTGTTTTTTATTCGTTCGTTACTTTCTTTCTTTCAGTTCGAAAGGATTTCAATTCAAGTGTTTATTACGGTATGAAAGGACTAGTTGTGTTGCTGTCCTAAGCCGGTGTGATTAAAAACAGACTCTTTTGCTTTACAAATTAAAATTAAAAATTTCTTAAACAATATTTTCAATATTTAATCATTAAAGACTTCTAGTCTAGTATTTCAATGTAATTTTTAAAGACGGATTTTTTGATTGGAAATAAATTCGTCATTAAAAATTAACTTAAAAAAAAAATTTACGAATATTACATATACGTACGCGTATATACATATGTATATGTATATATATAATATACGTATACGTAATATTCGTATTCATTTTCGTAATATTCGTATTACGTATACGTAACGATAAAAAAATAATCTCTTTTTAAGGCCAAGAATGAATCGAGCCAATTTTTGATACCCTGCTCTGAAGTGAAGCATACCCCAGTAAAAGCATTCTACATCGATCAAAACAAATGATCTTTATCGATAAAAGGCTTCCCATTTTCTGATTTTCGAATAGCTTTTGGCCGGCTCCGCAATATGCGGGCAAGTTTTGTCATGTTGAATTGCAGTCCCTTATATGGTTGCATATTCAGATCATTTTTCGGTCATTACATACATAATTGTATGAGAAGCTGGGTCGTAATCCTGACTAAAGGATTGGTCATTACAACCTCTTCAGCCATTTGCCCTTCCTGAAAGAAATATAACAGGCACCTTAATACAAACATACATGGCAACTCTTCAATTTGGATTACTACCTAGCTTCCCGCCCACATTACGTGTGTTAATGTTATATGTTATCCACAAGTGGCGAGACCTACAGTTTAAAGCCGACTCCGGATGACAGATTTTTGAGAAACTTTTTCATGGCAATTTTATTTACTCCTAGAGTTCTTGTTAGAAGACTGCTGAAAGGAAGTCGCCGCAGAAATATTTTTTCATATTTAATTTTGTGGGAGTAGTGTGACGCGAGGTTTGAACCTCAGCCTTACGTCTAATAAGTCAGCACACTACCTACTAGACTACGGCAGTCAATGCTCATTTCATATTATATCTGTACAGGACTCCCATGTAAGTCTATAATGCCCCCATTTCATAAGTACATTGCTTCCGTTTCATATATGATTTCTTGCGCTTGGAGTTGTCGTGAAATGACTTCATTTTTCGATGCAAATATAATTTCTTTTTAAAGTAATCAAACAGTACGCTTGACATACGAGATCGTCTTTCGACTTCAGTTTATGTGGCATCCAATTCAATTGCTTTTGAATGAATCCTGCTTCGTTCAAAACGCTTTGAAATAGTTGCTTGATTTACGGCTAATGATTGTGCAAGCTTTGCATGAGTCTGACAGGAATCCCTTAAGTCTGGCTTAATAGATTTGGCGAAAACTCTGGGCGTAAAATAAAAATTGCCACGAAAAATTTCTCAAAAATCTGCCGTTTGGAGTCGTCTTTAAACTGTAGGATCCGCAATTTATGGATGAAATTAACACACACAATATGGGTAGTGTGTAGCTAGGCTAGGTTGTAGTCCTGAGTAAAGGATTGTAATCTTCGCTATCGAGTAATGCATAAGCAAGTGCTGTCTGCCAACGTACATGACCAGCTTTTAAGATATGATGACAAATAGATTTCTACATCAGGTGGAATGGTAAAAAGAGATGACCTTAGTTAACCTTTCTGTGATGCATATATCGAGTCATTTATTTCAAAACTTGCAGTCTGGTAAAGCTATCTTCTGAAGTGTTATTCATTTGGTGAAAGAGTTTCCTATTCATATGTTTAATAACCGAAGTGGTGATTCAAGCGAAGCCACTTTTTGAACACAACGGCATGATCATGGTCATTATAACCGAATTGTCTAAATTATAAAGAAATTAAATGATACTGAAAACAGTCTCTATTCTATTCTACGCCGTTCTCCGTAGTTAAGCCTGCCTTTTCGAACAGTATGGCTTATTTTGCATATGAATTTTCACCGCCACCCATATTAAGTCTAATTCTAGCAGAATGACTAGTCACAACACCGCAGATATGCTGACCAGAAATTAGCAGTGAATCGTTTTTTCACTACTCATAAGTACTCATGAAATTTTGAGTATGAGTGAGTAAACAATATTGAAATTTAATTATGTACTCTGATTCATTCGTACTCACTACAACGTTGACTTATAAGTCCAGATTGCAATGAGTATGAGTACAACATTAATCAAACTCATACCATTCGAAATATGTTTGATTTATACGCTTACTCATTAAGATTTATAAATTTAGAAAAATACTCTTCTAATACTCATAAATCATTCAAGTGATTCGAATTATTCATCAAAATTTATAGTCTTTGTTGTTGTTGCATTTACAAAAAAAAGAAAGAAAGACGGCAAGCAGAGCAAACACTCAACCTTGTAGTGAGTATTGTAGTGTTCGTACGCGAATCTTACTTATTTTGTATGATTCTTATAAATGTTGAGTCATGGAGACTCGAAATCAACAACATTACGCGTATTGTTAAGTATGAGTACAATGAGTACTTCAAACTTTGAATATGAGTAGTATGAGTAATGATATTAAAATAAGTATGATTGTGTATAAGTATAAGAAATTATGAGTTTGATTCGAATCTACTCATCTTTTTGAATACTCATTGCTGATCTGTGATAATGACAGAGTGCTAAAGCAACTGGTTTTCAAAGTTGATTTTTGAAAAAACATTTTCTTCAGTTCTTTGCAACATACATAAGCCAAGGCAACTCAGTACTTTTTTCATTTCATATGTGGCTTACCCTGTGAAATAAATTTCAATCAAAACAAACAATTGTTTTAATTTCAATTCCCTTGTTCGTTTTTTTTTTTTGATTTTTAATCAAAAAGTCACTTAAAAGCATGGAAAAAACAAGCGTTTGCATCATTGGCTCTGGAAATTGGTAAGAAATTCATCGTAATTTTAATGAGAAACGATAATAAAGCTCTGCTTACTGTTATGCAGGGCAACTTCCCTTGCTAAAATAGTGGCTGAAAATGTTGTTAATTTCGCTCATCTTGAGGATCGTGTGAATATGTATGTGTACGATGAAATGCATCAAGGCAGACATTTGAGTGAAACCATCAATACCACGCATGTTAATACAAAATATGCGCCTCAACTAAAATTGCCGAAAAATTTAGTCGCCTGCACTGATCTCTTGGAGACAGCCAAGTATTGTGATGTGATTGTGTTTGTAACCGATTATAAGCTAATACCCGATTTCTGTCGTACGCTATTGGGTAAAATAAAACCGTATGCTATTGCCATAACGGTAACCAAAGGTTTTTCGCCAGATGAAGAGGGCGGCCTAAAATTGGTTTCCCACTCTGTAATGAAACATTTAAAGGTGGGCTGGGCTGTAGTTGAGAAGGTATTGCAAGGGAATTTCTAAACAATTTTTGCTTGGGTTTCTTTCAAGATACCCTGTTCGGTGTTAATGGGCGCCAATTTATCCGAAGAGCTGGATAAAAATGCCTACTGTGAGGCCACTTTAGGTTGTCGTGATGCCATGCACAACAAGTTGCTGCAGGATATTTTCCGTTCGGAAAACTTTCGTGTTGCTGTCGTTGATGATGCCGATTGTGTGGAAGTGATTGGCTTTCTAAAGGTTCTTGAATTTTTGTATTTCTTTTCTTCTCTGAATTTTCATTAAAACGCTTTCGAATTACAGCACATTTTAGCGTTTGCTGTGGGCATTTTGGATGGTTTCGATTGCAATACGAATACAAAATCGGCATGTATACGATTTGGTTTTTTGGAAATGATACGCTTTGTGGATGTCTTCTATCCTGGTTGCAAATTGTCAACATTTTTCGAAACATGCGGTCTGGCCGATCTAATAACTGTTTGTCATGGCAGTCGTAATCGTCGTTTGGCCGAGGCATTAGTGAAGTCGGAATACACATTGGAAGAATTGCAAGTTCAATTACTGCAAGACGACAGAATTATGGGTCCTATAGCAGCGGCTGCAGTACAAGTAATGCTGGAACAGAAAGGTTTAGAGGATAAGTAAGCAGAATAGAGTTACTGACTGTTCCTATTGAGTTGTCATAAATATCTTGTTTTTTTTTTTGCAGATTTCCTTTATTCATGACTGTATTTAAAATCTGCGAAGGTATTGTTAAACCTGAAGAAATGCTAAATTGTATACGTACATTACCGGATATTATGTGAGTATACTTATGCTGTTGCTGACAACCAACCAATATTGATTTTATTTTTATCATTTTATTTTGATTTCATTGCAGCTACCATCCCACCAACACATTTCCTTTGTAGATGGCGCTCTGTGGGAGAATTTTAAATTGATTGAATATTTTAAATTCATTAAAATTGTCAATTAGATACTGATGGATTGGTTTTCTTAAATAAAAAGAATTTTTTGATATCAAAACTGATATTAAAAAGCACAAGTTTTGATTGACTTAAGGATGTGCACTATGATGACATGCACTAGGAGATCATTGCACACATTGTAATCATCAGAGGTAAAAACGAAAAGTAAGAAGAACGAGTATAGAAAAAAAGAGTTTAAGAACTTCAAATCTGAATACAGATCAAACTGACTGGGAATAAAGCTAGCTCAATTCCAATATTAAGTTCAATAGAGCCGAACTATCAGTTCCCGACAGAGAGCTCAAACCCTTGAAAACTCCCCCAACCTAGAGTATGGATCGATCTTCTATCAATGGCTGGTTGTATAGGAGGTCCTCTATAGTCCCCAAAACTTCTACATTCCTACAATAGTTTGGTTGAAATCTATCCCAGATCTCTGTTATTGATACCATAATATTACAATACTTCATTATAGACCTTGTCGCTGGTCTCACACTGGGCTAAATGGTCCCAATAGCATGCTGTTTCTGTTATCGAGAAAGAGAGGGCCAAAGGATCACATAAAATTGCCTCTCAACGCCCTTAGTCCTTTTCGATTGTCAATCAGCCTATGATTGAAGAATTACATTTTATTTCCTCTCAATGTCTCTACTCCCTTTCTCCAATCCACTACTCTGTAATTGAAATATTACCTTCGTCAATAGAGACCAAGGGCCACATAACATTGCCTCTCAATGCTCTTGATTCTCATTGCTCATTAGTCCATCACCATATGATTGCAGAATTACCATCGTCGACAGAGGGCCAAGGGATTACATATTCTTCCTCTCAACGTCTCTACTCCCTTTCTGCAATCCACTAAACTATGATTGAAGGATTATCGTCGTCAATAGAAGAGCGAGGGCCACATAACATTGCCTGTCAACCTTCTTACTTCTTTTCGTTAGTCCCTCAAACTATAATTGAAGAATTATCATCGTCGATAGAGAGCCAAAGGATCACATAACATTGTCTCTCAACGTCTCTACTCCCTTTCTACAATCCACTACACTGTGATTGAAGGATTATCGTCGTCAATAGAAGAGCGAGGGCCACATGACATTGCCTGTCAACCTTCTTACATTTTTTCGTTAATCCATCACCCTATGGTTGAAGAATTAGCATCGTCGACAGAGTGCCAAAGGATCACATATTATTTCCTCTCAAGGTTTCTACTCCTTTTCCCCAATTCACTACCCTATGATTGAAGGATTAGCCTCGCCGTTAGAGGCCCAAAAGAACACATAACAACTCCCCTTCTCCTTATTTCTACAATCCATCAGGAGTAGGGCCAACCAACTTATGCTGCATAAAGTGGAATCTCAGTTTAGCTAAGTCCAGCTACCGCAAATTCTATCAGCAGCGAGGAAGATACCTTCCTCTCAATCACAACTGCCTGCTAATTTCAATGAAATCCAACATGACTCCGGATCTAGCAGTGGCTGCGCCTATATCGTATTTACCCAGACAATAACAAACTATTTCCCAGCAAAAACGTACTCGATCCGAGAGTGCTCGGATGGCGGCCTAACTGTCAGAAAGTATTGCTAAGTGTCCTGTTCATTCAATCGAAGTTGAATTTAGCAAATCTTTCGATGGCGTAGAGGTAAGCAAAAAATACACGTACTAGTTTCTCCATGAGTTCTGAATATTCTTGCTCCTTTCCCGTGATCTGTTCTCGATCCATACATAAATCACAGAATGTTCCGCCTGATTAAGGGTGTGTACATGTGGTAACAACCACACTTTTCTTTTCAAATATTTGTACTCCAATGAGGCGTATGAGTGTTTTCAATAAATAAATATCAAGTATACGCTGGCATTAGCTAATATTCTAAACCAAAACGAAGCAGAACGAAGCAGATTTACCAGACAAGTTTAATCAACTAACTTTTCAATTAAAATATAATTTTTTTTTGCTTTAAATGTGTCAAAAAAGAACCACACTAGTCTTGTGACTAAAAATAGAAGAGAGAAAAAAAATATTTTTAAAAATTAATTAAATGAACATTACCATACCAGGCGGACAACCAAATCAAACCAGCCAACCCAGAACATGTAACAGAATGAAAAATATATTCTCAGCAACATTAGAATTTTTATAAATAATTTAAACAAATGAAACAAGTTTTTAAATCTAATGAAATGGGTTTTATTTCGAACGTTCGAATATCCCAAAAACTGTCTACGCCATACATACCATCATCATACTTGCAGTGGCCTTTAAGGCAGACAAGTTGAATGTAGTAAAACAACAACATGAAACTGTCTGCTGTAATGCTATGAATTCATACGAAGAGTTGCAAGCAACATTTCATACACAATATTTCTTCGAAAACACAGAAATATCATTCACATTCCCATTCATATTTACATTTTATTCTGCTTCCGAACATTATAAATATTTACGGGCTTTTATTTATTTGTTTCAAAATTTTAACACAGTTTCTTTAAGTTAACTTTCTTATGAAAAAATGATTTGTTACGGAAAACATTCATTCCACTTCATGTCCTAGTAACGCTTGCAGATTAGGCTGTATGCTATTCTCTATCATTTATAAGGATTCCCAAACGAAACTTCCAACACTACGTGTGAACGTTATCTTAACAGAAGATTACAGTCTATAAATCCAAACTGTTCCTTTGACATGTAGATTGTGAAAGTCGACACGAACGGTTCAAAATTTGAAAATAAAACAGACTGTAGAGTTTTCTCAGAGTTTTCTCTCAGCTCTGTAGAGCTGCCACATTTGTATCGAACACTACAATAACTATACCTTCTAACTTCGTAAGTGATAATCATTGTTCGCTGATAATTCCTGTACTGATAAATTCTGAATTGGCCTACTGTACTCATCGGCCAGAAAATTCTTGTCATGAAAACCTTGTTATCAACTTATTCCAAGTTATTAGCCTCATCAACCGAATGAATTTGTATACGAAATCGAATTACCAGTAGCTTTAATTAGCATTCTGATCCAAAACACAGAAAGGTAAGTTACATTTCGATGAAGATAACATAGGACATAATAATGTTCGTCGACGATTTTTTACTTGCAAAAAAACCCTTTGAAGCTATTTATTGAACAATAAAAACCGAAGCAAAACTCAGACTAATAGTCAAATCAAGGTTAGGTAAGGCGACGAGCACTCTTTGATGTTTAAGGCCACTTAGGCTAAAGGTTTGATTCATTTTGATACCACAAGTAAATATTCAATTCTGATATCAAACAGTCTCTGTGGATAAATCTCCCTCTATTCGTTTTCCTAGTTAAAAATTACAGGAAATTAAAAGCACGATAGTCTTCTCTTCCCTGATATATCCACAGATACTGCAGAAGTCATGCGAAGTGATGAAGCAATGCCACTTGCGATCTGCAATTGGAGGTTGTATGGCCATATAATTCAAGGGAAAAGTCCAGCAAAGCCTAACAAAATTACAACGAAATTGAGCCTTCTTATTCACCGACAAAACGATAATCGATTATCTGAGGCAATTAGAACTCCAATAGTTGATCACAATTCGGAAATTGTGTCCGTTCTTATCAACTATACTACACTATACCACAATTACCGACTTCATGGCATCGTCTATGGCCTGGCATCGGCGTATAGGACTGTATCTAGGTCAGCAATACTGGTAATCAGTGGTGTAATACCTATAAGTCTACAAGCAAGTGAGCGAAACAGAGTGTGGGAGGCTAAAAACATGCACGGAGAGACAGTAAATGTCGACGACGCCAGAAAGCGAATCATACAACAATGGCAAGAGGAATGGAACACTGAGACGAGTGGTAGATGGACGGCAAAACTTCTTCCAGATATTACCCGCTGGATGGAGAGGAAATTTGGTGAGGTCGAGAACTTCTGCGATGTAATCCTGAACAGTGAGGAAAATTGGAATAGTATAGTAAGATACGCTGAAGTCTTACTAAAATCTAAGAAAGTTGACTTAGATGAGAGAAGTAGAATGAACGTTTAAACACCTTGTCGGAATTCGTTACGCAATCCGGACGCGGATATGGATGTGAAGGGGCCAAATGGCCAAACGGACTCCACTTCGAAGTAATACCACAGTAGTTCCGGAGTGGGCATAAGGAGTGAAAAAGAGGAGGGGAGATTTAGTGAGTGAGCATAAATGCATTATATGTATTCCACAGCTTGTTGTCTAGAATTTTGAAGCCGTCTGTTTAGAATAGTCAAAACCCAATATCTTTCACGACAGAATAGTGTTCATTATGTTATGGAACCATTATATCACCATTCGGAGCCACTAAAACTAGGATATAAGATAGGATCACAATGGGGTAGTAGTGTAAACAATGGATTTCATCAGTTTGCGGTGGCAAACATGAGTATGTAATCATTACAACGCTAATCTCAAAAGTTGGAAAGTGGTTAGCAAACATCTAGAATTTGCGATTAAAACCACAAATTTCTAATTAATACACCCAATAATTTGTATCCATAAAAAATAGCAACAAAAATTCATTTTAAACTCAAGGTTACATACATATTTCAAAAATGAATGATAAAAATGATAATAAATTTTATTTCTGAGTATTTGTATCATCATTTAAAAACCCGAAAAATGTCATCCTATTTATGTATGTGTGCAGGCCATAAAATAATTGTGAAAAGTCTTCCATGAAAAAGGCATAAAAATTTCAATGCGTCTGCAGGGAAAACCACACTAAAATTTAAAAAAGAAATTTACTTCCATTTCTATTGTATTTTTGGGGGGTTTTTTTTTGGGGGGGAAAAAAATAAACTTACATTTCACACACTGTCTATAACATTTTAGACGATTTTCCATTTGGATTTTCATTTATATTTTTCCGAATTTTCTTTCTTAGAAAAAAAAAGAAAAAAATCACATCAGCTGGGTATAAGAATCTGTTTGTGAAATAAAAATCAACACGAATTTAAGCCAAAAATATCAAAAAAAAAATCTGCCAAGATAACAAAGATATTTATTTATTACATGGATATACTTTCTACATATGTATAGGTAGTATGTACATCTGTATGTATGCACATGCATACATAGTTTGTATTTTATTTTTAAAGAAAGGTGTTGCGTTTATGTACATGTCGACAGCATATTGCCACATAAACTGTGTGTGTGGCAAATCTCTTTCTAAGTGCGTTGGTAGATTTTCAAAAAGATTTTCGGTTTTAGACAAACGCCAGTCAGACAAGTTATGATTTCCATTATAAGGATAACATTACAGAGAATAAACAAATAAATGTGGAAATAAGCATCGTCTACAACGACTATAAAATACACTGTATTTGTGTGATTGGAAAACAGAAGCTGAAAAGTATGGTGAACATTGAAAACACCACCGTTTAGCTACCCAGAATTTTTACGATTGAATTACCTTTCTTATGCCCAAAAAGGCAATGTTCAATAAAGTAGAGTGTAAGGACATTAACCATAAAATTTATTGACATTCTGCAGAAATTCTAAGGGGGTAAATACTGCATACGATGGTAAGGAGCGAGAATAAATTCTCTCTATCATGCATTTAGTGATCAAATCTTTAGTGAGCAAATTTATCGGAAAAGTTTTTTATACTTTGGAAATATTCTCAGTCAGACAAACCCTTACTATTTTCAATTTAAGCTCTTAACAGCCGAGTGCTTGATTAGCGGCCTGACTGTCAGATAGTACCACTATGTGCCATATTTTGTACCGTGTTTTGTCTTTAGTTTTATTAACGATCACTTTTGCTCTCTACTATATGCGATCGAGTAGCTGTAAAAATTTTTTTAGATGCACCGTTTCATACGTAAGAGTTATATGTATAGGGGATGTAAATAATGAGCAAGACTGATGAATTTCACAGCCTTGAACATTTTTTCCAAGTGTTTCCGAAGGCATTTTGCGCGCTAAACACGAATCTGGCGGATCCAATATAGCGGTAACAATTTTCAAGTAAATCTGATTAATCTTTAAGGACCACCGTAATGTGTTTCTTTTTTTCTTGCACCCCTTGACATAAACCCACCCTCTACTTTAAGGGTGTGTGCAAACAACTTGGCTTTAGGCTCATTTAAAAGAGCGAAGATCAATTGTCAATTTCTGACAATAGCGATGGTTCTAGCACGTCAGTGTTTAGCTCTACAATTTTGCAAAAATGTCCAAAAACGCCCTTTTTCCCGAAAACATGACGTTATGGAAAGTTTTTGAACTCAGATTCGTGTTCAGCTCTCAAAATGCCTTTTTATTTGCAAAACCCATGTAGGGCTGTGTTTTCATTTCGAATAGAGCAGGTAACTGCACTCTACCTAGGCTATCACACACTAACATTCAGGAAGTACAGAATTTGTGCTCAACTTAGAGCTCTCTAGCATGCTAACCGTATAACTATCAAGGCTTCACATCAGGACAAAACCAACAAAAATTTGTGAATGACCTACTTAACCCACCTTATTAGTCATTATAACCCTTCAGTCGGAATTACAACCTAATTTCTCACATCACTTATGTTGTGTGTGTCAATTTTTTACATCAGTGGTGGAACCTACAGTTTAAAGTCAACTCCGAACGATAGATTTTTGAGAAATCTTTCATGGCAATTTTTATTTACTCTCAGAGTTTTTGCCAGAAATCTACTGAGAGGAAGTCGCCGAAGTATTTTTTTCATGTTTCGTTTTATTGGAGATGTCTGACCTGGGGTTTGAATCGTGGCCTCATTCCTAATAAGCCAATACACTGCCTACTAAACTACGACGACTTCAATGACTGCCTTGCTCTTAATAAATTAAATTTCCAAAGGCTCTTTCTTAGCTATATAATGAAAATAGAATAGAGAATACAAGGCCCATTGTGATACTCGCCAATTATCTATTTCCTCTAATTCTAATCCCATTCTGTGCTACTGATGAAGCAACTTAAATTCCTAATGCAATAATGATTAGATCATTCAGATTGTCTACATAGTAGACACCAAGTCACTCTATCCTTCATTAGTATAGGGGTTTAGCATGAGTCAAATAGGTGAGTTTCCTGCTTTTTCTCATTTCTATTGGTCCTAAGGAAGTCATTTGCTAAGTGTTCAAGATCAATACGTCTTGCTTAAGTGCCTGTAATGTAACTGTAGGATAAGATAGACCTAGTCTAGACTGCTGTCTAGATTCAATAAGTCGTAGTAGTTTCGAGCCTTAATTTTATAGGCACCCTTAATATCAAAGAAGGCAGTCACGATATAAAACTCCTTCTCTAAAGTATACGTTAGCTTATGCAAAACCATCTCAACAGAATTCCCCTTTATGAAAGCATGTCATTTCTTGGATAGAAGGTTACTGTCCAAGGCTCTTAACTTTCCATAGAAAGGGAAATATACACTTCAAAAAGAGATGAGAACGTATAGAAGAGCTTATTTGAAACAGAAAATGATTTTAATCGATCGATATGCTTTCAAATGGGCGATAAATCATACAAATTTTACACATACATACATACATACATATATAACGGGTCATTACAATCGCCGTGTTAATTTTGTGCATGAGTGGCGGGACCTACAGTTTAGAGTCGACTCCGAATGACAGATTTTTGAAAAATTTTTCATTGCAATTTTATCTGCTGCCAGATATTTGTTGAGAGGAAGTCACCTATTTTTTCAGATTTCGTTCAGTTGAAGATGTCTGACCTGGGGTTTAATCAAGGTCTCACGTGTAATAAGCCAACACACTACCTACTAAGCCGTAATCCTGACTGAAGGATTGTAATGGCCAATTATGTATGAATGTATGTACTACCTACTAGACTACGGCGACCTTTCATAGTGTTGTAGGGTGTAAAACCATAAAATTTGTCTCAACATATTTTTTTACACTCTTTCGTTTGCTTTTGAGATAAATTTTACACTGTTTCCATTTTTATATGATAAAAATTCATTTATTTTTCAGTTTTGTTGGCATTTGTCGCAACTGCTTGGAATAAAAACAAGTCCTTTAAATACAACAAAAATAATGTTAAAATAATTTTTTAAATTGAAATCCGCAATAAAATTTCAATAATATTTACGGTTTCCAACTACAATTACAATTTCAAATTTCCAGTCAAATTATTGTTAAACATTATAGTCTCATAAAAGATTCCCCTCCGCCCCCCTCATTTTTTATGCGTCAACCAAACTTTGTGTTTTAAATTTCGTCGCCTAATGCGAATCATCAACAAAAAATGTTGCAGACAAATAAACTTAAATAAACGTTAACAATTTTAGAATTTGCGGAGGAATTTTAAAGCATTTCGCGACAACATTTTAACGTTCATTTAATCAAATTATACTCAACGATTCGCATTGTGAAATGAAAGCCGCCAACAGAAATAAAAAATCATGAGAAAAATATTTTCATTCAACATTTGCTTGACTTTATAATTAATTTGTCTCGCCTGTAATACATTTCTGCTGGCATTAATTCTTAATTTTATTTTCTTTTCAGTTTCCTTTGTTTTTTTGCCTTCCCCTAGCTTTTCAGGGTAATTTGTTAACAGAAATCTTGTTAACACAAATATGTTTGCTTCTGCCTTTTTTTTAGTTTGACTGTTGGCTTATTAGGCTCATGCCTTATTTTTAGTTGGCGAAAAAAGAAAGTAAATTTATAGACGGTATTTACTTGCTGGTACATGCAACAAATTTGTTAAATTAATTAAACGGTCATTAGTTAGTCAATGCAAAGACATTTGCTGCCACTGCTGCTAGTACTGGTGCTGGTGAAATAAAACAGGCGTAGATAAGGACAAATATTAGTATGCTACAGCAACATTGTGATTTTAGTTAATTGATCATGGCTCTAAGTTCCAACGTGATGAAATCCAAGACAGTGTATAGCGAAACGATATGACATAAATATTGTATGAGTACCGGGGCACGCTGGTATTCCGGATAACTGCAGAGCTGATGAACTTGCTAGGCGGGGCACGACCATCGAACTCTCCGATGAATTCTCGACTCTAGACATCCCTATGAGGACCTGCAGGCTCATTATTGATAATGCGATCGTCGATTCCGTCAACGACAGTTGGGCGGCCTCGGACACGGGTATAACGGCTCGTAAAATCTAGCCAAGGCTGGATGAGGGGCGCATAATGGGTCTATTTTAACCAAAAAAGAGTCGCGCTCAGTGTGGTTATCGGTGTCATTACGGAGCAATGCTTTATAGGTAAGCATGCGAGGCGCATTGGTCTTCGACACCTTGCTAACGATTTCTGCAGAAGCTACAGAGATGAGGAAGAGGAATAGACTGTCCTTCACCTGCTGGGTACATGCCCGCCTCTTTGCCAAAGGAGAAAGAAGTGCTTACTACATGGATGATCTGGAGAAACTGTCTGGGATTGACATTGGCAGCATAACTCCCTTCATCAGGAGCTCCGAGTGGTTTCGACATTAGGGGCAACGGATAACCCATCATAATCCATATTCAGTATCTTCATCCACACATTAAGAAAGCTTTATTATATCCGAATCTATGCAGGGGTTTAATAACGTAACTCCAGACCGACATAATTTCGATCAAATGTGATACAAATTAATTTCGATTGTACGAGTTTTTCGAAATATCGAAATTATTTCGATCACGAGACCCATAATTGGTCTCTAACATTGCTTTCCCAGCTTATCTTGGGTCTTCAAAACCCCTCATTTCATATGTCTCTAAGCGATGCTCTTTCCAATAACAGTATCGTTTCATCCAATATTGTTCTGAAACTACTTATCACCCTAATCGTGTCTGTAGACTTCTCGTACATCACTGTCGATCATATTAGTCCACCAAATAACATTATTGATATTATAAACGACAATTTTGTTTCCAGTTCTAATGCTTTAGTTCTTTAACATTAAGCATTAGCCTCGTTAGAACTTCCTGAGTGCTTTTTCTATGTGACAAATTTTACAATTTTCTTGAAATTCGTTCACCCTATCGTCGATCATCACTTCTAAAAACTCCGTGTCGTCACTCTTTGGTTCTATACCAGAGATCAGCAATGAATTGTTTTTTTGCTACTCATAAGTACTCATGAAATGTTGAGTATGAGTGAGTCAACAATATTGAAATTTAACTATGTACTCTGATTCATTTGTACTCACTACAACATTGATTTATAAGTACAGGCAAAGAAAGAAAGCAAACAAAGCAAACACGCAACCTTCTAGTGAGTATTGTAGTATTCGTATGCGAATCATACTTATTTTGTGTGATTCTTGTAAATGTTGAGTAAAGAAGAGTCGAAATCAACACCATCATTAAGTATGAGTACGATGAGTACTTCAAACTTTGAATATGTGTAGTATGAGTATGATATTAAAATAAGTATGAATGCGTATAAGTATCAGAAATTATGAGTATGATGCTTTTCTTCACCATTCATTGCATGTATTACGCTTTGGTTCTGCAAGTAATCGTTTACTTACTTAATTGCCCATTACAACCCTTTATACGATGTTCAGATATGCACCTTTATTGCGTAAATCGCAGTACGCAATAAACGCCATTATTGAGCTTAATATTTCAATTAATTATTACGCAATATAATATAAAATTATAATATTGAGTAAAACTTAAAGTACGACACTGTCATAAGTATGTTCAGTGCGCATATTACAATTATCCGAAGACTTTCTGTTGATATTTGATAACTCAAATGTCAAAAACGACAAATAAAACAACAAAACAACAAAGCTAAGTAAAAAGAATGTTGTTGAAACAACCAGCTGTTTTGTTTACCAGCTGTCAAATGAATATTGAATAAGCAGCTGAACTGTGTATATTGTTATGTCTGAACACTTAAAATATTGTACTCTATAAACCGAATATTGACTGAATAAAAGTGCATATCTGAACATTGTATTTATTAGCCAGGCTTACAATCGATCTGGTCTCACCATCCGTGTTGCGTGTATGCGTTACTTTTATGCATGAGTGGTGGAACCTACGGTTTAAAGTCGGCTCCGAACTACAGATTCTTGAGAAATCTTTTAATGAAAATTTTATTTACTCTCAGAGTTTTTGCCAGTCACCACAAGAAATATTTTTTTATAAATATTTCGTTTTGTTTAGGATGTCAGGTCTGGGTTTTGAACCACGGCCCGACATCTAATAAGCCAACATACTACCTACTTGACTATGACTGCGATGAATACAGTGGCATAGACAAATTAAAAAAGGGGTTTAAAATCTGTCCCCAGTTAGTTCTTAATAAGTCTACAGTGAAGTGTTTCTTTCGAAATTCGTATTAATGCTCAGAGAGGACCCCTCTTGCGGCAGAACGGTCCTTAATATATATTGTCTTTTCCCATTGAATCAAATAGGCAGATGGAACTGTAGACTCCAGTGGTCAACAACTAATCTCATGCAAAAATTAAAAGTCGCCAATGCTTTCCAAAACAATGTAGGGTATCAGGCTAACAGATGACTTATTTGACAAAAAAAAAAAAATCCCTTCTTGTTATTGTCGAGTGTTGTAATATAATCTCAATTACAAATATAAGCACATACTTACAAACAATTTGTAAAAAAAAAATGAAACGAAATATTTACATTTCAAAAACGAAAAGGAGAACGAATTTATGCAAAATGTTAATCAAAAATCTAAAAATAAAATTTTATTTCTGAATTTCTTATTCGATTTCTATTTTAAAACTTCAAATGTTATAGGCAAACAACCGGAAAGTTTACTTAAACTGATAGCAATCTGTGGGCGACTTGTAAACGCACACTCTTGCCCTCCTGCAAAATTCCTGCGAATACTTATTATTTCATTTTCCTCCTGCAAATTTATACGTTACGCCGAGTATACGGGGAAAAAAAAAACGAAAAACTTTTCGCCTTCTTTTCGTTTTTTTTTTTTGGTGTCTTTTAAGTAAATATTTGTTTGTTTGTTTGTTTGTTTATTTGCTTGATTTCTTAGAAGCTTTTTACATCTATAAAGTTGTTTTATCATATTGGCTGATGGTAACTAAATAAACTTAAAAAAATACGAGAATAAATATCATCGCAACACACTTTAGATTAGAAATTAGACGAGCGTCAAATTATATTTGACAAAAAATAATAATAATTGAACGAACGAAATACGAAATCAATAATATCTACTGACATACATACATATTAACATAAGTTAAGTAAAAACTTTGAAGATAAAAAAACAAAAAAGTTAAGAAATATTCAAGAGGTTTACTCTGCGTGAGGCTGGGTAGCAGGCTCAATTAATGCACTGCCTTAGTATTGGTTATGTTTCAGGTTTTGAGGTACACCACTCTTTCATATAAACGGACTCTTCTATTTGCTTAGTTCTTCAATACTTCTCACGAAACTTTTAACATTTCAATTGGTTTTCTTATTCTCAAACAGCCGATTGAGCAATAACATTTTTACCGCTTCTTCCTACAGAGTCTTTAAAGATTGAAGAAGTCTTTTCATAGGGCAATTTGTTATTGCCAGGATTATCTTGTTTGGAAAAAATACAATTGATTTTTGTTTGAACAGTAAGAAGCCTGACTCTGTGTATCAATCAAATTGCTTGATCAACTTCAATCAGCTACAATTAATCATCAATCCATCAAGCAAGACTTGTCATTCTGTCTTTCAATCAAATTAATTGATCAACTTCAATCAGAAACAATCAATCATCAATCAAGACTGGTGCCTATACCAATCGGACACCCAATACGTACATAAGTGATTAACGCACTGGTCTTTAAAAGCACGAGTAAGGACTATCACCGCTTTGTATTCCTTTCTACAGCTTTATTGGTAAAAAAATGCGATTAAAACTGTAACACCATGCTATGCTCACACTTTCTCTTGGATTTGAACAAAAACCTTAGGCTCCATGAAATTTTCCACAAGAAACAGGCAAATAACTTCAAGTAAATAATTTCAAGAGGCAACTGATTTCTCCAGAAATATTTTTTCAAATCTCGTTACGTTGGAAATGTCTGACCTAGGATTTGAACCTTGGCCGCACGTATAATAAGCCAACACAATACCTTCTAAACTACGTTGACTATCATCTAGAAGGATATTTAAATCTCTAAACGTCAAGCTTATCAAATGATTACTAGCTAGCACAGATCATACATTCCCTGATTGCACGTATCACCACTGGACCCTAACACCAACTCCAGATACACTTCATTATGAAAATTATTCTAAGGGAACCTATGCCAACATATATTACTGTTAGTTTTAATGTTGCAGACAATAACTACTGTTGCCTATGAGGGTAGGTAGGTATCAGAGATCAGCGATGAGTATTCAAAAAGATGAGTTGATTCGAATCATACTCATAATATCTGATTCTGATTTCGCATTCATACTCATTTTAATATCATACTCATACTACTCATCTTCAAAATTTGAAGTACTCATCATACTCATACGCATAATATTGTTGATTTCGACTCTCCTTTACTCAACATTTACAAGAAACACACAAAATAAGTATGATTCGCGTACGAACACTACAATACTCACTGAAAGGTTGTGTGTTTGCTTTGCTTGCGCTCTCTTTGTCTTTCTTATTTTTCTGTAAATGCAACAACAACTAAGACTGTAAATTTTGATGATTGATTCGAGTCTCTCGAATCATTTATGAGTATTAGAAGAGTATTTTTCTAAATTTATGAATCTGAATAAGTAGGTGTACGAATCAAACATATTTCGAATGTTATGAGTTTGATGTCAACGTTGTACTCATACTCATTGCAACCTGTACTGTACTGTAAATCAATGTTGTAGTGAGTACGAATGAATCAGAGTACACAGTTAAATTTCATTATTAGTGACTCACAACATACTCAAAATTTCATGAGTACTTATGAGTAGCGAAAAAACGATTCATTGTTGATCTCTGGTAGATACCATTTAGCAAAAGAATTGCCAATGAACTCTTATATTATTTTACAATTTTAATCTCTTCAATGGATATGAATATATTTGAAAACCCCTTGAAATGTTTTGTTTAAATGCCTTAAATTAATTTGATTTGTTCATGTTTATTATTATCGAAAATAAAATAAAAACACCAAATATTATAAATTGAAATATTTTTAGTAAAAATATTTCCTATTTCATGTACAATTTACGAACGTTTAAATAATTCAGTATTTTAAAATATTTAAGAAAAAATTTCGCAAAAAATAAAATTAAATAAAAACATCATGTTAAACAAGGTTTAAGGACAAATTATGTTTTTTTCTTTAAATTTTTATTTGTTTAATATGGTGCTTAACTACCACAGGTTCGAATACCGCAGAAGATAAATAGTTTGTCATCATAGTTGTGTGGCACCTTCAATGAGCAAATAAGCTATTCCATGGTATCATTACTCTTAAGCAGGCATAACGGCGAAAATAATGACAAAGTTACGCAGCACCATCTCTAGAATAGAAGTGATGTTTGCCATTTTACCATGAATACTTTTACAAGCGAGCATTTCAATAGAAAATCGAAAAATTCATTTAAACGGTTAATTAAGTAGTAAGATGCCGTAAGTAGTATGCTGGCTTATTAGACGTTAGGCCACGGTTCAAACATTTCCAACAACGGCGACTTTCTCTCTACAGATCAGCAAAAACTCTGAACAAAAATAACATTTCGTTGAAAAAGTTTCCCAAAAATCTCTCATTCGGAATGAACTTTCAACTCTAGGTCTTGTCACTCATGCATAAAATAAGCACACACAACATAAGTGGTGTGAGAAGCTAGGTCGTAATTATAACTGAACTTTAGTCAGGATTACAACTTAGCTTCTCCCAACACCTATACTGTATTTATTAGTTTAATCCACGAGTAAAGGGACCTACAGTCTAAAATCCACTCCCAACGACAGAGTTTTGAGAAACTTTTCATGGCAATTTTTATTCTACGCCCAGGATTCTTGCCAGCGAACTGCTGAGACGAAGCCAGCGAAGGTCTGAACTGGTGTTTGAACCGTGGCCTCACGTCTAATGAACCAAGACACTATCTACTAGGAAAATTCACCATCAAACACTTCCTCTAATGTAGAAGACAACACCGATATCACATCTTATTTTAAAACCGCTCTTGCAGATCTCTACTCAATTGATCGCTTTTTAAGGTATACATAGCAGTCGATCGCGCCAGAAAAATCAACCACGAATAAGAGAGCATATAGACTGTGGGCTGCATCCCAGGAATACGATACATACCTCGATCTACAGATTTTTGAGAATCTTTTCGTGGCAATTTTTATTCTACTCCCCACAGTTTTTGAGCTGAGTGGGAATCTTCGAAAGAAAATTTTGCTATATTTAGTTCTTGTTTCAGATGTCTGAGCCGGGGCAGTCTCTTGTCTAATATGTCAACACACTTCCTAATAGACTACGGCTACTTTAATTAGCCTAACTAAGTCATTTAAAAAAAAAATTCTTTCATTTTTGTGCATCACATACATACATACTTCAGTCAGAATTACAACCTAGCTTCCCCCACCACTGTGTGTGTTAATTGTATACATGAGTGGCGGCACCTACAGTTTAAAGTCGACACCGAACGACAGATTTTTTTGAGAAACTTTTCATGGCAATTTTATTTACTCTCAGAGTTTTTGCTTGAAATCTACTGAGAGGAAGTCGCCGAATAAATATTTCGTTCATATTTCGTTTTTGTTGGAAATGTCTGACCTGGGACTGGAACCGTGGAACATCATGTCTAATAAGCCAGCACACTACTTACTAGACTATGGCGACTTTTGTGCACCACATACATACATATCTTTTTAATAACATATCTTCAGTAATAATCCCTTTTGCCTTACAACAACAACAATAATTTTTGCTTGTTGTATTTAATGTATTTAAATTCATAAATAATTTAAAAAATGTATTCATGTTTTAAGCCCAATAAATAATAAATAAATTCCTAGTGTTTCTTGTTCGAGTTTAATTATCTATTCGAACACAGTACACAGCATAGAAATGTTAAAAACGTATCATGTTTGGCAATAAAAATATTTCAAATTTATTTTTACATTTGAATTCCATTGTTAAACTCCGGAATTTTAAATAATTTATTACTATTAGCGTTAGCATTAGTTATGTACATACATATCATATCATAATAGAATAAATAGGGTAATATGTATGCATATGTATTTAAAGCTTTAAAAATTTAAGTTTGTTTTTGGTTTTTTGCTTAAATATTTACATATTTGAAGTAAAAACTTTGTGTCTTTAATGGAAATTATATCGTCTTCTGTTTATTTATGTGAAATATTTTCCAATTTAAAGTTTGTTTTTTTTTTGAAGAATAAAGTCAACTCTGAGAGAAATTTGTTCATTTCGTTTCAAGTTTGTTTGTTCGTAAGCAAAGTGCGTTTCTTTAAGAAGTTTTTTTTTCTTTTTCAGTTTCTTTTTTATTCTCTCTTTCTATTTATTACTATTTTGTAAGTTGTTGTTTAGTTTTCATTTTCTTTGTTTTTTCCTATTTTTAGTTACAAAATATTGACAGGCTTTTTTGTCTCTTGTAAGTTTACAAGGAATATTTTTCCACTTCTTTAAGCAAAGTTGACTGACATCGTTTGTCAAAAGAATTGTGTCATACTTGTTTACACTTCAATCTGTCGCAGAGGAACAGACTTCACTAATGATTTTTAAAACAGCTGAACTTTCACACTTACATACTTAATTTGTCATTAACGAACGGATTGAGTTTAGGAGTACAACTTCTCTTGTCGCATCACCCATGTTGCGTGTGTTATTTTTTATATATGAGTGCTGGGACCTACAATATAAAGTCGAATTCGAACGACAGATTTTTGAGAAGAAGGTTTGCATTTCTCGATTCGGCGATTAAAGGCTTAAAAGTAGATTTTGGATTATTTAGTGCCACCACTTGATGTAACTATACTGCTGCAGAGAGCATTAAAAGGTATGCAGAGGGTTGGCCTCCGATTCTTATATGGCGTTGAAAGACGAGGAGATTAGCTTCAAATTCCTCGCCATTACAACTCTTTAGTCAGGACTACCACACCTATCTTCTCACACCACTTATGTTGTAGATGTTAAATTTTTTCATTTTATTATATACAGTCTTATACAGGGGCAATTCACACAACTTTGTATTGTGTATGTTGTATTGAATACATTTGTTTGTTTGTGAACGCTCAATGTTATGCTGTATTGTGTATTTCGTGGCATTCAAACAATTTGATAACCCGAAACCAACACAACTTCTTAAAAACATATGAAAACATATACACATTTTTTTCATTCACACAATTTGATAGCACGAAACCAATACAACTTTTAAAAACATATGAAAATTATCAACAACAATCATACACTGTTGTATGTTCTCCCAACAATACAATGAATACAACGATACAACGGTTTGTGTGAATTGACCAACAGTTTAAAGTTGACGCCAAACGACAGAATTTTGAGAAATTTTTCACGGAAATTGAAAAAGTTTTCGCCAGAAGACTGCTGAGGCCTAGACACTGTAAGAAAATTTTTTCATAATTCGTTTTGTTCGAGACGTCTGACCTGGACTTTGAATAACGGCCTCATGTTTAATAAGCCAACGGCGACTTTGCTAGTGTAACACAAATATGAGTTAATTTTTAAGCATGAGAATTTAGAGCCTCTTGCCAAAATGAAACGACATCACGTATTATCTTGAGCACTGAAAGGAGAACTCAATTGACTGTATTGTCATAGAAATAAACAGGATTCGTAGAACGATAAATGGATCATTACTAAAACTGCGACATATCGGACATATCATCAAACACTTCCTATCTTTGAATAAACACAAATACCAACAAAATGTGTGTGAGATAACATCCAAATTTCAAACTTGTTTGCAATACCTTTAGATGCCATTATATACGGAATATAACATCGTTCAAATGTCCATCCAGGCTTCCCTGGGTGGAGAGCATTCGAAATGCTCGATATTCCATTACTCTGATTCATAAAGAAGCATGAACTGGAACGATGGCATGGGTAATGTTAGCTTTGATGCGCGCTATTGCTTGTGGTTAATGCGCATACATCAGCGACTTAAGGAAACTCTACATGAAAAATCCTAATGTCTAATCAGCATTATGGTACATAACTTTAATCATTCTAATGATGCAAGAATTACTTATACCTTCTCCTTTAAGCCTATTCCAATGTGAGTTTTACCACGTCTTGCAATTTATGAAGAGCATAGAGAGGTAGCTTCAAATTATAATTTTTTATTAAACAATCAACTTTTAAGTCTTTTGTATTGGATTTAGGATAATAGACTGCTGAAGGGCAAAAAGGGGGAGTAGTGTTTACGAGCAATAGATTTGAATGTTGTAAGATACAGGGAAAACTTCTGCAGTAAAGGCATTCCACATACGCATAGAGTGACAAGTTTTCTTTACAGTTCACAAAGAGTTGCGCTGGCTAATCGATCACAAATGGATTGATCTGCAAAAGAGACGAATACTTTGTCAAAATATCTGATTTTTGGGAACATACATATATAGTTGGTCATTACAACCATTCAGTCAGGATTATGGACCTAGTTTCTCACACCACTTACATTATGAGTGTTAATTTTATGATTGGCGCTACCTACAGTCGACTACGAACGACAGATTTTTTGAAAAATTCTTCATGGCAATTTTATTTCCTCTCAGACTTTTTGGCAGAAATCTGCTGAGAGGAAGTCAGGGAAGAAATATTTTCTTTCATATTTTAATTTTAATGTCTGATCTTATTTTAACGTCTAATAAGACAACACACTACCTACTAGACTACGGCGACTTCATGAGACGATAATCCGTTACAATAACGATAGAACTGCTGGGAAACATAAGCCAGATTGCTTCAACATCATCATAAACATAACTTTTTATTTCGAATTTTCTCTAAATTTTCAATTTAAAAGTCTTTAAAATGTTTCAAACTTAAAACCCCTCCCCTCTCCAGTAACATTTTAAATCATTCAAGGTGACATGTCATACAATACAATTTAAGTTAGACAATGTTTATGAATGTACGACTTTACGCCGGAGTATTCCCGTACGTGTTTAGCATGCAATAGACACACACACACATGTGTACTGTTACTGGGCCTAATTTAGCATTTCATAACCTTTTAAATGGTAAAACCATAGTTTCATGCTCATTATTAGAGTGATACGAGTGAAATATGTTTTCATGTTTCCTTCTACGCTTAACAATCGTAGATGTTTCATAACACGTTTCTCTTTTTAGTTTAGAAACTAACAAAAAAAAAGAAAGGAATTATAACACTAACGTGTCAGTTGCGTGACATGGTAATAATTTTGTTGTTATTGTTGTGACAACATAACCAAGTTAGAGCCTGAATATTTTATTAGAAGCAGCAGAAATATTTTGAATTTTTTTTTTCTTTGTGAGCAAAACAGTTGAAGAATGTTTTGCTAACAACCTCACCCTCCCTAACAAGTGATTTTGTTTAACATATAGAGAACAAGTGAACATTAAGTTTATATTCTGATTCTGATTACAATTATCGCATAACAGAAGATCCATATCCTAGTGAGTAGTACGATAAGATTCCTTTTTATATATTTTAGTCTTGCTCCAATTACGAAGGCTTGTAGGCTCATAAATTAAAGGAAAATAATTGCGTATTCGCAAGCCACCATCCCCCTCCCCCTCTACTTCAAAGCTGTCATAAAATTTTTTGTATGCTTCTACCGCAAAAGTTAGAAAGTTAAAGAATTCGTGGCATTTCTTTTAGTATTTTGAACTCATACAACATTGTTGTTAATTTTTTTTGTTCTAGGTTTCTTTTATAAATAAAATACTCATAAAATATTTTTTTATATATTTTTGTGTTGTTGTTTTTTTAATTTAATTTATTCAAAATACCTCACAATACAAGTATATTACATGTAGAGTACATAGGTATGTACATTTGCCCCGACAAACGGCAGTAGGAGGCCTGACTTTAACAGCAGCCAACAAGAGTGGCAATTGAAATTAAAAAAGGAGAAGCAAACAATAAAAACATATAAAATTATAAAGAAATTATTTTCCTGATAAAAAACAAAAAACCTTCTTTTTTTATCTACACAGAGATAATCATGAAAAATTACTTTAAATACCCCATGTATACAGCACACTGTGTGTGGAGTACATTACCGCACAACACAGCACGTGCTTAAGTATTCATTTTATTTACGTACACCATGAGCAAAACAAAGAATTTGCAAGGAGAGCCTTAAGAACTCGAAGCGCATGTGCTAAAAATTAAAAAAAAAAAACAAAAAATTCTATTTTTCACTGAAATGTTATTGACATTGACAGAAAGGTGTTATTAACAGTGAAATGTTAGTTAACATTTTATATGCAGTAAATGTAATATAATGAAGCAATTGCAATGTAATAGCCATGGTAATGGTTAAATATTCTACATTTTGCATAAAATTATAATCGTTTTAAATACAAAGACCATATAACACACTATTTTGTTAACAGTATCTATAATGTTAGTGCATAGGGCATAAATAGTCTTGGAAATGAAAATAGCAAATTTGTATTTTCGTCGATTCATAAAAAATACCTTACATCAGCTAGCAAAAGACATTAGATTGGCATTCTGGGGGCAATCAAACAGGGAAAAGGCATACGCCAGATAGAAGATACATACTTAGATAGTGAGGAGTTCTGTTAGCAGAATAGACTAATATGGAATGAATTTAAAATGCCTATAAGCTCTAAGTCAATTGCCAAGAAAAGTTTCTCTAAAATCTGTTGCTGGGAGTCGACTTCAAACTATAGGTCCCGCACATTCATGTATAAAATTAACACACACAGCATAAGTGGCATGGGAAGCAAGGTCGTAATCATGGCTGAAGGGTTTTAATGATAAATTATGTATGTATTCGCTCTGAGCAGCTGCAGTCTACAAGATTGCATGTTGACTTATGAGACCATGTCACACATCTCGACCGTAAACGAAATATGAAAAAATATTTCTTTCGGCGACTTTCCTTCCGTAGTTTTTAGGCAAAAAAAAAATGTCTCAAGTATCTGTTATTCGGAATCAATGTTAAACAGTAGGTCCTGCCACTCATTTATAAAACTTATACACACGCAGCATAAGTGGTATAAGGAATTAGGTTGTACTCCTGACTAAAGGGTTGTAAAAGCCAACTAAGTTAGGTAAGTATGTCCACGCTCTATATATTCAACAAAGTGAAATGCAGTCGCTGTAGTCTAGCAGGTAGTGTATTCGCTTATTAGACGTAAAGCACGGGTTCAAGCCCCAGGTCAGACATCAAACTAAATATGAAAATATATATTTCTTCGGCGACTTCCTCTCAGCAGATTTCTGGTAAAAACTCTGAGAGTAAATAAACCTGCCATGAAAAAGTTTCTCAATAATCTGTCGTTCGGAGTCGACGTTGAACTGTAGGTCCCACCACTCAAGTATAAAATTAAGGCACACAACAAGAGTGGTGTGAGAAGCTAGGCTGTAATCCTGCCTGAAGGGTTGTAATGGCCAATTATGTTATGTATGAAATTAGTATCATTGAACAAGGACTTCAAAGCTATGTTGAAGGATAAGGAAGTTCCTGGGATTTTACTATGCAAACAATTTTCTTCATCTGTCAGAGAAGATCAGTAAGAGTCTAAATGGGATAAACAGAAACCCCGGATGATTCTAGTGTTAAGATAAATCGATTGACATAGAAATTTATTTACCTAACTACCTCCCATACCTACCATACACTGGGAACTTAGACTGCAGACAACAGCCATCTTGTTAAAGCTTCATCTGTCAAATTAGTTGTCATTTTTTCATTCTGTTTTCGACTAACCTTAAGATCGTGCACTTAAGGTAAACGATCATAACCATAAGTGTTCACTATATAAGCTCCGAAGCGGTTTGCAGTTGAGCATAATTTTCATCAAAAAACTATCTTCAGCTACAAGGCCCACTTCGGGATGAATGACTATGTGTACAAACAAAATTGTCTAATGTGGCACGATATCAATTCAAATGATATCTAAAAGCCTGTAATGCATTTCGAAAAAGTCACTGGTCACTCAATATGGGTTCATATTTCTTTGAAATCTCAGTTAACCAGTCCATCACTGTCAACGGCGAGCATTATAGATGGATGATTACCCACATCTTTTAGTCTGAATTAAAAATCTGAACACCTATGACATGTGGTGTCATACACCACAACACTTATAGGAGGGCGCTACGTGCCACACAGATTATATCACAGTGGTTGAAAGCATGCTCGTCTCACTGGGACGTGATTTGTACTGGCCACGGATACCATGCGATTTGACTCCGTTAAACGCTTTATTGTGGAGTTTTCTGAAGTCGCAGGTATGTATATATGCATTTGGCTCATCCATCAAACTCAACGATTTATTCGCCATGATTAATGGAGAATTGAATATTTCGAACGTGCTCCATTGAGAGAAGCAGTTGTGAACATTAGAACGATATTATATTCCACACAAAATGCTATCGATTGGTCCTTCAAACGAATAAGAAAAAATTCGATGATATCTCACACATACATACAAATTTTGTCATTACAAAATCCTTTAGTCAGGATTACAACCTAGCTTCTCACACCATTTATGTTCTATGTGTTAGCTCTATATATGAGTGGCGTGATCAACAGTTCAAAAGTCGACTCAGCACGACAGATATTTTGAGAAACTTTTCATGGAAATTTTAATTTACCCTCAGAGTTTTTGCCAGAAGTCTGCTGAGAGGAAGTCACCGCAGAAATATTTTTCCATATTTTCATTTTGATGTCTGACCTGGGGTTTGAACCGAGGCCTCACATCTAGTAAGCCAACACACTGCCTGCTAGACTACATCGACTTCATGCATAATTGGTTATTAGGCCCTTCAGCCAGAATTGCGATATAGCTTCGCACACCACGTATGTTGTGTGTGTTAATTTTATACACGAGTGGCAGGACTTATAGTCTTCATGTACATATGTTGCTATCGGTATGCTATCATTTTAATGCGTATGGACTAATGCGTAAGTGCACTAGAACTGTATGCAGTCGCGATAATCAGGAACTTTTGCAGTGTCTCTAACAGTGAAAAGATTTTTTAAATTCTTGCGTTTTGTTTTTTATTTTTTTTTTCTTCTTCCAACTTTAGTGCAAGCAAATGTAATTTAATTATTAAATCCTGTTGCTTTTTCCCGGCTACGCGCTGTTATGTTAACAGTGCTGTTAAATACGTATGCCATAAGGGCTCCTTCATACAGCGGCAGTAAATGCTTGTTAATGAACCTCGAAATACAAAATAATGAAATTCAGTTCGACGGTAAACTTCAAGCGCAGCGGTTGCAAAAGTAAAATTAATTGATACATATAAGCAAACGGGCATTAAAAGCAAATTGGAATTTTTGTGAATTTTAAAATATTTAATATTTTATTATTAATTAAACAAAAAATTAATTAAATTAATTAGAAATACAAAATGAATATAAAAATATATTGTAATTGAAACTTAAATACATACTTCGAATAGAAGAAAAATTTCCTAAAACGGGGGAAAAGGGGAAAAACAAACAAACAATTTTAAATAAACAAAATAAATTTAAAAAAAAGGAGAAAAGAAAAACAAAAGTCTTGAAAGAAAATCTTTAATTGTCTGTTTTTAATTGTATTTTGAAACAACAACAAAACAAAATATATATATATTTTTTTTTTGTTTTTTTCTCGTGTTTAACGATAACAAATCAAAATGTAAACATTTGTTTAAAACAACAACTAAAAATTATTTTTGTGGGAAATAAAAAATATTTTTATGTCTGCGGCTAAGGAAAATAAATTTTCAAAAAAGTTTCACGAAAGAAACAAAAAAATTTAAAAATTTTAATTGAAAGAAAAATTACGAGATTTTTGAATGCCCAAGAATTTATTTGTAGCGGGTCATTAAAAACGTCCAAATAATGAGGTGTGAAAATCAAATTAATAAAAAGCATACATATATCATTACACTAACAACAACAACAACATTTTAAAAATAAAAAAAAATTATAAAAATTCTTTAACAAAAAAAAACGCTCAGCCTACTGCTCATAAATTAAAGTATAGAGTAGAGTGTTAACATAAAGTGAAGCAATCAATTCAAAACAATTAATTAAAAAAATTCTTAAGATTCCTACCTTAAATCATCGGAAATAAAAAATAAAAAACAAATAAAATATTGTTTAGAAAAAGTCCATAAAAATTCACGAAATAAAAAATAAAAAAATAAGAAATAAAGTGTTTCAATTGAAATAAAAAGTAATTGAGAAAACAAGAAGCAAAAAAAAATCATAAATTGTAAACAAATAAAAAAAAGCAAAAAAAAAAAATTAAGGTGTGTTAAATTTATTTCAATTTTTTCTTATATTTTCTTTATTATTATTATTGTTGAAGTCAGAAATTGAAAACAATTACGAACAGAATATACAAAAAATAAGGGAAACCATAATTTCTGCCATAAAACGTTCGCCTCCTGTAGTGTAGCAAAACGGTGAGTTCTATGTTTGTTTTTCATCAATTTAGCGTATCGGTTTAATGGCAAACCATTTCATTTTTCCAATATTTTCTCATATTTTTTTTTTGTTGTTTTTTTTCTAGTTTTATTATTGAAATTTAATCACGTGATTTTAATCAAGATATTGTAACAAATTCAATTTTTTTGGTATTGGGTATACGCCTTAATGCCATTCCATTATTTCTTAATGAAAAATTATACGAGGGCTGTAAGAAAAGTATTCGTAATCTAGTAAGTAGTATATTTGCTTATTAGACGTGAGACCACGGTTCACAACCCAGGTCAGACATCTACAACAAAACGAAAGTATGAAAGGAAATATTTCTTCGGCGACTTCCTCTCAGTAGATTTCTGACAAAAACTCTGAGTGTGAAAAAAAATTTCTTTGAAAAGTTTCTCAAAAATCTGTCGTTCGGAGTCGACCTTTAAACTGTAGGGCTCGCCAGTCATGTATAAAATTAACACACACAACATAAGTGGTGTGAGAAGATAGGTCCTAATCCCGACTGAAGGATTGTAATGACCAATTATGTGTGTTATATATGTAGTGCGAGAAGTTGTCGGCCTAACATAGAAACAAGGAACAAATTTTTAAACAAAATCCGTTTTTTATTACCAGTGAGATACCTGGTTACAGCATCTTAAAGTAGCCTTTGACGTAGCTTCCCGGGGTTGGCAAATCTTTTACTATAAATTATATTATTGGCCAGCCATGTTCTGTATGTTACTTTTTATTCAGATTGGCAGGGCAAACATTTTAACATCGACTAAGAACGACAGAAAGACTTTCGTGACAATTTTATTTACTCTCAGAACGTACGCCAGAAGTTTTTTTCGAAATATCAGAACTGAGGCTTGAGCTTTAGAGATCTCTTCTAATAGCTTTCCAGCTCTCTTTCTAGTTCTCTTTTTACAACCTAATAATAACGGAATCACAATGGAACCAGAAAATAATCCATAGGAATTGAATCTGAGGCAAAAAGGTGTGTCATTGCTATTAACATACATAACATAATTGTGTGCGTTAATTTTATACATGAGCGGCGGAAGCTGCAGTTCAAAGTCGACTCCGAACGATAGATTTTTGAGAAACTGAGAGGTAGTCGCCGAAAGCAATATTTTTTCTTATATTTCGTTTCCTGACGTTTAATGAGCCAACTCACTACCTGCTAGGCTATGGCAACTTCAAATTTTATTTACTCTCAAGGCGTATGCCAGAAGTCTGTAAAATAATGCAAAAGAAGTAGTTTTTTCTCGTAATATCAGAAATGTGGCTTGAACTTTCGAACTACTACTTACTAGACTACGGCGACCACCAAACTTTTACAACAAATACATTTTTTTTAAGTTTAAAAATAGAAAATAATCGGTATAACCTTAATCTTAGATGAAAAAGGGGCGTGGCGTAGTAATGCAAACCTTAATTTGTTGATATTACTTATGTCAATAGTGTCTGGTGCACTCTACTGATGAAGCACACCTTCCACTAACGCCAAATTAGGACCTAAATTTTCTTACTTTCCTTATTTAAAAGTAGAGGAGGCAATACAAATATGATGAGCTTGCCTGCAGATCATACTTTCACTTCACTTGTTTCGCCTTAGGGATGATGTTGCTGCTAGTCTCATTCATGCTTACAAATTTTTACAACGACAATGGACTTGCCAGGACAGTCCTCTCACTGTTTTGCCTTAGAGATGAAGTAGTTGTTCCTAGTCTCAACCATGCTTACAAATGTTTGCAACTACGATGGGCTTACCTGCAAATGATACTTTCACTACAGTCCACATACCGTATTGCCTTCTTACTGGTCTACGTTACTGGTATACATTCTTACTGGTCCACCTAGACTTAGGTGGTCAACAAATAATCAGTCAATACATTGCCTGAAATGCCTTTCTTTTAAGCTCGATCGTATGTCTTGAGTAGAAGATCATCCAACTCCACAATACATTAAAAAATTTGATGAAAAAAAACTGCATTGCTTGAGGAACAAAATTGTATTACGATTAAAACAGTAAGAATTAATGCATACAGCCAACATTATTATTTTGCTTTACACCCCCCAACTGTCATAATTTTTCCATTTCTTAAGTGCAAATGAATATTTCAAGAAAACCACTCGAAAGTTTTCAATTCAATTGTTGTATACAACAATCAAACGAACTCAAATCAAATGAACTCAAATGTTGTTGATTGTTTGACGAGAGTGAGAGGAGTCAACAACAATTTTCAAGTTGTTGTCTACTATTAAATAATCTTTCATAGTAATTTAAAAGCGAATCAACAAAAAGATAAAAAATCTATAAAATATCGTGTAATAAATCGATGTTACTAGAAATAGAATCGAATATTTGAGAGAGCATTTCATTAAGTCTTTAATTAAACATGATTTAAAATCATTTGTAAGAACTAAATATATAAGAATACATCTGGAGTTGTCACACATAGTAATACCTTAAAGATAAAAGAAAAAATATAAAGGAATAGAAATGAAGTGTTAATTATTCTGGTGGAGAGCATGCTAGAATATTAGCGTGAGGCACGCGGGTTTGATTCCTCCACAAGAAACACTGGTCTGTTGCACTATACCGAGCATAATTGTAATTTGAAGCTGTATTGATGACAAAAGCATACGTATAACATAGTATAATACTATGTTCACGTATGCAAATTAATTGAGAACAATAGGCGGTTAATTGATGACAATACTTTAACCGTTCAGGTATAATAAATATACGCAATATTCATTTAACAGCTGATAAACAACAACATTGTTTTTATTTTGGTCGCGTGTTTTTGTAATTTTTGTTTGTGTTTGTTTGCAAGTTGCCATTTTTTTGTCGTTGTTGACATTTGAGTTGTCAGATATCAACAGGAAGTGTTCGGTTACTTATAATGTGCTCACTAAACAGACTTATGACAGTGCTGTATTTAAAATTTTAATTAATATTATAACAATTAGTATTTAATTGAGCAATAATTAATTGAGATTTTATATGAAGTATTGAGATCAATATTGGCGTTAATTGCAATTTACGCAATAAAGGTGCATACGTGAACATAGTATAAGGGACCCACGCAATATTTCGACTTCAATGTTAGTTTCTTAGAAAAGGACAACGACATCTAAAGGGAGGCAACATTGTATAAACACCATTGACCTCGTCCATTTGAGAAATTTTCTCAGTTTCAAAATTAGAGGCATAGAACACTTACGAAGATAACTATGCTTACAATAAATACCAATATAGAATGATCGTATCCAATGCTGTAATCTACAATCGATGAAGTGTTTTATTTATAGGTTCATAAATGGGTTAAGTTGGTTGGGAAGTACTAGGGCATTAAGGTTGTAGTCGCGCTCTCTTGTGTGTTTGTTCTCCAGCTTTTTTCCTCCGTCTCTTACACCCTCCCTTCCTACTTTTTCCACTATTTCAATTTCCCTTTCTCATTTACTATTCTCTCTCCCTCTCTCTCTCTCTCTCTCTCTCTCTCTCTCTCTCTCTCTCTCTTCTAGGGCGAACTTACAATGGGTAATTTTGACCTCTGGTTATTGTACTTATTCCAAAGTCAAGTATACGAGCTCAAACCTAACCAACCTAGTGTTTTATTTTCTTAGGAAATATGCTTGACTATACGTATTTACATTTGGTGAGCAGAACGTGCTGAGCATTGAAGCAGTCGGTTAGGTCCCTAACTTTCCAAGTGTTCTATTGACAAATGCGGATATAATAGATTAAACATGGTAGCAGTGCAAGAGATTGTCTTGATGCTGATCTCTATTTCTTCGTATATTACTTTTGCTGTAAATCTTAGTGGGTAAAAGCATTTGAGTAAAAGAAAAAGAAAATCATGTATATGAAGCCGCCGTAGTCTAGTAGGTAGTCTGCTGAGTTATTGGAGATGAGGCCTCAGTTCAAAACCCAGATCAGACATCTCTAAGAAAACGAAATATGAAAAATTTTTCTTCGGCAACCTGCTCTCAGCAGATTTCTAGCATAAACTTGGAGAGTAAATAAAAATTGCTACGAATAATTTCCTAAAAATCTGTAGTTCGAAGTCAACTTTAAACTGTGGGTTCCACCACTCATGTATGAAATTAACACACACAACATAAGTGGTATGAGGAAGCTAGCTTGTAATCCTGACTGAAGATTTGTAATGACCAATTAAGTATGTATGTATGTAAATAATCTAATTTATTTATCTGTAAGTATGCTTGTAAACTTACTGTTGTAAATCCACTCGAATTGATTTTCTTGAATATTTTGAATCTGTGTGTTAACTTCAGTTGCTGTGGGCACACCTCGTTTCTATGTCCAACTTCCAACCATCTATACTTAGGGTTAATGGCTGAAATTTTGAAAGAAATCTGTACTAAATTATGCAAATTTTTTTTCTTTTTTGTTTCTAAACTAATCCCTGAATCATATTTGTTAGAAAATAATAATAAAAGTTAATAAGAAGTTTATATAGAGTTTATAACTTACTTACTTAATGGTCCTTCCAACCATTTAGTCAGGTTTACAACCTACCTTCTAACAACACCCATACTGTAAGTGTTGATTTCATCCATGAGTGGTATAATGTGCACTCCGAATGACAGATTTTTGAGCAACTTTTCATTTTAAATTTTCTTTTCTAAAATAAAAAACAAAGAAGAATTTTTATTTAAAAATAGACAAGGTATTCAACTTGACATAATGTAATGCCATCTAATGTTTAAACAATAGCTATTCATGTAAATAAAACTAGAAAGTTTGCTTTCTTTTGTTCATCTTAAGTCTTTTATTTTAGTTATACAAAGAAAATATTAAAAATAGAAATACAAAATATTATAAAATTCATTCACTTTCATAAATATGTATGTACATTGTACATATGTACATACTTATAAACAAATCAATTGAAATGAAATGAAATGAAAAATGTCAAAGATTTATAAGAAAGGTTTTTTTGATTTGAATTTATTTTTAAATTTCAACAATTTAGAAAATGTTTATTTACATCAGATTGATGCTTAGCTACTTAGATAGAAATGTATATCTGGTGAATGAATTTATTTATCTAGAAATGCTTATTCGTACCTTTAATTGTTTGTATTTGGGTATGCTTATAATCGATTTGTAAACACAATCAGTTTACAGTGGTACAAAATGGTTATAAATTTTAACAATTTTTCATAGGCATTTACTTAATAAAACCAATTCTAATATATTCCCTTAATTATCATTACATTCGTACATATGTACATAATTGGCCGTTATAATCCTTCAGTCAGGATTACGGCTTAGCTACTTACACCATTCATGTTGTGTGCCTTTAATTTTATACTTGAGTGGCGGGACCTACAGGTTAAAGTCGACCCCGAATGATAGATTTTTGAGAAAATTTTTCATAGCAGGTTTATTTTATTTATTCTCAGAGTTTTTGCCAGAAATCTGCTGAGAAGAAGTCGCCGAAGAAATATTTTTTTTTTCATATTTTCGTTTTGATGTCTGGCCTGGGCCTCGAACCGGGGCTTTACATCTAATAAGCGAACACACTATCTACTAGACTACGGCGATTACAATTATCATTGCAAGCAATTATCATTGCTTTTTCTTAATGGCAACTGGCAACCCTGTTATTCTAGAAGTACATTAGTGTACTAAACCAATTAGCTGCTTAGCTGACTACAAAATATTTTCATTTTTCCATCACTGTTTTATAGTTGTGGTTGTTATTATTTATTTTTCTTTAAGTATGTAAATTTCATATCATTTTTTGTAAAAATAGAAACAAAAACAACAACAACGACAACAACATTTTGTTTAAATAGCGTAAATTGATTTTCTAAACAATTTAACTTTTGAAAAATTTAATTTATTTACAATTTACCACAAAATTAAATCAAATAAATTGGTTTTTTGCTTAAACAAATTATGATAATTAATTATAAGCAAAAATTAATAAAAAAAATGTAAGAGTTTGCTTCCGTTTACAAATTATTTTGTGCAAATGCTTTCAAAAAAAATTCCTTCAAATTTAAATCACATTACAAATGAAGTGTTAAATAGCGAGGCCTTTGACCAGAACATACATATGTTTTCGGGCGGCCACCGTTTTATAAATTAGTTTTAATCCTTTACTGCCCATCAAATAAAAAGCAAACCCCTTTTTTGACAACCACCAGCTTATAAATATGCAGGAGTAAATTTTTAAACTTATTGAAGATAAAAACGTTACGTTTTTGAGTGACAATTCCTGCATATTTGATGAGCTAGCGAACGAGCTGTCTGTTCAATAAATCTTTAAAAAGTGGCAACGCATATATTTTTACGGAATTTTTAATATTTCTTGTAAAAAAAAACTGATTGAATAACGAATGACATAATCACGGAAAAATATACAAAGAAATATAAAATAAACAACTTAAACTATGTTCAGATATGCACTTTTATTGAGTCAATATTCGGTTTATTGACTACAATAATGTAAGTGTTCAGACATAATAATATACGCAGTTCAGCTGCTTATTCAATATTCATTTGACAGCTGGTAAACAACAACATTGGTTTTTTTGTTTTGTTTTTTTTTTTTTTTTTGTTTATCGTTGTTGACGTTTGAATTGTCAAATATCAACAGAAAGTGTTCGGATAATTGTAATATGCGCACTGAACATAGTTATGACAGTGCTGCATTTTAAGTTTTACTCAACATTATAACAATTTGCGTATTTATTGTGCAATAAATAATTGAAACTTTATATGAAATATTGAGCTCAATAATGGCGTTTATGGCGATTTATGACGTATTAAACTTTAAATAACACTGTGCGACAAAAATTGAAAATAATTTAATGCACGGCTCCTCCTACCATTTAATCTCTTACCGGGTATATCTACTGTGCATGATAGGCCCACAAAAATATAAATACAATTAACAAATTTCATAAATATTTGAACTAATCTAAAAAGCCTTCATTAAATTGAGGAAAGATGGCAATACTCAAAATTAATTTAGAAAAGGTTTTACTAAAAAAAAACTCTAATGGTGCAAACAATTATACAAATTTCCTACCAAAATTTCTGAAATTTGTTAATCGTAAGTATACTTTTGTGGGTCTGTGTATATTTTCTAATCAATATCAATTACAAATGAGTATTAAAGTTCTTTGAAAACCATTAAAAAATACTTGTTAACAGTTATTTCAGTTTAAATGAAATACTTTTAATTTTGCAACTTCTAGAACTTAATATTGATTTGTTATTGTTATTCTTTACAATCTATGCACATAGTTATCTTATTGTTTATTTTCCTGTTATTTCTTGCTTTGTAACAATACATTTAAAAGAAAGAGAGACGATCATGAAACAAGATTATAATTAGAGTTGTTGATGGAATGCATCTTGAATACGAATTTAATTTGAATTCGCTTGCTAAGGAAGCAGCTTGAGAACGCATGACACAAATCGGCAGAAGTTACTCATAACTCCTAATGTCATATGCCAGGAATTCCTAAATACCTTCGAAAAATTTCCTGCTATAATCTTATTCTCAGCAACATATAGGATGAAGTCGCCGTAGCCTAGTAGGTAGTGTGTTTGCTTATTAGACGGGTTCAAACCCCAAACGTAATATGAACAAAAATATTTCTTCGACGACTTTCTCTCAGCAGGTTTCTAACAAAAACTCTGAGAGTAAATAAACCTGCTATGAAAAAGTTCCTCAAAAATCTGTCTTTTGGAGTCGGCGTTAAAGTGTAGGCCCCGCCACTCACCTAGGTGTGAGAAGCTAGACCGTAATCCTGACTGAAGCGTTGTAATGGCCAATTATATATGTATCAACATATAGGATGAACCATTACAGTAGTAGAGCGGAACCTATTTTAACACAATTAACTATCGCTGAAGTTTGAAGCCCAAGGTTCAAAGCCAAGCTCAGATATTGCTACTGAAACGAATTATGAAAAAAAATTTTCGACAACTTCCTCTCAGCAGATTTCTTGCAAAAACTCTGAGAGGCACACACTATAAGTGGTGTGAAAGACTAGGTCGTAATCCTGACTTAAGAATTGTAATGAGCAATTAAGTAAGTAATAATCTCTGAGTACAGTGCCTGACTGTAAACATCTCGCCAGATGATCTTTGCCGAACCTACGTTACGTTAGGTGGTATAGCTAGGATCATTCGGTAGGAGTTTGCCTGTTCTAGTAAGTTTATTAGCAACTCTATTAGCCGGGATATTCTGTGAGGAACCCACATAAGTTTGGTTTGGTTTGGTTTGGTATATACCAGATCTGTGGTAGTTGAATTCATTCAAACAAGGTGAGTGTGGTGGCTATATGATATGGTTTTATGGCTTGAGTGGGAATCCCAAGAGGAGTTGTAAACGCTGAACTTAACAGCAACCCTCTTCTATTCTAAATACAGAGTGTCGATGCATAAATTTTTAAAGTGAACAGAGTGTACACCTTTTAAAACTTTAAAACCCTTAGTATTCATAAAAAAAAAAGTTAATTTCAAATGCATGACATTAAAAGCGAAATAATTTGTTTCCTTTGATTTGCTTACCGCCTTCAAGTCGAGGTTATTTAGAATGCAGTGTACCATTATGTCAAACACGCATGTAAAACACACGCATCCAATAACTTTCGTAACAAACAAACAATTTCAGTGGAAATTAATTCGAGTACGAGGCAACAAAATATTGCCACAAAATGTGGTAAAACAATAAGCCACAACAACTTGTTTTTTATGATGTCAAGAAAATGTTTTTTAAATTTTTAAATTTTTTATTTTTAGTTTTCAAAACTGAAAAGTTTGTTTTTCTTTATATTCAAGTGTGTAGTTGCACTTGACTTTTGTTTACTGGGACGGGGGGATTTTTTTAAATTTAATTTAAATTTTTTTTATTTATTTTCAAAAACGCTAAAAATAACGTTTTGCAAGCACTGAGTGTTTAGGAAATGTTTACAAAAAATAAATAGAAATTCCACTAGAAAGTTAAAATCAATTTGCCAAAGTCAATTTCATTAAAATAAATACTACGGGTAAATTTATTTCGTGTTTAGTTTTTAGTTTAGTTTCTATGTTCACTTTTAGTTTTAATTTTTATTTATTTTTCCCCGCCTCCGTTTTTTTAATTTAATTTTGTAAACATTTGTAAAACAAATATTTGCTGCATTTCAGATTCGCCGAATTTTAGATTCTAATTTTTTGATTGGCCAGCTAAAGGGCTGGTACTATAAAAATCCAATTAAATGGAGATGCAGTGTGTTTCAAGCAATTTTTAATGAATTTTAAATCAGATTTGTAATAAAATGTTAACGTTGTAACGTACATATGCTGTAAATGAAGGACAAATGTTGTGTTACAATGAAAATAGTACAAAATGTTTAATTAACTTTTTAGTTTTTCATCTCTTCTGTTACTATTTGATTAAGGCTTTTAAAAAAATTTATTACCGTATCAAATATCGAAAATACTAATCTTACTATACAGCATTTTCGGTATTATCATACGTAATGTATACAGTGGCAATTTTATAATAACATTACCGGGAATTATTAAATCTGCCCACATTCAGTGTTATCAAGAGGGATAAATACTATGTTCAGATATGCACTTTTATTGAGTCAATATTCGGTTTATTGAGTACAATATTTTAAGTGTTCAGACATAACAATATACGCAGTTCAGCTGCTTATTCAATATTCATTTGACAGCTGCTAAACAAAACAGCTGGTTGTTTCAACAACATTGTTTTTATTTTGTTTTTGTTTTTTTTTGTTTGTTATTGTTAACATTTGAATTGTCAAATATCAACAGAAAGTGTTCCGATAATTGTAATATGCGCACTGAACATACTTATGACAGTGCTGCATTTTATGTTTTACTCAATATTATAACAATTTGCGTATTTATTGTGCAATAAATAATTGAAACTTTACAAGAAATATTAAGCTCAATAATGGCGTTTATTGCAATTTACTAAATAAAGGTGCATATTTGAACATCGTATAATACACAAATCTGTTTACAACAACAAAACACAACGAATATGTGCAAAAACAAACCATTAATGAGATTCTAGAAGTTACCATATCGAACACAAATGTATTAGATTTTCCAACAGGCACTTCCGAACTACGGCAGTTGATAACAACCACCTTCTTGAAATTACTTATTTCAATATTACGTACACATACATTACAAACCTTTAGTCAGGACTACGACCTAGCTTCTCACACCGCTTATGTTACGTGTTTTAATTTTATATATGTGTGACGGGACCTACAGTTTAAATTCGACTTTTTTTGAGAAACTTTCCATGGAAATTTTATTTACTTTCAGAGTTTTTGCCAAAGATCTGCTGAGAGGAAGTCGTCGAAGAAATATTTTTTGGAGATATCTGACCTGGGGTTTGAACCGTGGCCTTACGTCTAATGAGGCAACACACTACCTACTAGACTACGGCAACTTCTATGATTCTTTTGGATTCCTCTCAGGTGTCGGTTGGCAAAGCTGTGCAGCGAAGTACGTTCCATATGACGTATTAGTTTAGAACGCCTTCTCAGAATTTGCAAAAGTCAGAGAGACACTAACGGAGGCTCACTAAATTTTAACAACTGTTTAGAAATTTCTTTTAAGCTTCACAATGGGGAACCTATAAACGCCTTAATTATAAAGCAAATTTTGTGTTGTATGTAGTGTAACGAAATATCAATTTGCTTGTGTGTAAAATAAAGGTAACAAATTTGTTATCCTTTATAAGCTCATCATTATCAATTTTAATTAAATTAAATTCTAATAAATTCAGATATAATAAAGGGTGTTTTTTATAGAGGTATAGAACTTTAAGTTGGCATTACTTTTCAAGATGGCGACCGATTTAACGGCTGTCAAGTGATTTATTCTCAGTTCGGTTTGGCAATTCATCATGAATAGACTCACGCCTGAACAACGCTTGCAAATAGTGCAATTTTATTTCGATTTATTGAAAGACACGTTTGGTGACCGCCTAATTTCACGTTTTGCACCTGTGAATTGGCCTCCAAGATCTTGTGATTTAACACCGCTAGACTACTTTCTGTGGGGCTATGTAAAGTCATTGGTCTATGCGGTAACTCCACAAACGCTTGACCATTTGGAAGGCAACATTCGCCGTGTTATTGCCGATATACGGCCGCAAATGTTGGAAAAAGTCATCGAAAATTGGACGTCCAGATTGGACTACATCCGCGCCAGCCGTGGCGGTCATATGCCAGAAATCATATTTAAAATGTAATGCCACAAGATTATCTTTCGAATAAATAAAATTCATGTCAATCGAATAATCCATCGTTGTTTTATTGCAACTTAAAGTTCTATACCTCTATAAAAAACACCCTATTTAAGCAGTTAATCCTTTAAGTTGTTAATAAATTAAATGAAATTCTAACACATGTTTTCAAAGTGTTAACGCTCTAAAATCCTTTCCTTGAGTAGGGCTATGTACCATTTATAAGGCATATCCACAACATAATAATTTTGTTGATTGTATACTGTTGTGGTATTTTTGGTATTCCAACTCTATTTTAAGCCATTATTGAGATTATTTTTAGGCCATTATTTGTATCTTTTTCTTGCTACTTTTTTGTTCTTTTCCTTTGGGTAACATTTTCATATTTTTCTTGCATGATTCATTTCATTTGTCCCAATTTCTATGTTTTTTCTATGTTTTTCATTTTTACTTTCCAATTTCCCTTCGTTCTTCATCATCTTTGGATAGAGTTGTTGTTGGCAAATATTATTTCGGTTCGGATGTCTACCGGTTTATTGGTTGTTTGGTTTTACTGCCCTGCGGGTTTTATTGGAATTGAAGCACATTTATTACTTTGAATATGTCTATGAAATCATAATCGAAATATCTCCAGAGGAAGGGCAAGTAAGTAAGGCTTACTTACATAAGTATTACACAACATAAATCCTAAAAATATACACTTCGTTTATGTTACTTTCAATGAGCGAGGGATGATTGAAAAGTGCGAATAAGTTTTGTTTTTAATGAACATAATCATAAAAACATAAAATTACGGAAGAAGTCTAGTCTAAGTTGTGTTAGAAGCCGAGTTTGACACATGGGCAAAGTGACAACTAGGGTAAGTATATCTACTAAAACAGTTATTGTACTTTTAAAGGAAACAATTCAATTCAGAAGGACGGGACTATTTAATAACATTTTCCTGAATTTAATGACATCCTCTAGAGGTTGTAGATAAGGCATTGAATAAAAGGGGTGGTGACCGAATAACAGCCGGCTAGACGACAGAGACCCTTTTTATACGATCTGCGGATAAACCTCAGGGGTCGGTACAATCAGACATTGTCCATCAGATAAAATTCTCTCCACTAATTAGGAGCTTACATATATAACAAAATGGGTCATTACAACCCCTTCAGTCAGGATTACAACCTAGCATCTCACACCACTTATGTTGTGTGTATTAATTTTAGGCATGAGTGGCAGGGCCCATAATTTAAAGTCAACTGCGAGCCACAGATTTTTTGTGAGAAACTTTGAATGGCAATCATGGCCGTTTCGTTTTGTTGGATATAACTGAGCTGATGTTTGAACCGCGGTCTCACATTCAATAAGCCAACATACTACCTGCTAGACTACAGAGGCTTACAAATGGGAGCTTGTTAGTGGACAAACTCTTGAGGAACTTGTCTGAAGTATGTATTAAGTGCCAAGGTTGTGCATTCGACATAGTTGTAATGAGAAGAGGTGGATTAAAGAGGCGCATTGTGACAGCTTTCATAGAGGTCGCAACGTTTAAACCTTCACTATTGGTGAGAATATTTGACTCCTGGGCAATATAACAACACAGAAAATGGTGGCAAAATATCTGCAAATAAAACTGAAGAGCTAACTGACATGAAAGGCTCATATGGTTAGAATTTCAAGGGCCTAATATATATATCATGAGTCGCCGTAGTCCAGTAGGTAGTGTGTTCGCTTATTAGACGTAAAGCCCGGGTTCGAGCTCCAGGCCAGACATCAAAACGAAATATGAAAAAAAATATTTCTTCGACGACTTCCTTTCAGCAGATTTCTGGCAAAAACTCTGAGAGTAAATAGACCTGCCATGAAAAAGTTTCTCAAAATCTGTCGTTCGGAGTCGACTTTTTAAACTGCCACATCATTTTTGTATTCCTAGCTTAAGGATTTATTCCATTTAATTATGTGCTTGCAGTAATACTGGCTTTACCTACTCCTAATCATAGATCATGTGTGGACTCATGTCTAATAAGTTTACACACTACCTGCAAGACTGCGGCTAACGTCGGGGGTTATAATGAAAGAGAAAGTATTCCCTGGGCTCCTACCATGCAATTGATGGTACTTGCTTATCGGGAAGAGACATTTATAAACTCAGCATCTGTATTATGACCTTATGAAGGTTGTAGTATTAGGAGTAATGACTCGCTAGGGCATCTTAAAGAGTTATAATGGTATATGTGTGTCTACACTTCTTAGCCGAAACCATTTCTGCGGAACTGCTTACTGACCTTTTTTAGGGATTGAAGATATCTTCACTCAACGTTAGCAGTTTCTCTCCTAAAGGCTCGTTCCGAACTATTGAGAAAAAATAGGTTTTCTTCGTTGCTTAAATAATTAATTCATGTTATTTTCACAACTCATCATTACAAAGGCATAACATTCAAAGACTATAAGAAGATGTTTTAGGCATAAAACTATTTATTGCATACCCTTTTCACACACCCTACCATTATATTTTCAGACTAAGTCAATAAACTAGTGCCTCTTGTTAGTTCGTTAAATACGCCTTCCACTCCTTCAAATATTTAACTAGGCTATGTAAACAGTATAGACAACATACTCATAGATTTTATGTTCTATAAACAATATTACATACATACAATATACATACATATATATGTGTGTGTGTGTCCTGGTTGTTGTTGTTATTGTTATTTTATTTCCTGTATAGTTTGAATATGTATTTTATGGTTTTTAATAGTTCACAAGGATACATAGTCTATTTGGGGGATTATAAGCACGTTTATTCGTTACAAGGTTGTATCATATGTATTGCTTACATAAGCATAAGATGCAACAAACAACAACAACAATATGATTAAATTAAAAACTTATAAATAAATTTAGGCAATAAAATTTAAACAAAAATTCTTCTTTTAAAATTCTTCAAGTAAAGAAAAACGTTCCCAATGGCAACGTCAATACACATCCTAAGGAGAGCCTTTTTAGTTTTGGAATAAAAATATTCCGTAAATTGCTAATGCTTGATTTAATTTATGTTGCCTCGTATACAATAAAGAAGAAGAAGAAGATGAAGATAACAAAAACCTAATAAAAAAAATCGCTTTGATAGACAATAAATAAATGCTGAAATCGTAAAAAAAGCACGAAAAAATCAACCAAAACTTTATGGCCATTTCTTTGGGGTTTCTCAAATGGCTCTTGCCTTGAAGAAAAAAAAATATTGATTTGACAGAGAAAATTTTATTTAAACGCAATTAAATAAATGAACTCTAATATATCCACGCCAGAAGTTTATTATTATAGCCACACTTAAAAGAAGAATGTGATCAAAAAGTTTTCATTGCCGAAAATAACATGATAATGAGTCTATTAAGGGTCAGTTTATTAGTGGTTAGTTAAGCTAATGACAGTAAATAAGCGAATATAAGCACTTAATTGTATTTCATTAAATATTTATAGCCCACTTTAGAGGTTTTGTTGGTGTCACATTAGTAGGTAGTGGTCATCTTAAAATAATCTTTAACTTCTAATACTTTTTACACTTTGGATATCCCCAGGAGGGCTATAAAAGCACTAGATTTCGACGTAATGAACTCCATGATTGCACATCGACATAGTGTAGTAGGTAGTATTTGCAGGCTTATTAGACATAAGGCCACTATTCAAACTCTAGGTCAGACATCTCCAACAGAACGAAATATGACTAAAAATATTTCCTCTCAGCAGATTTCTGGCAAAAGCTCTCAGAGTAAGATAAAATTATCATGAAAAGTTTCCCAAAAAAAAAGAATGCCGTTTGGAATCGACTTTAAACAGTAGGTCCCGTCCCTCATGCATAAAACTAACACATACATTAGAAGTGGTGTGAGAAGCTAGATCGTAATCCTGATTAAATGGTTGTAATGACCAATTATGTATGCACGTATGAACTCTGTATACTGTATAGCTGTCGCAGATATCTTAATACAATAGCGACATGATATGATGTCCATATCACATGGATACCAGAACTCAGTGCCATTCCAGAAAACTGTAGAGCTCATGCATAAGCTACATGTGGCAAGACCATCGAACTCTCCGATGAATTGCAGATTTTCGAAATTACTCTGAACAGCTGCGAGCTTATGCGGTAGCGGTATATCACATGGTTACCGGGACACAATGCCATTCCAGGTAATCGTAGAGCTGATGAACTGGCCAGAAGTGACACGACCATTGAATTCTCATATAAATTCTCGACTTTGGAAAATCTTTTCAACAATTGAGAGCTTATAATAGACAACGCTGTCATGGATTCCCCTGAACATTAGATGGATTCCTGAAAATCTGGTCAGAGGACGCAGGCCAGTTCCTAAGAAACACGCTCAGCATTATAAGCATGCCTGCATTGATCCTGGACATCTTGCTAACAATTTCTGCAGAAGCTGTAGGGATAGAGAAAAAGCCTGTTATTCCCCTATTGGATCATGCCAAGCGCTATGTCCGGAGGACATACATAATTGATCATTTCAACCCTTTAGTCAAGTTTGTGTCCTAGCTTCTCACAATACCCACATACGTTGTGTGTTAATTTTATACATGAGTGGCACGACCTACAGTTTAACGTCGACTCCGAACGACAGATTCGTTTTGAGAAACTTTTCATGGCAATTTTATTTACTTACGGAAGCCAGCATACTACCTACTAGACTACGAGACTGTAACGCATTAAAATTGGCAATCTGAATCGGTTCATCAGAAGCTCGGAGTGATTGCGAGACTTGGGGCTAATAAAAACTATGGGGCCACAATAACCCCTTTGCGGCCTAAGAGTGTCCGTCAAAAGTCTTGGTGTAAACAGCCTTGTTTACCTACCTACATATTCACATATTTGATGGAAATATTTGGAGATTGAAGCGAAAGGCGTAACTATAAAGAACTTAGTCTGGTCGGCTAGCAATCTAATAATGGGTTCGTGTGAATAGATTCCATTTTAATGTGTGCCAGACTCAATGTTTTACATCTGCAGCTATGGTTGATATTAGTATTGGCAAATACAGAAAGAAGGAAACATACCCAGGCGGGTTCAGCTGTGTCTCGTTGTTTGACCATAACACTACCGGCTTTTGATATACTACATGAAAAATCTTTGTTAACCCTCAGATCAACGTCGGAATTATTAACATACGTTGTTTCACTCCTGCAATCTTTGTTTCCTCAATCATTGGAAATCTCCACCTTTCTAATTTCACAAGCCTAAGCGGATACATACACAAACCCTCTTCTATTTAGTTGCCAACAGCTGTAATAATAATTTTATTTTGTTGTCAACACCCATCAATAACGTTTTAAATGCGTCCCTTGTGTGTACGACAAGTATACATGTGGGACCACAGATAAGAATATATCAGAGAGAGAGAGAGAGAAAAAAATACGATTTAAACTGTTTTTGTGGTCTAATCAGCAAGTAAATGCCCCTATTAAGACAGAATAAATGGCTAAAAAGCATAAAAATATGAAAAATATATGGAATCACAATGGAATTCTTATGAAAATTTCATTTCCTACACATTTTATCATCACAAGGAATCGTTACAACAACACAACAAATTTGGCAGGATTTTCCGTAACCAAGGAAGAGAATCGTTTTTTCTTTTTAATCCTTTTGAATTAGAAAACCACACGTTTTTTTCACGTTGGCATTAAGGAAAACCTTTTTCGTTTTGTTTTCTGTTTCTGTTGTCGGCTATAATTTGTAGGGCTTTAGCATTTAAACACACATGTGAAGTTGTTTTCTTTACATTTTTCTTTCGTTTTTTTTTTTTTGCTTTCAAGAGTTTTATTTCATTCATTCTGAGTGAAAACGTTTTCTTACAAAAATTGTGCTTTAAGGTACGTGATATAGGGATGGGGTGCCAACACAAGGGTATACGTAGTGGTTGCTAGAAGAAACGAAAGATTACCATGCTAAATCTTAAAATCTTTTTTGGAATTAAAAAAAAGCCTTAAATTACAAAGTAGATTGCACAATACATTACAGAAACATTTCCTTTCTTTTCATTTCTGCTTTGTATGTATGTAAACGAACTTCCTGTAGAACTCTTTATTGTGAATGGGAATCATTCCCTATTTATACTCTTACAATTCTCTTCTCTTAGGTAATGTTTCAGTTGAGTTTTCGACCTATAAGTGAGTTCCACATTCGCTTAAGGCTGATAACTAATCCAATAAGCTTACCGATATCTCAACAAAATGGAATGAATACCTCTTCGAAAACTATAAGGCGATGTAATGGATGATCAATAGAGAACAGGGAATTTCCATCTGCTGCATTTCTTGGCATCGAGAAAGCCTCAGGGCCCTCATCAGGACAAAGAGAAAGATCGTGAGAGATATTTACTCATCACTTAATTGACTCATAGAACTAATGTGATTACATGGAAAGATAACATCGATCGTGGGAATAGGTATAGGGGTACTATCACACCTCATATTGAATCTTGAATTAAAAGTCTGATATGGACTACAAGATATGGGGAAGGTCATAGGATAAGTACTTTATATCTTCAAAAGAATCTTTAAAAATTAACTGATTAAGGATTTAGTTACCCCCTACACTATAATGCTGTATGTATGTAGATGTTGTTGATATTGCCGCAGTTAGATATCTTTCTATCGTTACGGTCAACTCCAAACTCGTCAAGGAGTGTAGCCGTTGCCTTATGATACCCGGACTTAGGGACATTCCTAGTAGGGCTGATGAGCTTACCAGAGCGGCTACCCTCCTTCCGGAATTCTCTCAAATCGAATTGGGTATGCGACTCAACTCAGTCAAATCGGTCATTTGGCAACAATTCTTTCGGGACGCCAACCTATCCTAGAAAAATGAATAATATTGCTCAACTGCCTGACTCACTTGGCCCAAGATGGATTGGAAACGTTCCATGCAACTACTCAAATTCGATAGAAATATTATCTCGATCACAGTGGCAGTGCTCACGGGTTACTGCGTTATCGAAATACATGCGGAAAGCTGCAGCTCCCTTTGAACTCCTACTGCAGAGGTGGTGGGTCTGCTGAAGAGGACGAGACTGTTATTCACTTTCTTTGCCAATCTCCATCTCTCACGAGAAGCAGATTTCAGCTTAATGGAGCTGTCATTGGTTCACTAAACTTTCAGGGTGGTTTCCAGCTTAAAGGAGTCGTAATTTTAGTGTGCATCTCCGGCGCTGAGCAATTTCTTCTATGAGTTCGATGGAATTTCGGGGACTGCGCTTATCCGTGGCATCACAACGGGCCGCTATGCGTGCTCAAGTATCAAAGCTACCACGCCAATCTACCTAACCTACCAACTCATCAGGACATCATATACATTTGACTGAATTCTACAGTGACTAAGCTCAATAGCGAAATCAATAGCTTTAATAACTGGACCCAGAAAGGCAGTCGAATCGTGTTGCCCAATTCACATAAAAGAAAGATTTGCACCGTCAGAAACTTTTACTTCAGAATTGTTTAGCAAGTCTTTTAAAAAATCTCTGAAGCAAACATAGTCCTTCCACTGTAGCATTCAACTGAGTAAGATATTATATGTAAAAAAAATTAAGCTGACATAATTGTAGACCACATTGTAACATAACACGTTGCCAAAAAAGGAAAACGAATTTTAAAATTTTATTTTAAACTTAACCACCAGCCAACAACGCCTCTTAGGCAACTGTCTCTCAAATAATTATTTGTTATTACTACAGATTAAAACAGAAATTGTAAGTCTTAATAAATCGGTTTTATATTTACTGTTATAAAATTGAATTACACTTCTTTAAACACGTACTCGTATAAGCGAAGCCATAAACGAATTTAAAACGCTTCAAGCTTAAGAGCTTCATGGAAAGAATTTATTTGTTTAATACTCGATCATCATATTTTTCCAATTTCGTTTTTTTTTAACTTCACCTCAGGCATGATTTTTATAATATTTGATATGAAAAAATTCCGAAATATAAACAAAATCTTAAGAAGACAAAGTTTAAAGAAAAAAAAAACGAAATATAAGAACGAAACGTATGCTTTATTTGAAGAAGGAAATTTAAAGAAAATTTTTGTTTCACAGTCGATTGAAGAAAATTAGGCACATATACATACACAAATAATTTGATTTTAGGAAATGTTACCAGTTTTCGAAATAGAGAAAGAAAAAAAATCTGTTTTAGATTCAAGTGATTGAATTGGTATGTGATTGTAATTGTTGCAGGCAAATAAAGACATTTAAAGAAATTATTTTCGTGTAAACAACTCAGCTTCTGTACGAATCAGAGGCATGTTTTAGCAATGACAGAGTAAACATTCTGTGGACTCTTATTTTCCTCATGAGTACAAATTCTGCAGAAACCATTGTAAGGTATTCTCAAGCCACGGCATGCCACGGAGCACCCAGAAGTCAGTGTCCAATTATAAATGAAGTCGCTTTAAGGTATAAACACATAGACGACAGACAACAGCTCGGCAGCTCGACAGAAAATTCTGATAACTGTTTTTTCTGCCATATGCCGACTGCTTAAATTTTTTGGAAGCAGAACAGAAACTTCAATAATTTTCAAATTTGAATTTAAATATATTTTCAGTGTTGTCACTATCAGGTTTTTTTGTACGGAAAAATAAATTCACTCTTGAAAAAACCGCACACAAAAAACATTTATCAAATGAATTTAGATACAAAATTGAATCTATAATTCTATTTTATATTATGAATACTTTGATTGCTTTTGATTTCTTAATTTTAGAATTGTTCTTTCTCTTCAATAATACAAGTATTTTTAGCTGTTTTTTATTATGATTTTATGTTGTATTGGCATCACTAATTTGCTTTTAGCTGCTCACAAAAATAGCAAATATTTTAATTTGGGCAGGAGCTGCTTAGGTGGTTTTCTTGGCTTTTTCTGTTCTGCCTTCAATATAATCGTTTTCATATAAACGTGTGTATTCTAAACTTGGCAGCTTTCTGTTATCTGTCGTCTGTCGTCTATGTGTTTATACCTTTAGTCTAGTAGGTAGTGTGTTAGCTTATTAGATGTAAAGTCACGGCTCAAACCCCATGTTAACAAAATGAAAAATGAAAAAAATTATTTCTTTCAACGACTTGTTCTCAGCAGATATCTGACAAAAACTCTGTAACTGAGTAAATAAAATTGTCAGGAAAAGTTTCTCAAAAATCTATCGACTTTAACCTGTAGGTCCCGTCACTCATGTTTAAAATTATCATAACAATGTAAGTGATATGAGAAGCTAAATCGTAGTCCTGACCCAAGAGCTGTAATGAGCACCTATGTATGTATAGTGAGCGTCATAAAAGAAACTGTACATTAAAAAGAAAATATACATTAATAAATTGCCGTTATTTTTAGTTTAAAATTATTTTATTGCCAGTTTTTAAAATTGAAACACAAAGAAAAATTACAAAAAATTTCAAAATATTTTCAAATTTTTCAAGCATTGTGCTTAAATGGTAAAAGTTGAGTTTGGTGATTGTTAAAATTTTACCCTTAGTGTATAGTTTCTTTTGACGCTCACTGTATATATCAACGCCTCCGTTCTATAACATTCTAAGTCGAAAAAGTGTGTTTTGAGTTATGAGCTCTCAAAGTTTTCACGCGCCATACGACTAAGTATTCTAAGTAGATTTTTCCTTATAACTTCGGAACGGATCGGCGCATCATAACCAAATTTGTACAGCATTTTACATTTAGAACGTTATAGAATGGAGGCGTCGATATATATGTTCATTTTCTCACATTCGCTTTCTGAAGAACTCACTTAACATCATTTCTCAGGCCTTCTCCAGGGGATGACTCCCTGGCCAGGAGCACATATGAACGTAACCGCTGAATGCCTGCCAGTATTTTTCGTCCAGAGACACTCGGCATTATTTGACACTCTTAGATGTGGCGCACACACTTTCTGATAACCTAAAGAGCGCTTTACTGTTGGTAAATATGGGTATATCTCCACTTGGTATACTCTGATATTGCATTAACACAGCGACTATCTTTATAGCTATTATTTCAGAGCGAATAGTACTGCAGTAATCGTGTAGTGCAAGGGGCAATCTAAGATTCAATTGTTTAGAAAAGAAATCTAGATACGTCAGTGCATACAAGAAGATAATCTCTGGGAGAGATACATACTAGATCAGTCTGGTATAAAATCAGGCTCGGAAACAAGATCAGATATCGCATTATCAATAGGAATATGCAGTTCAACTACACCACAGATTTTTATGGCCTTCTATACTTCCATGCTCTTGTGGTGCTCATGCCTTGGATGTTATCATAACAAAGAATTTGTACTGGAGTCTATATGAATTCAAAGAAATTATGTCTGTAAAAAGGCATCCTCATCATACATTCCTATCTAGTATGATATAATGATACAGATGAAGCTATGTCGAGATTTAGATTAATAAGAATAAGTGGTTAAGAGGCTATGATTGAGGCTAAAACCCAATATAGACAGTGTCCTAGAAAAACTATCCATATAGGAATAGTATGCTGAAACTTTCTATTTTAGCCCCCCTGACTATTAGCAAGGCACTGGTGGATTGAAAGCTTGCCGTTTAACTATACGATATTCCAGTGGACATAACTCCTACAGTTCCATGCACTTGTGGTGCTTTGTTCCAAGTTGAGATTTAGATTAATATGAAGATAACGGGTAAAAGGATAAAATTGAAAATAAATCTGAACATGAATTAGCTTTGGTGTTACCCAAAACACAATAGGAATAACGGAGTTCTTACAAATACTCCGGCAGCTTTAAAACAGTGACCAAGAAAAACTGATCATAACGGAAAGATATGGTGGAACTTTCTATTTTAACACCACTGTCTAGTAGCAAGGCACTAGATGGACATTTCGACGGATTGGCTGAAAGCTTATCATTTGAGTATTCGATAACAAAATTTACGCTGGCTATTGACAAGGATAATATACGATGTATGCAAACAAAAGTCTGATTGTTTGCTACGAAAAATAATATTAAATGCGATGAACAAATCTCTGTAATCCTACTTACTTTATTGGTCATTACAGCCCTTTAGTCAGGATCACAACCTAGCTTCTCCCATCACCCATATTGTGTGTGTGTGTGTTAATTTTATCCACTCTATACTACAGATTTTTGGGCTACATTTCATTGCAATTTTATTAAATTCTCAGAGTTTTATGCCAAAAAAAAAACTGCTAAGAGGAAGCCGCTGGAGAAATATATTTCTATATTTCCTTTTAGTTAAGATGTCTGGGCTGGGGTTTGAATCGCGGCTTCACGTCTAATGACAACAACACAATCTGCTCTATCTACTGTGCAGCCAATCAGCGACATTATTTTAGTTTAAGGTGTAGATTAATGGGAAGCAAACTTGTGAACCCTAGAGAATATTGATGAAAAGGGAAATGTTTCACTAATACATAACATAACTGGTCATTACAATCCTTCAGTCAGGATTACGACCTAGCTTCAAATACCACTCATGTTGTATGCATTAATTTTTCATACATGCGTGGCGGGACCTACAGTTTAACGTCGACTCCAAACGTCTAATTTTTGGGAAACTTTTCATGGCAATTTTAATTCCTCTCAGAGTTTTTGCCAGAAATCTGCTGAGAGAAAGTAGCCGAAGAAATATTTTTCAATATTTTCGTTTTGATGTCTGATCTGGGGTTTGAACTGTGGCCCTACGACTACGGCGACTGCGTTAAAATGCATTAAAAAACATCGGACTAAACGAAAATCCTTTTGAACCAGCCTCGAATATCATTATTGTCGAGTGACTTTACTTCCTGATTTTATTTTTTTTGTTATATTTCGTCTTTAAATTGACTTCCAAAACTGAGATGTTACGGAACCACTGTGCGATTTGAAATTTATTTCTTATTTTTAAAGCCCTCAGGTAGCTTTTTAAGTTATTCGAGGGATAAATAAATGAATAAACAGCCGTAAACCATAAAAAAGCGTCAAAGTATTAAGGCAAAATAATTGAGAGAGCAAAAAAAGGGATAAAGAGGCATACACACACAATATACATACAAATCGTTTTAATTTATGGAGAAAAGAAATGTTTTTTTAATAATATTTTCGTTATTAAAAATTCCTTAAATCCTTGGTTGTTTTGAATTTTTTTTTAAAGAAGAAGGAAAAAATTATTAACAAGAGGTGGAGGAAGTAACTGCCTTTAAGCCATAAATTTTATAAAAACAAAAAAAAAAATTAAAAACATTTTTAAACGTTATAAAGTTTTCGTTTGTTTATGGAATTTTTATAAAAAAAAAGAAAAAAAAACAATTCCTGGTTGCCTTTTTAATAAACTTTTAACTGCCGTTTAAAAGCAACACACAAGAGAAAGAAGAAAATTATGAAGGAATGCTGCTGCTGCTGCTGCTGTTAAAAGCAGGAAATGCTCTCAAAACTTCAGAAAATATTCAATACCCACAGCAGTAAAAAAAAAAAGACTGACGAATGAAATTTTATAACAACTTAACTTAAGCAATTGTTTTGTAAGAATTTTTCTTTCTCACTGCTTCCATTTATTTCTTGTTTTTTATTGTCTTTCTCTTTTTCCTCTTGTTATTGAGCCAACAAATCATGACAGTCCAGTGATACTCACTCAAATGCTTATTCAAATTCAAAAATTTCTATTATTTTTCCTTTTCTTTTCTCGTTTTTAAATTTATTTTCTGTCTTTTTGTCAATCACAGATAATTGTTTGTGTTGGATGAAGTCTTATTCAAGTAGCGGATTTCTAAAGTACTTCAGCAGCACAACATAATCTAAAACCTCTCATACAGTTTTATTTTGTTCTTATCCTGCCGCCTTTTATCATCCACTCTTTAACAACTTTATCAGCACAGTGGCATGGAACAGAGATCAGCAATGAATATTAAAAAATATGAGTAGAATCGAATCATACTCATAATTTCTGATACTTATACGCATTTATACTTATTTTAATATCATGGAATCTCTACTCATATTCAAAGTTTGAAGTACATATCATATTCATACTTAACAACACGTATGATGTTGTTCATTTCAACTCTACATACATAACTCAACATATACACGAATCACAAACCAAGATACGATAAAATACTCAGTAAATGGTTGCGTGTTTTCTCTGATTGCTACTCTCTCCTTTTTTGCTTATGTGTCTTATTTGTTTTGTTGTAAATGCCTAACAACAACTAAGACTGTAAATTTTGATGAATGATTCAAATCACTCCAATCATTTATGAGTATTATAAGTATTTTTCAAAAGTCATGAATCTAAATGAGCAGACTTATGAATCAATCATGTTTCGAATGTTATGAGTTTGATGTCAACGTTGTACTCATACTCATTGCAACCTGTACTTTTAAATCAATATTGTAGTGAATGTGAATGAATCAGAGTACATAGTTTAATTTCAATATTGTTGACTCACATATATTTAAAATTTCTTAAGTACTTATGAGTACCGAAAAAAACGATTCATTGCTGATCTCTGATACAGACACGCATACATAATTGGTCATTACAACCCTTCAGTCAGGTTAAGCACCTAATTTCTTACACCACTTACACTGCACGTGTGGCGGCACCAATTTAAAGTCGATTCCGGACTACATAGTCTATTAAAAAGCCTTTAATAGAAATTTTATTAGCTCTCATAGGTTTTGCCAGAAGACTGCTGAAAGATTTTTTCATATTTTGTTTTAAGGGAAATGTCTGAGACCCGGAGTTTGAACCGAGGCCTCATGTCTAATAAGCCAGCACACTAACTACTAGACTACGGCGACTTCAATTTATGAAACAAAACATAATATTTTCGCTCACATCTAGTTTGTGTCTTCAATTTTATTTGGTCAAAGCTATGCTGCTTTCGAAAAACTCTAACTCTAGTCATTTTTCCAGCTATAGGTGAGACCTTATTATCTTAAATCCTGAGAATAAATAAAATTGCCATGGAAAGTTTCTCAAAAAAAATCTGTAATGCCGAATCGATTTTGAACTGTAGGTCCTGCCCCGTGAGAAGCTAGATCATATTTAATAAGATATTTGTATATATTGTATAATTATGTATATATTGTTACGAAAATGAAAAAATCTAGATACTGGTATTTTGCGTTTACATCGTTTAACATTAAAATGATAAACAAAAGCTACAAAAACAAAACAATGAACTTGTTTACAAATTATCACACTGCGTAATATAACAACAAACACGAGCATAAAAAATGGGAAACAAGTTAACAAAAATACAACAAGAATAAACAACAATAAACGTAAACAAAATACACAAACAAAGAATAATGAAAGAACAATGTTTACTTTTATAGAGATCTCGAAAAGGCGAAGCCACGAAAATTCGCCTTCAAAAACAAACATCAAACTGTTTACTCTGCCATATAAAAGACAAGGCAAAGCATGCGAGTTAGTTAGTAAAAGTTCAGTCAGTCTTGTGTGAAGATGCCATGCGTTTGAAGAGAGTAGTCATGGTATGAAGATCTCCGTTACAAAGATCAGTCGAACAATTCTCTAGTAATTGTTATTGTTTATGCAAAGAGTGTTGTTTACATAAAGTTGCGAACAGTGGCACCCAAAATTGTGCGAATAATAAAGAATTTTAATTAAAACTGAATACAAATTTCTTTTTATTTAATTTGCAATCTACCAGCTCATTTTTTAAACGTTTTTAAAAGGTTAAAACGTAACAATATATATGTCTATATTGATTTATAGGGAGATGGGCAATCGCATTGTATTACAAACAGAAATAAGCATAAAGATTTTAAAGTCACCGTTTAAAAATATTATTTACACTCCTTCATATTGAAAGAAAAATTTGATTTCAAGCTCAACATTTTGTAACCTGTACGTCAATATAAATTAAATGCAACATTCTTTTGGTTCACAAAGTCCTAACCTCAGTTTTTTCTTTGTTTTGTTGTTCTATTTATGACACATTTGATATTTACAAGATTTATGTGTATTTATTTAATGAAATCATATCATCATCCTATTCTCTATACATTCTATTGAATTCTATTAATACTCTGCCTGCTTATCCCATCCTGCTTATCCATTTCCATCTCCATTCTTACGAGTATATTTTCTTTCAAAACAAAGATATTTTCTTACACTACAATTATTAGAAGCGTTTTGACTTATTTTTTTAAATGCAATTCACATTGTATTTCAATTGAAAGTCATTTTACAAAAGAAAAGAATTTACCGAGTAAATCAAATGCAAATTATATAGTTGACTACGAGTTATTTACACTTACGAGGGCGGTTAAATAATTTGAAATTTACAACAGAAAAAAATCGTGCCACTATTTACAACAACGATACAACAACAATTTGTTTATTCGCTTTTGTTCTTTGCTTAGAACGCAAGATCTTTTCAACGACGATCTTCAAACCCCGACTGTTCTCTTCACACGCAACGAGTCTTCAAACCAAGACTGTTCTCTTCACACGCAGCGAATCTTCACACAAGACTGACTGAATTCTTACTACTACTGGTTGCCTGCTTAGTCTTGCCTTTTTATATGCTCGCATAATCAGTCTGATAAAGGTTCTTGAAGTAGAATGTTCGTGTTTTTCGCCTTCTGAGGAACTCTATTGCGACTTCATTGTTGTTTGTATATTTTACTCACATTGCTTGTTGTTGCGTTTTCGCTTACTTGTCTATCCCCCTTTTCTTTCATACCGTTGTTGTTGGTTTACTTGTAACAAGTTCGTTGTATTTGTTAGTGTAGCTTTTGTTAATCATGTTAATGTTAAACACTGTTTCCATTTTCGTAACAATATACAGAGGGTTCGGTACAAGGCTAATAGTTTTTCCTCATCGTTTAGTGCACAGATCAAGGCACTAAAAGAAACTGAAATAATAGTGAATCAGTGAAATATGTAATCATAAAATATACACACCTTGCAGTCAGGATTACTATTTAGATTCTCACAACACCTATGTTGTGTGTGTTAATTTTATCTATGGATTATGTTTAGGTTAGTTTAGAGGACGTGTACTTGACAAGTAAAGTGCCCGGAGATCAACTTGACCCATTGTACAAAACCGTCCTTTAAGTGAGAGGATAATAGAGGAGAGGATGTACGTTTCTCAAAAATCTATCGTTCGAAATCATCTTTAAACTGTAGTTAAATCATCGTGTATAACATCTAATACCTGTATTTACGGAACTACCCTCGTACAGTAGTACCCACATACATATGTTTCGAAGATAAACACATAAATTGCATGAAATTTCTTTTCTTTGTTGCAATTCGATTCTTTAAGTTTAGAAAAGCAGTCATTGAATACCCGTTTCTCTACTCATTGTGGATACAATGACTTCCAACATACCTACGTATGTATAGGGTGTTTTTTATAGAGGTATAGAACTTTAAGTTGGAATAAAACAACGATGGATTATTCGATTGACATGAATTTTATTTATCCGAAAAATAATTTTGTGGCATTACATTTTAAATATGATTTCTGGCATATGACCGCCACGGCTGGCGCGGATGTAGTCCAATCTGGACGTCCAATTTTCGATGACTTTTTCCAACATTTGTGGCCGTAATGGTCAAGTGTTTGTGGCTTTACCGCATAGACGAATGACTTTACATAGCCCCACAGAAAGTAGTCTAGCGTTGTTAAGTCACAAGATCTTGGAGGCCAATTCACAGGTTCAAAACATGAAATTAGGCGGTCACCAAACGTGTCTTTCAATAAATCGAAATAAAATTGCACTATTTGCAAGCGTTGTTCAGGCGTGAGTCTATTCATGACAAATTGCCAAACCAAACTGAGAATAAATCACTTGACAGCTGTTAAATCGGTCGCCATCTTGAAGAGTAATGCCAACTTAAAGTTCTATACCTCTTTAAAAAACACCCTTTATATAATCAACGAATTCAATACGAATTTAATTCAAAAAATTTAATTTTTAATTCTTCGTAAACAAAATTCTAAGATTTCTAGAAATTAATTCATTTCAATGTGTAGGGTTCCTAAGGAAATTTTCCGACTCCAATAAAAAATCGATTAATTCGAATATTTGTTCCTTTGCTGCAGCTATGTGTGTGTATACTCGTTTACTGTACACGACATCTTAGTCAATTACATTGAATGAGTTCAACGACTTTAATTGTGTTTACGAGAATACAAAGGAACCGTATGCCATTGTTGGTTGCTCTTCATTAAATAACAATGAATGAATGAATGAACGGAATGACAGGTCAGGTTGAAGAAGTGCCTCTGCCACTGCCACTGCCACTACTGGTGAGTACTGTTTGGTTTTGGTTAATGACACTTGTTGCAATTACTTGTTGAATGAACAAACAATGGCATGTCTTTGTGTAAATGCTTTGCATGAATGCCTTTACATGTTTATTCATTCTTCTTCAATCATTATCAACATTACAATGATAATGTTGTTAGTTGTTGGACAATAAATACAGTGCGGAATTGTGTCTACAAAGTACTGAACAAATATTCTTTAATGTTACGCTTTAAGAATGGAGAATACATTTTTTGTTGTTCTTAGGAAATAAGTTTTTGGTGGAAAGTTAACAAATAAAAGTTGTGTCAGCAAATTTTAATTAAATTTCAAAGAAGATGATTTTACAGACAATAGAAGGATATGAATATCCTTCAGCTTTAGAAGGTTAAAATATACTCATGAATATTAGCCAGAAAAATTCATTACAGGAAACGCATCAGTTCAAATTGATTTAAAGTGACTAATTTGGTTAAAAACTGTAAGAAAAAGAATTTGAGGTTATAATCTCATAAAAATAACTTCAAAAAAAATTAGATTGATAAGCAACGCATATTTAAGAAAGTATTTCTTGTAGAAGAACGAGAGTATCATACGCTGCCACACAGGCGACCGTAACCTGAACTTTTATTGACAGTCAAAAAGTCCCTTACACATACATTAGCAGTCAAACAACAAACCACATAACATAATTGGTCTTTACAACCCTTCAGTCAGGATTACGACCTAGTTTCTCACATCACTTATGTTGTGTGGTGTGTTAATTTTATTCATGAGTGTTAGGATCTATAGTTTAAAGTCGATTCCGATCAACAGATTTTTGAGAAATTTTTCATGGCAATTTTAATTTTTCTCTCAAAGGTTTTGCCAGAAATCTGTATGAGAGGCAGTCGTCGAAGAAATATTTTTTCATTCTTCGTTTTTTTTTTGGCCTCACGCGTAATAATCCAATACACTATCTACTAAACTACGACAAACAACAACAGCCAGATTTTGTATATTCCTTATGATCTTCCATAGTAAATAAGAGCTTGCGCCCAGAACACTTTGACCTACTTTTGTGTGGCAACGAATGATGAACGACATGGTCGATCTTGCATAAATATTAGTGCAACCCCCATCGCAGATCATACCCAGTATACTATCATCTTTCACTAACACCATCACACTTAAATAAGCGCAAATAATAAGGAACAGGCCTGCAACTTTTTTTTCAAAGAGCAACTTCTCTGTTTTTGAAGTAATTTCAAAAAATTTCCAATAGGAACAGATCTGATTACCCATCAGTCCTATTAGAACCGCTTCAACAAGTACAATCTGATCCTAGTCAGCGCAATTCAAACGCAGAAGCTGTGGCCTGCTGTTTTAGGTTCCTCCAAGCAGCACATGTAGTCCGTTTCATTCGGAAGACTTAAATTGAGACAAAATCTCAGGAACGAAAAAAAGGTCTTCTCCAAAGGAAAGCCTTAGCTCCCCCTCGATATGACTTGTGCCCAGTTAATTACACAATAGTGGGTAGTCCAAAAAACTGTGCTGAAGATCCATTCAATGGCAGTGATCCTGTTTAACCTGAAATCTAGCAGAATTCAACTTTGTTCATCGATTGTAGTTGTTGAAGATAATTGAAGCATCTTATGGTGCTTAGCGGATTCACGCCGCTGCAGATTTTTCCACGAGATAACTGAGCAGTACAATCTTCATATTTTGTGGGTACCGGGTAGCACTTTTAAACATGAAAACTTATTAACAAATCTTTGAGAGTAAATAGGATTGCCATGAAAAGTTTCTCACAAAATCTATCGTTCGGTATCGAACTCATACCGCCACTCATGTATAAAATTACCACACACAACATGAGTGATGTGAGAAGCTAGGACGCAAACCTGACTGAAAGGTTGTAACGATCAATTATGTATAAATATTATGAGCAGATGAACCGATTGGACATGCCACAACCACTAAACGGGTATTTTTTAAGTTGGGAATACCATTGAGAGAAGTCGCCGTAGTCTAGTAGGTATTGTGTTGGCTTATTAGACGTGAGGCCTCGGTTCAAAACCCAGGTCAGACATAAAAAAAAAGTATTTCTTCGACGACTTCCTCTCAGCAGATTTCTGGCGAATACTCGAGAGTAAATAAAAATTGCCTTGAAAAGTTTCTCAAACTGTATGTTCCGCCATTCATGTATAAAATTAACACACACACAACATAAGTGATTTGAGAAGCTAGCTACCAATTATGTATGTATCAGAGATCAGCAATAAGTATTTAAATGGATGAGTAGATTCTTATCATACTCATAATTTCTGAGACTTATACGCATTCATACTTATTTTAATATCATTACTCATACTACTCATATTCAAAGTTTGAAATATTCATCGTACTCATACTTAACAATACGCATGATGTTGTTGATTTCGACTCTCCTTTACTCAACATTTACAAGAATCACACAAAATAAGTATGATTAGCTTACGAACACTACAATACTCACTAGAATGTTGTGTGTTTGCTATGCTTGCTGTCTTTGCCTTTTTCTTTCTTCTTTATTTTTGTAAATGCAACAACAACTAAGACTGTAAATTTTGATGAATGATTCGAATCACTCGAATCGATTTATAAGTATTATAAGTATTTTTGTGAATTTATGAATCTGAATGAGTAAGCGTATGAATCAAACATATTTCGAATGTTATGAGTTTGATGTCAACGTTGTACTCATACTGACTGCAACCTGTACTGTACTGTAAATCAATGTTGTAGTGAATACGAATGAATCAGAGTAGTTGAATTTTAATATTGTTGAAGCACTCACACTCAAAATTTCATGAGTACTTGTTGTATGTTATTGACAACCTATTATAGACTCTGCATTGGCAAGATAGCACAACAAATCTTGACAAAGATTAATAATGGATGCATGAGGTTCCATTGGTACATACTCATAATCATTGCTGGGATCCTTATTAGATATTGTAAGCAAAGCACACGTGCTTAACCTATGGGACTTAGTCAACTAGCTTGGCGCTTCTGTAGAAATTGAAGAGATGAAAAAAATGATTCTTCACCTACTAGTTGGAAGCCATGCAATATGTGTCATGGAAAAGAACACCAGGGTTTTTGTCCTGGATTAAAACAGTCGTTGGGAAATTCTGTGGCTTCGACTTATTTGAAAAATGAGTCATTGTTTTAAGCAATGGGATGCTCTGAGTTAGTATGTGTTGTTCTGCCATTCTTGTTGGGGACTGCCTTGCAACCTTTAAGCCTTCAAGGTAAAATGAAAGGAGGATAAGATGTCGATCATAAGAACGGAAGGAAATTTACAATTTTCCCATGGAATTTTAAGAAATCATGAAACACTGCTCTACCTTCCAAGTTTTAATGTAACATCGAGAGTGACGGACAAACCCTTTTAAAATATCCTTTGTACCAACGCATATTTTAAAATCAATTTTTAAAATGAAAAATCGCTGCCCATCTCTGTGATTGAGTTTCATATTGAATTGCATTTTAATTTTCTTTTTCCGTTTTATCATGTTTTTTTTTCAAAAAGAAATCAGAAATTCAAAACGAAATAAACAAACAAAGCGCTATGAACTACTGTTTTCATTAGAATCTGCTGAATAACAGGAATGAGATGGCTTGTCATCGTTTAGGCTGTATGATGGGCTGTCATTAATATCATGTTAAATGTTGAATGCTGTTGTTGTTGTTGGTGTTGTACAAATAAATAGGTTCTGGCTTATTGGACGGGTATTTAATTTCCCTTTTTGATATTTGGTGGTGTATCATTTGCAATTTAATCATGTGTAATACGATACGATATTATTTTCAACATGTAAAGCTTTTCTTTTTATCATCATTTGATTTCTGTTTTGCTTTGTTTTGTTTGGTTGCTCTTTTAATTACATTTTGTAGGCAAACAATGGCAGAAGAAAAACAACATGATTGGAAATGAACGAATAAGAATTATGAAATTTTATGCTGACGCATAACGCGCATACATATTTACAATATTAAAAAACAAAAATTAATTTGACAACTGTATTCACACACACATGACGCTGTACGCATAATAACGTCCAAAATAAATTTGACATCTGTCAGTTTATAATAGTCAGTCAGTCAGGGTGATACTAGTTGTTGTGCAGGGGTAGATAGCATGGGTTCATCATGGGTGTGTTGATATAAAAAATTCATAACATGACTGCTGCTGGCTGGTACACATATTAATAACACATCAATGAAATGAAGTGAAGTGTTCAATATAAATATTGAACTTTATTAATTCACACATACACACACGATACCATATTATGAAACACAAAAGAAAAAAAAGAAAAATGGAAACCTGGCATGAGTGTTTCATTTTTGATGAAATATTTTCAATAAAACTGTGAAATAAAGTTTTTCGCCAGTGGAAAATTTTCTGTTTTTCTTTTCTTTTCCGTAGAACCCATAATAAAATGATTTTTGTTTTTTCTTTCATATTTAATTGAGTTTCATCACAAAACTCAATAAAAATTCCTTTCGTAAATAGTTTATGAATTATTAATTTGTTTAGAAAACTACAACAAAATTTATACATTTTTTTCCTGTCCTGTTAAAAAAAAACAAATATTTTCTCTTTCAAAACCTATTAACCGCATAAAAGCTAATGGCAAAAAAAGCTGATGGAAAAAAATCATTGTGGTCAGTGTAATAAGGCTACATAATGCACTACAACTTAATGATGCCAGTGAAAGTGGACCAACTTTCCATCACTTCGGCGCACAACTCAGTCTGAACACATACACACATTACAAACATAATTGCTCATTACAACCCTTTAGTTAGGATTACGACGTAGCTACACACCACTAACGTTGTGAGAGTGGCGGTAGCTACATTTTAAAGTCAGCTCTGAACGACAGATTTTTAGAGAAACTTTTCATGGCAATTTTATTTACTGCCAGAGTTTTTGCAAGAAATGTGGTGAGAGAAAGTTGCCGAAGAAATATTTTTTCATATTTCATTTTGTTCGAGCAGTCTGACCTGAACCGAGACCCCTTGTCTAATAAGCCAACACACTACCTTCTAGACTATATGTATTATTCTTATTCTGAATTCGATAATTTTGGATGCTTGACCCAAGTAATGGGTCACATCGCTGAAGATGATTTTTCACTAAAAATTAGCGTCACTTACCAACTGCTCTTGGATCCATTCAGCGATCACCCGTCGTTCACTATAGCCATCTTTGGTGATTTAACAAAGCAAACTGAACAAATGACAACTAATTTGACAGACGTAGCTTCAACAAAATGGCTGCTATCAACTGTTAAATTTCCGATGTATGGTATGTAGTTAGGCAAGCATGAGTGTCCATCACCCAATTTCCTTTTAACACTGTAATCATCCAGGTCTGCTGATGATGCCATTTAGAATCTTAACGTCGTTTTCTGACAGAAAGTTGTCTGCATAGTAAAAGCCTACGTGCTTGCTTCTGATTTGACTTAACGCCGGACATGTAACAAAGAGGTGAAGATTAGTTTTATCTTCTTCTTTGTTACCGAAATTTCTGCAGACGACATTGGCAACATGGTCGACAATATGCGACAATTATGCTGAGCACAGTCTTTTGGTGTTTGAGCAGACTATTCATTCGCCTTTTATCGAGCCTTGCCTCGATTTGTTGCGCTATTTTACTCGCAGCTGATGCTAGAAATGCAGTATCTACTACTTCACTATAAATTTTGACCTAAAAGATTCATAAAGTAGAGTAGATACCCGAAAGTTCGATGATTTTATCATATCTGGGAAATTCATTCGCTCTAAAGTCTTCCTAAATACCACCATACCGTTCTATATGCTCTACCATCGTGTTAAGAGTCTCGCGGTAGACTTTGACAATCCTTCAAGTCGTTTGGTTAGAACCCACCACCCTGATAATATAAGAACTTTTCCAGACATATTGTCATCCTTAATAAACATCACTGCAGGTCGTCTTGTTTATTACTCTGCCTGAAAGTGGCTGCAGTGGTACGGTAGCCTTATGGAATGGGTGTACATACTTGACGAATCCGAAAATATCGGTCCACTCCACTCACGCTCTGTTTAGTTTCAAAGCATTCATTAAATTTGTATAAAGTCATTCACGTAGCGCATCTCATTATTTTTCCTCTATCCACCAATCTAATCTACATTCCTGAAGATAAACAATTGCATTAGGAATCTTGAGTTACCGATATACGACCCAAGCCATAGATAGTAGAGGTATATTAGTTGTTGCGCCTTAATGCTAAAGTAACAGCAAGAAGAGGCATAAAATTATCTTAAAGGCATAATGAATATTGAATCCACAGTAGTCTAGTAGGTAGTGTATCTCCAACAAAACGATATATTTTCGCCGACTTTCTCTCAGCCGATTTCTGGCAAAAACTCTAAGAGTTAACAAAATTGCCATGAAAAGTTTCTCAAAGAAATCTGTTGTTCGAAGTTGACTTTAAACTGTATGTCTTGACACTCATGCATAAAATTGACATCCGCAACATAAGTGGTATGAGAAGTTAGCTTGTAATTCTAACTGAAGGCTTGTACGGACTAATTAAGTATGGACGTACATACATACATAATTGGCCATTACAACCCCTCAGTATGGATTACGGCCTAGCTTCTCCCACTTCTCATGTTGTGTGCCTTAATTTTACACTTGAATGGCGGGACCTACAGTTTAACGTCGACTCCTAACGACAGATTTTGATTTTACCATAATTGCCTTGCAAATAATCTCATTTGCTCTTTTTACACTTAATTGTTATTCGATTTGGCAACTTCGAGAACTTACTTGTTGATTTGTTATTGTTTTTCTTTTAATTTCTGTATTACAGGGAGTGTTTTTTTATTGGTTTCTATCAAATGAAGATGGAAATAATATTTTTCTGGCATCTCTTTTATTTACTATTTAGCCTTCTAATTAAAGCAAAATTGATGAAATAAAACAAAAACAAAAACAAAAAAAAAGAAGAAGAAAAAGAATTTTTTTTTTGTTTATTTTTTAGAAAAATATTCCACTTTTTTTTTTATTGTGTGATTATTTTAGGTGCTACTGTACTATGGCTCTCTGTGGTATTTTATTTATTTTAGGAAAATTTCCTTAAACACACAAACATACACAAGCATTTATAGACACCTACTTAGGGGCTGATTATACACAATCAGCAACACACTTCCCCAAAGAATGGGTGGTTTGCCATAAAAATTTGGCAGTTACTTTACGCACGCACAGCAACATTTCACTTTCATTGGCGATTGCTTTGTGTGTTTTTTTTATTATTTTGGAGCCCTTTCTGCAATATATATTTATATATATATATTTTCTTTTTTTTTTTTTTGTTATGTTTTCCATCGAATTTTTCCTTCATTTTCTTTCAATTCCTGTTTTCTAGTACTGAATGAAGAAGAAAAGAAAAAAAAATTATTTTTCTTTTATGGCGATTTAAATGTATTTGTTTGTTAATTAAACAACAATAACAACAACAGTACTAAAAAAAATACAACAGAAAAATAAGAAAATTTATGTGGAAATAATTGTGTTTAAAAAGTTATGACGTCGAGGAAGAAGTTAAACACAAGCAATTTAAATGCCATCAAAAGAAGAGGAGATAAAAAACTTTTTTTCTGCTTTTATTTTATCAACATTAAATGTTCTTTTTTTTTATTTATTTGTAATGGAGACTATTAAAGAATTTTATTGTAATAATTATAGTTCATTCATTATGATCATCATCATGATGTTATAATTTTATTATCTTTTAATTCAATTCATTTAATAATGTTTTATTGTTATTAAAGTTCTCAGTTGCACGTTGTAAGCTTGTGGCTAGAAACATAAAGAAATGCAACCGACAGTAACATATAAAAGTAACGAACATACATACATATATTATTTAAATGCCCTGCTCTTTCAGTAAAAACCCATTCATTTCTCTTGAATTTAAAAAAAAAAAATTTTTCAAACAAAAAATCAAAAGTTTTTTTCTTTAATCGACAATGAGATAACAAGACAAGGACATAGCAAGATATTAAGCCTTATATACAGTGCGCATCAAAAGAAACTCTACATTAAAAAATATATACATTAATAAATTACCGTTATTTTTATTTTAAAATTACTTCAGTGGCAGTTCTTAAAATTGAAACAAAATTAGAAAAAAATATCGAAATATTGTTCAAATTTTTTCGGGCACTCTGCTTAAGTGCTAAAAGTTGAGTTTGGTGATTGTTATAATTTTATCAATAGTGTACAGTTTCTTTTGACACTCACTGTAGGTTTCTGGTCACGCGATCTTTGAAGGCAAGAGGAATAAATTCATACGCCACATTTCTCTGTAGTTTGGCAAACAAATATTCTCCCCGAAAAGGGAAGAAAGGGCAAAGAAAGGGTAAGGAGAACAGACAGCTCTTTACTTTAAATCTGATCCATCTGGCTTCTAAGCGCTCAAGTTTGGAGGCTGGAAATACCTCACAATGACTTCTACAGAAACTGTATTAAAAACGAATCGAAAGAAGAACTACCACATAACATTTTATCTGTCACTGTCTTGTACTTGGCCGTCTGAAACTAGAAGATTTTTGAACACCATGAATTTTTTTTTAACATACAGTGAGCGCCAAAAGTGAGTAAACACCACTGAAATAATTCATTTTCTTAGGATACCGAAAAAAATAAATGAGAATAGCCGAATAAATTTCCAAAACCAAAAAACCTTTATTTATTACTTATAAAATGTTAAAACAAAAACAACAATTCATGATAAAGGAACAGTTTTTATATTTAAGAACATAATATAAAATTTAAAATTATAGTGAGTGTTGTCTCACTTATGGCGCTTACTGTATCTAGCCAAAGATAATTAAGATAGAATCCATGACATCATAAATCTATCGGGACGGCTTGCTATGCACTTTGACCCAGCATAACCTTATGATATTGCGTGTTCCTTATGGTCAGTTCCGTAGTTTAACATATCTAATGATGGCCTACCGATTGTTCCATGAGATCTCCGCTAAATTCTCTACAAACTAGCTGTCGAAGACATTTTAGCGGCGTCAAAGCAGTATAGGAAACTATACTGAAAGCGTTTAACTATCTTCTCCTGTGCACCCACACCATACAACGATGATACACATGCGTGTATCTGAACGACTTATTCATCGGACAAACCAAACATCAAGCTGAATACGACCTTTCTAATGCAGATGACGAGCGAGCTAATTTGTCTGTTATCATGTTTGGGTCAAACCTTGTGATCCTGAAGGGTTCAATTGCCCTCCATCTGGAATTTGTTTTTTCATAGTAGAAGACGTGGATGCCTTTTTTACTACAGTCGATAAGGTTGTTTTAAAGCAAATCATCTACAAGTCAATTCATCCAACATAGAGTACTCCCCTGGCTTAGTGTTTAATTTATCCTTGCAGTTCCTTCTTCGATAAGAGGTAGTAATTTATAATACAATCCAAGGGCAAGAAAGAACAATTAACTGACAATAAAACTGAAGGTGCGCCCCCGCCCCACCATTCATGCGCCGTAAGATAATAAAAATGAGCATAGCTTTGAAAGATTCTAGAGCTAGTGAGCAGCTTGTGCTCACTACGGAGGAATCACCAAAATTAACATTACAGTTCGTATTGGATCCAGCTGCATAAGCATTAATGTCCAATCCCTTTAAAAGATCATTTAAATTTCACTTAAACATGGGAAAGATTCAATCAAGCTGGGTCAAAAGCTTTCATATTTTTATAAAGCTTTCATATTTTATATAATCGTTACGTAACTTTTTACTGCTATACTACTTTGGGAATACCTTTGTTAAAGTTAAACGTAGTGCAAGAAAGGACAAGCGGAACTGCGCAGAGGATTTAGTTATAGACATAACAACATGCCTATGAAACAGAATGTTCTAAAGACTTGTATCTTATTAAGAAGAAGATTTCCGACAAGCAATGGAATATAATCCCTAAGCTTTCATAAGACCCGAAAAATGCACACAATCCTTGTGGAAAACAAATTGAAAATAAATTGATAGCAAATGCTGTATGCATTGGAATCAAATAAAATTAAAAACATTTATTGCGACTGTATGATCCACTGCGAATCAAATGAAAAATTGTATGAGATAGGAAAGTTAGATTTAAATCTATGAACTTCTGCAGGAAAAGCGTTCAACATATGGAAAGTGGAGAGTAGAGGCTGAAAATTAAATTCTCCCTATAAGGCATTGTGCAATTAACAGGACAATCGACCACTAGCGAATGTGATCTACGACGAGTACTGTGTGAAAATATTGTGATTTTCTGCGACTAGGTTATTCCCTCCTCCTGCATACGCCATTGAAGAGACGAAATAGATTTCAGATTCCAGCCCATACAAGAGCGTACAATTGAATTTTTTGTTTGAAAGTAATTGGCGTAAATAATTAAGAGATCAAATGCAGTGAAGTAATCCTGATACCATCTTCAGAAACCAAGACACTTTAATACTTCAATCGACACTTAAAACTCTGTTGGTTGCATTGTATGCCGCGTTATATTTAAATGACCAGACTCCCTGACGATGATATATCAATTGTAATTTCATATGCGCCAATTTCATTGGTACAGTGAGCGTCAAAAGAAACTGTACATTAAAAAAATATATTTATTAATAAATTGCCGTTACTTTTATTTTAAAATAGTTTCATTGCAAGTTTTTAAAATTGAAACAAAAAAAATTACAAAAAAATTTCGAAATATTGTCCAAATTTTTTCGGGCACTCCACTTAAGTGGTAAAAGTTGAGTTTGGGGATTGTTGAATTTTTAGTTCCTTTTAACACTCACTGTATTTCAATACAACCTTGATAAGCCTCTCATATTTTTTCTCATTTAAATGCATAAATGTAGGCTCTTCACTCTTCTGATACCTAGTAACTCCTTTGCTTTGGCCCCATGGCAATTATTCATTCTGTGCAAGCAAAACAGTTTTTTTAAGTGATGGCAGCATAACTTATCCAATTTCATTTATGACCAGACATCCAAAGCATATTAAACTCTTTCTAATTCCCATTTCGTTCGTTAATATTTTTACGAAATAAACATTCTTAAACATTTTCATTAACATGCAACATTAACAGCATCATGTCTGTCTATAAAATGGGATTCTTGCCACGAAATACACAAAAAAAACACTCTCAGACGTCATGGCATCAACAAAAAATCTTCATGTTGTCAGTCATATGACTTTGGGAAGGTGTTTTAGTTATTGTGTTGTGTGTTGTTGATAATTTTTCTCACATAAATTTAATACTCACATCTCGCTCTCCCATTCTTGTGTTGTTACTCTCTGGGGTTAGCTTTAATTTTTTTCTTTTTTTTTCTCTCTTCTGAAAAATCAAATAAGTAAACATAAGCCTTTAATGCCATACCAAACAATAAGACATGTTGTTCATCATGTGGCCAAACGAAAAGGATTTGAATCGGCTTATGTGGAAGTGTGAGTATTAATCTGTGTGTGGAGTACATATATTTTTCTATTGCAGAAAACAACAAAGAAAACAAATATAGAAAATATTTGACTACACACACATACGAATATACATTTTCACGGACAGCAGCCATTAATGTTTTACATGCTAACTCTTCGGCAATTAGAGAATTTAATATGTGTGTGCGGTTAAGTATTTGTTGTCTTCATTTCTATTGTATTTGTTTGTAGTATGTGGTTTATTTGGTATTTAATTTTTTGTATGTTCTGTTCTCTCTTCTAATTGCATGCGTGTGTGTTGTTTTATTTGAATTTTCCAAATGAATGAATACAGCTCAGCAGTCATCAATGTGTGACGCGTTTGTTATCCAAGTGGGTTTTTTTCGATTTTTTTTTATTTTTTTATTTTTTTTTTTTCGTTTGTAAATAAAAAGTGAGAGTGTTAGTGGTGGCACTAAATCACTGAATACTGAAATGTATACATTTATTTGTGCACTCAAACCATAAATAAATAAACTTACGAGTATGTGAGTGGTTTCAGCAGTAATTGAAATAATTAAAGAAACAAGAAATTGATTAATCGGCTGTGATTATTTAAATAACAACAAATATTAGAGGGAGAGAGGTGAAATTAATGGCCTGGAGAGTAGAAAATTAAAGGAGGAAAAACTACTTAGATGACATCAGTTATTAACAAATTTACTTCTGTGACTTCTGTAAAAGGTTCGGAATGATGTAGAGGCATATGGAAAAAATTTACAATTTTTTGCTATTAAATTCAAGTGATTAAGTACTAATATTGCATATCAAAAAAATAACTTGAACATCCAAAGGCTAGTTAAAGAAAAGAAAATCTGTAAAACGCTTTTAGACACTTTTTTACAAAGCGTTGAGCGTTGAGCATAATGGGTACGGGAGTCAAGTAGCTAGTGTACTGGCCTATTAGACGATAGACCATGATTAGAACCCTAGGTCAGACGTCACGAGCAAAACGAAATACGAAACAAATATTTCTTCGGCTAATGCCTCTCAGCAGATTTCTGACAAAAACCCTGGGCATAAAATAAAAATTGCCATGAAAAGTTTTTCACAAATCTATAATTTTCAGTGGACTTTAAACTGTAAATCCCGCCACTCATGTATGAAATTAACACACACAACATAAGTGGTGTAATCCTGACTGAAGAGTTGTAATGACCAATTATGTACATATGTATGTAACATTGGCCAGGCAATGTCTGGTAAATAAATTCTCATTTGACCAACGTTAGTCATTATGGTAACGAAAGGGAAGATTTGTATCAGATGCAGAAAGAATTTAAAGTTCTGGTTGGAATGTACTTTTAGTGCCAAAGAAAGTGAGAATAAGGTGGACAATTTCTCTGCAATATACGATATAAAGAATAGTGGTCTAGTCATGTAGTAATTTTTGTTTAAAACGGCAACTTTTGCCTCAAAAGTGAACAGATGGATTGGACGGACTGACTGAACCTTTTAAGCTCAATGTTTGCCATTGATAGGACTATAAACTAGCTATAGTTCACACCCAGTTCACACTCCATCCATGTTGAGCACCATCTCAACAGTTCATGGGGAAAACTTCTACATTCTAATTCCTAAATTAAGCTGAGCAGAAAAAATGAGAACAATTGCAATTCTGAGGTCATACTTATTTACCTAATTAGCCATTAACAACACGATTAACGGATTTTGGCCTGCCCCAACACATCCTTAAAAGCGTCTCTGTTTCTTGCGCGCCTACGCCAGTTGGTAACACCAATCGATGACAGAGCTTCCTCGATTTGTCCTTCCAACGCAGGTAAGGTCATCCTCTCCGCCGATTTCCGCAGATCCTTGCATCAAATACCCTCCTCGCCGGAGCATCCTCCTCCATTCTAACGACATGGTCGAGCAAGCGCAGCCACTGGATGTTAATACGCTGCACAACGTCTATCACGATGAGGAGCTCATATAGCTCATTGTTGGATCGGATGCGGAAATCATCGCCAACTCGCACTAGACCGATGATTTTACGTAGGATTTTTCTCTCGAATACTCTCAAGGCTGCTGTAGCAGTCCTTAATAGGATCCATGCCTCTGCGCCATAAGAAAAAAGCACGGGAAGGATGAGCGTCTTGTAGAGTATCAGTTTTGTCGTACGAGAGAGGTCTCTGCTACTCAATAGGCTATTGAGACCATAGTAGTACCTGTTGGCAAGAGTCATCCTGCGCTTGATCTCCAGCCTGACATCATTTTTGGTGGAAAGGGCGGCGGAACCAAGATAAATAAATTCTTTAACTGTATCGAAAGTATTGTTATCGGCCGTATTATGAGATCCAATACGCCGCATATGTCTACTTGCCGATAGCATATACTTCGTTTTGCCCTCATTTACTGCCAGACCCATCTAAGGTCATTTTTCATCGAATACAGCGACTTCACGGTCCATGTCACGGATTCCAGTCGAGAAACATTATTTGCCTCAAGGCAAGGCAATTTTCCAAATTTCAGCTCCAGGGCACTGAGACTTTGTCTGTAAAGCTATAGGTTGGAAATCCATATAAAAGGTCACTACATACTTCGAATATTTTTCAGGCAATGATTGACCAGACGTCAAGCTGTTCGTTGCTGCCACTAACACATGCCAGGTTAATATCATAAACCAGTTTATACATCATACATACACTCATACGTAATTGGTCATTAGAACCCTTTAGTCAGAACTACAACCTAGCTTCTCACATCAATTATGTTGTGTGTGCTTATTTTAATATACATATGAGTGGCGGTACCTATAGTTTAAAGTCGACTCCGACGGACAGATTCATTGAGAAACTTTTTTATGACAATTTTTATTTTAGCTTGAAAGCTGCTGAGAGGCAAACGCCGAAGAAATATTTTTTTCATATTTCGTTTTTGTTGGAGATGTCTGACCTAGGCTTTGAGGCGAGGCCTCACGTCTAATAAGCCAACACACTACCTATTAGACTACGGCGACTACATATTCGTATATACCACATATTCGCATTAAAGTGAGTTCTTCAGGATTGTGAAAGTAAAACTTTAAGACTACATTAGTACTCTTACATATATTGAAAACGAAATAGATCCCAAGACTGCTTGCTTGAAGCGAATCTTTTTGATTTCACCGCGTAGAATCCCTCGAATCAATTATTCAAACTTAAAGTGCCATTAAAATGCCTTTTAAATTTAAAATCATTCCCAAGAACTTTTGAATTGCACCACTTTTAAATGGTTTTTGCATTAATCATGTGAATTTCCGGTTTTATAAACAAATGTGAGCATTTGAAAATTTTTTTATTTTTTATGTTCTTATATTGGCAGCCCAAACAACAAAATTGCAAAATTGTGGGAAAAATGTGTTAAACACACATTTTAAATAAAGCAACAACGGATTTATATTCAATTTTAAATTTTTATTTTTTTGTGTTTTTGCCAATAAAAATCAAAAAAAAAATAGAAATTCTTCAAAAAGTTTCAATTTCGTTTCGCAAATATTGTTCAGCAAAGCAAAAGGATGTTCAAAAGCCATAAAAAAAACTCAATAAAAAAACAAAAAACACAAAAGGATATAAAAATCCACAAGTAAATTATTCACACCTCATAAATTAAGCTTTTAATGGATTTTCTTCTTCTTGTTTTAGGCCAATTGGAAATTTTGAAAAAACCGTTTTGGGGGCTAAAAACGTTTTACAGCCAACAAGCCTATGCTCTGTTCATAAATTTTTAACTCTTTTTAGACATTTTCATTATGTCGTTTTGCTTCATAATAAACAAGAACATTTTCCAATTTTACAAGGTGTATTAAAAAGAAATCCTGTGTTAATGCAAAAATAAAAAAAAAATTATTTAATAAAGTATAACGAATTACTTTGTGCTTTAATAGTTAAAAGAAGTTATTTTTTGCTTATAATCGAATCATAATAATATCTACTACACCCAATATTTGTACTTTCACCTTGAAGTATACTTTCAATTAAGCTGTTCCCAAACGCCTTATGTTATGCAATAAATTTTTGAAGTGTTTTTTTTATACTGTTTTGCTACCAAGGCTTGAAGTAGTTAAAATTTTATGCCAAAACACCTTTTACTGTTGTTTTCTTCTCGTTTTGTTTTGGTTTTTAACTAAATCAACACTTTAGGCCTTATAAATATGGCATACAGAAGAGGAGTAAAGTAATTGAATTTGTTGTTACAAAGTATTATTATTTATTTGCTAAGATTTATGATCGCTTTCCATGTTTTAAAAGCCTCAGGCTTTTTGTTTTTACAATCCAACCAAACAACCAACCACTAAACTGAAGCAAATAAAATTCAATTAGAATTGGAAATGGCAATGAAGAGAGGGGGGGTTCAACAATTTGTCTTGGATTTTTATTTGTTAGACGTTTTCTCTTAAAATATTTTTATTTTCTTTATTGTTTCCAATTAAACAATTATGTTAATTGCCTAAGGAACCAGGCAAAGGCATCTGCCATGGTTTACATTTCCTATAAAAGGTGTATGTCAGGCAATAAAAGATGCCATCATTAAACACTGAATAAATTAATCGACGTAGTAAGGCATCTCTTCAGGGCTTAAAAAGGGATGTAACATCAGTGCTCGACTAATAAATTTGTATGGTAAACATTTGTTGTATGTTGTTATATCCACTTATCGTAATGTAAGAATGTAAATGAAAAATGAATCCATTATGAAAATTCAAAGCTTAAGAAGTCACATGTACAGTAAGACCAATCGAACCAAAAATTTGTCCATGATGCCAAATTAATATTCTACATTTGGTGTTTCAAACTGTTTCAGGTTATGTCGCAGTAGTCTAGTGTTCTTAAGCGAATTCCTCGGGGAGTAAATAGAAATTGCCATTAAAAATTTTCTCAAAAATTTGTCGTTCTGAGGCGACTTTAAATTGTAGGTCCCACCACTCATGCATAAAATTAACACACACAATATGAGTGGTGTTGAGAAGCTAGGCAGTAATCCTGACGGAACGCTGTATAGTTTTCATTCAATATACTATGTTCAGATATGCACTGTTATTGAGTCAGTATTTGGTTTATTGAGTACAATATTTTAAGTGTTCAGACAATATTCCTTTGACAGATGGTAAATAGAACAGCTGGTTGTTTCAACAACATTGTTTTTATTTTGTTTTGTTGTTTTTTTTTATTTAATTTTTTGTTTACCGTTAACAGAAAGTGTTTGAATAATTGCAATAAGCGCACTGAACATACTTATTACAGTGCTACATTTTAAATTTTACTCAATATTATAACAATTTGCGTATTTATTGCGCAATAACTAATTGAAACTTTATATGAAATATTGAACTCAACAATGGCATTAACGCAATAAAAGTGCATATCTGAACACTGTATAACATTGGATTCGCAGAGCGATCTTCTGTCAGTATAAATATTACTACAATAAACGAGTAGAATAAGGCGGAATCTAAGATACACATACTACAAGCATAATTGGCCATTACAACCCTTCCGTTAGGATTACGGCCTAGCTTCTCACACCACTCATATTGTGTGCATTAATTTTATACGTGAGAGGCGGGACCTACAGTTTAACGTCGACTTCGAACGACAGATTTTTGAGAAACTTTTTCAAGGCAGGTTTATTTACTCTCAGAATTTTGCCAGAAATCTGCTGAGAGGAAGTCGCCGAAGACATATTTTTTTTTTCATATTTTCGTTTTGATGTCTGGCCTGGTGCTCGAACACACTACCTTCTAGGCTACGGCGACTCTAAGACGGTTGTTAAATAGATCACCCAGTAAATACTTGACTGACGTTCTCTGGAAGGTGTAAACCATTTTCAGTTTTGTGTCTATCCGGTATTTTCATTAAAAAAAAATTGTATTGAAAGTGAATTGAAGTATCGTGAAGTCAACTGTAAATAAGATTTAAGCATTAGGGTAACTTATATGCTTCCATGCTCTTGAGGCATTTAATCATTTTTGTCAAGTTGGCAAGCACTTGTTTCAATAACATTTCGGGCAGTAGCCAGCTGAAGTGCTAAGACCATTTTTTTATCTTGATTGCAACTATTCTTATGTATTTTAAAGCCTGGTTAAATGTTTTGTTTTCTAAAAAACCATCTACCAAACCACATACCACAGGGAAGAGCTGGTTTGATTACAACGACATGCAACCAGTATACGTATTGGTTTTTTTAAGGCGTATTGATTTGCTGCAGCAATAAAGAGCAGTTGCCACCATAGTAGTGTTGAATTATTTGCTCATATTTAGCACTAAGTTTTGTAGACTTGAAATTGAAGCTAGGTATTGCTGACAAGTATACATTCTTAGCTTCTGGTAAAAACAATGAAATTAGATTACAAAAACCCAATAAATTAGTTGGGAGCAAGTACTTTATTTACAGATTATTGTTGTAATTTAAGCCTAAAGAAGAAATACCAGAATGAAACAACAAAGATATTAAGGTATTGGCTAAAGGACGATTAAGCGTTCATGATAAAAGTTATCATTAAAGAAGTGACAGCGGTTTAGTTTACAGTGAGTTTCAGGTATCATTTTATTTAATAATTATGCTTGTCCATCATTAGAATATTACGTTTACAAAATAATGTAACGTGATACATATTCCAGAAATGCATATGAATTTTTTAATATTAAAAATCCATTAACAACTCATACTTCAAATATGATTAATGGCCGATGGTGTAATCATTATGGTCACATTCTATTTTATAGCTTTTTATGCAAATCCATATTAATAACTCCCGTATCATTCCATCAGGCGTATGATTAATATTGAAAAATTAATAATAATCATACGCATGAAAGGACAATAAACTATAAAATATTGAATACATATTAAAATATTAAATAATAATCAAACGTAGATACCCACCCAAAAAAAAGAGGGAGAGAGAGAGAAAAATAATACGGTATTCATCATATTTACGTACTTACACCCCATACAACATACCATGCCATGCTATGCCATCAGTATAATCGTATATTTATTGAGCGTGTATATTATTTATTGGCGTTCATTTTTATTTAATTTTGGACTCCATAATGCTACTCCAGGCTCTGTTGCTAGCTAAACGAATGTTTTCTTTAAAAACAAATTTTTTTTTTTTTTTGATAATGGCCTGCTATCAAGCGAACAGAATACAATACAATATCGATTGATGAAATTGATTGATGGATTAAAATTGTTGTACAAAAGTTCAAAAGTTCATTGGACTTAAAGTGTAGCAAATAAAATAGAGGACTCTATCAATCTTATTTTCATTGCATTTGTTCTTTTTTTTTGGTAGTACGAGTTTTCTTTTGTTTGGGACACCAAATGATGATATTTCATGTCATTGCTTCCCTAAACAGAAATATTTTTTTTTATAAAATTTTTCTTCTAGAAAATGTCACATGATTTATTAGAAATTGTAATACATATTCAAAATTTATAGAAAGAAAAGTACAAACACCCACATATATGTCTATTTGATGTATGGTCTCCAAAACTCGTCTATAAAAACAATTTCTTTGGCGGGACCCATCTTGTAATATTTGACAAAATTCCCTAAAAGGGCTTAAATAAATTAAATTATTTTAATGTAAAGTTTCTCTATTATTTAAACAATTATACGAGGTGTGTTCAAAAAGTACAAAATATGTGTAAATTATTAGCAGAAAATTTTTGTCTTATTTTAGAACACTGATTACAAACGGCTGTTGGTGGCAGCTGTTACATTACACTGAATTATTTGAAGTGCTAAAATCTTTAGCGCTTTTAAACTTTTGCATGGTATTCCAGCTCAGAAACCAATCCACCAAGAAATCCACCATATTGAGCAAAAAATTAAATTTTCAAAATGGCTGAGTATTGCCTTTGTTATCCAAGTTTCTTACGACTTCAAAAGAAACCCTGAAAATACAATGCCGCCTTACATAGGAAGATGACGAAACAATAGCACGGAGTTGCTTTCCTGAAATCATATGTTCTTAGCAATATTAATAAAAAAAAGTAAAAAATATACTGAAGTAAGTAATCTTATATTCTGCAACAAGTTTTGCGGCATTCTATGAGTCTTACTTCGTTAGATTAACTCATCAATCACAACGCATTGGTCTTTTGCTTGAATCCATACCGAATTCTAAACACATTTCTGGAACTTGTTTTCGTGGGAGCCATACGACTCATATTAAAGGGTCCGCCATCTAACGTTTTTTTTTCAATTACTGCTTATTTCGTGAATGGTAACACTTAGCTCATGTCTGATATGACAGATAATTAGTTTTATCCTTCCGCTGAACGAATATGGTTTTGTATACGCTTGAACAACGCTGGGAAGTGGGAATGCGATCGACTTACAGAAGATGCCGATTTTGGCAAAACAAAAAATCATCTTTTCAGATGAAGCTCATTTTCATCTTGGCGAGTATGTAAACAAGCAAAATTGTTGCATTTGGGGGACAAAAAACCCGCACGCATACATTGAAAAGCCGACGCACCCAAAACGAGTCACTGTTTGGTGCGGATTTTGGTCCAGAAGCATAATTGGGCCATTTTTATTCGGAAATGAGCAAGGAGTGGCCGTTACCGTCAATGGCGATCGTTATCGGGCCATGTTGAACGAATTTTTGTTCACACAAATTGAAGAGGTGGATATTGGCAACATTTGGTTTCAACAGGACGGCGCTAAGTGCCACACTGCCGAAGCTACGCTCGACGTTTTGCGCCCTGTTTTTGAAGATTGCATTATCAGCCGCAGAGCTGATGTCGTTTGGCCATCTCTGAGCTACGATTTGACACCGTTATACTATTATTTGTGGGGTGCCGTCAAAGATAAGTGTTACGCCGACAAGCCATAGACTATTGGCGCTTTAAAGGACAATATTCGTAAAGCCATTGGTGAAATACAGCTGCACACAATCGATAATGTGCTTAAAAATTGGACTGATCATGTAGGCTACTGCATGGCCAGCCGAGGCAGCCATTTGAATGAAATTATTTTCCATTATTAACCATTATTACATACGTTTAAGCAAGCACCTATGTATGCATTCTACGCAGCCACATCCGAATAAGCCGACAAACATGTTACAGCGCCATTTGCAATAACAGCGTGTGTTTAATATGAGAATCTTCTTCCCCGGAAGGAAGAGAGAACCTGAACATTATGGTACTAGTAATACTAGGAGTATTAAACTGCTCTAAACTAAGTCCAAAAAAAACTCCTACAAGAACTGATTTCGAAGACCCAGAAAATCTTTGTCTCAGCATCTTAAAAAACTGAAGACATTGTTAAACAAATCTGTGATGGTTGTGGTACAACTTTGAGGCAGCATTATAAAAATTTCCTAATAATGGTGATGTGTTCGGCGAAGTCTATTGGCTGGAGTTCAAAACTCAGCATAAAAACATTGAGAAAAAAAGACATGAAAAAATATTTCCATCAATGGCCCGTACTCTCTCTCTGTCAGCAGTCTTCAGGCAAAAGTTGCCATAGAAAAACTTTTCAATTTATTCAAGTCGACATTAGAAGCTCCTACTACATGGATAATTGCACACAACATGATTGAATTTTCTTTAGATAATGACAAAACAACCATAACCGATGACAATTTATGTGTTTTGTGCTATGACATCGAAGCTGTGACGTATTTTTCAGAAAAAAAGAAAAAAAAAATCGTTCATCATGGTTTTCGCATATGACTTCACCCCCTTTCCATGTAATCCATCTATGAAGCCACCTCACCCCTGTAAAGGGAAAAACGATAACATCACAAGAAGATCAGGCAGTTTCCTCATCTAATAAGAAAAATGGTTGAAACCAATGGTTAGTAAGGTTCCCCACCACTAGACCAAATACTGGGAGAAAGTTGCTTCTGGGCAATGATGGATGGCATGCAATCGCCGTAGTCTAGTAGGTAGTGTGTTGGCTTATTGACAGCCGTGTTCGTATCCCAGGTCAGACATCAAAACGAAAATATGAAAAAAAAAAATATTTCTTCGGCAACTTCCTCTCAGCAGATTTTTGGCAAAAACTCTGAGAGTAAAATAAAAATTGTCATGAAAAGTTTCTCACAAATCTGGCGTTCGGAGTCGACTGGTCAATTCACACAAGCCGTTGTATTGAGTGTATTGTTGGACGAATATATTTACAAAAGTGTATGCTTGCTATTGATATTTTTCATGTAAAAATCCTATACACTTATACACATTTTTTCATATGTTTTTAAAAGTTGTATTGGTTTCGTGCTATCAAACAGTGTGAATGAAAAAAATTATGAAGAAGAATAAGAAGAAGGCATTTGGAATACGAAATACACAATACAGCATAGCATTGAGCGTTCTCAAATAACCAAGTGTATTCAATACAACATACACGATACAAAGTCATGTGAATTGACAAGACGTTAAAGTGTAGGTCCCGCCACTCATGTATAAAATTAACACCCACAACATGAGTGGTGTGAGAAGCTAGACTGTAATCCTGACTGAAGGGTTGTAATGGCCAATTATGTATGTATGTATGATGGATGGCATTCCCTTTACCCTAGAACCTGCTACCAATAATCTGCTTAGCAGGAACCACAAAATATTAACGAAACAAAAACAAGGCAGTGCTTTGTGGAAGCCATACAATACAAGTAACTTGCAACAACTTATGATGGATGATCTCTAATCCACTTAAGGATTTTGTAAACTTCATGAACTTCATACATGTTAGGTCATACTACTACCATATGCGGCTGTGAGCACACCACTCCAAATGATGTTGATACCATCCAAGTGTTCATCGATGAATTTGTAAAATATTGGAATAATTTTCATTCCGCAGACAGCAATATACAATATAGGTGGCGCTGTATACAATACACCGTAAGAAAACCAGCAAACATACGAAACGACCGAAGATTTATTGGAAGCCCAACGCACATGATCCATGATCCATTAAGTATAGTGATAAGATTGCTTGAAAATACTTTTCCAAATAATTTTTCTTTTGAGTGAATTCCTCCCAAACTCGAATCTAAAAATTCTCTACACTTTTACCTTAAAAAAGTTTTATTCGCTTCAAAATTATTAAAAGAAAATCTCATGTCTTCTGCATAATTCCATTCGCTTAATTAACATTGAAACTTAAAATATTCTAGGCTTAAAAGCTTAAATTCTTTCATCATCACCTGCTCAATACTCCTTAGATTATGCATTAAAAATGTTAAATTGATTAGAGTTCATACTACTACTACTACTACTACTACTACTACTACTACTACTACTACTACTACTACTACTACTACTACTACTACTACTACTACCACTACTACTACTACTACTACTACTACTACTACCACAGTTTACCTCATATGTTGTTTATATTTTCAATCATTTGCTTTCTTATTCTCCCTCCATTAATATTCCGAAATGCATTAAAAATTCTTTGAAACTTTTTCCATTAATTGGAATACATTAAGTGTGTGTGTACGTGTGTGTGTGTAATTTAAACAGTATTTTCATTTTATGAGAGTAAAACTTCAAACAAATTTTCATTTCCATAAAAATATTTCATATTCCAGGTAATTTGAATACAAACTCAATATCTCTGCCTCAAAGGAACATGAAAATTGATGAAGACGTTTTAAAAATTAAAAAAATCTTACTCAAAATTATTCATGAATCTTTATCGTTTTAGGATATCATGTGAAATAAAATGTTTCGAAAAGAGTAGAAAATCTCTTCTCTTCTCAGTAATTAAGTCTTTTTTTTGATAAACTGTACGATAAGTTTGATTAATTTAAGCAAGAGTAGTATTTAGTATGAGTGAAAATATATGAAACAATAACTTGGAGAGACAGTTTTTGCGTAAATGAACTCTACTTACAGTGAGCATCAAAAGAAACTGTACACTATGGATAAAATTCTAACAATCATCAAACTTAACTTTTACCACTTAAGGAGAGTGGTCGAAAAAATTAGGCAATATGTATTTTGAAATGTTTTTTATTTTTTTTTTGTGTTTGTTTCAATTCAAAAAAACTGGCAATGAAACAATTTTAAAATAAAAATAACTGTAATTTATTAATGTATATACTTGTTTTAATGTACAGTGTCTCTTAACGCTCACTGTATATTAATAGAGTTTTTGTAATAAAATACGGTTCTTATTTACTCGATAAAATTTTTTCAATACTTTTATGCCTGATTTTATATAAAATGTCATGAGTTTTTTATAAATAATCAACCAGAAATCAATGAAATTTTAGTTAGGTTCCCTGCTTCGTAATTCGAGAATATACCCGACAGAAACAAAACTCTCTATTGTTTCCCGAAAAATGATTCAGTAAAGAATAAAATCTGAGAACCTCACTAAGCGGTGTAGTATTTAGATAGGGGAAGTCCCCCAAAAAAAATTTTTTTCGTATAACCACTGTTAGGTTAGTGTGGTAGCTTTTATACCAAAAAGCTCACCTGAGCACACATAGCGGCTCATTGTGATGCCACAGGCGAACGCAGTCCCCGTACTGACCAAGTTCCCCGAACATAGGAGGGAGAATTCGGGCAGCGCAAGGTCTGCACATAACCGACTGCCTCTCAGTGGATTTCTGGTAAAAACTCTGAGCGTAAAATAAAAATTGCCATGAAAAAGGTTTTCAAAAATCTGTCGTTCAGAGTCGTTTTTATACTGTAGGTCCCGCAACTCATGTATAAAATTATCAAGCATAACATACATAAATGGTGTGAAAAGCTAGGTCGTAATCCTGACTTAAGGGGTGTCATGACCAATTATGTAGGTATGAATGTATATATAATCACGGTCTCGTGTCTATTAAAAAAATAATAGAATATGGAAGATATTGCATGTATATTGATATTGGTAAGACGAGAATACTTAAATCTGTATTCGAACATAAATTGAAACCCATTAAGCCACTAGGCCGATAGTAAAGCAGAGTCGATCTAAAGGCAATATACGATTAACGGGTTTTTTTTTAGGGGAAGTCGTCACTATCGCCCATGTGTGGGGCCTTCACCCACTCTCCCCCTTCTCTTTTGGACTCTTTGTGCCCACTCCGGAACTACTGTAGTATTACTTCGAAGAGGAGTCCATCCGGGAATTTGGCCGGATATCCATATCCGCGTCTGGATTGCGTAACGAGATCTGAAAAGGTATTTAAAAATCCATTCTAATTCTCTCATCCAAGTCGAGTTTCTTAGATTTCAACAAGGCTTCAGTATAACTGGTTATGCTATTCCAATTTTCCTCGCTGTTCAGAAGTATATCGCAGAAGTTTTCGACAGTATAGACGCCGACTTTGGCTTTAAGATTCATGCTTTCTAAACTCCATCACTCATAAGATAGGATAGAGCAAATTTGATTTCAGTGCAGTTTGCTTAAAATCGATAGTGTTTTCGCAATTGCTGAAGAATTCTTTACTTAGTGGCTAGGCACTCAGTATTTAGACACCGCCTTACTCCTCCTTCTGCCATAGGAAGACTTATAAAAAAGCGGTATCATGGATCAACTGTTCTAGAATATCCGTATGAAGCTTTAGTACAAAGTACACTTGAAACAAGATTTTTTCCTTTCTGAATGAAAATCCATTTACTATTCTTTCTATAAGAACAAGGCTTCAATCTCAGCTTCATATATTGGGGGCAACTTGGTGGGCCTCTAATTATAAAAGAGACTGGTTACTGCATTCTTTTTAGAACAAAAAAATTTGAATTGTTATTAAAGACGTGTGATAAAATAATGTTCATAAATAGCGCTTCTAATACAATTCACTGTCAATGTTTGCTTTTTGGTAAGTTCGAGAACTTCACTTCTTCTATGGTAATTTGTTATTGTAATTTGATTTCCATTTATCTCTACTTTCGTTAGTACCACATATTACATGCCATACTGTATGGCATTCAAAACATTCACATACATTTTCAACCTCTGTAAATATCATCTGACGTGCTTAAACATAAATTGAAACGACTACACAAAGTAAATGCGTACTTTATGCCACCCACCCACCACCCTACTACCGACATTCAAAACCAAATTTATTCAATTTTTCAAAAAATTATAATTTCTTTATTAAAACAAATATTTGTTGAGTATGAGTATGAGTGTGTTTGTTTAACAAAAATTGCATTTTTAAAGTTTTGAAATTATTCTGTGGAAAATAAAATGTTACATTCAACAGCCTTTAGTTGTTCAAAATTTTGTTCCATCATTTACTCACAGCTCTCTTCCTTTCTATAAAATATTGGCATAAATTTAAGAAAATGTATATATGCTAGAGTATATAGTTTCTTGTGTGTGTATGTGTATATAAAGTGTCCTAGAAAAAGAAAACATCTTAGTTTCCTTGCCTTGACCAGTGTTATTTTCTACATTAAAACTTAAGGAAGCATTGATAAGAGAGAGCCTGGGAAATTAAGACGTACATTTTGGAACAATCATGAGGAAGACAATAATCATAATGAAGATGACGACGCTGATGGTAACAGTGATGATAATGATGATGATGATGATGATGCACTTGACAAAGAATCTACATAAAAAAAAAGAAAAACTTCTGAATGACTTACAACGACAACAACTCAACTTAATTTAAGAGAAAAACACAAGCACGCAAAGATATTCAAGCATGTCCATATTGTATACCCTACAGTACGTAGTTAGTATCATAACATGTTGAACAAAGAAATTTATGGATTTCTGCGGGAAGGCGCTGCTCCATTGAAGACTTTTAATCGTTTCTTAATGAGATAGTTTGCTGAACATTTTAGTTTCGCAATCGTATGGGTCTTGGGCTACGCGAATATACATGGAAATGTAATGATAGATGAGCTTGACAGTTCTGGTATTATCTTCGATATTCCACCAGGTTTGGAATGCTAGTGTGTGTGTAATAACAATTGGCTATCCAGCTGTCATTCCCATTCCATTCTATTTACTATTTGAAGACTAAGTTTAAACTTGCAGAAGAGCATTGGAATCCTTCATATGAGTGAATGTGATCTTACTTGTGTTTGGAATTACTAGACGTTTTCACAGTGTTCGGCATAAGATATTATGCCTACAGTCGCGGCTGCATGGTTAAGAATGGAAAGAAGAATATAAGGCGGCTGCCGAAAAATTGATACACTACAGAGGAGTTGATGCTTTTTAACAAACACAAGTTATTTCTACAGTGGAGACCCTGTTCGAGTAGGATCTAGTAGTATGACACTAGTCCTTACCTAATTTTACCCAACTTAGGAAATAAGAAATTGAACACGAATTTGCACTGTAAACAGTATGTTGGAAGCAAGTGTTCCATCAAAAGTGTTCCAACGTAAGAGCTCTGATGTTACGCTATACGTAACCACTATAATACTGTTACGTTTTTACCCTTTAAAAACGTTTAAAAAATAAATTTTGTATTCAATTTTAATTAAAATTCTTTATAATTCGCTCAATTCTGTGTGCCACTGCTTATAACTTGATGTAAACAACAACAATTGCTTTTCTTTGTTATTCCACTGTTTATACCCTTTGCATAAACAATAACAATTACTAAGCAATTATACGGCAGATCTTTGTAACTGAGATTTTCAACAAAGCTTACTGAACTTCACTAACTCTGTCGCCGGCTTTGCCTTGCCTTTTCTATGGCAGAGTAAACAGTTTGATGAATGTTATTGAAGGCGAAGGTTCATGACTTCGCCTTCTCGAAATCTCTATAAATGTAAACATCTTTGTTTACGTATATTCTTGTAGTGTTGTTGTTGTATTTTTGTTTACTTGTTTACCATTGTTTTATGCTGGTGTTTGTTGTTATATTAAGCAGTACTATAATTTGTAAACAGGTTTGTTTTTATAGCTTTTGTTTATAATTTTAATGTTAACCCGTGTATGCCCAACTTTTTTTCTCGTAAAAACATGTATTTTTTGTATTTATTGGAATCTATATGGTATACCACACAGCTGATCAATATCTTACCGTTCTAAAAATGGGGCGATAAGCACAGATGGGTTAAGCCAATATCTAGATTTTTTTATTTTCGTAACAATATATAAATATAATTGGTCATTACAACCCTTCAGTCAGGATTACAACCGAATTTCTCACACCACCCATATTGTAAGTATTAATTTTGCTCATGAGTTGCTGGACCTTCAGTTTAAAGTCGTCTCCGAACGACAGATTTTTGAGCAACTTTTCATGGAAATTGTATTTACTCTCAGAGTTATTTACTGTCTGCTAAAAGGAAGTCGCCGAAGAAATTTTTTTATTTCATTTCGTTCTGTTGGAGATGTCTGACCAGGGGCTTAAACCGTGGCCTGACGTATAATAAGCCAACACACTACCAACTAGACTATGGTGACTTCAACAAACTGTAATACTGTAAAAGATACAAATCCTCTCTAATGGTAAAGTGCTAGATATTCAATATTATGTTCCAAATCTAGCCAAGAACGACCAAGTTCGACTGCTCTTAAGTAAAAACCATCTCTTCTTCGTCCTCAAATTGTCTTCAATAATTACCATTAGTGGTCACCCTGTACATTGATTACAAGTTTTACTTCAACTGAATTATGTGCTCTGCATAAATGTTACAAAGATTAGCCCACCACCACATGTGCTGATTGTAGGGCACTAAAAACTTAAACAATATTTCTAACAACTCAAGAAAGAAATAAAAGAAAAACAAGAAAAAAAAACTTCCCTTCAAAAGTAGAAAATTATTTTAAATTTTTAACGTTCTTTTCATTGTGTTTTAAATTCTTTGTGAAGAAAGTTTTTTTTCTTTTTGGTACAATAAACATTAAAAATGATGCTGATGATGATGATGATGATGACAAGGAGGAACTAAGGAAAATAAAGAAACGAAACGATATTTCTATGCTTCATTTCCCCTTGAAGAGTTTTTATTCAAAAAAAATCGAATAAAGAATGTGGAAAGAGAAGAATATTAAAATCAAATTTCCTCCAAAACTCTGTATCAAGTGCTCTCAGTAGTAGGTCAAGTATTACTTCAAATAAAATTTTTGGAATACCATTTGCAATGTATAGAATTATGGATGACATATGGTGTACATAGAGGGATAGGTTTTTTTTTGAATTTTTTGCTACCGCAATAGATAGTCAATGATTTTAGAAATTTTTATTAAAAATTTCTTGGAATTATTTTTCAATATAACTCTTGGCATTGTCGTTAAATAGACACTAATATTGGAATTGTAATACGGGGAAAATGTAAAGACAGTACTGTAGTGATTGGAAATGATGAAATGGAAAAGACAATTCCTATTGCGAGATAATATTTACTTCTAACAAAATATCCAAGGGCTGTACATACTGATCCTGTCCAATTGCATTTCTGTGTTAATTTGCCTCTAGCTTGTGTTGATGACAGCTAATAGGAAATGAATGTTATTGACTGCAGATATTGACCAGGCGAGGGTACTTGAATCTGCATTCCAGCACAAAACTGAAACGCACTAAACCACTACGCTGATGGTAAAGCAGAGTCGATTTGAAGACAATTTGGATGAAGTAAACTTGATTTCTAGTCGCTGTAGTCTATTACGCAGTGTGTTGGCTTATTAGACGTGAGGCCGTGGTTCAAACTCCAGACAAGAAAACTAGAATGAAATCAAATAACAAACAAAAAATATTTCTTCGGTGACTTCCTTTCAGTCGTTTCTTAAAAACCTTTTCACTCGGGGTCGACTTCAAACTGTAGGTTCCGCCACTCATGCAAAAAATCCCCAGGTCAGACATCAAAACGAAAATATGAAAAAAATATTTCTTCGGCGACTTCCTCTCAGCAGATTTCTGGCAAAAACTCTGAGAGTAAATAAACCGGCCATGAAAAAGTTTCTCAAAAATCTGTTATTCGGAGTCGACTTTAAACTGTAGGTCCCGCCACTCATGTATTAAATTAACACACACAACATGAGTGGTATTGAGAAGCTAGGCCGTAATCCAGACTGAAGGGTTGTAATGGTCAATTTTGTATGTATGTAATGAAGTTCTTAACAACGTTATTGAATACCCTGACTACCATCGATATGATTGTTATCTCTTGCACTATTGCAATTATAAGAGTGGAATATACGTGAAGAAGAAAATGTAATTCAATTGGATCTACCAACAACAATTGAAGTTATTCCGGCAGCTACTCATTTGATATTAAGTTCTGATATAGGATCACACGGGAATTTGGATTGCAGGAGAGCATTGAATAATTTTTTCGCTACTCATAAGCGCTCATGAAATTTTGAGTATGAGTGAGTCAACAGTATTTTAAATTTAACTATGTACTCTGATTCATTCATACTCACTACAACATTGATTTATTTCATTTGGAATCATAAATAACACATACAATATGGGTAGTGTGAGCGGCTAGGATTAAGTCCTGACGAAATGGTTGTAATCTTGGCTATCGAATAATGCATAAGCAAGTGATGTCTGCCTATGTACATGACCGGGTTTTAAAATATTCTGGCAATAGATTTCTATTTCAGGTGGAATGGTGAAAATAGATGACCTTAGTTGATCTTTCTGTGATGCATATATCGAATCATTTAATTCAAAACTGACGGTCTGGAAAGGCTATCTGCTGGAGTGTTATTTATTCGATTAAAGGATTTACGATTCGTATGTCTAATAATCAAACTGGGGATTCAAGCGTAGCCACTTTTTGAACACAACGGCGTGATCATGGTCATCATAAATGTATAAATTATAAAGAAATTAAATGATACTGAAAACAGTCTCTATTATATTATACAGCGTTCCAGTGATTAAGCCTGCCTTTTCGATCATTGTGGCATATTTTTCATTTGAATTTTCACCGCCACCCATATTAAGTATAATTCTAGCAGCAATAAAAACCAAATGACTCATCACAACACCGTTGATATACTGTCGAGAGATCAGCAATGAATCGTTTTTTCGCTACTCATAAGCGCTCATGAAATTTTGAGTATGAGTGAGTCAACAGTATTGAAATTTAACTATGTACTCTGATTCATTCGTACTCACCACAACATTGATTTATAAGTACAGGTTACAATGAGTATGAGTACAACGTTGACATCAAACTCATAACGTTCGAAATATGTTTGATTCATATGCCTACTCATTCAGATTCATAACTTGAGAAAAATACTTATAATACTTATAAATACTTCGAGTGATACGAATCATTAATCAGAATTTACAGTTTTAGTTGTTGTTGCATTTACAAAAATAAAGAAGAAAGAAAAAGAAAAAGAGAGCAAGCAAAGCAAACACTCAACCTTCTAGTGAGTATTGTAGTGTTCGTAAGCGAATCATACTTATTTTGTGATTGTTGTAAATGTTGAGTAAAGGAGAGTCGAAATCAACAACTTCATGCGTATTGTTAAGTATGAGTACGATGAGTACTTCAAACTATGTATATGAGTAGTATGAGTAATGATATTAGAATAAGTATGAATGCGTATAAGTATCAGAAATTATGAGTATGATTCGAATCTATTCATCTTTTTGAATACTCATTGCAGAAAAGATTGTAAATATTGCAATGATATGTGTAAAAATTAACACTTTTTGCCTGGTATACTGTTTCTTCAAACCCTCGGTTTGAAATCAGCGTAGTATTAAAGCAATTATGCAAGAAAACTGTGGTGGTATGAGCAAATTTTGGGATTTTTTTCTATAAAGTATTTTAATGGCTTGTTGTCGTCGTAGTCTAGTAGGTAGTGTGTTCATTTATTAGCCGTAAAGCCCGGCTTCGGCAAAAGCTCTGAGAGTAAATAAAAGTTTCTCAAAAATCTATCGTTTGGAGCCGACTTTAAACTGTAGGTCCCACCAATACATACATAATTGGCCATTACAACCCTTCAGTCAGGATTACGGCCTAGCTTCCCAACACCACTCATGTTGTGTGCGTTAACTTTATACATAAGTGGCGGGACCTACAGTTTAAAGTCGACTCCGAACGACAGATTTTTTGAGAATCTTTTCATGGCAATTTTTACTCTCAGAGTTTTTGCCAGAAATCTGCTGAGAGGAAGTCAACGAAGAAATATTTTCATATTTTCGTTTTGATGTCTGACCTGGGATTCGAACTAGGGCCTTTCGTCTAATAAGCCAACACACTACCTACTAGACCACGGCGACAACCTACCAATCATTTTTAAAATTAAGGTACACAACATGAGTGGTGTGAGAAGCTAGGCTGTAATCCTGACTGAAGGGTTATAATGGCCAATTATGTATGTATGTACTTAATGGCTAAAAATACAGACGTTCCATTTGAATTGCACACTTTGTCTCTATTTCCTGTATCGTTGTTTTGAAAGTCAGTAGATATTGTATATACTTTTGTGTTACGCAATTTATATTTACCATAATATTTTTACTCTGCCATACGAAAATTCAGTGCCATTACTCGGCTTGTAAATTTTTATCCAAAAATATTGAAACATAATTTAAATCCTTAATTTGAATACATTAGCAAATTGACAACTTTTTCTTTTAGATGCATGGGTGCGTATGAGTGATATTTCATATTTAATGTTCACATTGCTCATACGCCTACATGCGATTAATAACAGACACTCTACGGTTTGAGACAAACACATATGTATGTCTGGAGCATAAATTGTGTCAAATTATTATGACTGGAATGATAAATCACTTGTTATCACTTTTCATTATTCTCTGTATCTCTCCTTTTCTCTCTCTATTTCCCTCTCTCTCTCTCTCTCTTTGTCTATTTACATATGTGGAGAAAAAATGGGCACACAATGTTTTTTTATTGACTTTAACAGTGTTGCAAAGTAATAAATTGGGCCCCAAGAATGTATTCAAATTAAGAGAAAAGAATAATTTAATCAAAACAACAACAACAACAACAACAAATAATAAAATAAATATTTTTTAAACCAAAAAAAGAAAGAAAAATTAAATGAAAAAGTACGTACAGTAACAAGTAACACAGTGTGAGTGAGAGAAAAATAAATCTGTATCTGTTGCTGTTGCTGTTGATGTTAAAACTGAAACTGTAAGTGTAAGTGACAAGTGCTTTAAGTGATGAGAGAGAACAGCAACATTCACAACAGGACAAGGCAAGTCAGGACAGGACAAGATGAAACAAGACAAGATAATAATTCAATATTGTGTAATGCTTAAGGCAATATGAACACACTGGCATACTGACACATTGGCCAACATTTGTTTGTAATAAGTAAGTGACTCTCTCAGTAAATGGCTGACTGAGTAATGGCTGACTGGCTAAGGATTACTTGGCGTTTAATTTAATGCCGCTCACCATGCTTAAGAAAGTTTCTTTTAAAAGTTCTCTAAAAACTTTCAAATGAGAATCTTTGCATACTTATAGATTTTTTACGATGTTTGGGAATGCTGCCATTTCTTTAATCATATTTTAAACACAAAATGGCTAACTGTATGTGCGACTATTCCCATGAACTCTACTTGGGGGAAATGAGAAAGAAAACGAAATCGTAATTGAAAAGTATTTGTGTGTGGTTTTTTTTTGGTTTTAGTTGTTTGCTTTTAAATTATACTGAAATGGTAGTAAATCAGTAAAGAATTTTAAAGGAATTTGGTTTTGGGAGTAATTGTCGTTTCAATTACATGGCTGGAATTTGTTTGGCATGTGGTTGTGCGATTATTGTGATGGACGGTTTGTTGCTTTATATTTTTGGGCGTGACTTCAGCGGTCGGGGCAGTTGGTGATGAGTTGCTGGTAAGGCAGGTCGATCTTGACATCGGCTGTGCTAGAAATATGATAAATCCCAAGTGGTGTGGTTGTCCCCATTTGTGATTTATTTACAGCCAGCAAAACATTGGCAACTGTGATTGGACGGACACCGGAGACCTCAGAACCACAATCATCCTGTGCGTAGGCCGTTGGATTGTAGTTCTGACTTCCTCCTCCGGGGAATTTGACTGCCTGGACGGACACCCGAGACTTCAGAACCAAAATCATCCTGTGCGTAGGCCGTTTGATTGACGTTCTGACAACCTCCTCCGGGGAATTTGACTGACCGGACGAACAAAGGGAGATCTTGGAGCCACAATCATCCTGTGCGTAGGCCGTTTGATTGTTGCTCTGACATCTTCCTTTGATTGACTTGACTGAATGCGCCGGGGTAACAGCAAGGACCAGTAGGACCGCAGTCATCCTACTGCCGTTTGACTGTTGTTCTGACTCAACCCCCCTTGACGCCTTCGGCACTAGGCACTTTAATAAATTACAAATTTAATTATTTTTGCCTTTTAATTAGTTTTACTTAGTTTAGTGCGTAAGCTATTTCAGTATTGTTAATAAATAGCTTTAAAACATAAATGAAGTGTTTTTTAATGTAACCACTGGACGCCGCTGACCTACCCCAGCACCCAAGCGGAAACGAGTCGTTACACACTTGAAAAACTTATGTAAACTTGGCAATGCGAAAACCTTGAATAAATGCCGTAGAAGCCGGAAATGATTTTCTTAATACTGTCTTAGAACTTTTGATGCTGAAGTTGTAAAGTTGTAAGTTGAGCAACCAGTTACAGAAGAAGTTAATGAAATTAAAGTAAATCAAAGTAAATGCAATAAACTTTTAATTGTAAATTAGCTTGTATAAAAGGTTTTGCTGAAGTCGTTAAAACGGTTGACCTTAGAAGGAACGAGGACGGAACGAAATGTTTAGCGCAGCTGAACATCGTATTTGTACTACGTGCCTAAAATATATGCTTGTCTATGATATGCAAAGGAACGGAAAACAACTTTGTAGAGTTTCTTGAACAGTTTCTTTCGACAATTCAATAATTGGCCATTAACAACCCGATTAAACGATTTCGACCTGCCGCAACACATTCTTCTAGGTGCCTCTGCTTCTTGCGCGCCTACGCTAATTGGTTACACCAATCGATGACAGGGCTTCCTCGATTATGTCCTTCTAATGCATACAAGGTCATCTTCTTCGCCGATTTCTGCAGATCCCCGCATCAAATACCCGTCTCGCCGGAGCATTCTCCTTCATTCGAACGACATGGCCGAGCCAGCACAGCCGCAGGATGTTAGTACGCTGCACAACATCTATGTCGTTGAGGAGCTCATACAGCTCACTGTTAGATCGGATGCGGAAATTATCGGCAACTCGCCGAAGATCTTACGTAGGACTTTTCTCTGGAATATTCTCAAGGCTGCTGCATCAGTGCTTAACAGGGTCCATGCCTCTGCGACATAAATAAGCACGGGTATAATGAACGTCTTGTAGGGTATTAGTTTTGTCTGCGACTCAATTGCCTATTGAGACCATAGTAGCCTCTGTTGGCAAGAGTGATCCTGCGCTTGATCTCCAGCCTGACATCATTTTTGGTGATAACGGCGGAGCCAAGATAAATAAATTCCTTGACTGTATCAAAAGTATAGTTATCGGCCGCAATCTGAGAATGAATACTTGTCTCTACTTGTCGATAACATATAACATATATTTTGTTCATTTACTGTCAGACCCAGCTTAGTAGACTCCCGTTCAATAGCACTAAAGGCAGCAGTAATATCCATAAAGAAAAGAAATTATCACTAGAACTCTTAGGTTGTGTAGAACTGAATTTTATGGATATTGACAAAATGCTTGATGAACTTTTGGGGAAATCTTAAGCTTCAAGCATGAACTAGAGATCATAACAAGCATGTTATTATTGAAGCCTCTACTTATGTTTTCTTTTTCTCCTTTGTAACCAAAGATCAGCAATGAATCGTTTTTTCGCTACTCATAAGTACTCATGAAATTTTGAATATATGTGAGTCAAAAGTATTGAAATTTAACTATGTACAGTGATTCATTTGTACTCACTACAACATTGAATTATAAGTACAGGTTACAATGAATATGAGTACAATGTGGACATCAAACTCATAACATTCGAAATATGTTTGATTCATACGCCTACTCATTCAGATTCATAACTTTGGAAAAATATTTATAATACTCATAAGTGATTCCGAATCACTCGAAACAATCACACAACCTTCTAGTGAGTATTGTAGGGTTCGTATGCGAATCATACTTTTTTTTGTGATTCTTGCAAATGTTGAGTAGAGGAGAGTCGAAATCAACAACATCATATGTATTGTTAAGTATGAGTACAATGAGTACTTCAAACTTTGAATATGGGTAGTATGAGTATGTAATTAAAATAAGTATGAATTCGTATAAGTATTAGAAATTATGAATATAATTCGAATCTACTCAGTGTAACTCAGTGTTTTGAGTGTGGCGTATGAGTGATATGAAAAAAAATTAATCATACGTCCGATTGAATAAAAATTATTGAAGAGGAAAATGAATATACGACGACAAAGTGGCGTCTCTTTCAATTTTGTTTGCATTACGAAAAATAAAATATTTTTTTTTTGTTACATTTTCTTTACCAATGACCCCTTCACAGGATATTAAACAAAAGGATAAGGACTAAACAAAAAAAAAATTTTTTTGTTGATAAAAGTAAGTGGGGGTTAATGTAGTTTGAATTCAAAGAAGAAAGTTGTTGTTTAAAGAATGTTTTCGGGCAAGTGGTGAAGAAGTTTTTCAATAAATGGGGAAAATCAATGGCGAAAAGAGTGCGAAATGAGTGTTTAAAAATCATTTGGTGGGTGATAATGAATTAGTAGAATAAATGAAATATTGTATATATTTCAAGCAATTTTAAAGCAATATCATACATAAATTTGTTCTTAAGACTTCATTTTAATTTTTTAATTTAAAAAAAGGATTGTAGAAAATTACTTTTTATCCTCTATATACTACGGATAAATTTTTTTTTTTTAAATTTCTTTTATTTTCTTTAATAAGATTCCATATTTATGTCTATGCTTTCAAAAAAATATTATTTTTCTACGAAAAAAAACGAAAAAAAAGGGCACAATTGCCTATGGAATGTTATTGCCAAGAGACATGCATGACATTGATAATGAAAACAAACAAACAAAAAAAAATTCGAAGAAAATTATGAAAAAAATATGAAAATAATGGAAATAATAGCACAATACAAACAACAAAAACAACAACAAAAAAGTAATAATAAAACAAACAAAAGTATGAAAATGATGGCAATTCTTGAGTTTATTATGAATATTGTCTGCATTTGAAAGTGACATGAAATACACACGTATTTTTGAAATTCCTTAAAGGATTTCGTTTTTCCTGCGAATTTGTTCCTTTCTACCCATGCGGAATTTATAAACAGATTAAGTTGCCAGGTGACATGGCAACAAAGCCTGTTAATTTACAAGGAGAGGAAGTCGCCCATATTGAAAGCGATATCAGAGATCAGATTTTTAACAATAAAATTTTCAAGAAAAAAATTGAAGGATTTAAGGATTTATTATGGCAGAGGAATACATTTTATTTTCTTCTACAATAAAATGATAGAAATTTTATTTTATTTGAAATGAGAAAATGTTGTAAATTTTTCGCCATGAAGTGCCTGAATTGTTCTGGCTCGAAAACCAATAAAGTGTTGCTTCCGTAACCAGCCAAGTCAACCCATCAAACTGATCAGAATTTCATCCTATTGGGAAGTATTAGACATGAATTATTAATACTACTGATAAATAATAATAAAACTTTAATACCAAATATACTGTGACGTTTTTACCTTTTAACCCTTTGACGACCATAGGCAAGTATGCTTGCCCGGGGGTTTTTGGCTTATATATTTGTCCAGGTTACAGATAGAGCAAATATGTCAGAGAATGTTTTATAGAAGAAGATTGGGGCAACAACAATGTAGTTGAATGCAAAGCCCTATCTGGCTCCACTTGTACTCTACGAGGCTCCAAATTTGGCCAAATAATGGTCTTTATACCGAGGGCTACTACAGGGTAAAGATAGGGCACAAGGGGATGGGAGTCAATTATTTTTTAGATTTAGCCTTTGTCAATCAAAAAATATAATGAACAATTTTGTATAAGCTCCAAACTGCCTAAAAATAGTCATTTTATGTTTGGCAACTATGTTTGCCTATGGGTTGAAGCGAAAATTATCATTCCTAAAAAACTGTAGAATTAAAACCTATAATATTGTGAATTATTTAGTTAGCACTTGCTATTTTTTCATAGAGCTGTGTCTCGTGATAGTGGAGCAGTCCAACCTATATGCTTTACAAAAAGTGGCGTATGTCCACTTTGATCGTTTCCGAGTTTAAGGCTTATATGGGTATTATCATACGTATGAGCTTAGTGAAACTCCCATCAATACGTCTGTATTGGTCAACTGATTCAACATTTCACCAAGCTCAGATTGCAGGAGTCATGCCACAGAACCAATTTGAGGAAATTACAGCCAATATTCACTTTTACAACAACAATAATGCTGATGTTACTGACCGTGGTTACAAAATCTGTCCAATTGTAGAGCACATTAACAAGGCTATGCCTGACGCATATACATTTTCCAAAAAACTCTCAATTGGTGAACATATGGTAAAGTTTAAGGGACATAATGCCATGAAACAGTATATGAAGGACAAACCTATTTCATGGGGATTCAAACTATGGTGTGTATGTGAGTCGGAAACTAGATACTTGTATAATATTGACATTTACACAGGAAAAAAAACTATTTGTTGAACACGGTCTTGGCGAAGCTGTCGCCCTGCAGTTATGTAAGCCACTGGCAAAAAAGGGGCTGAAGTTTACTTTGATAATTTCTTTACTAGTCTAAACTTATTGCACATTCTCCTGCAAAATGAAATAATGGCATGTGGCACTATTCGATGTAGTAGAAAGCACATACCGAAGAATTTTCCGGCGGATAAAGAAATGAAAAGAGGGGACATAAGTTACTTCATGTCAGAAAGCATTTCCGTCGTCAAATGGATGGACAATCGTGGTGTCTATCTCGCCTCAAATTTTATTGACCCAACAGAGTTAATCAAGGTCAAGCGAAGAGTTGCTGGACAAGCTTATAAAATAGATATTGATTGCCCTCTGATTATACAGCACTACAACAAAGGAATGGGAGGCGTTGATCTAATGGACCAAAAGAAAATTTATTATGAGTACGATCGCAGAAGTAAGTGGCGTTTTTATTTACGATTGTTCTACGACCTATTTGAGCTATGTATTCATAATAGTTATATAATATATAAGAAACTCATATTGGCTAACAGTTCTTCAATCAATGTGACTTCAATTGAATTTCGAGCAGCTTTAGCCAAAGAACTGATACGTTGCTTCAATTCAAGAAAACATGCCTTTTTAGCGTCAACCAAATTTGGAACTCATTTTATAAGTAAAACCAAATCTCTTCATAAAATGGAGAAGAGTGAATGTTGGAAACGCTGCTGTCATTGTGCTTCCTATAAAAAATATGTTCGAACAAATGTTTTTTGCGTTCAATGCAATGTGTTCCTTTGTTTCACTACATTCCGTGATTGCCTTGGAAACTATTACGAACAACACTAATTATAAATATTTAAGATTTATTGTATTTACTTTATATTTTTAATAAAAAAAAACTAATTAATCATATCTAAAAATTAATAATTTGGGAGAAAAAAATTGCTTTCAACCCATAGGCAACTATATTTGCCAAGCGAAATGGGGGACTTAGAGGATACCCAGGAGGACAATTTTTTTTTTCGTCACTACTATTAGGCCACAGATTATTAAAATAAAACAAAAGGTTAAATCGCTTCAGCCGAAAATGTTTGGTCGTCAAAGGGTTAAAAACGTCCATAATATGAGCTCGTATATTTTAATTAAAATTCTTTATTATTCCCACAATGCTGTGTGCCACTGCTTACAACTTGATGTAAACAACAACAATTGTTCTTCTTTGTTATCCCTCTGTTTACATCCTTTGCATTAACAATAACAATCACTAAACAATTATACTACAGATCTTTGTAACGGAGATCTTCAAACCACGATTACGCTCTTCAAACACACAGCATCTTCACACACTAACTCCGATCGCCTGCTTTGCCTTTTATATGGCAGGGTAAACAGCCTGATAAATGTTCTTGAAGGCGAACGTTCGTGACTTCATATTCCAGAAATCTCTATAAATGTAAACATCATTGTTTACTTTTATTATTGTAGTGTTGTTGGAATATTGTATTTTTGTTTATTCGTTTAAAATTTTTTATGCTGGTGTTTGTTGTTATATTTTTGTTTACTTGTTTACCATTGTTTTAATTGCTGCTGTTTGTTGTTATATTAAGCAGTACTATAATTTGTAAACAGGATTGTTTACTTGCATTATTTTGTTTAGCAGTTTTTCTTTACAATTTTAATCTTAAGCGATGTAAAAGCTAAACACCAGTATCTAGATCTTTCATTTTCGTAATAATACGACAAATTACCACTTGGCGGCTATTAATCGAAACCCCTTAAGATAATCGTACAATAGTCACCGCCGCTATATCTCTAATATAATTTTGTATTTTGTTCATATGAAATATGAAAAACTATATTTTGGGCGACTTCCTCTCAGCAAATTCTGCTACAAACTCTGAGAGTATATAAAAATTGCCATGAAAAGCTTCTCAAAAAATCTGACATCCGGAGTCGAGTTAAAACTGTATATGTGGCCACTCATATATCAAATTAACACACATAATACATACAGTTTTGGCCACGAATTTAAGACACGACATATGATGGACTTATTTGTGATAATTTTGTGATAATTGAGAAATCTCAAGAAACCCATGATATTTTGGAAAATATACTTTGGAGTTTTGCCGCTTCGGCTCTGATGGAAAGCAGTACGTCTGGCGCCCTCCAAACCTAGAGCATCATCCAAAGTACACCCTAAAAACAACATGGTGGTGGAAATGTGACGGTGTGGGCAGCATTTTCCTAGCATGGTGAAGGTCCCATTTACAATATAACTTCTAAAATGGACCACCATGTTTACAAAAATATTATAACAGACACAATGATACCATTCGCTAAAGACAACATGCCTCCAATATAGAAATTTATGCATGATAATGACCCTAAGCACATTTCACGTCTAGTGAAGAGTTGCTTAGAGTCAAACGATATTATTGTTCTTAAGTGGGCAGCTCAATCCCCGGACCTCAATCCAATTGAGAACCTGTGAAATGATGTTGAGGAATATTTACGAACAGTTAAACCAAAAAATTCAAGCGATTTGTGGGAAGAAATTCAAAGGGTTTGGTATGCAATTCCAAAGCAACGTTATGTGGCATTAGTCGAAAGTTTACCCGGGAGATGTGCTGCTGTGATGAAAAATAAAGGATTTCCCACTAAATAATAGGTTTTTTTTTATTAAGCTGAGCTTAATCTAGAGAATAGTGTTGTATTATGCCTATGTCTTAAATTCGTGACCAGGTAAAATTTGTGTTTATGTATATAATATGCAAATAAAAATTCTTAACCGAATATAGGTAAGAAAATATTATTAATTTTTCTTCATAACAAAAAAAAATAGCATGGATCCATAATTTTATGTAATAAAATATAAGGGGTTTAAGAAGCTAGGCCGCAATCCTAACTGAAGGACTGTAATGACCAACCCATTTCTTTACATTCCATAAAACTTGCGTCAATTTCTTTCTCGTCTGTATTTTTTTTTTTTTTTTGCATTCTCAAAAACTCGGGTTCATTCCCATTGTGTTAAATCATATAAATGACGTGTTTTTCTTGTTGTAATAAAATTTACATTTTTAACACGAAACAGATTGCAGGTGTTATGCTGCTTTAGACACAAAGCAATATAAACTGAATTATGAGTAGCTCACTAACTAAGTGACTGGCAGGTGTCTAACCTTACCAATGGGACTCATTTATGAAATATTTCTAATACAGGCTTCATAAAACAACATCTTGATTTAAAATAATTCCATGGAGAAAAAAGTCTTCTTTTTTATTTTCTTGGGTTTTTTCTTTTTTTTTATTAAATCCTGAGCAACATTTGATTTCCCATCAAGCAGATGGCAGATCACACTGAAATAGAAAACAAGTAAAAGGAATTATTTTAACTAAAACCGGGCTAAATAAGGCTCTACATTATCCATAAAGAGATTATACGTGCGGAGTCCTTATGGAATAACATTACCACCCTAACTTACTTACTAAAAATAGTCATGATAATCCTTTAATCAGGATTACAACCAAGTTTACCCGTATTGCATGTGCTAATTTTATTCATGGGTGACGGAACCCGCAGTTTAAAACCGATTTAATTTACTCTCAGAATTTTTGCCACAAAGACTGCTTGATCTTCTTAGTTGTCGAAGTAATATTTCGTTTTGTTCGCAATGTCTAAGCCAGGGATTTAAACCACCGGGTTGTCTTTAATAATAATCTACCATACCACCTACTAGACTATGGCGGCTACTGTCACCTTAACTTTAAAACTAAAATACCTTCTTGGAATGTTATTCACAATGGAACTTTTTAGTCAACAAAGAAGGTTAAGACTTTTAACAAATCGAATATGATCCGTTGCTATATTTCGAAGCTTATCGACCTCGCCTAAAAGGAGACATAAATTTTATTTAATTTTTGGATTAATTTAAGCCACTTTGTTCTGTGCATTTAATAGATACACATGACTTGTTAATAATATTGTTACGTTTTTTTACCTTTTCAAAACGTTTAAAAAAAATTGTGTGTTTTGTTTTAGTTAAAATTCTTTATTATTCGCACAATTCTGTGTGCCACTGCTTACAACTTGATGTAAACAACAACAATTGCTTTGTTTGTTATTAATCTTTGCACTCTTTTGCATAAACAATAACAAATCCTTAGATAATTATTCGCCAGATCTTTGTAACGGAGATCTTCAAACCACAATTAATCGCTTCAAACACACCGCGTCTTCACACAAGACTGACTGAACTTTTGCTAACTCCGGTCGCCTGCTTTGCCATGCCTTTTATATGGCAACGTAAACAGTCTGGAAAATGTTCTTGAATGCGGATGTTCGTGACTTCGATTTCTCGAAATCTCTATAAATGTAAACATCAAACCACGATTGTTCTCTTCAAACACACCGCGTCTTCACACAAGACTGACTGAGAACTTTTACTAACTCCGTTCGCCTGCTTTGCCATGCCTTTTATATGGCAACGTAAACAGTCTGAAAAATGTTCTTGAATGCGGATGTTCGTGATTTCGATTTCTCGAAATCTCTATAAATGTAAACATCGCTGTTTACATTCATTGCTACTGTTTGTTGATGTATTTTGCTTACATTTATTCTTGTAGTGCTGTTTGTGGATTTTTGTTTACTTGTTTACCATCTTTTTATGCTGATGTTTGTTGTTATATTATGCAGTGCGATAATTCTTCTACCCAAGATAGTACCAAACAAAGGCTGGACGTTTGCAAAAGAGGTGCTGTATAGCCTTCAACTCCTTCTCATCTCAAGACACCGCGCATTAGTCCGGCTGAGGGTATTCAATATGTATATCTCTGTAAGCGATGTCAAATTATAAAGCCTAATAAGGAACTCAATCACTAGCCTTATGTTGAATCCATTCTGAGGGTGCATGCTTTTCCCAGGATGAGTTCATAAATGGGTGTTCACAGATTATGAGAAACCATCACATAGCCTAGAAATTGACCCGATAAGGTCCAAAGTCTTATCTTTGTAATTGCAGGTTTGTGTAGAAACATTCAGAGCTTGCTTTTTTTCTCCTCGACATTAATTTTTTAGTTCAATAATGCAGAGATATTTGACCTTTGTTTGGATTTTTTTCTTCCCCACAGGAGCTCTTAAAGTTTACTTCTTTGTAATACTGTTGCTGCAGTTAATAGATACCCTGTTCAATATCACAATAAATGTACACGTTGTAAGAGCTTTAGAAAAACTTTCACTTCATTTCAAGATTTCGGATTCGGTGTACGCCTACATATCAAAATCAAATTACCTACTACATAAGCCTCCAAATTGCTTCTTTAGCGCTCTAATGGCACTACTTTGCTTTCCACAAGACAATAACCACGAATATTCTTGCTCGAATGCGTGGTTCCATAGGAGTTTTCTAAACAGTATTCTAAGTCTATCAATATATATTCCCATTAAACGAAAATACTCTCTTCTTTTAAAGAGCGGTGTAGAGAGAATAAAAATTCACGTGTGGCGAATATAAAAGAAGAAATCGTTTTTCAAATCATTTCTACTCCATGCCATGACATGTCTCAACGTGATGTGCCAGTGATTTATTATTATTGTTGTTGTGTGTGAATTTTCATTGATTGTGTGTGTGGGTTTTCTCTTTACTGCTTCTGTGTTTCCGTTTCCTTTGCAGTGTTTTATTTGGTTTTCTACGTTTATTTTCGTTTCTTATTTTCTTTTTTAAATTCAATGCGTTTATTTTAATTTTCATTTTTCCTTTTTCTTCATTTTTTTCATCTTCTTCTATTTTATATGCCACATTTGAGTAGTTTTTCATTTTATTCCTATGAAAATGTCATGTGCTGGCAAAGGAAAAGACAAATCAAGTAAAAAGACTAGAGACTAGAGAAAGGATATTAAATTCAAAACAAAATGCCACTTTGACAAGTTGGATAGAAGTAGTTTTTCTTTTTTTTAATTCTATTTTTATTAATTTTTTTATGAAATAACAACAAAGTGTCGAATAAATTTTTTATTGTTTTTTCTTTTCTTTTTCCTCTTGTTTTGCTTAATAAAATAAAACAATGAAACAATAATATTTGCATGTGTTTAATATTCAAAGTGTGGTTTTATTAAAATCCTCATAAACTAAATGGCTGAAGGCAACGAAAGAATTAAATAAAATGCAATAAACGTATGAAGCATCAGAAACAAACATTTGTTTCTTAAGGATAAATTAGAATTTTAATTAAAATCGCTTTAGAAATGTCATAAAATATTGTTTTAAATAAAAAAAAGTAACAACAAAAACAAATAAAAACAATGTGAGGCAACTCTATGATTGCATTTGTTAATTAAGAAATTAAACAGAATAAAAATATTGTATTGTAAATGAAAAATCTAGATACTGGTGTTTTGCTTTTACATCGCTTATCAATAAAATTATAAACAAAAGCTACAAAAACAAAACAATGAACTTGTTTACAAATTATCATACTGCTTAATATAACAACAAACACCAGCATAAAAAATTGTAAACAAGTAAACAAATATATAATAACAACATACCTCTGTTAGTGAGAAATTTCTGTTTGCAGAAGCCTTCCAGAGCCATTATGTGGATTGAAAAGAGATTAGACTATTCAAGAATAGTGTGTGATTAGTAGCTGATCTTTTTGACTAAACACCAGAGACTCAAGAAGCACTTTGTCATAATAGCAATTACCTCCTAAACAACGATGTTTACATTTATAGAGATTTCGAGAAGGCGAAGTCATATACGTTCGCCTTCAAGAACATTCATCAGACTGTTTGCTTTGTCATATAAAAGGCAAGGTAAAGCAGGCGACTGGAGTTAGTGAAGTTCAAGCAGTCTTGTATGAAGACACGCTGTGTTTGAAGAAAGTAATCATGGTTTGAAGATCTCCGTTACAAAGATCTGTCGAATAATTGTTTAGTGATTTGTTATTGTTTATGCGAAGGGTATAAACAGAAAAATAACACAAAAAGGCATTTGTTGTTGTTTACATAAAGTTGTGAATAGTGGCACATAGAATTAGGCGAATAATAAAGAATTTCAATTAAAACTAAACACAAATTTATTTTTATTTTATTTGCAAAATACGAGCTCATATTTTAAACACTTTTAAGATGTAAAACAAAAATTGAAGTCGCCGTAGTCTAGTAGGTAAGGTCGTGGCTTATTAGACATGAAGAATCGGTTCAAACCCAATGTCAGATACGTATCTCCAACAAATATGAAAAAATATTTTATTTTACTTCCTCTCAGCAGGTCCCGCCATTCATGTACAAAATTAACACACACACACAGAATAAGTTTTGTGGGAAGGTAGGTGGTAATCCTAACTGAAGGGTTGTTATAACTAATTATGTATATATGTATGTATGTGTGTGTTCAGCTATCACGATCCATATTGTCTGATGATTTTTATACCACAGTCTTGTCATATCTCTATTTGAAATAAAGTCGAAATAAATAATAAAGACTTAGGTGGTGGTTGTTAAACTGCTACCAAATCGTAACTAAGTTATCTAATGGATCAACTAGATTTCCATAAATAGAACAAGTCAAACGTATTTGTTTAGAATCCACTGAATTCTTTCAGTACTTCGACGACTAAAACTTTTTTCTCTATTTGGAGATTTTTTGTTTTTGAGAAACCTAAAATGAAATGTCAAAAATGTTCGCTTTGTTAAGGCCAGAGATCAAGTACAGATACTCGATGTAAAAGAAAGTGTTCTACTACTCTTTAGACACACAGTTTCTGCAGAAATCATTCGAGGTAATGTCAATACTCTTGGCATTCCATTTACCAATTAAGCTATAGCCTCGTGATGGATGGCTACGCTTATTAAATAAAGAGACTCTTTCATATCCATATCAGTCCAACAAAGCTTAGTAATACTGTATGTGCGCTTAAGTTACTCACAAAATTGAGTCTTTCTGCACAACGACTGTAGAAAATTAAACTAAAGCTTCTACGCCGTATAATATTTTAGGCCTGGCCAATTTATTTGAAATATAGCTTTCGATGATAACTATAAGATCCGGTACCCACATAAGCGTTATCCTTGAATAAGATTTTCCAGAGAATTTGCAGCACACATCGAGGTAACAAAAGTAGCAGCCTTGTTGTTCAAATAAATTAAGAGATTTTCTGGGAAAATACGGACAATTAATGCACCGCTTGCAATAAGTGTATGATCTTTCCCTGGAAAATAATATAGTGGTTAAGTAAACTGTACGAAAGTCTAATATGTGAGCCCTTGTCATGCATTCAACTCAAGTCAACAGTTTGTTTTGAATTATCCAAAATTTCGCCAAGAAATTGTAGGAAATCAATGAACGAAAACGGACATCACTGTGAGGTATAAAGTGATATGCCCACCTTTTTTACCGTCTTCATGCGATTATTTCCCTAGGAGCGTTTGAGGTCTAATATAATATCCAGATATTCTCCCACATAGGAACAAGGATGATTAGTCCCGAATTAGATCCATATAGGCGCAACTATTTTGTTCTGATGTCGTCATATCTCCGGATTATATTTAATCGATTGTGATATTTCAAACGACATCTGTGATTCAAACTTTCTTTCTACTGAACATTTCCTTGAATACACTATAATGGCATACAAGTTAATGGGTTGAAACACCTATAATTGAAAACCCTATAACATAACCTCAAAATTTTTAAAAAGAAATCCATTCCATTTTTCTTTATGGTATCACTTGAGCCATCACGTTTCAGATCAGGAATATCCCCTAAACTTAGAGGCCGCAGAAAGTCCTACCTTCGCCAACATGATCCAAAGCAGTGGTATGCCGAAAAGTATTCTCACCGTGTGTGGCGACAGCACTGATGCTGTTTACTTACAATGTCGCTTCAAGTCATTGGAACAAGCTACAGGCAAGCAAAGATCACCTTTGTCGCCTTTACGGCAACCTTCCAAACTTGAGTGTTCCAAGTGAGAGATCATCCAGCACGACAACCAGATATTATGCTTCAATGTTGAATTGCAACTCTATTGAATTTAAGATAGGGTAGTCGAATTTAAAGCCTTTTTGCCTAGCGAAAAGCACTGTTTTAATTTTGAATAGATTACTGGAAACTCAGCTATGCATACACTTTTCCTCTGATAGACTTAAGGCTTGTTGAATGTGATCAGAGATGGTGTACTCATTACAGCTTGCTAGCCTTTTCCGTATACTTGAAGATTAGATGAGTACAGCAGGGGATCGAGATCGGATAAGTATAATATTACCTGAGGTCTAAGGTACATGGTAATGAAGGTGAATTCTATCACAACTTAAATGTCTCGGACAATAACAGCGGTTCCCCCGCATAGTCTTGATCGGTAAAGGCCATGTCACTGAGCTTGTAGAGAAGTTCACGTAAATCATCCTCACCAACTTGGAGTGAATACCAGATAGATTACGCTGAAGAAATTTCAAATTTCACCTAGTACTTCGGGACCAACAGGGTTGTTAAAAGTAATTCCACAAATTTTCCTCACATTTTTTTCTCTCATTTTTTTCTCAACTCGTTTGCTCATCACCAATTCTGCTCCAACATATCATCAACAGCATTAAATTGTACATCCATATCGAAAGAGCTGATACATTTAAGCCTTTGGAGAATGAAATATTTAAAATGAAAAGAAGATTTGAAACATTTAAAATCTCTTCGTTTAATTGTGTTTCCATTGTAAGCAAATTAAATTTTGTAATACGGATTAAATTTATTTCACTTAATCTGTGCTGTTCTGTACTGTTGTGTATTCCAACAATAAGAATTTATAAGTTTTACTTAATGAAACTCAACATTATTGTCTTCTAACAAATGTACTAATACACTCTCTCTCTCTATCTCTTTCCTATGTATGGCTATCTCTTTCTCTTTAATTTGATATTTTATTTGAATCGCTTTAATTCTCTCTTTCTCTCTCTCTCTCTGTGTGTGTTGTCATTACAGCAACAGCATTAAGCAGTACAATTGAATAAATTTATAACCATAAAGAAGCAGAAGAAGAAGAAGACAGGAAAAATTAGAAGAAGAAGAAGAACAAAGTTTTCTAACAAGTAAAAGTTATTACCACAGACAAAAGCAACAAATAATAACAAGAAACATTAGAAACAAAAACATATTGTTTGCTGCTTAACAACTCAAATATAAAAGAGAGGAGAATAATACGGCTCTGATGAAGACAATTTTTGTATTGTCAGACGAGAATTAAATGTTCTACAACAACAACAACATTAAATAGAAATAAACAAAAACAAAATGCTAAAGTTAAAGCTTAGAGCGTAACAAGCAACGGCTACAAAGCAATGTTAGATTTAAACATTCCAACTACAACGACTCTATCACCTCCCGATGGTGATATCTTGAAACGCATTGCTTTCGAACAAGAAATGACCAACACATTGCACTACGATGCCCAAGAGTATGCGCCGATTTTGAAAAATTCTACTACTACAACAGCCGCAACAGCATTCGATTGGCATCTAACGCAACAGCTGCAGGCCAAAGGCGAACAGGCATCGTTAGCTTCTGCTAACACAACCTCACCAGCATCCATAGCAACGGCACCCATGGTGAATGCAGCAACAAATTTCATTTACGATTGGTGTAATCAATCGTCATCATCATCCTCCATGCCATATCCCAGCATTAATACAGGCAACGGCATCGATATTGCAGGCAGCAGCAGTAGCAACTGTTCATATTACTCATCATCAAGTTTAAATGTCTGGAACAGTTCATCAAATGATACATCGCCGTAAGTATTAATAGACAAGTAAGTAGTATACCATTTAGTGCCAAGAAGATTTTCCTAGGAAAACTAACTAACCAGTTGAAGCGAAAGAATAACTCTCAACAGCATATGATAAGGCACCTCTTTTTCTTGTTTTTATTTGTAGAGTAGTTGTTTACAATGTCCTTGGGACACAAATGATTTTTTTTATTGAAAATGCTTAAGTGTTAATGCCATGTCATTAGAGCCATGGCAACTATAAGCTCTATTACATTGAAAATTTGTTTCCTTGAAAGTATGTATGATTTTTAAGAGAAGTTGTTACTGCAGCGTATAAGTAACATTAATTAAAACCTCTTTTGGACATTGGAGCGTATGAGTAACATTAATTAAAGCCTTAGTACACTGGAGCGTATAAGTAACATTAATTGAAGCATTTTTGGATACTGGAGCGTATAAGCAACATTAGTTAAAGCCTTAGTACACTGGAGCGTATAAGCAACATTAGTTAAAGCCTTAGTATACTGGAGCGTATAAGTGATATACAGTAAATAGGAGAGAATATTCAAAGGAGCATACAGCAAAAAAAAATTTATCGCATAAACATAATCGGTTTCTGGAAGTTACATCAAAAGAGAATTAAGGAAAAACGACGTTGCAAAAGTCATCGTGTACATCGACTGCAAGCATTTCAGATAAGCTCCGGTCTGTGTACCATCACAGAGTACTCGCTCCCGATATCGCTTCTGCTAGAGTAAGTCTGGCGGAAGTACAAGTATGTACGTCCATCTAACTCACACAACAATTAAAACCGGCTAAGCTTTCACATTCACTGATGGTGGCTTGGGGTAGTAGTTACTACAAATTGTCTACAAGTCGTGAAGCCCGCGTTTGAATCCCAAAGAAGTTGAAAAAACCTCGATTTTGATACCAAAGAAATTAAAAAAAAGTTTTCAAACTTCAAATAACGCGGTCTCATCCCCTTATATACTATCCATCTAAAAAGCCCCATCGTCCCCTGAAAAAAACTGCGATTTGAATCCCGAGGGAGTTAAAATGCAAAATGTTGACCATGGTTTTCGAATTTCAAATAACGCGGCCTCTTCCCCTTCTATACAATCCACCTAGAAAGCCCCATCATCCCCTGTAAATGGTAAAATAAGAGCATTACAGAGAGAGGTTAGGCAGTGCCGGCACCTAATGAGGAAATAGTAGGATTCCACTACTACAGCACATACTCGGAGGATGCTCTTTCTAGGCAACGATAGATGGCAGCACTATTATCCTAAGACCCGCTAAAGCAGACCAATAACCTGTTTAGCTGGTACAACAATAGATTAAACAAAAAGTTAAACAAGACAGAATAACAACTGACCGGGACTTATGGCAATAACAGCTGCCAATTGGATAAAATGGAATATGCTTTGTGGAAGCCATATGCTTTCAAGAGGGGTAATGAAATAAAAACCATTCACAAAGCCGCACATACTATGTTGATTAGGTGCTAAAGCAAAAGGCCTTCAATTTTGATTTTTCGAACAAAATCTTCTGCTCATTCCCAATTGTGACAATTGGGACTCGGAGACCGCATAAGTGATTGTGGAAAAGCAATTACATATAGAAAGAGCGGCATTTTGATGTGCATTGTTTTTTGGAGGTTATTGTGGCTGTATTAGGAGAATAACCGTTATCGTCTGTGTACAGCACTATGGTTATATTATAATCAACTTTTTTTGTCTCACAATTGAAAATTTTGAACTGCTTAGAAAGTATTTGGTTTCAACAAAACAGTGCCACGGTTTATTGTAGGAGATGTTAAGTTATTTTATTTAAGGCGGCACATCACCCTTAAAGGAAGCTGTCTCACTTAGGCCAGCATTTAGCACCATTGTGATATCACAATAAATTCTAGCGATAAAGCATTATTTACAGGAAACTATCCCGAGTCCAAAATAAGTCTTTTTTATTGCAGCAATCTTGATATCAGGGAATAACAGATGTCTGAAAATGAGAAGTCAAGAATCTTCGCCTTTTTCTGACAAGAACAGGGCACTAACAGTTGAGGCGAAAGACACAGTATTTCTGCTCTTCAGACCCACAGCTCCTGCAGAAGTCATTTGTTGCAATGCCAAGTCATTCAGCTTGTCTACTAAAAGGAAAGCGGCCCATAAGGATCGTCATTGTGTGATGGATAGCCAAACGACTTGAGGACAGAAGCGAGTCGGTCCTCTTCTTGTCCAATCTAGCAATATTGCACGTACTCTCTAGCTGCCAAACGGGATTAAGTATGTCTTGTGACATATAGAAGATTATCGTATTGGATCGGACAAACTCATCAGCGCGCAATTCCCAACAATATCTCTGTATTACGGAACCCGTACAAGAGTTCTCTTTAAATGATCGGAAATTTCTCCGAAAATTGTTTGGCATTCATGGACAAGAATTGACGTCGAAGACGTCGTGCATGAGAAGCTTCCATTAAGGGTAATTTCACGTTTCAATATGGGCCTACATGATCGGCCTAAAGCGAGGAATAAACATCTGTAGAGGAAGTGCATGTCGCCCCCTACAATCGTTATTCTGATGAAGCCTTTGATCACCAATTGTATAATTGATCACTGTCCTGTCCTATTGGACATTCAGACTACTATGTGCATATAGCATGAGTAATCAACTTATTGGAACTTCCACTAAAGGAGGCGACTTATCTTCGTTACCTGACCTTATCTTACATGGTCTTGCTTTATAAGCTTTTACTAGGATAATCAAAAGAGCAATACTGTGCCCTTCAATATGCATACATACATACATACATCCAAACATACATACATACATACATACATACATACATACATAATTGGCCATTACAACCCTTCAGTCAGGATTACGGCCTAGCTTCTCACAGCATTTATGTTGTGTGCGTTAATTTTATACGTGATTGGCGGGACCTACAGTTTAACGTCGACTCCGAACGACAAATTTTTTTTGAGAAACTTTTTCATGGCAGGTTTATTTACACTCAGAGTTTTTGCTGAGAGGAAGTCGTCGAAGAAATATTTGTTTTCATATTTTCGTTTTGATGTCTCACCTGGGGCTCGAACCTGGGCTTTACGCCTAATAAGCAACACACTACCTACTAGACTACGGCCCTTCAATATATTGTTTATAATTTCTTATCATTCATTGGCTTTAATTTCATCAAATTCCCACCACAAATGGCATCAATTGTTATATAAATTGCCGTAAATACTAGGAAACAAGATTAAGCCTGATTGCTACAAGCGATATGCCTGTCATGCCAAAATCATTATCGAGTAGCGAACCCGCAGCTGGGTAAGTAACTACTCATCAAGGCTTTCAATGTAATTATTTTGTTTATTTCGAATATAAACGTATTTGAATGTCAAACACTTGAATTATAAGGGTTTTGTTATGAGAGGGTACATATCTTGCCATTAAATATTACACTTACGATATAAGGGTTGAGACCTTTTTGACCCTTTTTTCCATTCCTTTGTATTTAATTACTTTCGTCCTGTTTGTTAATTATGATATCCGTTTTGGTTAATGTATGTAACAAGTCTTCCTTTTTTTTGAGGTTGCTTTGACATTTCTTAAGCAATTTTAATTGTGTCATGCAAATTTGTTTGAGAACAATTTTCATAAAAATAATTCCGTTAAAATGGTTTGACAAACAAATTTATGTCATGTCGCATCAATATATTCCATGAAGAAGAATATTTTTTATTTTCTAAAGGACGTTGAGTCATTGAAATTAATTTTACGCACTGCTTCTATAAGAAATATTTCTTATTACAATACCGTTAAATAATACGCCATTATTGAGCGAATGAATGAATGAATGAAGGAATGAATGTTTAAATGTCGTGTAAATTACTAACATGTCACGATGACATTGAGATATGAGTAGCTTAGTTTTCTTCTTTCTTTCTATCTCTGTCTTTTGTTCTTTTTCTCTCTCTATCTCTGTCATTCCCTTTTCTTTGTCTTTATATTGCTTGGTATTCAAATTTATTTTGTCAGTTTCAAGACACAAAGACGCCAATCATGCTTTACTGAAAACAAAAACGAGTGCAACCAGCATTATTTGTCACACGGTTTTCAGTGGTTTTAAATGCCAAAACAAGTGTTTTAGGTTTCATTCGAATGGTAGCCGAAATTTTGATCAGGCATTGTAGTAGTCGCCGTGGTCTAGTAGGTAGTGTGTTGGCTTATTAGACGAAACGCCCGAGTTCGAATCCCAGGTCAGACATCAAAATGAAATATGAAAAAATATTTCTTCGGCGACTTCCTCTCAGCAGATTTCTGGCAAAAACTCTGAGAGTAAATAGACCTGTCATGAAAAAGCTTCTCAAAAATATGTCGTTCGGAGTCGACGTGAAACTGTAAGTCCCGCCACTCATGTATAAAATTAAAGCACACAACATGAGTGCTGTTGAGAAGCTAGGCCGTAATCCTGACTGAATGGTTGTAATGGCCAATTATGTATGTATGTATTGTAGTTTTTAGGGAACATTTCTGTAGTAAGAGAATAACTTCAAATGGTAGCCAAAGTTCTCAGCAGGCATTGTAGTCTTCAGACGAGATTTGTACATGGAAATAATGGCTTCAAGCTCGAGATAGTGTTTCTGTAATAAGAGAACATATACATACATACATAATTGGCCATTACAACCCTTTAGTCAGGATTACGGCTTAACTTCTCACACCACTCATGTTGTGTGCCTTAATTTTATACGTGAGTGGCGAGACCTACAGTTTAATGTCGACTCCGAACAACAGATATATATACTAGCAGCTTTTAAAGCATTAAGGGATTTCAGAATAATGCTCCTAGGAGCTATTAATATCGACCGTGAGGTTTGCTAAGGGAATTATTAAAGGGAATCCGTACATGTGAGCGTTGATCTCTTGAGAGTTTTGTCCACATTATTTGCCAATATCCGTGTTTGGCTCGATATAAACATGTCTTAATTGGCTCACCATTTCTCTAACAGAGCTAACACTATTTAATATCGGATTGCTAAATAAACCCTTAGGCACTCATACTTTAGTCAACAAAGTCCAGATGTTGATCGGTTATTCATGGTAGTTTAATTAGCTCTCTGGCTTCACTTCATAAGCCTTTTCTCGCGAGCTTCTTTCACTGACTCTTCGGTATAGCCTTTGAAAATTACGACCCAATTATCGAATACAACCAGTTGAATATGTATTGGGTGGACCATAATACATACATACACATACATAATTGGCCAATACAACCCTTCAGTCAAGATTACGGCCTAGCTTCTCACACCGCTCACGTTGTGTGCGTTAATTTTATACGTGAGTGGCGGGATCTACAGTTTAACGTCGACTCCGAACGACAGATTTTTCAGAAACTTTTTCATGACAATTTTATTTGCCTCTTCTGAGAGGAAGTCGCCGAAGAAATATTTTTTTTTTTCATATTTTGTTTTGATGTCTGGTCTTGGGCTCGAACCCGGGCTTTACGTCTAATAAGCGAACACACTATCTACTAGACTACGGCGACTACAACTCTTCTGTATAGTCTTTGAAAATTACGATTCAACTATACGTTCATTTGGATATGTATCGGGTGGGCCATCTGTCGGTATAAATTTGAAAAATTGGTCACTTCGAATCTGGCAATACTTATGTCATTCTATTCTGTCACAAAATTCAGTATATTATCGCCACTGCGGCTTGTGGAGCGGAGGTTCTTATACCTTTGAAAGTGGAGACGGCGCAACCACTACGGTCAATGAAGACATCTATCGCACTATGATAACCGATATTTCGATATACCCGCTCTTCATGGTATTGATGTGAACAATGTTTTGTTTCAATAGGATGGTGCAACTTGCCACACATCTCATGCCACAATCGATTTATTGCGTCAAACGTTTGATGGCCGTTTCATTAGCTGAAATGTTGATATCAAATGAGCCGCCAAGAAGCTGCGATTTGCTGCAGTCGGGCTATTTTGTGTGGAGCACGGGTAAAGAAAAGTATTATGCGGACCAACCAGAGACAATTGAGCATTTGAAGGTCAACATTCGTGATTCCATTGCTGAGATACGACCTCGAAAATTGCTCCGATAGAATGAGGTACGGTGAGGCGGAATAGTAATGTCAATTGGCCGCCAAGAAGCTGTTATTTGCTACCGTTGGATTATTTTCTGTGGAGCGCCGTTAAAGAAAAGACAATAGACAATTGAGCATTTGAAAACCAACATTCGTTATGCTATTGCCGAGAGTATGGGTACTCGAAAATTGTACTAAAATTGGTCTGATTGAATGAAGTAGTCTGAGGCCAGCAGCGGCATCCATTTGAATGAAATAATATTCCATTTCTAATCGGAATAATTGTATAATTTCAAACGGTTTTTATTTTATTGCATTTTTAAATTTAAACTTTGAAAGGACCCACCCTTTAAATAATTCTTGAAATCTTTTTCAAGAATTAAAAAAACAGAATTCATTATAACAACCTTACAACACCTCTCGCTTCTTCATAATATTTTTTCTTTTCGTGCATGTCTTTCGTTGGATTTGCATAAATGTGTGCAAAAAAAAAACATGTCATCGACTGACTAATTGTCATGTCTTTCGATACTTACAACTAAAATGGCAAAAACCACAAGGATAAATGTAAGCATATCCTTTAAATGTTCTTCAACATTTTAAATTCGTGCTTTAAAAGTATGATTAACAGTAAATTTTTCATTCCCTGCTGCAAGCCAAGCCCCTAATAATAATAACGTTTGTATGACATTCGTTTTTTCTTTCAATATGTTCGTTTTAAAACTCCTTGGTCACAAATACATACATACATACATACATCAGCGTCTATTTCGCATTAAATTTTCTCTACACAATGAATACAGAGAGAGAGAGAGCCATTATTACCATTCAAATGATTTAAATTTCTTAAGGATTTTCTTACAATATGTTGCCTTTGGTATGAAATTATTTTTTTATTTTATTTTCTTCTTATTTTTCATGCTTAATTTAACGTTTATCTCTTTTTAATAATATGCTTGTAATACATTTCGTCAGACATATATATTCCTGTGCTCCTTGTTATACATCTGTGGTATGTGCTTATGTATGTATGTATGTAGATTAGAGCTGCCATTTGTATAGATTTTTTAAACATCAAATTAAAGCGGAAGTCTGTAAAATTTATTTTTATTTAATACCCATGCTGTTATTGCGTACACCTGTTACAGTGCGTAATTGCTTGTACAGTGCGTGGAGAAAGTTGTGGTACAGTGGATGATTTAAAGTGATAATGGGCTTCCAAATGAAGGTACATTTAAATGATATTCGTGTTCACATACCATGGCAGTATCCCAGTATTATAATGAAATAAAGATGTCATCATTCATTGGCTCATTGGCATCGTATCCAATATCAGTTCTAAAAAAGAAATTTTTTCATAATTTGCATTTGTCTCAGTGTTGCAAAACTGAAATTTTGAAATGGTATTGAACTATAACTGAAAGAGTACTTTTTTGCGTCAAATGGTAGTTTTGTAAAAAAATGCATACATACATACTGGTCATTATAACTCTTCCCACCATTTATTTTCTGTGTGTGTTAATTTTGTACATGAGTGGCGGGACCAACAGTTTAAAGTCGACTCCAATTTTATTTACTCTCAGCGTTTTTGCCTGAAGGAAGTCGCCAGAAAAATAATTTTTGATATTTCATTTTAATGGAGATGTCTGACATGGGGTTTGAACCGTGTGCTCACGTGTAGTAAGCCCGCACACTACCTGCTAGACTATTTATTTATTTATTTTTAATACACATACAAAAGGGAAAAGAAAAATTAACGACGAGAGAATAACAGCTGATTCGGAACGTAACAAAATGTTGATGGAACGTAATGTAACATATGTACGTTCGTTCGTTTTTAGCATATGAAAAGCAATCCGTACGGATTGGCAAGCGTTTTCATTGCTTGTCGTATTCTAAAAACAAACGTACTTTGCGTGGACGTTTGGCTAATCGGGGCTAAAGCCTAATTCTACCTTTAGCGTTACGTTGAACGTGTTGCTAATTCATTAACAGTTGGAAAGAGTAAGACATAAAATATGTATGTAATAATAAAAAGTACTAAAAGCGTTGCAATGGTACTTCGGTATTTTTGAAATGAAAAACTACTGAAAAAAATACTAAAGTACTGCATTTTTTCAACACTGATTTGTATGCCAACAATTTTGTTTTTTGAATAAAAAAAAAAGGACAGTGAGCAACAAAAGAAACTGTACACTATGCATAAAATTCTCACCGAATCATCAAACTCAATTATTATCACTTAAGGAGAGTGTCCGAAAAAATTTGAAAATATTTCGAAATTTTTTGTAATTTTTTTTTTGTTTTAATTTTAAAAACTCGCAATGAAATAATTTTAAAATAAAAATAACGGTAATTTATTAATGCATACATTTTCTTTTTAATGTACAGTTTCTTTTGACGCTTACTGTATATACTTAGTATAAAGCCGTCATTAGAGGCTTTACTGTAACTTATTCTGATACTCTTATTCTTGTTCATTTGCTGAATATGCTATTAATCAAGAGTTTTGTTGTTTACATTGTCCTCTTTACAAGAAACGGAAACATTTACCGCTAATTGGATTCTTTTGTGGTTTGTCGCAAATTGTTTTTAACAAATTTTTCTTCACTTTTCTTGTCTTTATTCACTCACCACACTCTGTCTCTCTCTCTCTTTCATACACAAGAAATAAATTGAAATGAAGTATTTAGCAATTAATACCACAGACACTCACGCACACTTACTCATTCACACACTCACTCATGCACTTGTTCACTTCCTTACATATTTAGTTATTTCTACGTTAACACCAGAACAACACAAACACAAGCACACTTCCTTCAACTTAAAATAGGTGTGAGGTGACATGGTATACTCGTAAGCTGCACAAAAAAAAATGTTGTCGTTGTATGCGTTCTCTTTTAACAAAATGAAAACAAAGAGGGTATAAGAAGCAGAAAGCAAGAAAAACAAAATACAAATACCGTTATTCATTAAATTTACATCTACGTTTTCATGTTCTTTTTCACTATTTCCGTATTATAACACAAGACCAAGAGGCTTGAGAGTTTTAAAAAAACCATGTTTTCAAGTTTACACTTGTACTCATACTCATAACCATCTATTGCCTAAGAGAGAGAGAAAGAGAGAGAGAGAGAGAGAGAGAGGGAGAGGCGAAGAAAACCAGAAACTCATTTAACACAATATTAATTGTAAACAAAAACTGTAACGTTACTCATGTTATTAAAACATGGCATGGCGTGGCAAGTAAGTCAAACAGCCTAGTACAGTAAAGGTCAACTAAATAGTGCAATGAATTTATTATGCCTTATTTCACTAATGATTACTATTTCGTATTCCTTTGCTGTTAACCCTTGAACAAGTCATGTGGGTGCTAATGGCAGTGTAATATACAAAGGTATAGGATTAACATGCTATTGCTCGGTAGGTGAGATTTATTTTCTTCATTTGATTTAATATTGTTTTGTTTTGTTTTTTTTTTTCTTATTCTATTGCCTGTAGCTTACATATGTTACCGTAATTAAATGTAAAAAATCCTCATTACATATACACTCGTTGTTTTTAATTGCAAAAATTTCTTGGGGTTTTTATTAACGCATTATGATGATGAATTGATTGGTTGCAACTGATGCAACGTGTACATATATACAGGGAACACGAATGAAGTGGTGGTTGTATAGGGTGTTTTTTATAGAGGTACTAGCTGTACCCTGCGCGCTTTGCTGCACTACAAACTAAAATAAATTTGAAGGAAAGACATTAGACAAATATCCAATTAAGTTTGAACCATTTTATTGATTTTGTTTCCCGTTGTCCAGATGATTCAGACGAACGGGCCTGAGTAGTACGCATTCGATCAAGTGATTCATTGTTCAAGTGATTCATGCGAACGGATCTGTGCGGAATGTACTCGAAGATTTTTCAGTCTCAATGCTGATTCTGAGGCTAGTAATGCTCTTTTCTTTTCTTTTCAACACAGGATCAAATGCACAGTTTACGATTTAATTAATTTCGAAGAATTTTCAGTGGCGCCACCTGTCGGAAATTGGTTATACCAACTTAGAAACCTTCGTCGGCTCATGCGCAACAACTTTGCTAAAGATTAAATGCATAGTTTACGATTCCATAAAGTACATTCATTTTTATATATATAGATAATTTAAACTTGAAAAAAAAAATAAATAAAACAAAAGTCTACGAATTTAATTTTGGTTATATTTTTTCTTATTTGGTGAATTTTTTCACAAATGTTGGTTACAAAATTTTTTTCTTTCCCTTCTATCTTTCCCCCCGCGTCGTTCTTTACACTTTATTTTCTTTGGTTTTATACATCAAGAATCACAGATAGCATACTTGTAGGGGTAACTACTATGCGTATGAGTAATATATTTCAAATGTAATTAAATATTAAGTATGTAGTATGTAGCATACGTGGGCATGGCCCCTCGCTCATTTGGAATATCAACATAAAAAGTAGCCTATAACTCCTTCCAGACATACAGGAAGATACTGTGAAAATTTCAAGAAAATCGGTTCAGCCGTTTAATCGTCTATAAACTTCAAACATACAAACATACAAACATACAATCAAACACACATTCATTTTTATATATAAGATAGAACTTTAAGTTGCAATAAAACAACGATGGATTATTCGATTGACATGAATTTTATTTATCCGAAAGATAATCTTGTGGCATTACATTTTAAATATGATTTTTGGCATATGACCGCCACGGCTGGCGCGGTAGTCCAATCTGGACGCCCATTTTCGATGACTTTTTCCAACATTTGTGGCCGTATATCGGCAATAACACGGTGAATGTTGTCTTTCAAATGGTCAAGCGTTTGTGGCTTTACCGCATAGACCAATGACTTTACATAGCCCCACAGAAAGTAGTCTATCGGTGTTAAATCACAAGACCTTGGAGGCCAATTCACAGGTCCAAAACGTGAAATTAGCCGGTCACCAAACGTGCCTTCAATAAATCGAAATAAAATTGCACTATTTGCAAGCGTTGTTCAGGCGTGAGTCTATTCATGATGAATTGCCAAACCAAACTGAGAATAAATCACTTGACAGCTGTTAAATCGGTCGCCATCTTGAAAAGTAATGCCAACTTAAAGTTCTATGCCTCTATAAAAAAACACGCTTTATTAATCATTTTTTGATAAAATTGTAGAAGGCTAGGCAAGAATAGCGTTTTCGAGTTAGGTAACGGCGACAATCATTTTTGTGCCTTAAAAATTTAATAAAATTAAAGACATTCTCTCACACTGAAGCTTTAATAACGTTACGTTTTTACCTTTAAAAAAAAAGAACGTTTAAAATATGAGTTCATTGATTGCAAATAAAATAAAAATAAATTTTTATTTAGTTTCAATTAAACTCTTTATTGTACGCATTACTTTTGTATGCCACTGTTTACAACTTGAAGAATACAACAACAACTTGCTTGTTCGCTATTCTTCTTTGCTTACAATGCAGATCTTTTCAAGGGCAATCTTCAAACCACAACTGTTCTCTTCACACGCAACACGTCTTCACACAAGACTGACTGAATTCTTACTACTACTGGTTGCCTGCTTTGTCTTGCCTTTTTAAACCGCCCACGTAAACAGTCTGATCAAGGTTCTTGAAGTCGAACGTTCGTGGTTTCGCTTTCTCTAGAACTCTATTGCGACTTCAGTGCTGTTAGTGTATTTTGTTCACATTGTTTGTTGTTGTGTTCTCGCTTACTTATCTATCCCCTTTTCTTTCATACTGATTGCTGTTGGTTTACTTGTAACAAGTTCGTTGTATTCGTTGTTGCAGCTTTTGCTCATTTTAATGTTAAACGATGTTACACCTTTTCCATTTTCGTAACAATAAGTTTCAATACCTAAAATGCTTTGCTATGTCAAGCATTCTTTAAATTTCTTTAAGTTTTCTTTCTTAAGACAACATTTTAAATTTGTTGCGCTCATCATAAATTCCCTAACAATATGAGCTTCTTCAACCATAACTATCATCATAAGCGTTTTTAATTTCTTGTTCACACTTCTCCCTGTGTCCTTCTATGTAAGCTTAATTAAAAACCATAATTGCTAAAAAAACACACACACACACTGTGATGATCTAATGTCACAAAGTAAAAATGAAAAGCAAAAAAACAAATACTTGGTGAAAAAGTTAACCAAAAAAAAAGAAAGAGAAAGTAAAACTTTTGACATTCAAAAATAGAAAAAAAAATACACAGAAAAAGTACGATCGGTCAAGTTCGCCTATGAAGAACAAACTCTCAGTTACAATTATTATGCTCTGGATGTCTCATCACACTTACAGTTTGTAGCCCATAATACGGTGTTCAGATATGCACCTTTATTGCGTAAATCACAATAAACGCCATTATTGATCTTAATATTTCATACAAAGTTTCAATTAATTATTACGCAATAAATACGCTAATTGTTATAACATTAAGTAAAACGTAAAATGCAACACTGTCATAAGTATGTTCAGTGCACATACATATTACAATTATCCGAACAGTTTTTGTTGATATTTGACAACTCAATTGTCAAGAACGACAAACAAAAAAAACGGAAAAAACAAAATAAAAACAATGTTGTTGAACTACCAGCTGTTTTGTTAATCAACTGCCAAATGAATATTGAATAAGCAGCTGAACTGTGTATATTGTTATGTTTGAACACTTAAAATATTATACTCAATAAACCGAATCTTGACTCAATAAAAGTGCATATCTGAACATAGTATAAGCCATCTAATGATTTAAATTGGACCATCGATTATGACGAATCTGGCAATACTTATGTCATTCTATTCTGTCACAAAATTCAGTATATTATCTCCACTAAACGTAATGAATCGATTTACTTTTGAGTAACGTTGCTATTTATTGGGCCAACGAGAAACTGCTGGATGATGTTAAAAAAAAAATCATCTTTTCGGGAGAAACTCATTTTCAACTTGGTGGGTACATTAATAAGCAAAATTACTGTGCTTGGGGCTCAGAAACCCTCATGTGGTCTTACAGAAGCCAATGCATCTATTATGAGTGACTGTTTGATGCGGCTTGTATAGCGGAGGCATCATTAGCCCATATTTCTTTGAAAATTATGACGGAGCAACCATAACTGTCTATAGAGACACCTATCGTACCATGATAACCGATTTTTTTGTAGCCCCTCTTAATGATATAGATGTGAACGATGTTTGTTTTCAATAGAATGGTGCAACTTGCCACACATCTCATGCCACAAGCAATTTATTGCGTCAAACATTTGATGGCCGTTTAAATAGCCAAAATGGTGATGTCAACTGGCCATCAAGAAACTAGGATTTGACACTGTTGGACTATTTTCTGTAGGGCGCCGTTAAAGAAAAGTGTTATGTCCACAACCGAGAGGCAATTGAGAATTTGAAGGCCACTATTCGTGATGCCATTAGTGATGTCCCGTACATTCGAAAAAATGCACGAAAATTGGTCCGATCAAATGAGGTACTGCGAGGCCGAAATGGTGATGTCAATTGGCCGCCAAGAAACTGCGATTTCCTCTCGTTGATCTATTTTCTGTGGAGCGCCGTTAAAGAAAAGTGTTATACCGACAAACCAGAGACAATTGAGCATTTGAAGGCCACTATTCGTGATGCCATTGCCACCCTATATATTCGCAATTTCCTCAAGTGAATGATATAAGCTTGAGAAGCTAGTGTGAGAATCAAGATCGTAATCCTGACTTAAGGGTTGTAATGGCCAATTATGTATGTATGTAAAGGGTGTTTTTTATAGAGGTATAGATCTTTAAGTTGGCATTACTTTTCAAGATGGCGACCGATTTAACAGCAACAGTGCAATTTTATTTCGATTTATTGAAAGACACGTTTGGTGACCGCCTAATTTCACGTTTTGGACCTGTGATTGGCCTCCCAGATCTTGTGATTTAACACCGCTAGACTACTTTCTGTGGGGCTATGTAAAGTCATTGGTCTATGCGGTAAAACCACAAACGCTTGACCATTTGGAAGACAACATTCGCCGTGTTATTGCCGATATACGGCCACAAATGTTGGAAAAAGTCATCGAAAATTGGACGTCCAGATTGGACTACATCCGCACCAGCCGTGGCGGTCATATGCCAGAAATCATATTTAAAATGTAATGCCACAAGATTATCTTTCGGATAAATAAAATTCATGTCAATCGAATAATCCATCGTTGTTTTATTGCAACTTAAAGTTCTAAACCTCTATAAAAAACACCCTATATATCAATATCTTAATGGACAGTGATATTCCTATCACTGACATATTCATCCCATATGTAGGGCATCACAACTGCAAAGAAGATTTCAAAAATATTTCATTCAGTTAATAAAGTATGTTTTTACTTCGTTTTTCACAATTTGATGGAAATGTGGTTTTTTATGCGAATCTACAACAAAAAAAAAAAACAATAATTAAATGAAATAAAAATAATAAAAAAAAAAAATTAAATAAAAGCTGATATCATAGCGACAATGTTTTTAAAAAAAATTATCGTCAAAATATCAGCCGTTTAACAGAAAATGAAAAATTAACAAAAAAAAAAATTCTGCTGAAACCGCAGAAGCCGCTTATTTTTTTTCAACTAAAATTCAAAGAATTTTTTTCCTTTCCCTTTTTTTTATTTGGAAAATCTGTTTTCTGGTGTTTTTTTTCATGGGGTTTTTAGCAAAAGTCAACATTAAAATGACATTTTGTGGCAAAAAATAGTGGCAAAACACAGAAATCTGTGAATTTATGAATAAACGTGGTATTTTTGAATGTTAAACATTCAACTTTAAAAAGATTCGTTTTGTTTAAATTTAATGCAACGCTTTAAAGTTAAATTTTTATAGGAAAAAATATTTTTCATAACAATTAACTCACTTAATGTGTGAAAGAATTTCAAATGTATGAGCAGTATACATACAAGAGATCAGCAATGAATCGATTTTTTTTTCGCTACTCATAAGCACTCATGAAATTTCGAGTATGAGTGAGTCAAAAGTATTGAAATTTAACTATGTATTCATTCGTACTCACTACAACATTGATTTATAAGTACAGGTTGCAATGAGTATGAGTACAATGTTGACATCAAACTCATAACATTCGAAATATGTTTGATTCATACGCTTACTCATTCACATTTATAAATTTAGAAAAATACTTATAATACTCATAAATGATTCGAGTGATACGAATCGTTCATCAAAATTTACAGTCGTAGTTGTTGTTGCATTCACAAGAAAAAGAAGAAGAAAGAAAGCAAAGCAAACACACAATCTTCTAGTGAGTGTTGTAGTGTTCGTACGCGAATCATACTTTTTTTTACGATTCTTGTAAATGTTAAGTAAAGGAGAGTCGAAATCTACAACATCATGCGTATTGTTAAGTATGTGTACGATAAGTACTTCAAACTTTTAATATGAGTAGTATAAATATGATATTAAAATAAGTATGAAATATCAGAAATTATGAGTATGATTCATCTTTTTGAATACTCATTGCTGATCTCTGATACATACATAATTGGTCATTACAACTCTTCAGTCAGGACTCCGACCTAGCTTCACACACCACTTATGTTGTGTGTGCTAATTTGTATACATGAGTGGCGTGGCTTACAGTTTAAAGTCGCCTCCGAACGACAGATTTTTTAGAAGCTTTTAATGGCAATTTTATTTACTCTCAGAGTTTTTGCCAGAAATCTGCTGAGTAACAGTTGTCGAAGAAATTTTTTTTTTTTTTTTATTCGTTTTGTTGGATATGTCTAACCTCGGGGTTTGAAACGTGGGCTTCTGTCTAATAAGCCAGCATACCAAAATGCTTCAGTTTTCATACACATTTAGTGCTGATCAAGCACTATGTTTACAGTGGAAGGTATCACAATACCTATGTATGTATACTGATCGTAACAACACAGCGAATGTTGATCGAACTTTAATGCAGTATGATCAACGTATACACCACATGACGTGATTGATTGTTGTTGGACTCACAGCACAAGGGTATCGGATGCCACGGTAAGCAAATATTCTTAACAAAAGGAACGTTAACGTATGTTAATCAAGCAGATACACTATATTATACCATTTTTCTTCTTTTCATCGAAATGTATGTCGTTCCCAATGACTTCAGCCTTTAAGGGTATTCACTACCATCTGCCACTCATCAAATGCCTACCATTAGAGATCGCCCATGGCTATATCTGTTCAACATCTGGATATACATAAATCGTATGATACAGACAGTTTGCGGCGTCTTCATTAATGACATCAAAACAACATCTGCCACCTGAGTCCCCTAAGATTTTTGATTCCTCAAATCAGCATAACTTTTTCATCCAATATAAACACTTCTAACTTAGCTAAGTGGCCATTACTTAGTAAGGATTACAACCTAGTTTCTCACACCACTCATGTTGTGTGCGTGAATTTTTTGCATGAGTGGCGGGACCTACAGTTTAATGTTTGAGAGACTTTTTACGCTAATTTTACTTTACGCTCAGAGTCGATGGTTGAATTCTAAACTGTTTGACCCACCACTCTTGGATAAAATGAATCCATACAACATGGGTGGTATGCCAAACTAGGTAGTAATCCTGATTAAGGGTTTGCAATGACCAATTAAGTAAGTGAGTATGTTAGGAAAATAGTTCGAATGAATTATTTAAGCTTTCTATAGAAACTCATAATGGAAGTTAAAATTGTAATCTTCATGGGAAATTTAAAAAAAAAAATTTGACAAACGGAGAACAGCTAATCTACTGAGGCAGAGGTTTGTTAAAATCCATTCCTGGGCAGATATTTCAATAAACGTTGTCTGGAAAATCTACTATTGGTTTGCTTAAGCCAGATGTCTAGTAAGACTAGAAGATTGATACTCTATACTATGTCGGTATAGCGGGATTCAATAGCAAGTTTTCTCTGTCTCCTCACTTCAGAGTTTGCACTCTGAATACTATTTAGATTCACTACAGGGATAGAGGATTCAATACAAATTACTTCATGTAATCAAATTTAGAAAATTTCCAAAACGACATTGCATTGAAAACGAATGTGACCTTTGCTATCAAAAAAAAAAAAAAATGTCTACATATGTATGTATATAACGTGGCATATTGCAGCTTTTGCTTGTCTAAATATGACTTCTTTAAATTAAATTAAAAAAAAGAACTCGCAGTAGACCTGTCATAATATATGCTACATTTTATTTAAATTTATTTTTGTGTGTATGAATTGTTGCAGCAACACTTTGCTACATTTTATTTCTCGCAATCAATGATTTTCTCATCATTTGTAAATACTTTTTTTACATTTTTTCCCGTATTTTCTTATTTTACAGTGATATTTCATTTATTTTACCCTGGTGGCGCCAACTGCTATGGAGCATTCTGTTCGGTGGAATGGTTATTGTGGCGACTGGTGGAAACTTAATTGTTGTCTGGATCGTTATGACAACGAAACGTATGCGAACTGTAACAAATTATTTTATAGGTGAGTTCATCGACTATTTATTACGTTTGTTCGCTTGGGAAAATATTTTTCTTTTCTTTCTTTTTTTCTTTCACTTTTATTTTTTTTCTTTTTTTGTCATTTTTGCAATTTTTCCATTAATTCTCTGTATTTTATATGCAATAACTGTAATGTTTAAATTCCAATTTTATTTCACCTTATTTTTCTTGTTAAATATTTTAATTAAAAAAAAGCTTTTTAATGCAATAAAATATCTCGTAATAAAATATCTCCCGCAAGAAGATTTTTATAAAATACAAGAAATCACCGATAAATCTATAAGAGGCATATATCGTATATTATGTGTGTGTATATTTATTCCTTTTCATTGCTTTAAGGACATAGGACTGTCGCGAAGCATGTTTTTTAACTTTTTATTATTATAATATTGATTTGTTTCAGCAGCGATAATGAAATTAATAAAACGTTATGGTTAACGAATCATTAAATTGTTTATCAATTTTCAAATGAGTTGTTGTTTGGTATACTTTAGCAGTTCCTGGAATGATAGGGTTGCCATCTACTTTGGTTTATGATAAGTGGGTTCCTGTAACTCCACTCATTAGTGGAGTAGACAAATCAATTCAATCAGTGCGGTTTTTAACGCATCAACTGTTTTTTCGTAGTCGCCGTAGTCTAGTAGGTAGTGTATTCGCTTATTAGACGAAAAGCCTGGGTTCGAGCCCCAGACCAGACATCCAACGAAATATGAAAAAAAAATATTTCTTCGGTGGCGTCCTCTTTGCAGATTTCTGTCAAAAACTCTGAGAGTAAATAAAATTGCCATGAAAAGTTTCTCAAAATCTGTCGTTCGGAGTCGACGTTAAACTGTAGGTCCCGCCACTCAAGCATAAAATTACCGCACACAACATGAGTGCTGTAAGAATATAGGCCGTAATCCTGACTGAAGGGTTGTAATGGCCAATTATGTACATAAGTATGTATATATACAAATCCGCTGATGAGAGAAAAGTCTGTCAATGACAACAACATGTTTGAGGCAGTGTTGCGTGGCGGCCCATTATCGATTCCACGACAATACTAACCCAAAATGTCTGTTGAATCTCGCCAAAAAGGATGACAATATATCTTCTTTTGACACATTTTTAAGACTCTTACAAAAACTCCTTTCTCTGTATGTACTTGCTTACATTAGTTTGAGGGGAGAGTGTTGTATAACAGCTATGTTCCTCGTATGTATTCGAAATTTGAAGGATATTATCAGGCAAATGGAAACGACCTATAATCATTTTACATGAAAATAATAAGCAAAAGCTTCAAAAACAAAGACGATCAATATGAAAGAAATGGATAATGAAAACGCAACGAAAGCGAACGCAACAAGAGGCAATGTGTACATAATACACACTAACAAATACATCGATCACGTTCCAAGTAAACAAACAACAACAAGCATGAGAAAAAAAGGGATAGACAAGTATGCAGAATGCACAAACAACAATGTGGTCGCGATAGATTTCTCGAGAAGGCGAGAACACGAACCTTCTACTTCAAGAATATTCGTTAGACTGTTTGTGTTGGACGATAAAAAGGCAAGACAAGGCAGGCAAGAGTCAGTAAGAATTCGGTCAGTCTTGTGTGAAGACACGTTGCGTTCGAAGTAAGCAGTCAGTTTTAAGATCGCTGTTGTGAAGATCTCCGCTATACAGATATAACGTACAAGTGTTATTGCTTACAATAAAGATTGTAAGCAGAGAAGAATAACGAACAAGCAAGTTGTTGTTGTATCGTGAAGTTGTATACGGTGGCACACAAAAGTAGTGTGTTTAATAAAGTGTTTAATTTAAAAGAAAAACATATTTGTTTTTATTTTTGTTTGCAATCAACGAACTCATATTCTAAACGTTTTTAAAAAGGTAAAAACGTAACAATATGATGCGGTCTATGTGGGCCTTCTGTAGTGAGAGAGCTCGATGTGTTCATTTTAATAGAAGAAAACCTCGTTTTCTTGAGAAAATAAGGCTGAAAATTCACTTGTAGGTAGGAGTATATAGCTACATACATACATAATTGGCCATTACAACCCTTCAGTCAAGATTACGGCCTAGCTTCTCAACACCACTCATGTTGTGTGCGTTAATTTTATACATGAGTGGCGGGACCTACAGTTTACGATTCCGAACGACAGATTTTGAGAAACATTTTCGTGGCAGGTTTATTTACTCTCAGAGTTTTTGCCAGAAATCTGCTGAGAGAAAGCCGCCGAAGAAATATTTTTTTTTCATATTTCGTTTTGATGTCTGACCTGGGATTCGAACCCAGGCTTTACGTCTAATAAGCCTACACACTACCTACTAGACCACGTGACTGTAGCTAAAAAATTCTATTATGAGATATTTCTTTACGTGACTTATTGATCTGCCACAATTAAAATCGAATAGAGGTCTGGCTAATCGGTATTTCAGTGTTCATAAGCATTTTAATATCCTTCCTTCTGCAGCTGTTGCAGGGAAGTGAATAGTTTTTATTGCAATTAAATTTGAAATAATTGGAAAAGAAGATGTTCTTGTCCGTTGTTTTAATAGAGTGTCTAGACTTAAACGTCTATGCCAGCATATTTGCAAACGTTTAAGTTTTATTTAATAGACTCGTACGAACGTTCGTACGTGCTTGTAATATTTCTTTTCATAATAATCAGAATAAAAATGTCTTTCAAATATTAATAAAGAGCGAAACGTTTTTGCCCGTAAACATTGAGAAGAAAATGGTTAAGATATTTAAATGTTAATATCATTACAATAATTTATTGTGGTATTTTCCCATAACTTCTTTACTTATAAACGTAATCGGCAAACGTTGGTTTATGAAATAATTTAATCAATAAGGAGGCCATCATGTACTTTCAAGTCATTGTCGAATGTCTTAAACATCTTCTCTTCTTATAAAATTAACTTCCATTGTGTTTTTTCCTCTTCTTTTTACTTTTTTCTTTACTAATTTACAAAATGTAGAATATTTAAACGATAATTTCTTATTTTCTCTTGCGCTCAACTCTCAACTGTTGCAGTGACATTAAGTCATTGTGTTTAAAAGACACTTCAGTGTGCGTCTCTCTTTTAAATTGTTGGCAAATGTTTAAACTGCCATTTAATAAGAATTTTAATGGAATTGTTTCACGGTCTCTTGAGTGACACTTTAAAGAAAACAAAACAAACAAAAAAAATAAATTTTTTAAGATTCCTATTTTGTATTGCAATTTAAGCCGTTATTAGCAGCGAATTAAAGACATTTTATAGTTTATGGGGGCGTATGATTTATTTTCAATAAAATTGTTCACATCACTCATACGTTTCAGAGCAAATCCAGTATTAAGGACTGAAATATAGTCGAGTGTGATATGTTTTATTGCGTTCAAATATATCCGGCATATGCATTAATTCTTATAATTTTTCTAATTATAATTACATGGGAAGCTCTATTCCACCTCTAATCCTTATGCAGTAGGTAACATAGCATTTTTCTTTTATATTTCTTAACCTTTAGCTAAAGCGATAACGTCAAGTGAACACATAATGTTGACAATCAGTCATGCGATGTAAAGAAAAGTTACATACACACATACATACATAATTAGTCCTCTACAGCCAGTACTACGACCTAGTTTCTCACTTCACTTATATTGTGTGTATCAATTTTGTACATGATTGGTGAGATCTATAGTTTGAAGTTCACTCCAAACGATAGATTTTGTGAGAAACATTTCATGGCAAATTTCTTTTAACTCTCAGGGTTTTTGTCAGAAATCTGCTGAGAGGAAGTCGCCGAGAAAATTTGTTTTCGTTTTTCATTTCGTTGCAGATCCCTGAGCTGTGGTTTGAATGGTGGCCTCGCGTCCAATAAGCCAACACACTATCTCCTAGACTACGGCGACTATCAAATTTAAAAAATTGTTATGGGAGTATACGAAAGAGAAGCTGATGCTACTGAAATCAGGTAGCCCAGGGTTACTGGTTACTGTATATGTGAAATCTGAGGAAACCGTCTTTACCACCTGTGATGTTCCAAAGTCCAATGCATAATTTGAGTTCAAAGTTCAATATCAGATGGCAACTTGTTCCATATTTGAACAAACTTGAGCAGCAATTTGTTAAAAAGAAGTCTTAGAACTTTTTACATGATCAAGAAAGAACATATCCAAGGTAATCGTTTTATACTCTGCTCAATAGACTCTAATAAAACATACTGCTTTTACCAAGAATAGACAAAAAGTTCTTGGTTCAACTTCACATTCGAAGCAATAGAAGTCACAACAAACTTGAAAGAATAATTTGCTTTGTGAGGGTATCAAAAATGGCTTCAATTGCTAATTGTCACTCTACTAATGGGCCGAGCTACCAGAACCCGTGAAAATAATACCCTACGATCATAGATCCAATTCAACCAGACTAATTCTCTAGGTTGATAGGTAAGTGGAGGTGGCTGTCAGTCCAAGAATACGGGATTGAAATGCTATCACCTCATACAACCCATACTATGGATACCACAGTGCCTTCAGCTGAAACCACAAATACCAACAGACCATTTAGATCGTGTGCATAGTCAAAATTAAAATAAATTTTGTTTCTCCCACATAACACTGGAAATATACCCAAGAGATGAAGAATAATTTCCTGCTCTACGTTGCCACTATAGATGCTTAAGAAGTCGTTTGTTTTATGTTCACGATGCATTGGTCCATGCAATGTCCAGTAATGTCTTTAACCACCATGATGAATGGGTTCCTTTAAAGTTTGTGTAGACTTCTCATAAACTCTCTATACTCAAACATACATATATACATACATGTATACATAAGTGGCCATTACAGCCCTTTAATCAATATTACGACCTAGTTTCTCCCACCATTTATGTTGTATGTGTTAATTTTATACATGTGTGGCGGAACCAACAGTTTGTATACGCCTCCGAACGACAGATTTTTGAGAAACTTTTCATGGCAATTTTTTTTTTTTTTTTTACTTTTGTCAGAAATCTGCTGAAAGGAAGTCACCGAATGAAATATTTATTCATACTGCGTTTAATTGGAGATGTCTGACCTGGGATTTGAACCAAGGTTTCACGTCTAATACCAGACTACGACAACTATTAATCTCTCTATCAACCTTTGAACATATTTGCTGTCCTTACTAGTCCGTATCTCCAAAAAAAAAAACGTACCAAAGAGTTCCATGGTTGCACCAGTACAACCTTTCTGCAGTTTCGTGTACTACTGCTACCCATATGAAAAACGTCGTGCTGTTCTGTCCTTTCATGAGAGATTCGCAACTGCCGTAAGCTGTCTTAGAATTTGTTGCATTAGACTCTAGTGTCTGGCCATTAAAAACTATGCCAATATCCAACCCAGAGACATTTTCATGCTTATCTGATAGGATATTGAGTAACAAAACTAAAACAGATGGCAACCCTTGCATACTAGATGGAAAAACATGATTTTTTTAAATTTAAAGAAAACAATGAAAAAAATCCCCAAATAAGGTGCATTGTATTCGATTTACATTTACTTTGTAGAAGCCAAAATATACTGCGGCAGTCAGCTAGTTACTTACGCCAATAAATGATTAAAAATTAACAGAATAAATTAAATTAAATAACATAATTATTTTACGTTTATTGCTTATTGTCGAGTCTTAAACATTTAACAGTTTATCTTCTTTAAATGCCTTTACCTTTCTTTTTAACGAATTCCTTAGAGACGTAGGTTACGCCTTCATCTGCACAATAGGCACAATAAATTATCCCCAAATAATAGGCAAATGAATAATGATTTTATCTTAGTATTTCAAAGAAGATTTAAATCTTTTGTGGAAAGGTAAAGCCTAAAGGCCAAACAAAAGAAAATAATTTTAGAAAAATAAAAAAAAAAATAAAAAACTTTTGGGAGTTTTAGAAATTATGGTCCAATTATGGTTCACATTTTTTTTTATTTTTTCCCCCCGTAATACTGATTATTATCCATTAAATACTGAAAATTTTGATTTTGTTTTTCTATTTTTCGAATGGAATACAATGGAAATAAAAGACGCCTTTTATTATTGCCAACATGACTTCATAAATCTAAAGAAAGAAATTTCTTAAATAAAATACAATAAAAATGAAAATAAATGGATGGCGAGGGGAGGGAGGGTGTTTAAAAAAAAACATTTCAGATCAGAACAGAAACAAAAACAAAAACAATAAGAAATAAAAAAGCCAACGTTGACATTGCCACAATGGCTAATAATAGGCTTAAATAAATAACTTTTCTTTTATCGTGTTTGTGGAAAATAGCAACCACCCAGAGAAGAAGGTGGATTAGGTAGAGGCAGTGGCTTACATAAAAATTCCATTTAATTTTAAATCGTTTCATACTGTTTATGTGGTTTATTTCTTTTCTTTTTCATGCCATTGTTAAGATTAATGCTTCCGGCTGTAATAAAATATTAAAAATACAATAAAACTATGACAATGAGATTTTTGCATAATGAGCCAGCTGTACAGAAAGTGGGTTAAAATTCTATGAAAATTTTAATTTGTTTACAGTTTTCTAATCTCAACGATGCCCTATGCCACAATATGGTTTTTGCAGGCGGGGAGTTTCATATACGATACATACATACTGTTACGTTTTTACCTTTAAAAACTTATAAAATATGAGCTCGTAGATTGCAAATAAAAATAAAAATAAATTTTGTGTTTACTTTTAATTAAAATTCTTTATTATTCGCCTAATTCTATGTACCACTGTTCACAACCTGATGTAAACAACAACAATTGCTTTGTTTTTTATCCCTCTGTTTACACACTTTGCATAAACAATAACAATTACTAGACAATTATTCGACAGATCTCTGTAACGGAGATCTTCAAACCACGATTACTCTCTTCAAACACACCGTGTCTTCACACAAGGCTGATTAAACTTCACTAACTCCAGTCACCTTCTTTTCCTTGTCTTTTATATGGCACGGTAAACAGTCTGATGAATATTTGAATATGAATGTTCATGACTTCGCCTTCTCCGAATCTCTATAAATGTAAACATCGTTGTTTACTTTTATTATTGTAATGTTGTTGATATACTTTTGTTTACTTGTTTACAATTTTTTGCTGGTGTTTGTTGTTGTATTTTTGTTTACTTGTTTACCATTTTTTTATGCTGGTGTTTGTTGTTATATTAAGCAGTAAGATAATTTGTAAACAGTTTTGTTTACTTGCATTGTTTTGTTTGTTTGTTGTTTGTTGTAGCTTTTGTTTATAATTTTAATGTTAAGCGATGTAATAGCAAAACACCAGTATCTAGATTTTTCATTTTCGTAACAATATAATGAGACGACCACTACATAGTCTTAAGCAGCTTCTTCTAAAGAGGGATGAGATCTCCACATTAACTACTATTTGCAGAATTTGAATAAATTTCGGTAAAGCATACATATGTAGTCGCCGTAGTCTAGTAGGTAGTGTGTTCGCTTATTAGACGTAAAGCCCGGGTTCGACATCAAAACGAAATATGAAAAAAAAAAATATTTCTTCGCCGCCTTCCTCTCAGCAGATTTCTGGCGAAAACTCTGAGAGTAAATAAACCTGCCATGAAAAAGTTTCTCAAAAAATCTGTCGTTCGGAGTCGACTTTAAACTGTAGGTCCCGCCACTCATGTATAAAATTAAGGCACACAACATGAGTGGTGTCAGAAGCTAGGCCGAAATCCTGACTGAAGGGTTGTAATTACGTATGTATGTATGTATGTAAACCATATGTAGGTTGTAGTAATCGTAGTCTCTTAGGTTCCTTATTGTCCATTATGTTGGTCGATCAGACTACGTTCCACTGTAAACATAATCCTTGATCGGCATTATGTATAATGTATAAATGTATAAAAGCTGAGACATTTTTTTAACAAAGAAGGCAATTGATTTTAGACATTTAAAAAAGAACCTAAGTGCGGAACAATCAAGAAATGATTTTGCAGTATACTGCTCATAGCCGCCGTAGTGTAGTAGGTATTGTATTGGCTTATTAGGCGTAAGGCCACGGTTCAAATCCCAGATCAGACATCTCAAACAACGCGAAATATGAAAAAATATTTCTTCGGCGACTGTCTCTCAGCAGATTTCTGGCAAAATCTCTAAGAGTAAATAAAATTGCCGTGAAAAAAATTTCTCAATAAATTTGTATAAAATTAACGCATGAGACGTCGTAACCCTGATTGTGATGGCGAATTATGTACATATGTATGTAATAACCTAAGTTTTAAGTAGTTTCTGTCTGCAAAAAAATCCTCAACTAGTTCGGAGTAATAGTGCGGCAGATGACGGAGTATTGTGACATTGAGAGTAATGAGATCATGTATGAAATAAGAAAAGAAGACGCTGCAATATATGTGAATATAGTGAAGAGATATGTTAGACCTCTTTTGTTTTATATCTTCGGGCTGCCCGACCCGTTTTTTAACTGAGACCTTCGCTCAGGAGATGTCTCATTCTATCGCAGGTCATTGTGTTTGAGTAAAGGGCAGTATATTATGCCATAGAAGGAGGGATGCAGAGAGTAGAATGCGATGAATTAGTTAAAGCTGTTTTCTGATCGCGAGCTATTGATTGGCTAATGTGATGACTCCATATCTCATAGGGGAGGCAATAGTCGATTGCATAATGACAGTCAACACTGTGGCACTGTGAGTATCAGAGGAAGTTTAAGACACTCTGCTAACACAGCCTATATAGGAAAGGGAGTCTAAGGGAATGGTAGTCATATAATAGCTCCGAGACGTGGACCTGTGTATACCCATACCTCTAAGAGGTCTCAACCCTTATATAGAAATTTGTGATTTGTAATACTGAATTCTGTTGGAGAAGTATTTTTTGACTGTTCGGATTCAATGATACAGATGATAGTGGATATTTTGAGAGTGCCGGATAATAATAACCCAATATTTCCTAAATTTACCATTACTTTACTCTTCTATTTGTTTACATTGACCAAATACTGAATTCAATTAAACGTAGACATTGCCTTGTGGAGTCATGCTGGTTTCCTGCGATTCGTTTTACTTCATCGATACCAGCAGGCTGGTATACATTTCTTTATGAAGGCATTCTAAAAGCACGAAGGTTCCCTAGCTTTAAAGAGATATTCTAATGAGTATTCTAGCCTGGAGTAGACTCTAAGTTATTTCTACAAATAACTTTTCTATTGAAAATATTTGTTAATATGTAAGAGGAGAACAAACTCTTTGAAATATATGTGTTCCAACCCCCATAGTCATTTCACATTATTTGCTGTAAATGCAACTGTGATTTTTAATGTAAAATCTTCCAAACAAAAAATAAAAATTTATTACAAGTTATTATCCATAAACTATGCTCTTTACAAGATATTTTATCGTATATTTATTTGTTCCATCTTAGTTTTTGTTTTTGTTTTTGTACTCTTACAACCAAGAATAAAATACAGTTTTTGTCAACTGTGACATGAAAATATTTTCCCTTTTTTAACGACTATTGTTGTTGATTCTTTTCTTTTCTCCTTTCTCAAAAAAAAAAAAACTTTTACTTTTCCTAAGTTCTGCTAGAAATAACATACGTACGTATGTATCATATAAGCCACAACACATATGAACATAGATTACATGTGTTATTGTCATAAGTTTTCTTTACAAACAAACAAAAAAAAAGTAAATGAAACTATTCATGTGGTTCCTTTACGTTACATTACATACTCATGTCACTTTTATTTCATATACTTTTTCACTTTTTGCTGATTCTTTATCATCATCATCATCATCGTCTTGTCTAAAGTTTTGAATTGAAATAGTTTTTCAACTGCTTCCGGTAAACTTTTTTTTTTTGTACTTTTGTTCTATTTCTGGTCAATATCAAATGGGTGGCAATTTGTATGCATTTCCATAGTTTATGGTTGATAGACATGCATACCTACATACTCGTATAGGGTGTTTTTTATGGAGGTATAGAACTTTAAGTTGCAATAAAACAACGATGGATTATTCGATTGACATGAATTTTATTTATCCGAAAGATAATCTTGTGGCATTACATTTTAAATATGATTTCTGGCATATGACCGCCACGGCTGGCGCGGATGTAGTCCAATCTGGACGTCCAATTTTCGATGACTTTTTCCAACATTTGTGGCCGTATATCGGCAATAACACGGCGAATGTTGTCTTCCAAATGGTCAAGCGTTTGTGGCTTTACCGCATAGACCAATGACTTTACATAGCCCCACAGAAAGTAGTCTAGCGGTGTTAAATCACAAGATCTTGGAGGCCAATTCACAGGTCCAAAACGTGAAATTTGGCGGTCACCAAACGTGTCTTTCAATAAATCTATTGTGGCACGAGCTGTGTGACATGTTGCGCCGTCTTGTTGAAACCACATCTCCTGGACATCATGGTTATTCAATTCAGGAATTAAAAAGTTAGTAATCATGGCTCTATACCGATCACCATCGACTGTAACATTCTTCCTCAATGCTACGCTCTACAGCAGCAATAGTTTCTTCTGTACGCACCGTACAGCGTCTCTGGGGATGCGAGTTATCAATAAGACTAAACGTGGTGCGAAAACGTTCCATGGTTAATCGAATTAACTGCTCTGATGGACGATCTTGTCGACGATAAAATGGACGTAGTGCGCGATACGTTTTCCGCACAGAACCATAATTTTCGAAATAAAATTGCACAATTTGCAAGCGTTGTTCAGGCGTGAGTCTATTCATGATGAATTGCCAAACCAAACTGAGAATAAATCACTTGACAGCTGTTAAATCGGTCGCCATCTTGAAAAGTAATGCCAACTTAAAGTTCTATACCTCTATAAAAAACACCCTTTACAAGGAGAACAAAAATTATTTCTTATTTTTTTTTTCTTTTGTTGTCCTTCAAGAAACTACAAATCTATAGTGATTTTGTGCAGTAATAAATAGAAATACAGTGAGCTTCAAAAGAAACTATATACTAAATATAAAATTCTATCAATCACCAAACTCAACTTTAACCACTTAAGGAGAGTGCCCAAAATATTTGACAATATTTCGAAATTTTTTTCGTAATTTTTTTATTTCATTTTTAAAAACTCGCAATTAAACAATTTTAAAATACAAAATAACGTTAATTTATTAATGTAAATGATTTTTTTTTTTAATGTACAATTTCTTTTGACGCTCACTGTACATCAGCTACAATAGAAATGTATTGGCAGAACAGAAATAAAAAAATTTACAATTTTTCTTATTTTTTATTTAAAAAAAATATTCTTAAAATAGATTTTTAATGCTTTAGGATTGACACACAATAAATTTATTGCTTTTGTTAAAGTAACAACAACAACAACAATCATTGTAAACGATAAAAGACTCTCCACGCCAGGGGTCATACATGCAGGAGTATGTGACTGTAAGTGGTCTTAAGGGTATAAGGATTTAAGCAAATGCTTTTCCTTTCACATGACAAACAAGATACGAATTTATCGATGGTCAGTTAGGTTCATAAGTAACCCTACACTATGCTAAAATAGTAGATAAACACTGAAGTGTGTTCCGACTATTGCCCACACTCTAAGTCTATTACTCATACTTGTATTATAAGATGCCTACCACTGTTCTCTTTATTCATTTTCTACGACATACATACATACATACATAATTGGCCATTACAACCCTTCAGTCAGGATTACGGCTTAGCTTCCCACATCACTCATGTTGTGTGCGTTAATTTTGTACTTGAGTGGCGGTGTGTGTTTGTTTTAACGTCGACTCCGAACGACAGATTTTTAAGAAACTTCTTCATGGCAGGTTTTATTTACTCGCAGAGTATTGACCAGAAATCTGCTGAGAGGAAGTCGCCGAAGAAATGATGTCTGGCCTGAGGCTCGAACCCGGGCTTTATGTCTAATAAGCGTACACACTACCTACTAGACTGCGGCAACTTCATTTTATAAGAAGTAAATCTTAATTTAAAGAAAGAAAAAAGATATTCTTCTTTATCCCCAAAGAACACTGATTGACTCAAACACGATTTCTTTCATGATCAACTTTATACCCTAATAGTTCCTAATATAGAGTGGGCCCTTTATAAGTTTGAAATTTTGCCAAATTTATTTCTCTGTTGAGAAGTACAATTGTTCCGACTAGAAATGGTATATTTTTATTCATAATGGCTGCCGCAGTTGGCCTCACACTGCCTCATTCGATAGGAACAATTTTTGTGCACTTTTTCGAGTGTATGGGGTTCTTATCTCGGCAATGGTATCACGAATATTGACCTTCAAATGCCCAATTGTCTCTGGTTTGTCGGCATAACACTTTTCTTTAACGGCGCCCTGCAGAAAATATCCACACGGTGTCAAATCGCAATTTCTTGGCAGCCCATTTTACATCATCATCTCGGCTAATTAAACGGCCATCAAATGTTTGATGCAATAAATCGATTGTGGCATGAGATGTCTGACAAGTTGCACCATTCTGTTGAAACCCAACTTCGATCACATCAATACCATGAAGAGCGGGTACAAAAAAATTGTATATCATGGTGCTATACGTGTTCCCGTTGACTATAATGATTGATTCGTCCTTATTTTCAAAGGAATATGGGTATATTGGGGAATATTGAAGTCGCCGTGGTCTAGTAAGTAGAGTGTTGGCTTATTAGACGTATAGCCACGGTTCAAATCCCCGGTCAGACATCAAAACGAAATATGAAAATGTTATAAATGAGACTTCACTGTAATCTTTAAATACATACTTTTACTTTACTACTTTATATTATTAACTACTTTATATTACTTTGATATAATATACTTAGCATTCATGGAATTAATTGTCACTATTATATTAGCTTTTGAATTGTAATAATTTTTATTTGACTCTAAAAATAAACAGTCTTTTGAAATACTCGAAATTTAACAGATTGGCGACGAGCGAAAAAATTCAATAAACGTGTGTAAGAAATGGGAAATGAAAATGAGCTATTAAAAGAGATGTTGATGCAACAACAAGCTTGGACGACTAAGATGCTTAAGGAACAGAAGCAATGGATGGAGGCTGTTTTAGGTGCTTCGCAAGCTGGACCTTCAAGTGTACAAAATGTTAGTGTGCCAAATTTTCATTCTTTTAATAAAGAGACTCAACCATGGGATTCATATGTAGAACAACTGGAACAACATTTTGCAGCTTATTCTGTACAAAGTGCAGAAAAGAAAAAATCATTTTTTTTAGCTTGGAGTGGTGAAGCAATATTTGAGCTGTTAAAAAAATTATTTGGTGGACAAAATTTGCAAAATAAAACTTATGATGAGTTAAAAGAAAAGTTAACCGAACATTTTTTGTCAAAAGTACATACTGTTGCTGCACGGTACGAATTCCATAAGTTAGTCATGAAACCAAATCAAACATATAGAGAGTGGGTAGCTGAGCTGCGTGGAATTGCGCGGAACTGCAATTTTACGTGTAATTTAAGCAGTTGCGCTAAGGAGTATACTGACGAGATGATACGTGATATGATAATTCTACATACTCCACACGATCCCGTACGCATCTCTGCTATGCAAAAACTGCAGCCGACGCTAGCAGAAGTTCTACTGATTGCAGAATCATACGAAGCGACAACGAAAAGCGTACAATTAATAAAAGAAAATAAAGAAGAGAGTGCAGAGGGGTTTTCGGATTTAAATTTTGTACGTAAAGGAATACCCAGGAATACTAAAAGAAAAGAATATAAGTCGTGTACTGGTTGCGGTATATATCATGAAAGGGAGAACTGCCGATTTCGTTTTGTTGTTTGTCATCAGTGTAATAGAAAAGGGCACATAGCGGCTGTATGTTTATCAATTCAGAATAAAAAGAAAATGAAAGATAATGCAAACAATAACATTGAAACTGAAGAAGCAACCGATCATATCTTAAGTATAACGGACTTAATAAAAAATGAAAATAATAAAATGTTTATTGATGTTCAAATATCAAACAAAAGTATTAAATTTCAATTAGATTCTGGTGCTTCAACGTCAGTAATTACCAAGAAAACATATGAAATGTTGGAAAAACCCAAATTGGAAAACTACAAAAAATCGCTTTTTGCTTACGGTCATACTCGTTTAAACATTCTTGGTCAAATAACAATAAGAATTAAGTGTGGCGAAAAGGAGAAACTAGTACCATTAGTTGTTATCGATGTCGAAGTTGGTGACAATCTGCTTGGAGCAGACCTTTTTGAAAAATTTGGTTTTACAATTGTTCAAATCGCAAACTTGGAGATGGATTATGCCGATGAAAAATGTATTCAACTCTGTGAAAAGTATAAACATGTATTTGAAGAGGGCATTGGCACTATAAAATCGTTTAAAGCACGTATAGTTTTAAAAGACAACGCTGTACCAAAATTTTACAAAAGCAGGCCAGTTCCTTTCGCTCAACTGCAAACATTTCAAAAGGAAGCTGAACGAATGGTTACTGCTGGTATTTGGAAACCAATCCAGTTTAGCGATTGGGCTTCACCAATAGTGCTTGTTACAAAACCAGACGGTTCACTTCGAGTCTGTGGTGATTTTAAGGTGGCGGTAAATAACCAAATCGATATAGAACAATATCCATTGCCAACACGCGAATCTTTGTTTCACAAAATTCGTTATGGCAAAATATTTTCTAAAATTGATTTAAGAGAAGCATATCTTCAAATGGAAGTTGACGAGTCATCTAAAAGCATTTTAGTTGTAAATACACCAGCTGGTTTGTTTCAGTACCAGCGTATGCCTTATGGTATAGCAAGTGCACCCGCTATATTTCAGAAATACCTAGAGCAATTGTTACAAGGAATTGAAGGATGCGGCAATTACTTGGATGACATAATTATATCTGCTCCTAACATAGAAGAACATTTGAAGCGGTTAGAAGAAGTTTTTATTATTTTATCCGAACATGGTATTAAATGTAAAAAGTCTAAATGCGAGTTTTTAAAAACCAAAATAGAATATCTTGGACGACAAGTTAGTGCAAACGGGATCCTGCCTGATGAAGCAGGGGTCCGTGCAGTAAAGGAGCTTCGATCTCCTCGTAATATTAAAGAAGTGGAAGCTTTTATTGGTAAGGTTAATTACTACAACAACTTTATACCAAATTTGTCGCAAATTTCAGCACCCATAAATCAACTTCGTAAAAAGAATGCCAAATTTATCTGGGGAAAAGAACAACAGTCAGCTTTTGAGACCCTAAAGAATCATATCGTACATGCTGCAGAGTTGGCCCATTTTCAAGAACATTTGCCTATTATCCTGGCAACTGATGCCTCTTCCCATGGGCTCGGTGCCGTTATTTCTCATTTGCTTCCCGATGGAACAGAACAGCCAATAGCATTTGCCTCGAAAACTTTTGACGTACACCAGCAGAAATACAGTCAAATTGAAAAAGAGGCATTGGCCATTATTTTTGGAGTGCAACGTTTTCATATTTATTTGTATGGACGAAGGTTTATACTCCTAACAGATCATAAGCCTTTGGTAACGATCTTTAGCCCTAATAAACAATTGCCTACAATGACAGCACATAGAATGCAACGTTGGGCCATCATATTAATGGCATACCAGTTCGAAATTAAGTACAGAAGCAGCACAGAAAATTCTAACGCGGATGCATTGTCGCGTCTACCGATTGGACCTGGCCCTGAGTTCGATAACAATGAGTATTGCAATTCGCTAATAGAAGTCAAAACACCGATAAATATTGATATTCTCAAAGAACATACTATTAAAGATCCCATACTCAGCAAAGTAAAACTATACGTGGAAAAGGGATGGCCTACGTTCATCGGGACTAAAGAAAAATGTTTAATCCCCTATTTTAACAAAAAATTCAGTCTAACAGTCAAAAATGACGTCATATTTTGGGAGTCATCAAATTGTTCTCGCGTTGTAGTACCAACAATAATTCAAAAAGAAGTGTTAAAATTGTTGCACGAAGGTCATTGGGGAATCATAAAAATGAAAAGATTGGCTAGACAACATTGTTGGTGGGTAGGCATGGATAAGAAAATAGAAAGAATGGCATCAGCATGTGAAATTTGTAGTTTACATAGTGCAAGTCCAACGCAAGAGTACAGCAACTGGCCCTCCGCGATCCGTCCGTGGCAAAGAGTTCATATTGATTTTGCTGGTCCCATTTTCGGTAGCATGTGGCTTATTTGTGTTGATGCATTTTCGCAATTTCCTTTTATTTGTAAGATGTCATCGACAACGTCTTCAGCTACTATATCGTTGCTTTCCACAATTTTTTCTATTGAAGGTTTGCCAGAAACCTTAGTTAGTGATAACGGTCCTCAACTTACATCTGAACTTTTTAAACAATTTTGCTCAACTAACGGTATACAGCATTTAACAACAGCTCCTTTTCACCCTGCCTCCAATGGTTTAGCTGAACGTTTTGTACGTACTTTTAAAACATCAGTAGCCAAGAATATTGAAGATGGACTAACTGTTAAAGAGGCTGTTTTGAAATATGTATCAACTTATCGCAATATACCAAATTCGGAAGGTAAAACCCCATCTGAATTACTTCACGGTCGTAAAATACGAACACTGTTGACTCAAATGCAGAGAAAACCTATAAAACAAGAGCTTGACACTGAAGACAAGAGTTCCAAATACAAAGTTAATGATCCTGTTTTTATTCGAAATTTTTCGAGAGGAGAAAAGTGGATTAAAGGAAGAATTGAAAAGGTCATCGGAAAAATGGTGTACATGTTAAAAACTGATTTTCATAGCTATAAAAGGCATCAAAACCAACTAAGGCCTAGAATTATTAAAAACGAAACAATGAGTCCTTTTTTATATCCAGTAAAAGATTGTATAGATGACGGAACCGGCATCCAAGAAACGGCAGATCAACGGGAGTCGCCTGATAGAAACTCAACTCGTCCTCTAACGATAGAACCAGAACTCAGAAGAAGTCAAAGAAGTCGTACTGCTGTTGCTCGTTTCAACCCGGATGACTTTCGGAAAAAGAAGGAGGGATAATGTTATAAATGAGACTTCACTGTAATCTTTAAATACATACTTTTACTTTACTACTTTATATTATTAACTACTTTATATTACTTTGATATAATATACTTAGCATTCATGGAATTAATTGTCACTATTATATTAGCTTTTGAATTGTAATAATTTTTATTTGACTCTAAAAATAAACAGTCTTTTGAAATACTCGAAATTTAACAGAAAAAAAATTTCTTCGGCGGCTTTCTCTTTGCAGATTTCTGGCAAAAATTCCGAGAGTAAAATAAAATTGCCATGAAAAATTTCTCAAAAATCTGTCGTTCGGAGATGACTTTAAACTGTAGTTCCCGCCACTCATGTATAAAATTAACACACGCAACATGAGTGGTGTTGAGAAGCTGGCCGTAATCCTGACTGAAGGGTTGTAATGGCCAATTATGCTTGTGTATGGGGCAATGATGCCTCAGCCCCACAAGCCGCACCCAACAGTCACTCGTAATTGGGTGCATTGGCTTCTGTAAAATCACGTATAGGTTTTTTGAGCCCCAAATGTGGTAGTTTTGCTTATTAACGTACCCATCATCAAGATGAAAATGAGCTTCATTCGAAAAGATGTTTTTTTTTTGTAAAATCGACATCATCGTACAGTTTCTCGTGGGCCCATCTAGCGAAGGGAAAACGAAGCGTATGGTCATCTGGCTTGAACTCTTGAACCAATTGAACTTTGTAAGGTGGCATACCGAGGTCTTTTCACAAAATTTGAAATGTTCAATGCTTGTGGACGATGGCGAGTTTATTGCGTGTACGCACGCTATTAGGTGTACGGGAACGCTTTCGCTCTTGGCGCAGGAACAGTAAAACCAGTTTCACGAGCTTTAGCAATAAACTTGCGTATACTTCGCACTGTTGGTCCTTCTCTGCGACCAAATTTTGTACGACATTTTCGTGCAATTTCCGACCAATAAATTTACAATAAATCCCAACATTGCTCAAGCCTAAATCGATTCATTACGTTTAGTGGAGACAAGATACTGAATTTCGTAACATATAATGGAATGACATAAGTATCGGCAGATTCGAAGTACCCGATGGTTTAAATTTAAATCGTTAAATGACCCACCCTATACATATATACTAACCATCATACAAGTCTTATATTACAGATACAGCTATTAAGGCCTCTCTATTGATTTAAACTTTTTTTTTTTTTTGTCTTTACTTTCAATATTTACCTCCATTATCTATGTATGTAGTCCATCATTGAAACATACACTCATATGTAGATTCATTTAAATCATTTTGTAAAAAAGTCTTCATGCCACATATTCACAGAAGTGGATGGAATCTCTAGCATATGTTCTGTTTTAAACTTATGGCTTCAGATGGGTGGCGGGGGGAGGTAGTAAAATATTCGATTGTTTACAGAATATTTTTCTTTCTGTGCATTTTCAGAGATTTATTTGATTTTGTTTGCTGCGAAGCAATAGAAAATTCTAATGAAACAATAATAGTAATGGCAGCATAACCAACAACCCTTTAAGCTTTTTGTAAGCTGTAGGCGGTTTTTATTTTTTCCCCATTTTTTTCTCTTACTGGCAGGGTTTCATTGAAAGTTTTATTTGCAGAACAAAAGTTGAATTCATTGGGAAAAAATGTTTGAATTTTTTGATGAGTTTTAAAGTTTAGCATGCAGGAGTGTTTACTATGTATTGTTGTGTAAAAGGAAATTTTGTGGAATTTAAAAAGAGTTTTAAAAAGAAGCTGAAATACTCCTCTAAAACCTTGAAGAAGATTACAAATTCCAAAAATGTTCTTAAAGTCTAAATGCTTTATAAACATTTAAAAAAAAAATTTGGAAAATATTAAAGAAATATTTCAAAAAATTATAATAAACATAATAAAACATATGCCTTTAAAACCCAAAACCTTGATTATATTTTTAATCAATTACTTTCCAATATTTCATAATTTTAAAATAATTAATACATTCTGAATAAACTAAACAATGTCTCCTTCACCATTGATTCTTGGAATTCTAATTATTTGCCAACCATATCATCATCAGCCAGCCAGTCAACCAGCCAGCCAGGTTGTGCATCAAACGTATCGAATTAATACTTTTAACTGGTTTTCAAAAGCACAGAACTCAAGCCAACCAAACACTAATGGCAACAATACAAAGTCATCATGTTAACAAGCATAATGTCTGTGGAATTGACACACAAACACACACATGCACCACCAATAACAACAAAAGCAACAACAATAAAAAATAATTAAAAATAAACCCTATGAACGATATATGCACACAAAAGCATACTCGTGTTGGAAGAAAAAATATATGCTACCAACACTAACCAACGCCAACCGATAATTAAATGCAGTTGTAGAGACAGTCGCCGTAGTCTAGTAGGTAGTGTGTTGGCTTATTAGACGTAAGGCCCGACTTAGAGCCCCAGGCCAGACATCAAAAACGAAATATGAAAACAAAATATTTCTTCGGCGACTTGCTTTGAGAAGATTTCTGGCAACATGAGTGGTGTGAAAAGGTAGGCCGTAATCCTGACTGAAGGGTTGTAATGGCTAATTATGTCGTGTATGTGTGGATTGTTACTCTGTAGATCAGTTCAAGTTCAATCAGCTAACATAATTCCCTGGTATGTTACTGTAATCAGGAATCCTTATAAGATTGTTATGAAACAAGCACAAGCGTCAATCAAGCGAGTTGCATCAAATGCTTGAAGGTAGCAACCGAAAAAAATATTGTAGCTTGATTGTCAGACACAACAAGAATTGAGTGGATCTCCAACTATTCTTGAGTAAGTTGCGAATTGATGTAAAATAGTCAGGATAACGGTGAGACATACTATGGTAAGATTAAGAGAACCGTCTGTGTTGACTTTCACAGAATCCACGGAGCTGACTATGTCTGTGATTTCTTTTTTGAAGAAACTTTTCGTGGCAATTTCATTTACTCTCAGAGTTTTTTTGTGCCAGAAGAGTGCTGAGAGGAAGTCGCCCAAGAAATATTTTTTCACATTTCGTATTAATGATATCTGAGCTGAGGTTTGACTGGCCTTGCATCTAACAAGCCAATACACTAGCTATCAAAGTACAGCGATTTCTTATCTTCTAAGGGATCTACTACAAACTCAGAAAAACAAACTGCGTTAGTCATGTGATTGTATGCCATGCAAGTCTGCTGAAGTTGGGGGATACATTGTTACGTTAAATACCGCTGTGATGTATTATTTATCATCACATGTTATTATAGCTGCAATTTATTACAACAACAACAATAACGTAAAGGAGACTATTGTTGAAAATCCTTTTAATCCGTTACTAAAACCATAATTAATATCCATGCAGTTGCTTCATAATATACCCTACAACAGGAAAAGTGGTAATTTAAATATTTTAAATGTCATGCACTAATGCATCTTTAATAACCAACATCTACATTATGTCATCCACCTTGAAAGATAAGGCTAAAGCTTGATTATATCTTTATTTCTATGATTGATGATGATTGATGATGGAGTAATACAACAAACTTTACTTGACACTTCATAAATGTCATGCACTAATGCATCTTTAATAACCAACATCTACATTATGTCATCCAACTTAGAAGCTAAAGCTAAAGCTTGATGACATCTTTACTACAATGATTGATGATGGAGTACACAACAAACTTCACTTGACACTTCATAAATGTCATGCGCTAATGCAGCTTTAATAACCAACATCTACATTATGTCATCCAACTTAGAAAATAAGGCTAAAGCTTGATGACATCTTTATTTCTATGATTGATGATGATTGATGATGGCGTAATACAACAAACTTCACTTGACTGAATAATTGAGAAATATTTTTACTTTCAAAACAAAAATCAAAATATTCTAAAACAATACACTGTAATGTACACTGTCCCACAGTGTGTTGAGTTACTATTGATTATAGTTGGTCTATGTTGTTATACTTTTAATTACTTTAAAAAAAAATTTTTTTTGTTTTGTTGCTGTTTATTAAATTCATTTTAATGCTTATATCAATTCATTACCTATCAAACACCATTCCCCCCCCAAACCTAGATACAAAATAAACGTATGTGTTGTTTCTGTTTATTTTCATTTTTTCCAGTTAATTTATCGATAGCAGATGCAATGGTATCAAGCCTTAATGTAACATTCAATTACATTTATATGCTGCACAATGATTGGCCTTTTGGTGAGCTCTACTGTAAAGTATCACAATTCATAGCAACACTGAGTATAAGTGCATCGGTATTTACTCTGATGGCGATATCAATCGATAGGTAAGTTAATTATCAATTTTATACACACACACACAAACACAATCAATTATTATTACAAATTATTGCTTAAAATACATGAAATATTTCTCTCTCTCTCTCTCTCTCTCTCTCTCTCTTTCTGTTTGCCTAACGAATTGAGAGAGATTTTAAAATACATCTAATTGAAAGAGAATGTGGTTAATACACATACGTATGTGTGCGTGCATTTATAGGCAGCTCAGCTCTGTATATGTGTGTTACACAGTTACAAATTTAAATATTCAAAAAGCAGAGAAATGTTGATGGCATGTCATCACATAAAATTGCCGAAAAATAGCTTGGCATGCGTGAAAATGAAATTAAATGTGTGATGCTTTTAAAAGCTTAATTTTTTGTGCACAGTCACGACCACATCCACGACCAATTTCATACCCATAATGGGTCTAAAGAAGCCAAATGTTTTACTTGTTGATTTTCGGGTTTTTTTTTTAAATTTTGTTTTTAAATTTTCTGTTCAATGCGTAGCAATGGCATGAATTTAGAAGATTTTTCTTTTTTCTTTCTTGCTGCCTTTGTAAATACGCAGCTTTGGTATCTTTCTCCTTATACCCAAGATGTAGCTAGTCATTGCCTGAAAGGATCATAAGCAATTAAATTAAAACAAAATTCATTTTGTATGTAATCAGTCACTATTAACTTCAGAAAGTTGTTGATTACATTACTATTTAGTGCTATTAGAATTGGATATAGGGAAGAGTCAGTTCTTCAGCATGTATGAAGCAATGCTACAGAGTTAAATGAAAATTCTACTTAGTTGGCCTCAAAATCACTCAACATATTGCATTAAAACATAACTCCCTCTGAATGAAGCTGAGAACTAAGCTGCATTTCAGTGATTCAGTGATTTTAAATGATAGCTCCGAGAATGGATAATGGAGAGTACATACATACCTAATAGGCCATTACAACCCTTCAGTCAGGATTTCGGCCTAGCTTCTGACACCACTCATGTTGTGTGCCTTAATTTTATATTTGAGTGGCGGGACCTACAGCTTAACGCCGACTCCGAACGACAGATTTTGAGAAACTTTTTGATGGCAGGCTTATTTACTCTCAGAGTTTTTTGCTGAGAGGTGGTAGTCGCCGAAGAAATATTTTTTTTTCCATATTTCGTTTTAATGTCTGGCCTGGGGCTCGAACCCGGGCTTTACGTCTAAAAAGCCAACACACTACCTACTAGACTACGGCGACTACTATTTCCTTTTACGACTCAATAATATAATGGATACTAAATGATCCTTTACATACATAAATAATAGAGATCAGCAATGAGTATTCAAAAAGATGAGTAGATTCAAGTCATACTCATAATTTCTGATACTTATACGCATTCATACTTATTTTAATATCATTTCTCATACTACTCATATTCAAAGTTTCAAGTACTCATCGTACTCATATTTAACAATACGCATGATGTTGTTGATTTCGACTCTCGTTTACTCAACATTTACAAGAATCACACAAAATAAGTATGATTCGCGTACGGACACTACAATACTCACTAGAAGGTTGTGTGTTTGGTTTGCTTGTTGTCTTTGCCTCTTTCTTTGTTCTTTTTTTGTAAATACAACAACAACTAAGACTGTAAATTTTGTTGAATGATTCGAGGAGTCACTCGAATCATTTATGAGTATCACATACATAATTGGCCATTACAATTCTTCAGTCAGGATTACGGCCTAGCTTCTCAACACCACTCATTATTTATTTTTTTTATGTCTGGCCTGGGATTCGAACTCGGGCCTTTCATCTAATAAGCCAACACACTACCTACTAGACCACGGCGACTTCTTTATGAGTATTATACGAGTATTTTTTTAAATTTATGAATCTCAATGAGTAGGCGTTTGAATCAAACTTATTTCGAATGTTATGAGTTTGATGACAACATTGTACTCATACTCATTGCAACCTCTACTTATAAATCAATATTGTAGTGAGTATGAATGAATCAGACTACATAGTTGAATTTCAATACTTTTGACTTACTCATACTCGAAATTTCTTGAGTACTTGTGAGTAACTAAAAACGATTCATTGTTAATCTCTGCTGCATACGCACATACATAATTGGTCATTACAATCCTTCAGCCATGATTACGACCTAGTTTCTTATGCCACTTATGTTGTGTGTGTTAATTTTATACATGCATGAGTGGCGAGACCTACAATTTAATGTCGACTCCGAACTATAGTTTTTTTGAGAAACTTTTTCATGACAATTTTATCTACTCACATAATTTTTGACAGAAATCTGCTGAGCGGAAGTCGCCGATTATTTTTTTTTTCGTATTTCGTTTTGATGTTTGACCTGGGGTTGAACTTGGGCCTTACGTCTAATAAGCCAACACACTACCTACTAAACTACGGCGACTTCAAAATATTTAATATTGGTTTCACTATTTTCTATGTAGACGGACTCCTTGAATCCTTTACTAAATAATACAGCACATCGTCTGTGGTGAAGTCTAATTCCATTTAGGGGCCGAAGCAAACGGGCATCCAAGGCAAAGATCGATAAGCCTCCAGATACACTATTGACTGGAACCCATATGGCTATGGCATGGGATATTCAATGAAAATATTTAAGTCATCAATATGGAAACGTGGCGATAATCCAACTACAGAACAGGATTTCCTCGATAGATTATTTAGGGACCATTGCCTCTATTGTAATCGCCATAGTCTAGTTGGTAATATGTTGGCTTATTAGACATAAGGCTACGTTTCAAACCCCAGGTTACACATATCGAACGAAACGAAATATGAAAAAAATTTTCTTCGGCAACTTACTCTTCGTTGTCTTGTGTGTGTGTGTGAGTGATGGTTGGTGAGCTTCAGAAGTAAACCTTTAGATCAAGACTACCCAACATCAATCAAAATATTTCTACTCTTTGTTTATTTTTTCTTTTTTTATTCTTTCTTAACACTCTTAACACTTCCCTAACTTTAAGAATTTCCTTAAAAAACTAACATAATAATTCAATTAATTTACCTGTTTGTTTATATTTTCATTTACTCTCTCCATGTCGAACAACAATGATGGCAACAATGTTACCCGCAACTAACTAAACCATTGAAGATATGTGGCTATAATGAAACCGTTAAAACCACGTATGAGTAAACGTAATAATTTGGCAATTGCTGCTGTCATTTGGTTGGTCTCAGCCATTATAGCCTGTCCAATGCTATTGTTCTTCACAACCGATGTTATAGCCAGCAAAGATGGTCTACGAACAGTTTGCTATTCGGAATGGCCGGATGGTTCAACAAATCATTCGCAACATGAGTACATGTAAGTATTAAAGGACAAAAACAACAACAAAAGGTATGTGACCTTAGGATACAAATACTAAAACAATAATTCCAACAACACATGATGTCGAACATAAACAATATCAGAATGGTAGGTAGGTAGACAGATAGACAGATGGCCAACCAGTAATGGTTGCCATGGGAAATGGCATTAAATAGACACAGAATATATAAAAATGGGGGAGGAAATTGCAAACAGTTGTGTGTTGATGTGACACGAACCATAACCATTGACCCATTGTCTAGAACAATTTAGATTATGTTGCCTTGTCTTTACACTTTACCTTTAACACTCAGTTGCTTCACATTTTCATACGCATATCCGCCTGGCCTGGCCTAGTCACTTGTTTTTGTTCATTGTTTTCATTTGTCTAATTAGAAGTGATTGTTTTGCTACGTTTTTCATTTCAATAATCCTTTGGAATCCTTATTTGTGTTTTCCTTTTGTGAGAAATCCATGGAAAATTTTCGGTTTGCGTGTGTGTAGCTGAAAACAAATGTTTTTTTTCTTATTGTTAATTTTATGTTGAGATCTTCTCTAAAGAAGTCTTTATTGCGAACATATTTTCACTTTAATAGAGACTTGGTTGGCTCCATTAAGGCTGTAACATTTCTTAAATAAAGGCACACAAGCTAGTCCGTAATCCTGATTGAAGGGTTGTAATGGACAATTATGTATGTATGTATGTATTTATGTATACTCTCTAAGCTGCTGCATCAGTGCTTAATAGTGTTCATGTCTGAATGGGTTGGGATGCAAGCAAACAAGGTAAAGTTTGTGGCAACCTCCAGAACGATCCTGGTCTTGCTGTATTTAAGTTTACACGCAGACTCCACATAGCCTCTCCTGGATAGAGAGATGATGTTAACTAATGCGCCTAGACTTTAAATGCGGGTTGTGCGTAGGGTTAGGAGCCCATTACTAGGCACCATAACTTCCATTACTTTCGTTATTCCAATAAGCGTATTAAAATAGTTTTTACACTCCTAGACCTTGTTGCATACTTCCGATTTTTACAACATTTTGGTATTGCCTTATAAACAACAACACGAGCATTAACTGCCCCTACTTTTACTTTAAAAAATAAATCCTCCCTATAAAGAGACTTTAAGTACGTACTAAAATTTTAGTACTTGTATGTGTGAGTGAATTATCATTCATTAGTACTTTGTACATGTATTTAATTATCCCAGACATCATGTGTGTGTGTGTGCATAAAAAAAGAGATTGGATTGGAGATTTTTTTTACCAGCCACCCTTACACTCTCCATTGTAAATGTAATTGTACAACGATGATGCTGAATGACGATGATTTCAATTAATGTTAACAGTAAAATTTTCCAATATGGCTACGCATATTCTCTTTATTAAATAATGAATGTCTATGTAGGAGTACATATATAAGTGAACATATGTATGTATGTATGTATGTATGTATGTATGTGCAGTTATGTTGTTATGTCTGTTCTGCAAATTTAATTTATGACTGAATGAATAAATGTTCGTTCATACATTTGCTCGAATAACGGGGCCTAATGGTATCAATGTTTCTGGCATCGTCCGTAACGTAACAAAGAACGTAACGAATTGAAATGTTAAACACAACACAACGCAATGTAATGCAAAAGCAACAAAACAAACGCAATAAAAGGAATGTAAGATATTAATGAAATTATTATTGAAATGAAAGTGTTTTTAATGGCATTTGAAACGAGGTAAGAACGAGATGGAGGTGGAGGTGGAGGTGGATGTTGAAAAACAAACAAACAAAACAAAAAAAAAAACTGGAAAAAGCACAAATGTTTGTAACAGTAATTGAATGATAATGTTAAAGTATGCCAGGAAATTAATAAGAATTGAATGCCTTTATTTCGAAGTTATTTTCTGTGGAAAAATACAAGGAAATGAATTACATTTGCTTGGCTTTGTTTTTAAAAAGGCAGCACAAACTGTTTTTCTTTTTTTCATTGAATATCGACTTTGTAAAGAAATGGTATGAGAAATATTAATTCATTGGAAATCGTTTACAGTTGGAAGAATAGCATATAAACCCATTTAGGATTTAAGAATGTTATCTAGTGTGTAGGCGATGGAGTAAATCTATAAGCTAGTCATGAAGAAAGCAAAAAAAATTCTGTTGACATCTCTGCTTCAATATCACAATTTCAATTATTAATTAATTTTAAGCAGTTTTTTAAATGCATTCGATTTAATTTCAGTTCGTATACATACATAATACATACATACATAACATAATTGGTCCCTAAAACCCTTCAGTCAAGATGACGACCTAACGTCTCACACCGCTTATGTTGTGCGTGTTAATTTTATGCATGAGTGGCGCCACCTACAGTTTAAAGTCAACTCCAGCAGACAGATTTTTGAGAACCCTTTTCAAGACAATTTGTTTCTTCTCAGAGTTTTTGCCAGAAATCTGAAGAAATCAGAGGAAGTTGCCGAAAAAATATATTTTCTACCACGTTGGAGATGTCTGACCTGGGGTTTGAACCGAGGCCTCATGTCTAATAAGCCAACACACTATCTAATAGACTGCAATTACTTTGTATAATTACTTGAAATAAACCCATCTTTTGCTGTGGTACGTACACCCTCCATTCTTAATTGCGTAAGCAATTCAACTAAAACTGGTTACGACATATACGGGTTTGAAGCAAATTGCTTTTGAGTCTACATGGAATGCAGAGTAGCTTTTATAACATTCATTTCATAACACTGTATGTAAAACATTTATCAAGAAGGCTGTTTGAGTTCACTTTATTAGACGTGAGACCGCGATTCAAACCCCAGGTCAGATAACTCGAACAAAACGACTTCCTCTCAGTAGATTTCTGACAAAATCTCTGAGAGTACATAAAATTGCCATGAAGGGGATCTCGTGAAGGTACAGCCATTCATGTATGAAATAAACAAACACAACATAAGTGATGTGAGAAGCTAGGTTGTAAACCTGACTAAAGGATTGTAGGGAACAATTATGTATATAAGGGATGATTTTTTAAGAGCTATAGGAAAATTTAAAAAAAACACATAAAATTCAGAAAAATGCATGAAATCTTTATTTGAATCGATAGTACGGTCCATATAATTTAATGTTTGAAGATTATTTCATGCAAATGTTGACCGCGACAGCGTCTCAAATGGTCCATCCGCTTAGTCCAATTTTGGCATACTCTTTCCAACATTTCGGCCAGTATCTCTCGAATAAATGCTTCAATGTTGTCTTCCAATGCGTCAATTGAAGCGGGCTTGTCTGTATAGACATGAGCTTTAACATAGCCCCACAAAAAATAGTCTAAAGGCGTTAAATCGCACGATCTAGACTGCCAATTGACCTGTCCCGAACGTGAAATAAAAGGTTCACCGAACTCGCCTCTCAATAAGTCCATTGTTACGCGTTCTGTGTGGCATGTGGCACCGTCTTGTTGAAACCATATGTCATGCAAGTCAAGCTCTTGCATTTTGGTCAAAAAAAGTTGGATATCATATCACGGTAGCGCTCACCATTCACAGTTACGTTACGATTCGCAGCATCTTTGAAGAAGTACGGCCCAATGATGCCACCAGCCTATAAACTGCACCAAACTGTGACTTTTTCTGGATGCATTGGTAGCTTTTGCAATGCTTCTGGCTGATCTTCACTCCAAAATCGATAATTTTGCTTATTTACGTATCCCGAATAGCCGCTTCAGTGGGTCGATTAAACTGACCATAAAATGGAAGAAGCGCTCGATGAACTTTCTTAACAGAGCACGCATTTTGATAATAAAATTCAATGATTTGTAAGCGTTGTTCGTTTGTAAGACGATTCATGGTTAAATTATAAACCAAACTGAAGATGTTTGGCAGTGAAACAAAACACGAAACGTGCGTGAGCTGTTTAAACCAGTGTTGCCAAAAAGATAATAGCTAAAAAAATCACCCTTTACATGCGTAAGAGTACTACAAACATACGATCTATTGTTAAGCTCAAGACCGATCTTTTTCACTTCAATCACCGATGATCTGTTGTGCTTCCTCTCGACAATCCCTAGTCAAGAAACCAGCTATTTCAATAGGTAGAGTGATCAAGTCTTGTGTACTCCTGTTGAGTAATAACACACACATGCCACTTGTTGTCCATTATTGTTCAACTATGTATATACCACAAGCTTTTAAATGCCTCTTGTAAAACCCAGGCCACCTTTACAACTTTACGTTGACGGCTATGTTTATGTCACATGCATTTTATTTATTGTCACTTAAGACGGCAACCACGACACGGCTGTAACGTCAAACTGTTTTAAGAAGATGACAGAATAAAATGTGGTCATCAAAGTTGCCTATGTTTTGCAAAAAATTAAAGAAACCAAAGGAAACTGTGTTAGTGCTCCACTTAAGCCAACAAAGTTAGTTTTGGCTTGTCTTCCTTTAGCGTGAGCTTGTAGCTCATCAATTATTTATAAAAGTCTTTAGCAGGCTTCGCTTAAGAATAAATGCGTTTACATCTCTTGTGCTACTTAAAGCACTTGTCACTTTCAGTTTCATTGGATTTATTTGTAGTCCTCTAACGTATCTAACGTATTACGATTCACGTTGAGACGTAATAAGTTTCACTTTTAAGAGAGAAAAACAAAAAGTTTTCTCTTTTTATGTTGCACAAGTAATACTCGTGTTAATAATGCTTGTTGTTGTTGTTGTTGTCTTGGACTATTAGTTTATGTCATTTGTACTAATCAGTCATTTGACATGACATACATGAAACATATGTTGAAAGTGACTTCATTGTGGGTAGGGGAAAAGTTTTCATGATTTTTAGTTTTCCGCCAGAATACTGGAGCATTAATGTCAAGAGTTTTAGACATTCTAATGAATAGAGAACGTGATTTATCGCTGCGCTATTAATTTAACAAAAACAAAAAAAAACACTTTTTGATGAGGATATGTTTGACCAAAAGTTGCACAATATTTTTGTCTCTGTATGAGTTTGTATAACATTAATGGCTGGCAGGCGTATGAGCAATATTTGCTAAATAAATAAATATCACTCATACGCTTAGTCTCATACATAAGTTTATTGTATGATGATAATGACTTCAGTAGCACTTCAGTAGCAATGTTATTATATTTCCTTCTGCTTATTTATGAAATCATAAGAGTGTGATTTCCTCTTCCTATCGGTTTATATAAAGAAATTTGCTTTAAAAATAATTTTAAATGATTTCCTTATACATAATTTCTCACATATTACCGTGAAAATTGTGTATGTATTTTATATCTTCCTTTATTTTACACACGTGCCTGTTGTCTCTTTTACTTTTTTCTTCTTTAGAAATTCGTTTCAAAAACATTTCAAAATTAAATTTCCTGTCTTCATACCTACATGGGAGAATTTGTTTCCTTAAATAATTTATTTTTTTTTTTAATAATTTTATTTGTTTAATAAATTATTTTAAACATTATTAATGTTTTAAAATCCTTTGTCTCGTTTCTTTGTTTAGCTACAACATATTATTTATGATACTCACCTACTTTCTGCCAATAATTTCTATGAGCGTTACTTACTCTCGTGTGGGTTTGGAATTGTGGGGCTCAAAAGCAATTGGCGAATACACACCGCGTCAGGTGGAGAATGTCAAGAGTAAACGAAGGGTAAGTTTGAATTTTTAATCAAAAACACAATATCACAAAAGAATCGAAAATGACATTTTTTTCTGCAATATATTAACTCGATAAATAGGCCTCTTTTTATAAAATAAATAAAATATATAATTTTTTCCCAATATCGTATCATTAAATAGGCCTTCAAACACCAATTACAAATAAACTTTAGTTATTTAAAAGAAGTTATTTCCTTAGAAATTTACAATCAGTTAAATAGGCCTCCAATAAGAAAAACGAAATTAGAAAAAAATTGAAATGAAATGTAACGAAAGAGCCGCTTGCTTAATACGCTGTTTAGATATGCAACTTAATTTGCGTAAATCACAATAAACGCTATTATTGAGCTCAATATTTCATATAAAGTTTCAATTAATTATTACGCAATAAATATGCAAATTGTTATAATATTGAGTAAAACTTGAAATGTGTTTAGTGAGCATACTACAATTAACCGAACACTTTCTGTTGATATAGGGTGTTTTTTATAGAGGTATAGAACTTTAAGTTGCAATTAAACAACGATGGATTATTCGATTGACATGAATTTTATTTATCCGAAAGATAATCTTGTGGTATTACATTTTAAATATGATTTCTGGCATATGACCGCCACGGCTGGCGCGGATGTAGTCCAATCTGGACGTCCAATTTTCGATGACTTTTTCCAACATTTGTGGCCGTATATCGGCAATAACACGGCGAATGTTGTCTTCCAAATGGTCAAGCGTTTGTGGCTTTACCGCATAGACCAATGACTTTACATAGCCGCACAGAAAGTAGTCTAGCGGTGTTAAATCACAAGATCTTGGAGGCCAATACACAGGTCCAAAACGTGAAATTAGGCGGTCACCAAACGTGTCTTTCAATAAATCTATTGTGGCACGAGCTGTGTGACATGTTGCGCCGTCTTGTTGAAACCACATCTCCTGGACATCATGGTTATTTAATTCAGGAATGAAAAAGTTAGTAATCATGGCTCTATACCGATCACCATCGACTATAACGTTCTTCCTCAATGCTACGCTCTACAGCAGCAATAGCTTCTTCTGTAAGCACCGTACAGCGTCTCTGGGGATGCGAGTTATCAATAAGACTAAACGTGGTGCGTAAACGTTCCATGGTTAATCGAATTAACTGCTCTGATGGACGATTTTGTCGACGATAAAATGGACGTAGTGCGCGTTACGTTTTCCGCACAGAACCATTATTTTCGAAATAAAATTGCACTTTTTTGCAAGCGTTGTTCAGGCGTGAGTCTATTCATGATGAATTGCCAAACCAAGCTGAGAATAAATCACTTGACAGCTGTTAAATCGGTCGCCATCTTGAAAAGTAATGCCAACTTAAAGTTCTATACCTCTATAAAAAAATACCCTTTATTTGACAACTCAAATGTCAACAATGACAAACAAAAAAAACAAAACAAAATACAAGGAATATTGTTGAAACAGCCAGCTGTTTTTACCAGCTGTCAAATGAATATTGAACAGCGTATATTATTATGCCTGAACACTTAAAATATTTTACTCAATAAACCGAATATTGACTCAATAAAAGTGCGTATCTGAACATAGTATAAAGCAACAATTGCCAATATTGGCTGACTGTTCAACAAAGTTCTCGTTATTTTCATGAGTAGAGATCTCCAGCAGTAAGTGCTGGCCGATTTTAACACATCCATTCCTAGCTATTATTACCTATTAGATTAGATTGCAACTTAACATATCAAGTCATATTATTACCCCTTAGACTAGATTGCAACTTAACATATCAAGTCATCCATTTTGATTCAGGCTTAATGAGGACTATTTTGTTAGGCTATTGAAATATTTATTTGGGTGTCATCCACAAGTCGTCAAAGACCTCACATTAACAATATTTTTCAATTTTTTTGACTTACAACAGTTATTCTTACTCTCTTACTTAATACGGCGTTACAACCGTTTAGTCAAGATGACTACCTAGTTTCTCACACCACCCATATTGAGTGTTTTAATTTTATACATAAGCAGCGGGACCTACAGCTTGAACTCAACTCTGGATAACAGATGTTTGAGAAGCTTATCATGGTAATTTTAATTCTACTCAGAGCTTTTCTTTGCCAGAAGACTGCTAAGTGGAAGTCGCCGAAAGAAATGTTTTTTTTTCATGTACGGGATGTCTGAGCCAGTGGATGAGGGCACTCGTCTTATAAGCACACATTACTTATCAGACTAATGCAACTGCCAGCAGATATTCGTTATTAGCTAACCAGCATCAAATCACACACCTCTGCTTCATCAATCCCATTAGTATTCTCTACATTTAGACATAGCAATAGTATGTAGTCGCCATAGTCTAGTACGTAGTGTGTTGGCATATTAAACCCCAGGTCGGGCATCTCGAACAAAATCAAAATATGAAAAAATAATTCTTCGACGACTTCGTCTCAGCAGATATCTAGCAAAATACTCTGAGAGTAAATAAATTTGTCATGAAAAATGTCTCAAAAAATCTGTCATTCGGTTCGAATCTTTAAACTGTAGGTCCCAGCAGTCCTGTATAAGCATTAACACACAGAACATATGTGGTCTGAGAAGCTAAATTGTAAAACAGTCTGAAGGGTTGTAATGACCAATAAAGTATGTATGTAATTGTGTAATGTTTCATCCCAGCCAGCATTTTTGGAAATTTTTAATCAAATTCGAGTCTTTTTTGATTCTTCTGCGCGATTGAAAAGCTAGAATATGCGCTCATTTTCTGATCATAAAAGACTCTTTTGTCGGGAGAAAAAAGTGACTACGGGCGACTCTTCTAAAAAAGTCATTTACGAGTCATTTTCTATATTAGTGTAGAGTAATTTTCGACTCTTTTTCTAGTAGTCTTATAATCATTTTCGAATCGCTTTCTGATCATTTATTAGTCTTATTTATAGTCATTTGTGATCCTTTTTCGAGTCGTCTTTCAGTCATCGTTTAATCGCATACGAGTCTTTTATGAGTAGTTTAGCAGTATGTTTAGGAGTCCTTTTATTGTCATTTATCAGTCATATTTGTATTAATTTGGACTCCTTTTTGGGTCATTTATGATTATTATTTGAGCCATTTATTAGTCGTATTTCAAAATGTGTTTTTAGTCGGTTTTCTAATACCTACGTTTACTCTGCCGCGATTTCAAAAATCACGTTCGTATGAACATTAACAAAGGTTATGTTACTCATAAAAAGTGTAACAAAGGAAGCATACATGCATACATACATAATTGGCCATTACAACCTTTTAGTCAGGTTACGGCCTAGCTTTACACACCACTCATATTGTGTACGTTAATTTTATACGTGAGTGGTGGGACCTAGAGTTAACGCTGACTCCGAACGACAAATTTTTGAGATATTTGGAGTTTTTGCTAGAAATCTGCTGAAAGGAAGTCGGCGTCTACCGAAGAAAGAATATTATAATAAATTAATATTATAAAAAATATAAAATTGTACTTTATTTCATAGCCATCTTTTACATAAATGACAATTTATACAGAGAGGGTGTAAAAAATCAGTGTTTAATCATCTATCTGCTTAAAATATGATCATAAAATACGTAATTCAATCACTTTTCAAACACCTGCCTGATCTGTTTTTGATTAAGCGTTTTTCAATCTTCAGTATAAGTAGAATATAATAATAAATAACGGAAATAATAGTCACATTTTAAACGTCTGGATGATTTATTTCCGATTGCTATACAATTTTTTATTGTATTTTAAATCGAACTCATTTTACTCATTGGCGCGAATCATTTTTGAGTCCTTTTTTAATCGTGTAACTGACTAATAAGTTTTTAATCACCAAAAGTACTCTAAAAAGACTCATCAAGGTGATTTTTTTAAAAACAATCTTCCAAATGCTAGCTGGGATCATTAGCATAATATGCACTTCAGTGCAAGAGAGTTCAATAATATAAATAGGCTCCTAAATAAGTTTTCTTAGGAAAGAAAATTTAAGTTTAAATTTTAAATACATTTGTGGGTTAGAATTACTTTTTAGTACCTTATTTCGAACTTATCCGTGGCATCACAACCGGCCTCTATGCGTGCTCAAATGAGCTTTGCCATCAAAGCTACCACTTTAACCTAACATAACCTAACTCAGTTTTTTTAAATAGACTCGTGGTGGAAGTCGCCGTAGTTTAGTAGGTAGTGTGTTCGCTTAATAGACGTAAAGCCCGGGTTCGAGCCCCAGGCTAGACAAAAAAAAGAAATATTTTTTCGGCGACTTTTTCTCGGCAGATTTCTGGCAAAAACTTTGAGAGTAAATAAAAACCTGCCATGAAAAAGTTTCTCAAAATCTGTCGTTCGGAGTTGACGTTAAACTGTAGGTCCCGACACTCACGTATAAAATTAACGCACACAATATGAGTGGTGTAAGAAGCCAGGCCGTAATCCTGACTGAAGGGTTGTAATGGCCAATTCTGTATGTATGTATAATGACTCAATAAATAGGCTCGTAAACAAAAAATAAATAAAAAAAATGCTATGTAGTAAAACAATTTGTTTTTATTAAAAGAACAATTATTTCTCTCCACAAATTTTTACAAAGAAATATAAACGTTGAAAAAAAGTACTTTTCTATTTTTAATGGGAAATGGTGTAATTTCCCATTATCACATAATTCACCATTATCATCTTAATACACAGGATAAAAGAAAAGGATAGGAAACTCTAAAATATTTTAATTAAATTCAATAATTTGTGTGTTAAAAACAACGACTATTCCATTAACTTCTTTTGTTTGTTATTTCCGGTGTAAAGAAAAGTTTTTAAAAAGTTTTTTTTTTAGTTTCACTTAAAAAATGTTTTCTTTCTTCCATGTATTGGTGCACACACATACAGGTGGTGAAAATGATGATGGTTGTGGTATTAATATTCGCCGTATGCTGGTTACCATTCCATACATATTTCATACTGACATCATGTTATCCGGCCATAACGGAAGCACCCTTCATACAGGAAGTCTATTTATTCATATACTGGCTGGCGATGAGTAATTCAATGTACAATCCGATTATCTACTGTTGGATGAATTCACGGTAAGTTCTTAAAATTTGTTTCTTCCTTTTCTTATTCTTATGCCCCACCACTTCTTCTTGTGAGTTTTAACGAAATCTCTCAAGATGTTGACATTATTGAATGGAAGAAACAAAGAAAACAACAACAAAAACAGGGATAAGTAGTAAAAAAGATGGAATACTCGTAGATAGAGAACAAGGAAGTGGGTAAACATTGTAAATGTAAATACTCGTGGGATTATTTTGATATATTACGCATACACGCGTGCAAAGTTTTTATGGTTACACACATATACACAGTTTAAGATCTTCTTGGAGTTGTTTGGATGGTTTGTCATCGACAATATTTTTTATGGGGTATTCCACATGGCGTACTAAGAGTGTAATTGATGTGCCACACAGGGAATAAAGTTTAGAATACAAATTTGTTTTAATTTTTTTGTTGCATTTAACGCCGCGTATTTTTATTTAAAAATGTTTTTTCTTTTCAATAAAACTTCACTACTTTCTTGGATTATTTCACGTTTTTTCTTTTGCCTAAAATCAACTAGAAAGTATACGAATTACAATATTCGAATTGGTTACTTAAAAGTACTTTTTAAGTACTAATAACTATATTGACATATTTTTTCAAAAAGTACCTGTAATTCTAAACCAAGTCAAACATTTAGTGGGGGTCAAAACCCTCGGCATGACAAAGCTATTAGCTATTAAATGCCGCTGATCTGAAGTGTCACTTCTACGAATTCGGCGTAGCCTAGTAGAAAGTGCGTTGGCTTATCAGATGTGAGGCCACGGTTCAAAGCCCAGGTCAAGAGTCTTTAACAAAACAAAAATATTTCTTCACTGACTTCCTGTCAGTAAATTTCCGGCAAAAACTCTGAAAGTAAATAAAATTGCCATGAAAAAGTTCCTCAAAAATCTGTCATTCGGAGTGGACTTTAAACTGTAGATTCCGCCACTTATGTATACAATTAACATACACCACAGGAGTGGTGTTGAGAAGCTTGTTCATAATAATCTCTGAAGGATTATAATGACCACTTATGTGTAAGTGTTGATGGATCGTTTACATACAATACATACATACACACATACATACATAATTGGCCATTACAACCCTTCAATCAGGATAACGGCCTAGCTTCTCATACCACTCAAGTTGTGTGCCTTAATTTTATACTTGAGTGGCGGGACCTACAGTTTAATGTTGATTTCGAACGACAGATTTTGAGAAACTTTTTCATGGCAGGTTTATTTACTCTCAGAGTTTTTGCCAAAAATCTGCTGAAGAAATATTTTTTTTTCAAATTTCGTTTTGATGTCTGGCCAGGGGCTCGAACTAGGGCTTTTCGTCTACCTACTAGACTACGGCGACTACAATACAATCCGACTACTAAAATGGTAATCCAAGAAATTTTGAGTATTATGAGTCGTCATAAGCCACCTACTGTACGTGCACAATTGACAATATTGTTAAGATATTAGCCTGTACATCATTGCAATATACGCAATGGAATAAATAGCTTTCTTAGATAAACTGTGCTCGATAATACGAATTAGGCGATACCACAGAGTTCTTTGCAATTAAGAAATCGATTTATAGTACAATTTATATCATACTGATTGGCAACGTCAACTTCCACTCCATTGATACTTTATTTATATTAGAGCTGACAAGTTCCAGAACCCAACTATTGATTTGTTATTGTGGCTATTCTTTTCTCCTATTCTTCCACTTCACACTGACTGGCACCGTTCACTTTCACTCCAATCATGCTTCATTTATTTTCAATTTGACAAGTTCTAGAACGCGACTGTTGATTTGTTATTGTGGTTATTATTTTCTCCTATTTTTCCACTTCATACTGACTAGCACCGTTAACTTTTGCTCCAATGAAACTTTATTTCTTTTAATTTAACAAGTTCTAGAACTCGACTGTTGACTTGTTATTGTAATTGTTTTTTGTTTTTTTTTTGCCTTTTGTGGTTAGTATACCATTTTTTTTCTTCTATTCTTGTAACTTCTTCCAACTCTTTTTATAATTTTTTCTACAATTATTCATTGCAAAAATTTTTGGGTATATTGTCCTTTTTTTGGTACTTTTATTAGTCCTATTAAAACTTCTTTAATAAAGTATTAATATTTAAAGTAATATTATAGTATAATTGAAACAATACATATTGTAAAAAATACTTAAGAAAAGTAAAGCAAAAAAAGTACCAATTGTATACGTTATAGAAAGAGAGATAATTTCAAAAAAGTACCAAATCTGCGTATCCTTAAAAGAAAAATAAAAAATACTTAAAGTTTACATATATACGAACTTCAGTAGTAAATAACTTAACAAAAGTTATAATTTTATTCTTATTTAAGTTGAAGTTTTCTTAATAGTACCAAAAAATTCCCCATGGCATACTTTTTCACCAATTATGTCTATTCATGTACTAGTTTCTATGCTTTATTTTTTCCCGTAAGCTTTGTGAAGCCACTGTACTATGTTTTGTTTTATTGATTCGCTGCTATTTTTAAAATATTTCTCCATAATAGTTCTAATTAGTTAACATCAACTGTTTTAATTGCAATAAATTTAGTTTGCGGTTGCCATTCACCGCTGCATCATCTCTCAACTAAACCAGTCATCAATAAAGAAGCAGTGAAGGTTGTGGCATAAAATGTATACATAGCACTGCATGTGAGTGAGTGTATAAATGAGAGAGTGAGTTGCATCCTCCTATTAGATACTATGTGGGTTTTATCAATAGTGGTACGAATGATTGCCTGTCAAAGATGTGAGGTTTTTATGTGCCAATATTCTGCATTTGAACGGAATATCCTCCCCATGACACATTTAAACTCCCACACAACAGATACAACTACAGTGTGAGCGAACAATTTCGAAGAAATGAATGAAAAATTATAAATAAGCATTGACTTGAAAGAGAAAAATCTTGACTAATTTCAGTATCACTGAGCTTATGCGCGTTCAAGCATTAGAACAAATTGATTCCGTGTTTTTTCTCTTTTTTCTTCTTTTTTTGCCTCTGCATGTGAAGGTAATTGAGCTTAAAATGTAATATTTCGCAGAAAATTCTATCAAGGCTAATACGGATGATAAAATGATGTATTTATAAATACAAGGTCTAGTAAAATGAAAACCATTATTGTATTATCATTTAAAGGAAACTGAATTGGGCATAGATGAGTGCATTACGAAAATCACCGTCCAATAATCGCTGTTGAATGACGTAGAAAACTTGATAATGAGTTAATTAAGATGAGCAAACTACGGATTGAAAAAAAACTATAGAGATAAACATATCTGTATGGCTGAGGCCATATACATACATTAAATGTATCGAAGTAAATATATTGTTACGAAAATGAAATATCTAGATAGTGGTGTTTTGCTTTTACATCGCTTAACATTAAAACTATAAACAAAAGCTACAAAAACAAAACAATACAGTAAACAAACCTGTTTACAAATTATCGTATTGCTTAATATAACAACAAACCATCATAAAAAAAACGGCAAACAAGTAAACAAAAATCCACAAACAACACTACAACAATAAATGTAAGCAAAATACACAAACAACAATTATACAATCATAAATGTAAACAACGATGTTTACATTTATAGAGATATCTAGAAGGCGAAGTCGTGAACATTCGCCTTCAAGAACATTCATCAAACTGTTTACCCTGCCATATAAAAGGCAAGATAAAGCAGGCGAGTGAGTTAGTGAATATTAGTCAGTCTTGTATGAAGACGCTGTGCGTTTGAAGAGAATAATCGTTGTTTGAAAATCTCCATTATAAAGATCTGTCGAATTATGTCTAGCAATTGTTGTTGTCTATGCAAAGGATGTAAAGAGAAGAATAGTAAAGAAAAGCAATTGTTGTTGTTTACATCATGTTGTGACCTGTGGCAAACAGAATTGTGCGAATTATAAAAATTTAATTAAAACTAAACACAAATTTATTTTTATTAGTAGTCTAGTAGGTAGGGTGTTAGCTTGTTAGGCGTGCGCCCACAGTTCAAACCCCAGGTCAGACCTCTCCAACATTACTTCCTCCAACAGTACTTTCTCTCAGCATATTTCTGGCAACAAAAAACAAAAACTCTTAAAGTAAAATAAAATTGCCATGAACAGTTTCTCAAACAAATCTGTCGTTTGAAATCGACTTTAAACTGAAGACCTTGCCACTTGTGGATAAATGAACACGCGCAACATAATTGATGTGGGAAACTAGGTCATAATCCTGACTGAAGGGTTGTAACGACCAATTATGCGACCAGCGAGATGCTCACGGATATTACAGCAATTACTTCTTTAGGCAGGAGATCCTTAAACCAGATCGTGCCGCAAATTATAGATTTTCGTAGATGGCCATATTAGTGCTAGTGATAGAAATTAATTTTTTCCTTCCCGAGGGTTACCAGTCTTCATGTTAAACCCGTGAACATGCGACTTAATCTTTAAATCTTAATATTGATTGACAAGTGCTGCTCATAGTTCAATCTCTCGTCAATCATTACATCAAATTACTAGTTTTATTATGTGGATGCAGATCCTACTGCAAGGCAGAGGAGTTGATAGAATCACAACATTGTTGTACTGGGGTATTGGATTGTAGTCAAGAAGAATTTAAATACTGTAAGGGCCATTATTACAACTTGCCCTTAACTAAAGAGAGGATTTTAACGGGCAGATAAGTTGTTTTTCATTATTATAAGCGGACAATAGGGTAGAAGTGAGCGTTAAGCTAAAGGAAGGATCAACCTGCACGTAACTTTTAACTTTTAAAGTTAAGCTTATGTTTGAACTTGCCATATTATATATTATTTTACAATATGGCAACTTCAAATATAAACAAAATGAGCATATACTATAGAACACAAAAACGAAGCCCGTCGTTGCCACCGCGTTTAAAAAAAACTAGTTTAATTGACTTGCGTTATCGACATTGCTCCGGCACAGCCATATTTTTGAAAAAGTTAACTTTATTTTATCATTAGGTTGTAATAGCGAAAAGAAGTTAAAGGTGACTTTAAAGTTCACTTTAACTGAGGTTAAAGGTAAAGGCAACTTTGAAGTTCACTTTAACTGAAGTTAAAGGCAACTTTAAAGTTCACTTTAACTAAAGTTCACTTTAGCTAAAGTTAAAGGTGACTTTAAAGTTCACTTTAGCTAAACTTACCTTTAACTAAACCCAACTTTAACGGGAAGTTGTAATAATGTCCCTAAGAATGGTAATCTAGGGTATAACATACGTACTCGATCTGTTATGACTCTACTTATTTATTATTAAACTTTCTTTCTTTTTTCTTTTTTGCCATCCATATCATTTCCTTTCAAACAGAAGCGGAAAAATTTCATTTCGCTTCTTTTTTTTTTTTTAACCGCATATGTGTCAGTATTTGACTGTGTTGCAATAGTTTTTAATATCCTCCATGCATGCGTTTCATATATAATTACATATGTATGTATGTATGTGCTAGTAATGTCATACGGGAGAAATACTATATTTTGTTTAAACCCCAGTGTAACTAATAAATACAGCTTGTGTTTGGTATAAATAATGTTTTATAAATATTTCCTTTCGTTTTTTCCTTTTTATTTTTTGTTGTTATCCTGCCAGCTTTACTGTGTACTCGTACGAAAGCAAAAAAAAATAAAACAAAGACTGTCATTTTAAATCCGTTTTCTTGTTATATGTATAGGAAGTTGTACGTACTACAATGGTTACTACATATCGGTTACTTCCTTTACTGCATTGTTACTTCTTTTCCATTTTTTTTTCGCTTTCAATTTTATTTCAATTTATTTGTTATTATTATTGTGAAGTTAAGATGTCGCTTAAAGAGAATTTTTCTTCAAATTTGTTTTCATTTTAGATTTCGTTTTGGCTTTAAAATGTTTTTTCGATGGTGTCCATTCATTAAAATAGGCGCCGAAAGCTTAAATCGTCGTGATCAAATGACATCACGTTACTCATGTTCCGGCTCTCCCGATCATAATCGCATTAAACGGAATGGTAAATACTGCAGCTTTATTATAAATTATAAAAATTGTTTTAATAACTCAAACATTGTAATTCTTTCAGATACCCAACGCTCTTTTCTTTATACGTGTCCAGGATCACCGAAAAATCGTCGTATTTCACATTGTGGTACGTAAGGAAAAATCATTTTTAAACTGAAAATTGAATTCTTGTTATTACACTTTAAATTAAAAAAAAGTAATGTTTTGGTCCAGAATTAACAAATGATAGTTTAGGTCCCATAGTACTGGAACCATACGATCTATTTCACTGCCCCCGGTTTGTCTAACGCATTACTATAACATATCTTCCAATCCTATTACACTGGAACCATATGTAACCTTCAGTATAACGTATTCCCGTAATGTCTCTACTAATCCCTTTATGCTGACAAAATCTAAAGATGCTTCTCGGTGCTAGCAAGAATAACTCTTAGATCAACGCCTGATATGCATCCAGATGTTCCTCCTGGGATGCGTTCATTCTTTTCATCACAGAACCTACATATTGGATTCGAGGAGACCATTTAAACAAGTGCTCTTTGAGTCTACAGTGCCCCTTTAGAAATCTATTTACTAACCTCACGTTTCATTTGGATAATTGTCACTGGAATCAAATCTCAAATTATCCAACAAAAGTTTAAATTGCCTCAAAGCCTTATCGTTTGAGAAGAGTCTCCGCCATGCCAAATATCTCTTCCCACTTCACAGACATTTACTGACGCCGCTGTTGAGGGCAACGAGTCATCACAGAACCTACATACTGGGTTCGAGGTGAACCCACATTTAAACAAGTGCTCTTTGAGTCTACAGCGCCCCTTTAGAAATCTATTTACTAACCCCACGTTTCATTTGGGTAATTGGCACATGAATTAAATCTCAAATTACTCAGCAAAAGTTTAAATTGTCTCAAAGCCATATGGTTTGAGAAGAGCAGCCGGCTCCCTCTATGATCCCTTTTTGTGAGTATACGTTACTAAATGTTTCTCCTCACTTCACAGAAATTTGCTGTCATCGCTATTGGGGCATCACCCCATTTAAAGAAGTGCTCTTTGATAAGTAATTCTTTCAACTCTTGCACAACGAAAGTTTAAATTGCCTCAAAGTCATTTGGTTTGAGAATAGTCTCCGCCTTCCTCTATCATCCATTATTAATGCCGCCGTTTTTGAGCAACCATAAATTCCGGCATGACCCTATTTCCCTTGCCTATTTATACGAGCCAAGTGCTCGGACAATGCCGTGAATATCAGATATTATTGCCATGTATTGTAGTCACCCTAGTCTGGTAGGTAATGTGTTGGCTTATTAGACGTGAGGCCACGGTTCAAAACCCAGCTCAGTCATCTCTAACTAAAACGAAATATGAGGAATATTTCTTCCTCCACTTCCTCTCAGCGGCAAAAACACTGAGCAAAAACTCTGAGAGTAAATAAAAACTGTCATGAAAAGTTTCTCAAAAAATTTGACGTTTGGAGTCAATTGTAAATTGTAGATACCGTCGCTCAAGTATCTAATTAACACACACAATTAAAGTGGTGTGAGAAGCTAGGTCGTAATCCTGACTGAGGGGTTGTAATGACTACTTGCGTATGTTTGTATGTATTGTCTTGCTCCCGCCACTCAAGTAAAAAAATAACACACAGAATTATGTATGTATGTGTGTATGTGTGGCCATGTTCCGTCCTTTGTCGACATTGATATCATCACATTGTTAGATGCCCTCGTTCCAATTGAAATATAGCCGCGAATTTCACTACGGGCTCGTAATCTTTCAATCTGGAATCAAACACTCCAGTTCCTGTCAAAATGTCGGCCTACGATCTATTCATATAGTTCGGGATGGCCCCTCTCTTAACCTCTGTAGCCTCCAGAACGCTCCATTAAACTTTTATTACTAAATTGAGTTGCGAAGCATTTCCCAACATCAATAGGGTCTAGTACTTCTGTCGAGAGGACAGTTAAGGGGTCAGTTATCCGTTACTCAATTTATCAGATCATGAGGAGTCTCGTATTAGACTTGTCTTCCATTATAACCATAATCTTCAAAGTTCCTGTCAAAATGTCGGTCTACGACCTATTCATATACTTCGGGATGGCCCCTCTCTTAACCCCTTTAACCTCCAGATCGCTCCATTAAACTTTTATTACTAAATTGAGTTGCGAAGCATTCCCCAACATCAATAGGATCTAGTGCTTCTGTCCATGGGACAGTTAAAGGGTCAGTTATCCGTTACTCAATTTATCAGAACAAGAGGCCCTCTGATGAGTCTCATATTTAACTTGTCTTCAATTATAATAACCATAAACTTCAAAGCTCTTGTTTGTATCTTGTGCAAAAGACTTAAATCCTCCAGTACTGTTGTAGGACGAGTTCTTATTGCCCTGGTCATTATTGCCTTGAGAATGATTTAACTTAACAGGCTATTGAGTACTGTTATACAGTGATTTTTGAGAAGTGAATTCAGAAAATGAAGCAACAAATAAATGCCGCTCATTGCATGCTCAATACTGCCCGCGATAACGCGGTAGGATCCAATTTGGGCATACTTTTTTCATTATTTCGACTGATATCTCGTCAATGGAAACTGTAATATTGTCTTCCAGGGGAGGAATTGAGGCTAGCTTGTCCCTGTCTTTCTTATTATTTTAAAAAATAAAAATACCATGTGTTCTTAAGCTAAAATGAACAGTAATTCTGAAAGAAAATAATTTTAAGCAATAAAAGGTCGAATAAATACACGTGCCGTAGACCTGAAACTGAAATCAAGACTTTTGCACGTAGAAAGACAAAGAGAAATACACATGCAGTGCCCCCACTTTAATTGATTAAATGATATGAAGAGAAACAAATCCTTTCGATGATTTCCGTTTCAATAAACATGTTTCACAAACATGTCGTATGGCCACACACACACATACACATGCATTCTACTAAGAAACAAAAATGATTTTTAATTAATGATCTTTCTTCTTTTCCTTTTTCGTTTTCTTTTCATTATTCATCTTCTTTTTCTAACGTTTGTGCTAAAAACAAATCAAAAAAAAAAATAATATGATGACCTGCTGTTTGTGCAGGTATTTTAAGAAACTCAACCATAGCAACACAACGTGATGGTCTACGACATTCAGCACCCATAACAACACTACGCACCGGAACTGGCACAGCAGACAATTATCATACACATCCACATCCACATACGCATACGCATCATCATCATCATCATCACAATCATAATAATTCAACATATCATCAGCGCTGTAGTCTAAATGCAACCAACGATGAAGTTGGTCATCTGGAAAATACACATGAACTGTCAGCACTGAGCAGTAATGGTCACAATCATGCCTTGGCTATGGGCAACAATTCAAAGGATTTTCTTTTGAAATCAAATCAACGCAACAGTGTACGATGGTGCAGTCCAAAGGCAACAACGTGTACGGCGCCATCGAGCTCAAACACTGAAACGACATCACTGGAAACATCTGTCACGGATAAAAATTATTTAGCAAATCGAGCAGCAATGATATCCTGACAGCAGCAGCAGTTGCAGTCACAGCCACAGCCGCAACACCTGGATGAACATGTTTACATACAGCAAAGCATGCTAGTAGCCTCGTCTGCGCCACTAGAAGATACAAATGAAACCATAAATTATTTTCACCAACAACGTACAAACGGAAACGGAAGTTTAATCTATAATACTTTGACAAATGGCAACAGCAACAACACTTGCAACACGAGCACCATCAACAACAATTTAAATTTAATTTTAAATGCCAACTCACATTCGCATTCACATTCGCTTTCGCATTCGAATTCGATTTCGAATTCCAATACAATGAAATCGTTGTTATTTAACACCAACAAAGATTATGTGACTGAAAGTTGCTCTGATTCTTCATCATCAACAACGTTTGGCAGTAGTAGTGTGAATGGCTGTATTATTGGCGTTGGCGGCAATAACGGTAAAATGTTGTTTGCCAATAGTAAATCAACATCAGCCACCGCCAACCAACAGATTAATGATAAAACTTGGCTTTAAAAAATTACATTTTTTTTTTAGATTTTCCCTCCATTTTATTTATTGTTTTTCCTTAACACCCACTTAATCTCCTAGTTTTTCCCATTTGTTTTTTTTTTTGTGGGACAGTGTTATGCACTGTAGAATAGGAACACTTTGTTGGCCAAAGAAGAATTTAAAAGGAATTAAAATGTGTAGCATTTAATATGAAAGAAACTAGAGATTAAAGCACAAATCGTTTATACACTAACCCATCCAGGTGTACAGTGGAGCAAAACGGAGCAAATGGTAGTAAAATGAAAAACTTTTTTGGCCCTCGTTTGTTTTTTACGACTCCAACGAACCACTTTCTTTTATTCAATATTTTTGTAAATATCCGTTGAATAGTATTTTTCATTTTGATTATTCGGTTATTCGATTATTTTTAAGTAAGCTTTCCAGTGCGGCCATTATCTAGTTTTGACTAGACTTACTATATAATCTGGACTTATCCGAAGCTGTCCATGTCGTTATTAATCCTAAGCTTACAGATTTTCAAAAAGCTTTCGATCCAGAAATATAATCTGCTCTGTAGTATACCGTAATAGCACTGTGGTCCAATGCGAATATAATGTGAATATTGTACAGCTCAGACGATTTATTAAGAGGTCTGAGCATGGATAGATCTATCTTCGAGGTCATCATTTAAAAACCCATAGCTTTTATTAACTCCTGACTTTCCGGAAATAGGCCACTGCCTTGAATGAAACTGCTTTGTTGCGACAGCATAGTTTCGGTTAAATTGACAACCACATAGCACACAGAATATCCCATTTTAGTCCTATAATGACCTACTCCGGAAAAATAGCATTATTGAGCTATGGATTCAGATTCACCCTCGAAACATCTTTAAAAGTTTGTTCAGAGTTATTGACGAGGTTCATTATACGATTAGCACGTTGACTGCCGACTACGAGATAACTCGTAGATTTCGTTCCCTTCTAGGGTGCCAACTACGAGTTATCTCGTTCTTTTCCCAGAAGCCATTTATCGATACTATCACGATATAATTCGATTTAGTGAGTACAAGATAACTCGTAGATTTCGTTCCCTTCTAGGGTGCCAACTACGAGTTATCTCGTACTCACTAAATCGTATTATATCAGTGATAGTATCGATAAATGGCTTCTGGGAAAAGAACAAAAAGTCAATGTGGGCTTGCGTGGTCACCTTTCTGAAAATTGCCACGGCGGTCAGCGTTTTAACTCTGTTCCCCTTAATACCGAATAATCCTTAACTGGCCTGAGAAGTCATAACTGATTTCGTAAGAATATCAATATTCGGTTTGTACCACATTGCAGACGCCTATGAATCATATTAGCGTTAAGCGTCTTAGAAGAAATTGAGCGAAAAGAAGTAATAACGGAACAAATGGGTCCTTGTATCAGCCGTATCAAGTTGATATTATGTACGGTATGTAGATCCAGTTGAAAATACTCGATTCCTCCCCATTACTTTTTGCAAATATAGAACAATGGGCGTTAGAAATTGCATTGCTGATGAGATCGCCAGAGCCTGTACGGAATTCGCAATCTCCAACATGTTACATTGCATAGGTATTCCGATTGCCTCCGAGATCTCCCGCGATTAACGAGGAAGCTTAATATCTTTGGCAGCAGGAGTGTACCTGCAATATTGCTAGAGTCTGGTGGACACGCGCCTCACTTCTGTTCTTAAGTCGCATGGCCCTCTATCCTACAATGGCGATGCTTACGGGACCACAGTTCTTTTGGTAGGAGCTGTGACTCTGAAGACGACGAGGTAGCTGGCATGTGCCAGTGTCCTGATCTTGGCCTAAAGAGACTGGCCTTTCGCTTTCTAATACCTTCGACCGAGCTCTCAGATATAAGGATTTCTGCAATAGCAAGACTTGCTTCAAACTAGCAACAATAATTCGCGAATTCCCTTTAGGATATGTTTGAAAGGAAGCCTTCCTCATACAATTGTTCGTCTTGGGTTTCCGGGAAAGTTATCTATTCAAAACAAAATCCAGGAAATGTACCACATTGCGATCTAACCAGTTTCGAAATTCAGTATTTTGATCAAGGTATTGTTTTAGATTGAATAATATTTTCAGTACTACAGATTTTGATTCGGTTAACCGAATACTTTCGAAAATTTTAAGTTTTCTGGCTCGAATAAACATTTGAAATACATATATCGGATGAGCTGCTTAAACTTAACAGTTAAAAGTATAATCGATTTTAGATTCGATTAACCGATTTTATTTCATATTTCAGTCGTTTAAACGATATTAAATACGTATTCAGTTATTTTAAAAATTCGTACAAATCGTAATTTTTACCATTCCCGAATAATTGAAAAACTTGGTATTTTTTAATCGTTTTGTTAATATTTACAAAACCGGTTTTTTTCGATTCGATTACCCATTTAATAATTGAAAGAAATTTAAAACTAATTTTCTCGGTTTAAAGTTTAAACTTTTTGTAGAGATCACTTTCAAGCAATTTAAAAATTTCCAACTTATTCGAATAATTAAAAAACCCGGTTTTTATTAAACGGTTAATTGTTTTTCTTTTATTAATCCTTAGCGATATTTATCGGGAGGAAACATAACTTTTGCCCCATAAAACAATTTCAATTGTTGTTCCAATTGTACAAACATTGGCTTTCCTTGAAATGTCAAATTCTTTTGTGGGTGTTATTCGTTGTGTGAGTGCTTGAGAATATGTATGTATATGTATATGGTAAGTTTGTGTTTGTGTGTTGATGTATGTTGGTCAGTGTGTGTGTGTATAGGTATGTATTTTTAATTTGTAATTTCAATTGGAAATTTAAGAAGAATCGTCTGTATTTCATGTAAATCTTGTTAACTGAACATAACAAATTCATCTGTGCGTGTACATGTATTTAAATCAGTGGTGCTCAAACACATACTATCATAGGTTTGGGTGTGTTGGTAAAGCAGCGGAGAGCAAAATTGAACTTAATTTTTGAGAATCGTACACTGGGAAAATAATAAAAAAAGAAAAAAATGTGGTTTATTGTGTTGTGTGTATGTTATTACAAAAAACAAAACACATTTTTCGCCAAAACAACTCAATACGTCTGTCGTCAAATTCAAGAAGTAATTTCCATCATCGAATGGAAGGCCCTGCTTTGCTAAAGCCAAAGCAACTGTATATGATGCCTTTTTAAAAGGCAACGACAATTTCTCGTTACTACATGGTAAATTATTGTAGTTTGGTACGTCCGTTTCGTCAACCATGAATTTAAAAAAAAAATTCTGCTTTTAATTGCAATAATTTTAAAGTCCTATCATTCGCTTTAATGTTGTCGAAAAATCCATGGCTAGCCTCGTAATGTCTTTTTATAAAAAAAAAAAATTACGACATAAAGTGCGATAACACACAATACATTTTGCATTACCATCCATATTCTCTATAAAAAAAATCATATTCCCAATTTTCATTAAACATTTTGCTGCGTGTATTTGCAAAAAACAAAAAGCATATAAAAAAGTTGCGTAGCGTGGTCTTGCTTCATCAAGTGCTAAACGTCAACTGAATTGATTTTGTTCTCTGAGATGAACACAAAACAACAAACAAAGCAACAAACACACGATCATTATAGGAAACCACACAAGTAAGCTTATAGTGTACGTGTGCCAACGCAGCGTCAGCAGATTTTTCTTTGCCTATCACATGTGATAGGAAATTTCGATTTTGAGCATCACTGATTTAAATGCATAATTTTTTACATTTCAAAGAATTTTAATAAAAAAAAAGAAATCAATATTAATAGAACATAACATCCACAGAAAGGAACATGAAACACTACGGATCAATAGATTAAAGGCAAATAAAATGAAAAAAAAAGAAATTAAAAATATTTTCCTGTGCTCTTTCTTTATGCTTGCAGTGATAATTTGATCAGTATGTTTGATAAAAACAGAAAAGAGAGAATTTATTTTCACTGAAACTTAATAAATTGAAAATATTGTGTCTATGCATTAATTTTTATAATTTTAATGTTTAAATGTGAATCGAATACTTTCCAAGAAATTACTCTTTTAATGCCTTTGTTGAGCTTTCTAATTTACTAAGAATAGTCAATATTAGACATCAGCAATGAGTATTCAAAAAGATGAATAGATTCGAATTATACTCATAATATCTGATACTTATACGCATTCATACTTATCTTAATATCGTACTCATACTACTCATATTCAAAGTTTGAAGTACTCATCGTACTCATACTTAACAATAAGCATGATGTTGTTGATTTCAACTATCCATGACTCAACATTTACAAGAATCGCACAAAATAAGTATGATTCGCATACGAACACTACAATACTCACTAGAAGGTTGTGGGTTTGCTTTGCTTGCTGTCTTTGTCTTTTTTTTCTTCATTTTTGTTGTAAATGCAATAACAACTAAGATTGTAAATTTTGATAAATGATTCGAATCACTCGAATCATTTATGAGTATTAGAACAGTATTTTTCTAAATTTATGAATCTGAATGAGTAGGCTTATGAATCAAACATATCATATGATATCATACTCATACTACTCATACTCAAAGCTTAAAGTACTACTCATCGTACTCATACTTAACAATACGCATAATGTTGTTGATTTCGACTCTCATGTACTCAACCTTTACAAGAATCACACAAAATAAGTATGATTTGCGTACGAACACTACAATACTCACTAGAAGGTTGTGTGTTGTCGAATCACTTGAATCATTTATGAGTATTATAAGTATTTTTCTGAAATTATGAATCTAAATAAGTAGGCTTATGAATCAAACATATTTCGAATGGTATGAGTTTGATAGCAACGTTGCACTCATACTCATTGCAACCTATACTTATAAATCAATGTTGTAGTGAGTACGAATGAATCAGAGTAGTTCGATTTCAATACTTTTGACCCACTCATTCTCAAAATTTCATGAGTACTTATGAGTACCGAAAAAGGATTCATTGCTGATCTCTGGTCAATATTAAACTTAATTAAACACTGTACACTGTAAAGATGTGCATTAAGGATAGGAATCTCTTTAAGCCAAATACGTAGATTTAGTGATGGAGAGAACAAATCACTAGAACATATACATACGTGGAACTGTTGAGACATTTATCACTTTCAGAAGCAAACACCGTAATCCTTACCGACATCGAATCGAATCCGAGAAATCTGAAAAGAATTATCTCAATTGAGATTCGTGACTTTTTTACCTTTTTAAAAACGTTAAAAATATGAGTTCGTTGATTGCAAACAAAATAAAAATAAATCGGTGTTTTGTTTCAATTAAATTCTTTGTTATTCTCACAATTTTGTGTGCCACTGTTTACAACTTGATGTATACAACTCTTATTGCGTAAACACTAACAATTATTTGGCAGATCTTTACAACGGAGATAGTCAAACCACGATTATTCTGTTCACAAGCAACGCGCAACGCGTCTTCAAACAAGACTGACTGAATTCTTACTACTCACTGTCTGCTTTGTCTTGTCCACGTATACAGTCTGATGAATGTTCTTGAAGTCGAATGTTCGTGGATTCGCCTTCTCTAGATCTCTATCGTTGTTTCATAGTTGTTTGTGTATTTTCTTTACGTTGTTTGTTTGTTGCCTTCTTGCTTACTTGCCTATCCCCTTTTCTTTCATACTGCTGTGTTTTTGTTTTTGCAACCTTTGTTTATCATTTTAATGTTAAACGATGTTGAACCATTTCCACTTTCTTAATGGCGATTAAAGGCGATATAATCTGTTTTAGCCACCGTAGTCTAGTAGGTTGTGTATTGGCTTATTAGACATGAGGCCACGGTTCAAACACAACAAAACGAAATATGAAAAAATATTTCTTCGGCGACTTCCTCTCAGCAGAGATCTGGCAAGAACTCTGAGAGTAAATACAAATTTCCATGAAAAGTTTCTCAAAAAAATCTATCGTTAGGAGTAGACTTCAAACTGTTGATCCCGCCACTCGTGTATAAAATTAACAAACATAACATGGGTAGTGTGAGAAGTTAAGTGGTAATAGTGACTAAAGGGTTATAATGAGCAATTATGAATGTATGTATGTATGTTATAATCTGTTATAATACATATTTTTACGCAGTGTTTGTCTTCTCGTGGAACACATGCTTGGTTCCAATACAATTAACTGCGTGAGTGGGTACAATCTCTTGGAAGAAAATGTTTCATTTTCATTCATTTTTTCCGAAAATAAAATTTTATTTTTTATAATTTAAAAATTAATGCCTCTACCCAATATCTATTCCCACAAATTGTATATAAATTTTGTATAATTTAAGATAAAACATATGATTACTTTAAGCTTAAATAGAAAAGATTTTCAAAAAACAAAAAAGAAATTGTCCACAAGAAAACTAAAAGTAATGTACAGTTACAACCACAAGTGTGTGATAAATTGATATTTTTAAATGAAAAGCCTATTTATTAACGTATAAAAGTTATCATGTAAAATAAATTTTTAATAATAAAAAATTAAAAAATAAAATAAAATGTTGCTTAATGTAAAGCGCTTTAAAACTATCTAAATGGGCAAGAAATGGCTCTTAAAATGATTCTCTTTTGATTTCAAGCAACGTCAGCTTTCATTAGGTTTGTAAAATATTTTCAAAAATTTGTTAAAATTAAACTGTGTTTTAGATTAAAGAACATTTATGAATACATATGTAGTTAAATAAGTCTCTAAGGAAAAAAAAATAATTATTAAAGCCTTTAAAAAAATAAATTAAATTAAATTAAATGAAATTGTTTAATTTGATGTAAAGAACAATAGAAATTAAAAATGTTGTGTTATTTTTTAATAAAAAAAAATTTAAATTTAAACTTTAAAATTCCAATTGAATATCTTATTTATATAGAATTAATTATAAACATTAATTATTAATAAATAAATAAAAGAAACAAAAACAAATAAATATATATTAAAAGTGTTAAAAATTCAAAATACAAGAGAAGTTTTTATTTTAAATCTTAATAATGCATGGAAAGAGGGGTAAGTAGGAAACACTTCTTAGAAAAAGAGATAAAGGTTCCCAAACAGGGTACCTTACAATGAGTGTATCATTTATAACAACTTGCCCTTATATAAAGAGAAGATTTTAACGGGCAGATAAATTCTTTTTCATTATTATAAGTGAACAATAAGATAGAAGTGAGCGTTAAGCTAAAGGGAGGATTATCCTAACTTTAACTTTTAAAGTTAACTTTATGTGTGACCTCGCCATATTATATATATTATTTTGCGATATGGTAACTTCAAATATAAACAAAATGAATAAATACAACAAAAAAAGAGGACCATCGTTGCCACTGCGTTTAAAAAAAACTAGTTTAATTGTGGTTTCACACACGAGACAATTTTTTAAGCCGCACAATTTTTGTTCTTTCAGTCACACACGTCATCTGGCATAAAATTGTTTACATATACTCTGCTTTGTGTGTATTAGTTTTTGTTTACTTATTTTTCTGAACCTGCTGTTTTATAAATGTATGTGTACTGGTTTTTTGTTGTTTATGTATTGGTTTGTGCGGGTTAGAAGCTGGTTGAAAAATTATGCCAGCAAAAAACACTCTCCTCACCTCTCTTGCCTACAAGCTGCCATTTTGTGCCAGCATAATTGTTCTCGTCTGTGATTGCTCATTGACTTGTGTTATCGACATTGCTCCAGCACTGGCATATTTTTGAAAAAGTTAACTTTATTTTATCTGTAGGTTGTAATAACGAAAATAAGTTAAAGTTGACTTTAAAGTTCACTTTAGCTAAAGTTACCTTTAACTAAACCCAACTTTAATGGCAAGTTGTAGTAATAACCTTTAGAAAGATCAATACCTGGTTTCATTAAACTTTATGCCTGTTTCTTATCTTAGTTTAAGTCGAATTGTGTTTTGAGACAACGCTACTGTCGATACTGTATGCAATACCACATCTTATGTATGAAGAAATGTTTATATTAGAAAAATTTACGTTTATGTAAGCTAGTTGTAGTGGCAATGACATTTAATAAAACTAGTAAGTTGTGATTATAGGATGGAATGGACGTAAGATTCGAAATCAAATAGATGACTCACCCCATATAACATTCGACTTAAACTAAGATAAGAAACAGGCATAAAGTTTAATGAAGCCAGGGATTGATCTTTCTAAAGGTTATTACTACAACTTACCATTAAAGTTGGGTTTAGTTAAAGGTAACTTTAGCTAAAGTGAACTTTAAACTCAACTTTAACTTATTTCCGTTATTACAACCTACAGATAAAATAAAGTTAACTTTTTCAAAAATATGCCTGTGGTAGGTCGACAGCTTTAAACTGTGATGAAGCTTAAGGTTTTTAAAAGACATAAATTATCAAATACCTATACGACGGCTCTTTTTGAGCAGATAACGAGTATGTTAGGAAAGTTAAGAATTTTTCTTAGAAATGAAGAAGATTTCATTATAAATAGTGGACTACTAATGTTATAGAAGACAGTGAGGTTTGCTTTTGGAGGGATTCATCCTTTGAACAGCTAGGGAGTAGCTTTATTGGTCTGAAAGATAGAAAACGCTAGGTGAAGCATGCAAATACGCTGCGTTAAAGCGTTCAATATTAAGAAATAATTCTTAGTTCCACTACCAGATGATTGGATTTTTAATTTGCAGAAAGGAGTCTTACTTAACATTTTTGTAAATTTTTCCTTAGAAATACTTTTTAAAAGAACTGTTCAAAGGAGTTCATCTGAAGCCTTTTTATCTGTTAGCAATTCATGGTAGAAACTATAAATATTGTTTCATTTGAATATCTAATGATGCAAGAGAGTATGTATAATTTTAATAGATCATACGAGTATAATAATTATTTTAATAATTTCAAAGCATCTTTTGCTGTGACATGTGTGTAATTATTTTCAAATGCATTAAATGTATGTATGTATGTATCTGTTAATAATTACTTCATTTGCATAATTTGTAAATATTAATCATACTTATGTAATATCTACAAAGTAAGTTAAAATTTTCCTTTATATACCTTAAAAGATATTTGTAATGCCAATGAAATTTAATAAATCCTTAAAGTTAAGATGAAAATAATAGCATCAATACCTGTTTTACAAATGTGCTTATACAAAATTAAAATAAATGTTTTCGATTTTTAAATTATTGAAAATAACTTTGGAATGTTTTAATTCCTTTAAATGTTACTATAATTTTTAACACCACTGCTTTATATGCTACACACTGATTTTGTGCATAAATGAACAACATTTTCTGGGTAATTGAGATACAAGAATTCCACAAACGAAAGTAAAACTTATTTTTCATGTCAGTTAATTGGCAACCGTTACATCCATTCGCAGTTACCGTTCGTTTGGGTAATATTTCATGCATGTATTAATGCTTACATACAACTATCTCTCTCCCTCTGACTCTAACGGTAAAAACTTTTCAATTTCAGTTAAATTTTCTACACACACAAACATGCGAGTGAAAAGTTGTTTATAAAATTTTACTTTCAAATTTATAGAAAACCAACTGCCAATAGCTTACAAAATACAATTGAAATGAGCATAGTAAATCAGAAAAAAAGGAATAAAACACTTTTCAATGTTAAAAAAGTTTAAAAATATTTGTATGTAGTTTGGTTTAAAATAATTTAAAAACCAGAATAATTTGATGAAATGGTGGTTGATTACGAAATCAAAGTTGAAAGATAATTTAATTTGTTATATAAACATATAATAAAATTTTTTAATTAAATGATACAGAACTAAAATGAAATTAAATGAAAAATGTTTCACAGAGACAAAGAAAACTTTTTTAAAATTTAAAAATTTGTTTTTTTTTTGGTTTTTTATATAGACGCAGTTATTTATCTATCCATCGGGGGGTAGTGAATTAAAATATAACGGCCTTCATCTTTCTGTTACAGTAGTAATTTCTTCAGACATGCATTGGCCAACGAATAATCTAAATTGCTCCTACCCAGCTCAAACCTCACCACTGCTCTCTATTCTCATTCTCTCATCTATCAACTACACTTAAAGTCCCATTTATAGGGAAGTTATTAATTTAATGTACACATTCCATAGCTCCATGGCTGTCATTCTATTGCAATGCAATGCCTAAAACTTCTTGCACTCAAACAGGTTTTCATAAGTACACTCACATGAGTATATGTACTATTTTTATAAAGGGTGGGTCATTTAAAAGTTTAAATTAAAACAGCAGTAAAACAAAAACGGTTAGAATTTTTACCACATTTATTTCTCTGTTGAGAAGTACAATTGTTCCGGTTAGAAATGAAATAATATTTCATACATAATGGCTGCCGCGGCTGGCCTCACACTACCTCATTCGATTGGACCAATTTTCGTGCACTTTTTCGGGTGTATGGCGTCGTATCTCGGCAATGGCATCATTAATATTGGCCTTCAAATGCTCAATTGTATCTGGTTTGTAGGCATAGCATACATACATACATACATAATTGGCCATTACAACTCTTTAGTTAGGATTACGGCCTAGTTTCTCACACCACTCGTCTGGCCTGGGGCTTGAACCGTGGCCTTACGTCTAATGAGCGAACACACTACCTACTAGACTACGGCGACTACATAATATAACATTTTTCTTTAACGGCGCCAAACAGAAAATAGGCCAACAGTAGCAAATCGCAGTTTCTTGGCGGCCAATTGACATCACCATTTCGGCTAATTAAACGGTCATCAAACGTTTGATGGAATAAATCGATTGTGGCATGAGATGTGTGGTAAGTTGCACCATCCCGTTGAAACCAAACATCGTTCACATCAATACCATGAAGAGCGGATATAAAATAGATATCTCCATTGACCGTAAAGGTCACGCCGTCCTAATTTTCAAAGAAATATTGGGGCAATGATACCTTCGCCTTACAAGTCGTGCCAAACAGCCACTCGTAATGGATGCATTGGCATCTGTAAAATCACATGTGGATTTTCTGAGCCTCAACAACAGCAATTTTGCTTATGAACGTACCTATGAAGACGAAAATGAGCTTCATACGAAAAGACAATTTTTTTTGGCAAAATCGACATCATCGTGCAGTTTCTCGTTGGCCCATCTAACGAAGCGAAAACGAAGCGGATGGTCATCTGGCTTCAACTCTTGAATCAATTGAACTTTGTAAGGCGTCATACCAAGATCTTTTCCCAAAAGTCCACGTAAACTGGTGCGTGAAATGTTCAATTCTTGAGAACGATGACGAGTTGATGTCTCAGTCACAGCTTCGATATTTTCGGGTATACGAGTATGCACTGTATGGGCACGCTCACATCTTGGAGCATCAATAATGAAACCAGTTTCACGAACTTTAGCAATAAAGTTGCATGTACCGGCCACTGTTGGTCCTTCTCGGTGACCAAATTTTGTACGACATTTTCGTGCAATTTCCGACCAATTAATTTCCAATAAATCTCAACGTTGCTCAAGCCTAAATCGATTCATTATGTTCAGTGGAGAGAATATACTGAATTTTCTAATAGAATAGAATGGCATAAGTGCTGCCAAATTCAAGACAACCGATGGTTCAAACTTATATCGATAGATTTACCATCCGATAGTTTGTTAGGTAAATTCTTGTACTTCAATTAGCCTGAAAGTATTATTCATTTATGCACAAAATTACTGTATAGCAGTGGTGGTAAAAATTATAGTAACATTTCAAGGAATTAAAACATTCCAAAGTTATTTTCAATAATTTAAAAATCGATAACATTTATTTCAATTTATATGAACAGAAATGTTAAACAGGTATTGATGCTATTATTTTCATCTCAACTTTAAGGATTTATTAAATTTCATTGGCATTACAAATATCTTTTAAGGTATATAAAGGAAAATTTTAACTTACTTTGTAGATATTACATAAGTATGATTAATATTTACAAATTATGCAAATGAAGTAATTATTAACAGATACATACATACATACATTTAATGCATTTGAAAATAATTACACACATGTCACAGCAAAAGATGCTTTGAAATTATTAAAATAATTATTATACTCGTATGATCTATTAAAATTATACATACTCTCTTGCATCATTAGATATTCAAATGAAACAATATTTATAGTTTCTACCATGAATTGCTAACAGATAAAAAGGCTTCAGATGAACTCCTTTGAACAGTTCTTTTAAAAAGTATTTCTAAGGAAAAATTTACAAAAATGTTAAGTAAGACTCCTTTCTGCAAATTAAAAATCCAATCATCTGGTAGTGGAACTAAGAATTATTTCTTAATATTGAACGCTTTAACGCAGCGTATTTGCATGCTTCACCTAGCGTTTTCTATCTTTCAGACCAATAAAGCTACTCCCTAGCTGTTCAAAGGATGAATCCCTCCAAAAGCAAACCTCACTGTCTTCTATAACATTAGTAGTCCACTATTTATAATGAAATCTTCTTCATTTCTAAGAAAAATTCTTAACTTTCCTAACATATTCGTTATCTGCTCAAAAAGAGCCGTCGTATAAGTATTTAATAATTGATGTCTTTTAAAAACCTTAAGCTCTATCACAGTTTAAAGCTGTCGATCTACCACATGTTATATAGGGTAAGTCATCTATTGATTTAAATTTGATTTCGAATCTGGCAATACTTATGTATGTACGTCCATTCTATTCTGTCACAAAATTCAGTATATTATCGCCACTGAACGTAATGAATCGATTTACGAGTGAGCAACATTGGGGTTTACAGGGCCAACGAGAAACTGCACGATGAAAACAATTTTTTGCCAAAAAAAAATTCCATTTTTCGAATGAAACTCTTTTTCATCTTGATAGGTACGTTAATAAGCAAAATTGACGTATTTCAGGCTCAGAAAACGTTGTCTTACATCATTGGTTCATATTTCCTTGAATATGAGGACGGCGCCAACATTACGGTCAATGGAGATACCTATCGCACCATAATAACCGACTTTTTTGGTACCCGCTTTTCATGGTATTGGTGTGATTGTTTCGATTGAATGAGATACTTTGAGGCTAGCCGAGGCAGCCATATGAATGAAATAATATTCCATTTCTAACCGAAACAATTGTACTTCGCAACAAAATAATAAATTTTGCAAAATGTTATACCGTTTTTATTATTGAATTTTGAAGTTTAAACTTTTGAATGGCCCACCCTATAAGTTAGATTGGATGGCGCAATCAAGTGAGGCCTATTTTCATTTCATTTTAATTATTATGCGCCAGAAAATGTCATTTAATTTCATGTTCCCGTATTTTTAGACACCTTAGCGCGAGTGCGGAGTCGACGTAGTCTAGTAGGTATTTCATTTCATCATTTGGAAAACTCAATTTGAGTTCATTGAGAAGAATTTGAAGGCTTAAATTTGATGTGTTGCTGTGCTAAGCAAAACAAATATTACCAACACATATGCAAAATTTGATCAGTTAAATTTGATCGTCGCCAAGGCAAATTCAATAAGGTAACCGTAACTCTACAACAAGTACAACAATGCAAAAACAACACGCATTTTGTTTTTGTTAAACCTCCATTCGGATGTCAAAATAGGAAGAAAAAAAATGGAAAAGAAAAAAAATTAACAACAACACACAAACGCACAACAAACACACACAAATTTTGACAGCCCAAGACCAGTCAGCTGTTTCCTCACGGTCACTTGTTATGAATTCGCTTTGATCGTCGCCATGCGCCATTAGAAAGCTTCTATTTTGTTTGTTGTCAAAACAGTGTTGAAAAATTCAGTATTTTAGTACTTTTTTCCAGTACTTTTCCATTTTAAAACAACCACAGTACCCCTGCTACACTTTCAGTACTTTTTTATTATTACATATTTTATGTCTTGCGCTTTTCAACTATAAATGCATTAGCAACATGTTCAATGTCAAGCTTAAGATAGAGTTAATCCTTAGCCCCGGTTAGCCCAACGTCCACGCAACGTTCGTTCTGTTTTAGAATACGAAACGCAATGGAAACGCTTGCAGAACCGTAATGTAATATCGGTAAGCCTTTGTATTGCTAAAAACAAACGTATATACATATGTTGCATTATAACGAGGCTGTTACGTTTTGTTGCGTTGCGAATCAGATGTTTTTGTCTTGTATGTGAGGAACATGAATAAGTCGTTAGTTTTTCTGTTCCGTGCCGTATGTGTATTAAATATAAATAAATATTCTTTTTTTACAAAAGTACCATTTGATGCAAAAAAGTATTCTTTCAGTTACCCTTCAGTACCATTTCAATTATACAACACTGCGTCAAACACATATTTTTCAGTACAATTAGTGAACAACATCTCCAACTAGTTCTAAAATGGCCAAACCGAAAATTTGTACACCAAACAAGTTTTAAAGTTGGCAATGTTTAGTACAAAAAAAATCATTCGATCTGGCAAGTCTGTTAAAAGCATAATTTTTTGTTCGCCCACCAACTCAAGCAAAGTTTTAATTTTGGGCATCCCCGAGTTGAATTGTAATTTGAAATTTCATTAAGCATTTTATCGCACTTCAGTTTAGTATTCGAGAGAGATTTTATCAAGCAACTTTGAGATAAGTGTTCTGTGCAAAGTATAACAAGTAGTGCAACCTTTGACAGTTGAAAAACGTTCATAACATATAAACGCAGGACGACTTAGAGGGAGAAAAAAAATCTTACAATGTATTGCAAAGCAAATGTGTTAGAACCAACAGATATACAGAGTGAAAACTGGCGGATAAAGCAGAAAAATTAAATGTAAACAAACATTTATTTTGTGTTAAAAAAGGGAAAATTTGGAATATTTTTTAATTTCTTCAATGAAAATTTTAAAGATTGTTAAATATTTAAATATTAATCGAAATGTGGTTGATTTTCGGTCACAATGAATATAGCTTCATGTGCAAAAGGTTATTAACAAGCTAAATATTACAAGATCAAAATAAGACGTACTGCTCATAAAAAAGTTTTCTTGTTGAAAGTTGCCAATATTTTTTAATTTCTTGAGAGAAAAAGTTAAAAATTATTAATGTTATTAGTTGTTTTTATTATTTATTAATAGTTTTAGACAAAAATTAAATTTTTTATTAACTCTCGTCAATAATAAAAATCCACCCCGAAAATAAAACATAAACAAAACAAAGTTGCAATCAGAGAGAGACAGAAATACTTTTTGGTAATATTTGCTGTCTCTTTCACGACTGGTCTATGAACTGTCAAACCGTTGCGTTACTGGTTAGCTGTGGTTCTGTGATGGTCCCTAAATTTAATAATAAAAAAGAATGAATATGAAAAAAATGGCGGATGCTAATAATGCACTGAAAATAACGTATCATAGGAATAAAATCGAGAATAGGAGTGTATATATTTATTTTACTGGTTCTACCTTGTCCGAAATATATGAAGTTGTAAAACAAAATTATGATGGGCATTATCGTGAATTTGATGATTACGAAGGGTTTACTGTTTTTAATTTCTCTTGGTTTGGTAAGTTATCATTTATATTGTAGGATTATAAAATAAACTACATAGGTATATGGAACCATGGAAATAGGTACATTTTGAAAAAAGGAAAAAAAAAATTTTTTTGTTCCAAATTATTAAAGTTCACCAAAAGTGAGAACAAGTCTCCAGTAGTTTATTAGAAACAAAAAGTGTATGTTTACAATGAAATAAATACTTTGTAAATATGTATATAATTTAATATAAAATACATTTTGTATAATACGAATACTTTTTTTTCCAGATAAAGGAAAAGGAAGCAAAATTATTATAACCAATGACGACGGTGTAAAAATTTTTATGGAACGTACATCAGGATCGAAGACTCGGGAGTTACATGTCCGGACATCAATTGGGTATAACTATGTATTATGATTAGTACCTATAAATAAAATGAATAAAAACAATAATCTTTGTCAACTTAAATAAAAATATTAACAGCCTGGGAGTTTTACTTTGCGTTTTAGTAGATGGTGGATGAATTTTATCTCCCGAAAATTTACAGCATTATCCTTACAAGCTTTCTTAAATAGGGATGCAATAAAATAACCGAAACAATAGAAAAAAATAACTGTGTAAACAAATTGTCCATATATGCAAAAAAAAAATGTTATATTTATAAAAATTTGGGCCTGTTCGTAAATGCATCACTGCACTGCATAATATGATTATTTTGCGCTCAGACTGCTAATCACATGTTGCTGATTTATTTGTTTGCATTTACGAACGAACAAACACTGCAGAAATGGAAAAATTATTAATAAATTTGATTTTTGAACTGGACAACAAAACAAATGACAAAATGTTGTTAAATGTATACTTTGTGCAAAAAAGAAGACATTTAAAGAAGAAAAAAAGAAACTTATTGTTAAAACTCTCATTCAATGCGTCAGCCATTTTTATGATTAGTGTTTTGGGCAAAGTATAACGTTTTGGGTTTATTTGCGCATAATATGATTTAATGTTGAATTTACGCAAATTTGACAGCTGCAGTGCTGCCAAGATTTACAAAATAAGAAACATTAAAGCCGAAAGTCTATACCATGCGTTTCATGCGACCTTGCATTACATGCGTATACCGAAAAAGTAGAATCAGTGTAGGTACTCGTGACAAGAAACAGAAGAAAAAGCATATAATGCATAGACGCATAGAACTCATCAAGTAGGTTTACCTTCTACTTTTCTATGCGAGTCATGCACTGCTGGAAAAAGTCAGCAGTTTTTTAAACTTGGCATGCCAAATTATATACTATTGTGAATGGTTTCGATAAATATGTTTACATTTTACTACATTGCTATATTCGCATTTTTCTTTTTGCATTATAAAAATATTAATAAAAACATATTTCATAATAAAGTTTACTACTAATTTAAGAGGAAAATAAATTTTTTAACACATTTCTTTCATAATCAAAATATGTATGTTACTAGTTGTCGATTGTTTTTATGTACTGAGTGTCATCTATTTTGAATTTCTTTATTTGTAAACAAGAAAAATGGAGGATAAATTAAACGAAAACACTCGTTTTGTGTTCTTTTGAGGATTTTCGTAGGCCTTAACAGCACAAAATATCACATATTTAAACTCATAAATTTGTAATTGTAAATGGCATAAATTCTTTTAAAATTACAATTTAATTTTCTATTTTTCCTAAAAATGTTCTTGTTTGCTTTTAATTGTTTACCACAACAGCTGATCAAAACAAAAAAACCAGTCGCATAAAACGCTTTAAGCCGAAAGTCCATACCATCCGTTTCATGCGGACTGCGTTACATGCAATTTTTGCTTTCTATGCGGTTCTTATTGCAAGTTACACACAATGCGTTTTATGCGACTGGCTTTTTGTGTTGGTCAGCTGTTGTGGTGAACAATAAAAAAGCAAACACGAACATTTATGCCATTAATTACAAATTTATGAGTTTAAATATGTGATATTTTGTGCTGCTAAGTCCTACGAAAATCCTCAAAAGAACACAAGACGATTGTTTTCGGTTAATTTATCCTCCATTTTTCATGTTTACAAATAAATAAATTCAAAGTAGATGTAACATGCATATTTTGTTCATGAAATGATGAAATGTGCTAAAAATGTATTTTTCTCTTAAATTAGTAGTAAACTTTATTATGAAATATGTTTTTATTAATATTTTTATAATGCAAAAAAGAAAAATGCGAAAATAATAATGTCGTAAAATGTAAACATATCTATCGAAACCATTCACAATAGTATATAATTTGGCATGCCAAGTTTAAAAAACTGCTGACATTTTCCAACACTGCATGAGTCGCATAGAAAAGTAGAAAGTAGATCTACTTGATGCGTTCTACGCATCTATGCATTATATGCATTTTCTTATGTTTCTTGTCACATACAACTACACTGATTCTACTTTTTCGGTATACGCATGTAATGCAAGCACGCATGAAACGCATGCTATGGACTTTCGGCTTTAAGCCGAAAGTATATAGTATACCGAAAAAGTAGAATCAGTGTAGTTGTTTGTGACAAGCAGCGTTGCCAGGTGCAAAAGTTTTTTGAGATCGAATAAAGTTTTCATTAAATTTGTTTTCTAACAAAACAAGTTTTTTCATCAAATTTGAATTTCCTTTTTTTCAATAAATTCAATAATAACTCGAAATATTTACTCCAGAGCAAGTTAGCAAAGAAACACCAAACAGAGTCAACGGACTCCGGTACTTTCTGTTTTATAATTTGGGTACTTTAGTAGAAAAAAGGTTTTTCTTCCTAAAAACAAGGGTTTTTCCACAAATAAAGTTTTTTAAAAAAATTATTGGCAACGCTGGTGACAAGTTACAGAAGAAAATGCACCAAGTAGGGACACAATCTGCATTACAAAATAAAAAGTATGTGCTGCCAACTTAAATATTAAAACAAGAAACATTCACAATTGATTGAAATTATTAACAATTTTATAAATTTTGTGTATAAAAACACAACATAGTGAATAGCTTTATATTTAAAACATAAAAAAGTTAATATTTTTAGAAAATATTGCGATAGTATCTTAATTTATATAAACTCTGGAGAGATACATACTTACATAAATGGTCAATACATTATATTGTTCCTTCGGTCAAGATTACGACCTAGCTTCTCACACGACTTATGTGTGTGTGTTAATTTTACAGTTTAAGGTCGACTTCGAACGACAGATGTTTTTTTTTTAGAAACTTTTCATGATTTAAGGTTAACCATGATCTTCACATACAGAATTGGCCATTACAACCCTTCAGTCAGGATTGCGGCCTTGCTTCTCACACCATTCAAGTTGTGTGTCTTAATTTTATACTTGATTGGCGGGACCTACAGTTTAATGTCGACTTTGAGAAACTTTTTCGTGGCAGGTTTATTTACTCTCAGAATTTTTGCCAGAAATCTGTTGAGAGGAAGTCGCTGAAGAAATATTTTTTTTTTCATATTTCATTTTGATGTCTGGCCTGGGACAACATCTCCAACTAGTTCTAAAATATCCAAACCGAAAATTTGTACACCAAACAAGTTTTAAAGTTGTCAATGTTTAGTACAAAAAAAATCATTCAATCTGGCAAGCCTGTTGAAAGTGTAATTTTTTGTTCGCCCACCAACTCAAGCAAAGTTTTAATTTTGGGCATCCCCGAGTTAAATTGTAATTTGAAATTTCATTAAGCATCAAAGCGAATTCATTGAATTTGCCTTGTTAAGCATTTTATCGCACTTCAGTTTAGTATCCGAGAAAGATTTCATCAAGCAACTTTGTTCTACATGCGTTACCTTGTGCTACATGCTCTGTGGTGGTTCTTAAAATTAATAATAAAAAAATGGATATGAAAAAAGAGGATCTGAAAAAAATGCTGGATGCTAATAATGAACTGAAAATTACATATACGGGCGAAATTAAGTATAGTAAATATGTTTATTTTACTGGTTCTACCTGGTCTGAACTAATGGACGTAGCACAACAAGATTATGATTATGGTAGAATTGATGATGATGCGCATCTACTTTTTGAATTGTATTGGTTTGGTAAGTTATCATCTCCAAATAGTTTCTTAGAAACAAAAAGCATATTTTTACAATAAAATATTTTGTAAATACAAACTTTCGTTTTCCAGATGGTGATGAGAAAGAAATCAAAGTTTTGATAAAAAATGACGACGGTGTAAAAATATTTATGAAACGTACATCGGGATTGAAGACTCGTCAGTTATATGTCGAACCATATATTATATATGATCAAGATTTCTTGGATTCTTGACAGAAATAAATGGAATAAAGTAATCTTTGTCAACTTAAATGAAAATATTAAAAGCCTGGAAGTTTTTTTCCCCCTTTTTCCCATTCCTCTCCTAGTATTAAAATAAAAATTTCCCAATTAAATTTTCTTTCCTTTTGAGTTTTAGATAGATGGTGGATGAATTTTATCTAGCGAAAATTTCGAGATATTTCGATAAGTAAAAAACAGTACAAAAAGCCCGTGTTTGCAAAATTTTATATGTAGGAAATTCGCCAAAAGAACGAAAAAGAGAATCTTAAGTTGAATTATATTATTTACACCACAAGTAACAACAATAACTCGGACAATTTTATTCTTTTTGTTCGCACTTTTTAAAGATTTGAGCTTGATAGATTCATAACTTTTTATTTTGCTTGGCTAGTGAGGCGTAAGCAAAGCCATGGAAATTAATATCCGCCATACTCAGTGTTGACTGGTGTCAAGATTGTTGCGTTTATCGCTTTACACACAATTTTCAATTTTATTACAAAGGATTAGAAATAATTAAAGAGCCATTTGAACAGGACATATTTTCAAAGCAAAAGAATTATTTTGTTGAAAGTAAAGGTTTAAGGGCTTAAAATAAAAAAAACATTAGGGCCAAAATCATCTTCATTATAAAATAAAAAGTAAGTGCTGCCAACTTAAATATTAAAAAAAAACATTTATAATGAGTTTTTTTAGCTTCGTAGTTCATGACTTGTTCTCGTTTCGTTCTCGCCAGCAGCGTTGCCAGTTATTTTTTTTTTTTTTGCTTTTTTTTCTTGGAATAAAAAACCTTGTTTTTAGGAAGAAAAACTTTTTGTTCTACTAAAGTACAAAATTTTAAAAAGAAGATACCGGAGTCCGTTGACTCTGTTATTTTCCCTGTTGGTGTTTTTTTTTTGATATATTACCCTGGAGTAAATATTGAGGAAAAACTTGTTTTATTCGAAAACAAATTTAATGAAAACTTTTTCGCATCCCAATAAACTTGGAAAAAAGGGAAAACTTGGAACCTGGCAACGCTGCTCGCCAGTTACCCAAACTTAAGTGTCAAAATTTGTGTGTGTTTGTTATGCGTGTGTGTTTGTTGTTAACTTTTTTTTCTTCCTATTTTGACAACCTAAGGAGTGTTTTACAAAAACAAAATGCCTGTTATTTTTGCATTGTTGTACTTGTTGTAGAGTTACGGTTACTTTAAGGCTGGTTCACCCATAAGTTTCTGAAACATTTTTGGTTCGGACAAAATTTTTTTTATATGTAGTTTGACGTTTCTCTCAGAGAGCGAGAGAAATTATTTTGTGCGAACAACTCTCAGTGTGAAATAAATTTATTTTAAATTTGGTCCGAACCATTTTAGAAAAGGTTGCCACACCATATGAAATTTATACACGAGACAATGTAAACAAAAAGCAAATAAGAAAAAAACGTAAGAAAAAAAGAAGTGTTTTCGGTAAAAAAAAAAAAAAAATTGGAGAAAAAGTTAAAATTGAAAAATATTATATTAGGTAAGTTGTAATCTAATTAGTATATAATTAAATATAATTAACTTTCTTAAGTTTATGCACATATGTATATATTTAGTAATTTTCAATTAAATATGGCATCACTGTTTTTACGAACAAAGTTTCTGAAATGGGAGAATCCATATGCAGAAAACTCTCAGTAAACAAGAAATTTCTCCGAACCAAAAATGTATCAGAAACCTGTGGGCGAACCCGCCTTAAGTTTCTGAAACATTTTTGGTTCGGACAAAATTTTTTTTATATGTAGTTTGACGTTTCTCTCAGAGAGCGAGAGAAATTAAACGTCAAACTACATATAAAAAAAATTTTGTCCGAACCAAAAATGTTTCAGAAACTTATGGGTGAACCAGCCTTTATATGAATTTGCCTTGGTAGCGAACGTTCTCTTTTTAGTATATATAGAGAAATGTAAACGATTGCCCAAAGCGAATTCATAACAAGTGACCCTGAGGAAACAGCTGACTTGTCTTGGGCTGTCAAAATTTGTGTGTGTTTGTTGTGCGTTTGTGTGTTGTTGTTAATTTTTTTTCTTTTCCATTTTTTTCTTCCTATTTTGACATCCGAATGGAGGTTTAACAAAAACAAAATGCCTGTTGTTTTTGCATTGTTGTACTTGTTGTAGACTTGCGGCTACCTTATATGAATTTGCCTTGCGCTTGCCGAAACGTTCTCTCTCGTTAGCAAAAGCCACCGAGTTTTCAACATTTCAATGTTGGTAGCTCTGATTTAGTACATCGAAATCAAGGTTGTATAATATAAAACCTACATAAAACCAATTCAAAAAAAGTTTAAGATGGTTTAACACAATAATTTTGTATGGTAAAACCAGGTTTTATTTATGGTTTTAACACCAAAGCTAACTTTTGCGTTAAAACCACTCAGTGTGAAAACACTATAAGTGTTTTGGAACGATGGCGTGAATGTTAAAACTAGATTTAAGAAAACTTGCAGTGTGAGCACAAAATCAGCTGATTAGTTTTTAAAATGGCAAACCGAAAATTAGTACACCAAACAAGTTTTGAGATTGGCAAGCCTGTTGGACGTGTAATTCTTTGTTCGCCTACCATCTCCAGCAAAGTTTTAATTTTGGCCTTCCCCGAGTTAAATTGTGTCCGAGAGAAACTTCATCAAGTAACTATGCTGCGTGTTCTGTGGTGGTTCTTAAAATTAATATTAAAAAAAATTAATACGAAAAAAATGGATGCTAATAATACAATGAAAATAACGTATCACTTAGCTACAAACGAGAAGAGGATTGTGTATGTTTATTTTACTGGTTGTAGAACCTTCTCCGAACTAATGGATGTTGTAGAAAGAAATTATGATGGGCCTCGTTGTACCTTTTTGGGTGCTCCGTTTTATATTTTTGAATTGTATTGGTTTGGTAAGTTATCCTTTATATTGTAGAATTATAAAATAACAAACTATCTGGAAGTTAAAATAAATGTTTTTTTCTCGCAAACCATGGAAGTGCTTTTTGAAAGAAGAAAGAACATTTTTTTTATTCTGAGAACAATTCTCCAATAAGTCCACAAGTCGAGCCTAGGGCTTTACGTCTAATAATCGAACACACTACCTACTAGACTACGACGACTACAATACAATTTAATATAAAATACATTTTGTATGATACAAACTTTCGTTTTTCAGACGATGATGATGAAGAAAGCGAAGTTTTTCTCAGCAATGACAACAGTGTAAAAATTTTTATGGAACTTACATCAGGATTGAAGACTCGTCAGTTACATGTACGGCAAACAGTTAAGCGTGACGATAATTGGGAATGGTATAGACAATATAAAAAAAAAATAATATTTGTCAACTTAAATAAAAATATTAAAAGCATGGGAGTTTTACTTTGCTCTCCCAGTATGAGAATAAAAATTTAATCCCAATTAAAATTTCTTTTCTTTTGTGCTTTAGATGGTGGATGAATTTTATCTCCCGAAAATTTACAGCGTTATCCTTACAAGCTTTCTTAATTAGGGACGCAGTAAAATAACCAACCCAATAGAAAAAATAACTGTAAACAAATTGTCCATATTCGCAAAAATTTTATAGTAAATTCGCCAAAAGAACGAAAAAATAATCTTTTTATTTTAAGTTGAATTACATTATTAACACCACAAGTAACAACAATAACTCTTGGACAATTTTATACTTTTAGTTTTTTATTATTTTTGTTAGCGGTTCCTAAGGATTTGAGGTTGGTTGATTGATTCATAAAGTTTTTATTTTGCTTAGCTAGTGAGGGAAATATATATCCATCATATGCAGTACTGGCTGGAGTCAATATTGTTGCGTTTATTGCTGCACACACAGCAAACCGTCTTTCAACGGAGGCCATTATCAATTTCATTAAAAAGGGATTGGAAATATTTTAAAATGCCATTTGAACAGGACTTATGCATGTCTACATGATACCAAAGTATTTTTAAAACAAAAGAAATATTTTGTTCAAAAAACGGGGGTTAAAGAGTTTAAAGTAAAAGATATTAGGGCCACAATCAGTGTTGCCGTTTTGGGCTTTTCCTACCAAATTTGGTAGGATTTTTTTTAATTTGGTAGCATGGTAGGTAAAATTGATTTTTGGTAGGTTGGATCAGAAAGTATTTATGTAGTTAAAAACGTTTAGCAAGTTAAATAAAACACGCAAATCAAATGAACATTATTTTTGTTGTATTGTTGTGTTTTGTTGCTTATTAATACATGTAATGTATTATATGTAATGCTTTTTTAATAAAAAGTCATACTTTTTCTCAAAAAAATATATATATTTACATTATTTAAAAAACTGGTAGGTTTTCAACGATTTTGGTAGTTTTTTGACAAAAATTTGATAGAGTTAAAATTTGTTCAGTGGCAACGCTGGCCACAATCGCAGTCAGGGCAAATTCAATATGAATTCGCTTTGTCGTCAGCTGGAGACATGAGGTCACTTGTTATGAATTCGCTTTGATCGCAGTCTTCATTATAAAATACAAAGTAAGTGTTGCCAACTTAAATAAAAAACAAACGTTCAAAATTGATTGAAATTATTAACAATTGTATAAAATTTTTGTACAAATAGACAACACAGCGAATAGCTCTATATTTAAAACATAAAAAAGTTAATATTTTTAGAAAATATTGCGATAGGAAAAAAAAATACATAGTGACAATGTCGCTAGTATGACACCACCTATTTAGTATTGATATTGCCGACAGGAAAGTTCTATAAGTTATAGAAATGTACTTGTAAATTCCTGGTTCTAATGTCACCATATGGATCCATGATAAGTACCTAGTCAATAGTCATAATCAGACGTCGGCATCAATGTCCCTCAGGGGAGGAACATCTTCGGCTTTTTATGTTCTCTTTGTGCCGACGTCTGGTCATAATGTTACTAAAGGATTTTCAATGTCACGGACATGTTAAACGTCTATAGCACTAAGCCTTGTACGGGGTATAATTCGACACCAGTACTGCTGACAAAGTCAATAGCGTTTCAGCACATTTTTAATATTGACATTTCCTACAGGGTCACGAATGGCGAGACGTACAGTTTAAAGTCTATTGCGAACGACAGAAATAGAAAATAATGCATACAACCACATCACACCCATCAATTTCTTGAATTTTTGACAGATAGTGTGTGTGAAAAAATTGAAAAGAAAGAAGATTGAACGTAAAACAGCAGTGTTTATTTCATTCAACTTTTCTTAGCATCAGGTTTATCAAATTCAATGCTATCTTCTGTTATTTCTACGTTATGAAAATTAAAAGAAGTTTTTTAAACACTTTTACAAAATTAGCAAAAAAAAAGAATTCGTACCTTAGAAAGCTTGTGTTTTGTGTTGAAAAATACTTTTTTTTAGTACTTTTTTCCAGTACTTTTCCATTTTAAGACTACCACAGTATCCCTGCTACACTTTCAGTACTTTTTTATTATTACATATTTTATGGTTTGAGCTTTTCATCTATTAATGGGTTAGCAACATGTTCAACGTCATGCTAAAGGTAGAATTAGTCTCTAGTCCACGCACCGAACGTTCTTTTTTAGAATATGAAAAGCAATCAAAGAGACCCGTAACGTAATTTCGGTAAGTATTTAATTCACTCTTCATATAACGAAAGAAACGTACATGCCGTTACGCTCCTTTGACATTTGACTTTTTTTGTATATGAGAAACATGTATAAGTCGTTAGTTTCTCTAATCCATTCTGTACGTGTATTAAGTATAAATAAATATTTTTTACAAAAGTACCATTTGATGCGAAAAAGTATTCTTTCAGTTACCGTTCAGTACCATTTAAAAATTTCAATTATACAACACTGTGTCAAACATATATATTTTTAGTACAACATCTCCAACTAGTTCTAAAATGGCCAAACCGAAAATTTGTGCACCAAACAGGTTTTAAAGTTGGCAATGTTTAGTAAAAAAAATTATTCGATCTGGCAAGCCTGTTGAAAATGTAGGCTGACTTCATAAACGCAGTTTGCAATGTAACCATACAATGCATAGTGTTCATAAAAGCAGTAAAATTTGTTTTGGCAATGCCTCATGTTCATTATTGCATGGCAATGCTTTTCAGTGCGCATTATTTGTCAATTTCGTGCTTGGTTTTTATTTGTGATTCTTTGTAAACATTTATTGGCGGCAAAAATTTTGAGGTAGAAATGGCAAATTTGTGGTAATTTAACTTTTTTTATTAATATAAGTACAAATGTGATTTAACATTTAATTTTTTGTATATAGAGAAAAGAATGGAATCATGAAAGAAAAAACCTACTCATAGAAGTGATTAGTAAAAAAACTCAATTTGGAAACAAATAATGCGGGATACTAAGGAAATCGATAGCACATCTTTGAAAAAACAATTATTGCTTAGTTTCCAAATTGTTATTTGTAATGGTTTTTGTAGCGTTATTCCAATACATCCAGTTTTACGTGAATACCTCCAGGGTTTAATCGCAATCTGCAACTTCTTAAAATTTAAAATATTAATTAGTTTTATCAAATTATACCATTTGGTAATAAATACCTGAAATGTACTTTTTTTTATTAGAAAATGAGAATGCAGGACGGCTTGCGATAATTTTACACAAATTTTAAAGTTTTAAGAATTTTTCTCTTTGAGTCTTGGCTAGTTAATAATGCTATACGACGACGCTTTCTTTTGTTTAAAATACTTTTGATCAAAGTGCTGCTTGAATTTTTATTATCAGCCAAATCGAAAACGGGTTTCAAAAGAAGACTGCATTTTTTCTGAATATTCATTTTAAAAAATTAAATTATACAAAAAGTCATACAAGGATCAACAGTTTTCGCGTTCGTAAACGTATTAAAATGTCATCTCATTATTTAACAAAGCAGTGTTGCAATGAAACATTGCTTTGCCTTGTAAATTAATTTCTTTGCAGTGTTGCATTGCAAACTGCGTTTATGAAGTCAGCCGTAATTTTTTGTTCGCCCACCAACTCAACAGCAAAGTTTTAATTTCGGGCATCCCCGAGTTAAATTGTAGTTTGACATTTCCTTTAGCACAGGGTAACCAGAGATGTCACGCGATTTGACAGTTAACGCTGTACTGTGAAAGGGACAGCAAATATTACCAAAAAGTATTTCTGTCCCACTCTGATTGTTTATTTTTGGATGTCGTTTAGCTAAATTGGTCCTAAATAAAGAAAAATTTTGTTAAATTGTGATTACTTACCAAAGAAAAAAAATAATAAATAAATATATAATTCAAGAAGTAAAATAAAATGATACTATACAATTTTATAACGAAGGATTAAAACAATTACTGCAATATTTCTGCGTATTATGACAAAATTAAAAACAAAATTGTACTTAAAAGGCGCGGGCAAAAAAAGAAAATCTGTGGCTAAATTGATTTAGGATCTACTGACTATATTCGAAAAGGTTTCAAGGGTAAGTACATACATATATGATTTATTATTTAAATACCCACATTTTTCAGGAACATTAAACGTATTATGAGTGATTGATATTGATTGTTTTATGGAATGATACCGTAGCTCAACGTTGTGTGGTAAGTGTTGTAAAATAATTTGTTATAACAATGTCACTAAATTTTGTTTATTGATCAGGTGCCAGAGGCTAAATACTTGTTCTGTTTGGATCGCCACAACAAACTAATAAACAACACTAATGGTACAATTTAAACTGTTGACTTCTGAATTGGCGACGCAATCTTGTCAACAAATACACCAACGCCGAATTCGCCTTGTTCACTACTTTAAAGATTTAGATAAAAAGAGATTACTTTTCCTTCACAAATTGCAGTATTTGTTGATATCATTTTTATTTTTTATGTATCCATTATTTTATATTAAGTATTGTTTAGCGATCATTTTCAATTACTTTAATTAAAGTTACTTAATACATATACGTGTGGATTGTTTGTTAACAATCTGTTAGGCATTTTGAAAGCAAATGTGTGTTTGATATACATCAGACGGCTTATAGCTTTTAGTATCAAAGGACCTCTTAAGTTCTTCAAATATATAAAAGTGATTTTATTTCTTATTCAAAGGTCCTTCTAAGGGCCTCAAATATTTTAAGGACAAAGATATTATTTCTTATATTAAGATTAAGTTTTATTATAAAATGTTTATAAATAATTTTTTTAATAAAAAGAGACTATCATCAGTAATTTTGTCATACAAAGTATATGAAGTATATATAGACATACATGTTAGATGATAAAAATAAAGGAATGTTTGTAGTTTGTTAAAAGATTGTGTGTTGAATAGTAATGTTGATGGAGAATATGAATATAATGTTTTAAATATTTTGATAGGAGTTGATTATATTTTGGTAGAATAATATCGGGTTATCCATTTCGTGGTTTCAAAAGTAAACGTAAATAAAACACATATAAAATATTTTTTTCATTCTATTTCTTTTTTATTTTAAAGTTTGAACGTTGACATTATGTGTGAAACACTACATCATTTAAATGACCTCCACGCGAAGTTTTGCAAGCATTGATTCTTTTGAGGTAATTTTCGACCACTTTTTGACACATATTGGGCGGTATCTCAGCCATAACTTGACGAATGTTGATTTTTAAGTGCTCAAGAATTGAAGGTTTATATGCATAAACACGGTCTTTCGCGTAGCCCCACAAGAAAGTCTAATGGTGTCAAATCGCATGATCTTGGTGGCCAGTTGATATCGCCACGACGAGAAATTACGCGGCCAGGAAATGTCTCTTGCAATAAAGCCATATTCGCTCGAGTTGTGTGGCACCGTCTTGTTGAAACCACATATTCTCCAAGTCGTATTCTTCAATAGCAGGCAAAAAAAGTCGGTTATCATATGACCATAACGCTCCGGATTGACGGTGACAGTCGTTCCATCGTCGTTTTCGAAGAATTAAGGTCCAATCACAGCTTCGGACCAAAGAGCACACCAAACAGTGACTTTCTGGATGTAATGGCCTCTCTTCAATTACTTGAGGATTCTCAGAACCCCAAATACGACAATAGCGCTTGCGTAGTTGGACAATTATGTAAACCATAATCTCCTCTTAAAGCACGATACGTGGCTGTGGCAGAATCACCATTTTTGTAGTAGGTTTTGATAAATTTTATGCGTTGTGTGATAGTTAAGCGATCAATTTTCGTCAATGTCAGACTTTCAACTGAAAAGGAAAAAATTGGTTTCACAACTTAGTTTGACAGATGTCGAATTCCAGTCCCATACTTTTGAAACCACAAAATGGATAGCCCTTTAGAATAATTTTGACCATAAAACTGGTTCTTGGTTGAAAGGAGATGAACCGTTTTATTGGGGAAACGTAATTCGGAACTAATGTACATATTTGGTGACACCTTTCATCGATCGTCACTAACTTAGTATTTAACCAATTTAGAGGTATATTCATAAATTCCTGAAACAAAAAGTTATGAGTATATATTTTGTTATATGTTTCTTTTTACTTACCTTTTGCAAATGGAACTTTTTCAGTGTGGAGGGAAATTGCTAAGAGTTCGATTAATAATTAAAAAATTACAGAATTTTAACTTTTTCATTCAAGAAATTAATAAATACTGATAATATACAAACATTTCTGCAAGAAAACATTTTTATGAGCTATATGTATGTCTTATTTGATCTTGATATATTTAGCTTCTTACTTACTTGTTGCACAAGAAACTATATTCATTGTGACCAAAAACCACACACTTTTCGATTAATAATTAAATATTTACGAATTTTTAAAATTTTAATTGAAGAAATTAAAAAATATTCTAAATTTTCCCTTTTTTAACGCAAAATATATGTATGTTTGTTTACATTTCGTTGGTCTCGTGTAGAAAGGCCCTGACTCACATTTTTTTCGAAACTGATTTTTTTTGTGATTCCAATGCATTTAACACAAAAACACATTGGAATCACACAAAAAATCAATATCGAAAAAAATGTGAGTTAGGGCCTTTCTACATGAGACCAACGATATAATTTTTCTATCTTATCCGCCTGTTTTCACTGTGTATATTTGTTGCTTCTAACACATTTGCTTCGCAAAACTTATAACATTTTGTTCTCCCTCTAAATAAAAGATTAAGGCTGCTGTTTTTAACGTTTTTCAAACGTCATAATTGTGATCTCTGGTGTCCGAGAGAAATTTCATCAAGCAACTTTGGTGCTAAGTGTTCTCTGGTGGTTCTTAAAATGAATAATAAAAAAAATATTAATACGAAAAAAATGGATGCTAATAATACAATGAAAATAACGTATCACGGAGGTACAATCGAGAATGAGAGTGTATATGTTTATTTTACTGGTTCTACCTTGTCCGAAATACTGGATGTTGTAAAAAGATATTACAATGGGCTTCGTCGTGACACTAATTGTGGTGGGCATGTTACTTTTGATTTGTATTGGTTTGGTAAGTTATCACTTATATTGTAGAATTATAAAATAACAAACTATCTGGAAGTTAAAATTAATGTTTTTTACAAAACCATGGAAATACTTTTTGAAAAAAGAAAAAAAATTTTTTTTGTTTCAAATTGTTAAAGTTTGCCAAAAGTGAGAACATGTCTCCAATAGTTTATTAGAAACAAAAAGTGTATGTTTACAATGAAATATTTTGTAAATATCTAATTTAATATAATATAAATTTTATATAATATGAATATGTACTTGTTTTTCAGATGATGAAAGAAGCAAAATTATTATAAACCATAACGACGGTGTAAAAATATTTATGGAACGTACATCCAGATTGAAGACTCGTCACTTACATGTCCAGCCATCAGTTATTATGTATGACGAATATGGTGATTAGTATAAATTAGTATAAATAAAATGAATAAAGTAATCTTTGTCAACTTAAATGAAAATATTAACAGCCTGGGAGTCTTTTTCCCTTTTCCCATTCCTCTCTTATTATGAGAATAAATATTTACCAATTAAATTTTCTTTTCTTTTACGTTTTAGATGGTGGACGAATTTTATCTCGCGAAAATTTTCACCGTTATCCTTACAAACCCTCTTAAAATAAGTAAAACAGCAAAAACAAAAGCGTGTAAACACGTTAGTTGAATTGCATTATTATTACACCGTAAGTAACAACAATAACTCTTGGACAATTTTATACTTTTAGTTTTTCTTATTTTTGTTTGTATTTCTTGAAGATTTGAGGTTGCTTGATTGATTCATAACTTTTTAGTTTGCTTGGCTAGTGAGGCGTAAGCAATGCCATGGAAATAAATATCCATCGTATGCAGTGCTGGCTGGTGTCAATATTGTTGCGTTTATCGTTGCACACACAGCAAGCAGTCTTTCAACGGAGGCCATTATCAATTTCATTAAAAAAGGATTGAAAATATTTTAAAACTCTATTTGAACAGGACATATTTTTGAAAGCATTTTTAAAGCAAAAGAAATATTTGTAAAGTCCATACCATCCGTTTTATGCGACCTTGCGTTACTTGCGTATATCGAAAAAGTAGAATCAGTGTAGTTTTTTGTAACAAGGTACAGAAGAAAATGCATAGAATGCATGAAGTAGGTTTAAGGCCGTGTCAGATAAAAATTTTGCTTCACGTTGCGTTACATATACGCTTTGACATTTAAGATAAATGTACATGTTTATATGGCACTTGTCACATAAACTGCTTTTAACGCAACGCAAAGCGAAAAGTTGGGCATGTCTCCTCTGTTTGCTCGCTTTGACAATCAGCTGTTGATTATTCAGTAAATATTTTTGGCAAATTTGAGCGCAAATTTTATTGTTTTAATATTTTTCTTTAAATTTAAAGTTTTTTGTTATTGTTTTGTTTTTATTATATTAAAAAAAAGAGGTAAGTAAATTTTATTTTTTGGAAGAAGTATTTAATATAATACGGGGTTGTCATAGAAACCAACCTTTTTGGATTTGTTTTTAAAAACGACGAGAAAAAATGCTGTGGTGTCATGAAAACCGATATTATCGTTTTTATGTTCGAATTGGAATTAATATCGGTTTTTGGTGTCACAGAAACCAAGGTTGTCGGCTTTCTTATTGGAAATAAACCAACCAGCTGACAGTCGTCAGTTTTAATAAGAAAAATTAAAAAAGACTGAATTTTGGTTGTTTTAGTTGTTGTTATTATTAATAAAAAATATATCGTCATCCTATATCCAAAATTGTTTATCCACAGAACAAATATACTGCAGATAGAACAATATTGATATAGGATAAAGGATATCCTGATTTTTACTAAAATTTTTTTGATTTTCCTATAAATTACTTGCAATTTCATAATTTTACTTAGTAAAAAAAACTTACGCGCCAACCACTTTTAAAATATAAACAAACAACACGAGTGTTGTCAAAGTTTTTATTGTGACATACACTTTTTGCTTTGCGCTTTTCTGTCAAAGTTATAAACGTCACGCAAAGCAACAAAGTTCTATCTGACACGGCCTTTACTTCCTACCAAAGCGAGATTTGGTCATAGTGATGGGACCTACAGTTTGAGGTTGACTTTGAACGACAGATTTTTTCTTTAGAAACTTTTCATAGCAATTTTATTTACTCTCGGAGTTTTGCCAGAAATTTGCGGAGGGGCAGTAGCCGAAGAATAAGTTTTTTTAATATTTCGGTTTTGTTCGAGATGTCTTATGATAGCCTCATGTCTAATAAGCCAACACACTGTCTACACTAGACTACGACGACTTAACTGTACAGATATCAGTTATTATTGAACATTTAGAATTCTTATTGACTGAAACCAGTACATAATTTTCTGGTTGCTATTCAGTTCCCCATTACTTTTCACATGTACAGTACGACTGTTATGAAATTCTGGATTTTATCTACTACATACTGCTAAAAAGAGCATTTCAGTACGTCTCTGTTATTTACAATTTAAATTATATGTCCTCAAAACATCAGTGCCATTTTTATACGGCAATACGAGTGCTCATTACTCGCTTTGTAATAAAGTACGCTCTCTTAGTTACTTAAAACGTTATCTTTAGATTGTTTTCTTATCGCACCACCTTAATCAGATTACTTATGAAAATAATTGGATGTGAAACTTTTTACATTTTATCCGCTTCTTTGGCATTTATTGTAATGCTCATTACATGAAAGCTATTGCAAGATTCCTAGTTTATGCATTATTTTCATGTTTTTTACCTTTTTTATTCCGCCTACAATTATTTCGAAACTTTAATTAAATTTTATTCCTTTTTTCGTTTCATATTGAATGATATTTTCTTCAATTTCAATTTGAAATTCACGCAAATCTTTTAATTGCTTTTGTGTCTAAATGTTTGCGGTGTATTGTGCAGACATGGGGAAGGTAAACCCATTATCGTATAAACAGAATTCTAAAAAATTTCAAAATATTCAATAGTTTTTGAAAAAACACCAAAGTATCGTAATAACGATAAATTTTGTTAGATTTTTATAAAAAAAAAATTTTTTTTTTAAATACAATTTTGTTTTTATTTTCCATAATGCTCTTTGGTTACCTTCCCCTGTTTCGCATTTCTTGTCTACTTCAAAGTTAACGTCTACTTATTATTCAAAACAACGTATACAATGAAAAATTGAAAAAAAAAATAGTTACAATAGCTAAAGGCAACCACAATAACAACAAGTAAGCAAGTTACGTTCAAGCCCAACCATATGATATCCTACACCCTGAAGTAAGCGCTAGTTGTTTAGCATTTTCAATGACTTTCAGGCCCATAATTACTTTCATTCTTCTTTCCTCCCAATATTATTTAATCGAAGTTGCTATATTAATGCCTTGACCAGCCACTATCAATATCTCAAAGTCCTTCTTAATTCTCCCAAAAACAGAAGAGCCTTTAGGATCTAGTGGAAGAAAATGAACTGGTTCTGGATCTTGAAAGGATCTGTTAGTGTCTGTCTTTTTCTCATTATTGGCGACGCTCATATGTAACGAGTGTCCTCACCTTAATACATTCAAATCCAAAGGCCAACACACTATTGGAATAAGCCATGTGCTCTAGGGATGCCATACATTCATATTTGGTCATTACGACTCTTTAGTCAGGATTACGACCTAGCTTCTCACATCACTGATGTTGTGTGGGTTAATTTTAAACATAAGTGGCGTGATCTACAGTTTAAAGTCAATTCCGAACGACAGATTTTTTTTGAGAATCTTTCCATGGCAATTTTATTTACAATAAGACCCCGGTTAACGCGCGGAATACGTTCCAATAAGTTCCAACGCTAAACGAAACAGCGTTAAATGAGGCAACTAATAAATCAACTGTGACACAGGAAAGATGCTTTCGTACTGTGATTGCGACTTCGGAATCTTTATTCTGGACAGACTAACAAAAGAGCCTTGAAAAAGATACCTAGTATGCAACGTTGCTATATAGTGACCCGCTTTTGTTCTACCGCGTAATACTGAAACAGCGTTAAGCGGGGTCTTACTATACTCTCAGAGTTTTTGTCAGAAATCTTCTGAGAGAAAGGCGCCGAAGAAATATTTTTTTATTCATATTTCGTTTTGATGTCTGACCTGGGCTTTGAACCGAGGCCTCACGTCCAATAAGCCTACGTACTACCTACTAGACTACGGTGACTTCCATATTAACTATAATAGTCACATAACGAGATGAACGCTGTTCCTTAAGTTTAGAGATCTTCCAATACTGAATTGACCTCAAAACGGATACAATAGTATCTTATCACAAATTTCAGTTTAACATCGATTCTAAACCGCGATATGGTACTAGAGGAGGGATCCAAGGCACTTTTATCGATATACGTTAGTAACATGAAGTGCCTATGATACCAATCTCATATCGTTCGACTGTTTGACGTATTGAAGATTTTCTCGAATCTTAAATATGCTTGGGCGCTATGTCAATCTTCACATTAATTTTCAACCTCAGCGCAAGCATGAATGCCTATGATTTTGGCTGATGCTTATGTAAAGGGTAATTTTTAGCTATTATCTTTTTGGCAACACTGGTTTAAACAGCTCACGCACGTTTCGTGTTTTATTTCACTGTCAAACATCTTCAGTTTGGTCTATAATTTAACCATGAATCGTCTTACATACGAACAACGCTTGCAAATCATTGAATTTTATTATCAAAATGCGTGCTCTGTTAAGAAAGTTCATTGCGCGCTTCTTCCATTTTAATCGACCCACTGAAGCGGCTATTCGGGAAGCGTAAATAAGCAGAATTGTCGATTTTGGAGTGAAGATCAGCCAGAAGCATTGTAAAAGCTACCAATGCATCCAGAAAAAGTCATAGTTTGGTGCAGTTTATGGGCTGGTGGCATCATTGGACCGTACTTCTTTAAAGATGCTGCGAATCGTGAGCGCTACCGTGAGATGATATCCAACTTTTTTTTGCCCAAAATGCAAGAGCTTGACTTGCATGACATGTGGTTTCAACAAGACGGTGCCACATGCCACACAGCACGCGTAGCAATGGACTTATTGAGAGGCGAGTTCGGTGAACATTTTATTTCACGTTCGGGACCGGTCAATTGGCCGCCTAGATCGTGCGATTTAACGCCTTTAGACTATTTTTTGTGGGGCTATGTTAAAGCTCATGTCTATACAGACAAGCCCCCTTCAATTGACGCTTTGGAAGACAACATTGAAGTATTTATTCGTGAGATACCGGCCGAAATGTTGGAAAGAGTGGACGTATCTAACCAAGTAGATCTTGATACGAGTTGATACTCATTCTGAACTACCAATAACGTTAGTGGTGGTCAAATGAGCGCTAACCTCCTCTTTAGCTAATTGTCGGCCTTATCAGCTAACACTCACGTGAACGTCTGTGGCATGTTTTATATGTGGAACAAGCTTTTTCGAGATGCCATTGGCTTTGGGAGCCTCTACATACATACGGCCTAGCTTCTTACATCACTCATGTTGTGTGCCTTAAATTTTATACTTAGTGGCGGGACCTACAGTTTAACGTCGACTCCGAACGACAGAAACGTTTTCATGGCAGTTTTATTTACTCGCAGAGTTTTTGCCAGAAATCTGCTGAGAGGAAGTCGCCGAAGAAATATTTTTTTTTTGTCATATTTTCGTTTTGATGTCTGGCCTGGGGCTCGAACCCGGGCTTTACGTCTAATAAGCGAACACACTAACTACTAGACCACGGCGACTGTCTCTGGCAGCCTCTACACCTAAAATAAAATGAGTACGGTGTAGTTGAAATAGGCTCAGAATAATTTTCTGATGTCTATAACCCTTAAAAAACACTCCAAGATACAACCCTAGCTGGTATAACTGTTTGTCTAGGAAACTCGACCCTAAAAGACACCACTTTCCATGGTGTAGGGTATATAGGAATGAAATGGATGAAATAATTTTGTAAACACATTCCAATACTTTAAATGCCAATAGGAGTAGATAAACGGGAACAACAACAATTTGTTGTTGGTTTTTAGTTGTATTTGTATTTGAAATACCTGCAGGTGCAAATAAAATGTTTAATTGAATTTTTCTCCAAATAACACATACAAACAAACATACACACTCGAACAAATAATTGAATAACTGAAGGAATAAATGCATGTTCTACAATTCATTAAATCTTGATACTTTCATCAATGAAGACAATACAGTGGGTTATAAAAATATGTACATACATATATACATCAACTTTATTTAATTCATTCGCAATAACTCGTTTAGCGTTCGATTATTTTCTTCTTTTATTCGCTTTTTAAATAAAAATTTCATTGTTATTCGAAAACTTTTTTAAACACTGTATGCAGTGTTTTGGTGGTATTTCGCAGCAAATCAAATTACATAGAAAAACATTGTAAAAATTAATTGAAAAACATCTTTTACTTTTCAATAACCACAAAATTTAATTTTTTTTAATGTTTTTTACATGTGAAAACATTTAAAACAATTTTATTATGTACAGCAGTCTAAAGGACCATTTCACATGAATGTCTGCCCTCGTATATGCGTAAAAGTGTAAACCCTTCGCCATTTGTACTGAAGTAAATGCAATGAAAGGAAATCGTAAATGTAATGCCACAAAAATAAATAAAAACACTCTCATAATGAAATAGAAATTACACTGTGCAACATAACATTAGTACAATGGGTCAATTCGACCTCCGGGTACTGTACTTGTCACAGTTGACAAGTACACGTCCTCTAACATAACATTATTTTGTATTAGAATTGAAATGTTGTTGGGTATAAAATGGGTAGACACGCGGAAAGAATGAGGCTCCCTTTCAACGACTTCTGCCGTGGATGCAGGTGCACTGAGGAAGAGGAGACTGTTGTTCACTTCCTTTGCCAGTGCCCGTCTCTTGCTAGGTGTAGATATAGGTTATTTGGCTCCCCATTCCTTGTTAGCTTAACGGAGCTCTCATCTATTGACATCAAGGATATAGCTTCGTTCATCAAACTTTCTGGCTAGTTTTCCAGTGCAGGGTAGTCGTGCTTTTGTTGTGCAGCCCTTGAGCTGACCAACTTCTTCCTTTTCCCTGATTTTGGTGGAACTTGGTTAGTACAGGGACTGCGTTCACCCGTGGCATCACAATGGGCCGCTATGCGTGCTCAATTGAGCTTTGTGATATCAGAGCTACCACTCCGACCTAAACCTAAACCTGAGTATAAAATACAATAACAAATCAACAGTAAGGTTCTAGAAGTTACCTAAGCGAAAATTTATTGAATATAAATCGAATAAGGACAGAGGGTCAATGAAGTAGAATAAACACTCTTATAATGAAATAGAAATTACACTGTACAACATAACATTATTTTGTATTAAAATTGAAATGTTGTTAAGTATAAAATACAATAACAAATCAACAGTAAGGTTCTAGAAGTTACCTAAGCGAAAATTTATTGTATATAAATAGAATAAGGACAGAGGGACGATGAAGTTTGGTCTTTATAGTAAAAGGATACGTGATCCTAAATGTTCGAAGCATAAATAGGGTACAATAGATTTTCTCAACTTTTTTTCGAGTAAATACCGGAAAAATGCTTGATTTAAACAAATCTATTGAGTTCATTATGAGTGCACTGTGTTCAACTGACTCGATTTGCAAATTTTCTCAACTTTAATTTCCGGAAAATGCTTGATTTAAACAAATCTATTTAGTTCGTTATGAGTGCACTGTGTTCAACTAACTCGATTTTACAATGACTTGTAATGGGCTTTGAAATTAATTCAGCTCTTTGACAGGGTTGCTCCTATATTGTACTTCGGTTATCGTAATGAATTCGTTTTTCATTGCCAATAATGGTTCGATGTAAAACTCACTTATTTCCATGGCGTTAAATAACACTTCGGATATGCAGATTCTTCTTTTAAAAATATCGAGTTATTCTGTAGTACAGTGTTATAATACCTATATAAACGTATTCATCGTAAAGTGTTTATTGTACACTATAAAATATATTTTCTCTTGAATAAAAATAATAATAAGAATAATAAGGATATACAAATTAAATGAACTCCTTTCTTAAAATGCATATGAAAAGGAAAAGTTTTGTTCATACCTGCGTAACCGTGCCAAGTGTAATTGACGGAATTTCCACGTTCTGTTCAGAATTGAATACTCTTTCTACAATTTGGCTTTTTTCATAACCCCAAACCCCTCCTCCCCCCAACCTTTTCTTAATTTGTAACATTTTACTTGGCCCTGCTTAAAATACATACATACACACATATGTACATACATAGCATAGTGTAACTGAGTTCATATGCAATGGTATGAATGTACTCGTATGTATGAGAATATGCAATGTACACGTATCCATGTTTACTACGTTATATTTCATTATTTTTGGATTTTAAAATATTTTTCATTGGAAAACTATACTTTTAACCAGTTACTCTTGGTCAAATTGGACAAATTGAATTTATCAATTTGTTGTTGGTGGTGATTTTCTTTTTTTTTTTTTGTTTTTTGTTTCCTTTTGCTTGTTTTATATCCGTGTAGAGAGAGTTCATACAAAAGCGTTAATTTCAACTGTTCCCTTAGCGGCATGGTCAATATAAATATAGGTTTTAAAGATACTCAGCGTTTTTGTTTAATTTAAGAATAAAATAAAGTTTTCAATTATTGCTACACATACAACCATATACGAAACTATCTTATTAGAGCACAAACGGCCAGTTTCTGTACATCAAATCTGTTTCAAAGAAATTCTCTTCGTCAGAAAAAATTGTCAGAAAAATTTGCCAGGAAGAACTTGTCAACAAAAACGGAAAAATTTTTGTCAGGAAGAAATTATCGAATAACAGAGAGAAAAAATTGTCAGAAGGACATTATTAGAGCTTAAAGGTCAGAAAAGATTTGTCAGAAAATAATTTTCAGAAGAGAAATTCGGAAAAAAAATTGTCAGCAAATAATTGTCATTGAAATAAATGTCATAAAAAAATTATCGGAAAAAATTGTCAGAATAAACTGTCAGAAAAAATTGTCGAATAACTGACAGAAAAAATTGTCAGAGCATAAATGTCGAAAAAAAATTGGCAGCAAATAATTGTCATTGAAATAAATGTTAGAAAAACTTGTCAAAAAAATTGCAAAAAAAAATTGTGTGCAAAATATTGTCAGAATGACATTGTCGGAGCATAAATGTCGGAAAAAAATTGTCAGCAAATATTGTCATTAAAATAAATGTTAGTAAAATTGTCAGAAAAAATTGCAAAAAGAAAAATTGTCAGGAAAATATTTTCAGAATGACATTGTCAGAGCATAAATGTCAGAAAATAATTTTCGGATAATACATAACTGTCGAATAACAGACAGAAAAAATTGTTAGAACGACACCATCAGAGCTTAAAAGTCAGAAAATAATTTTCAGAAGAAAAATTCATGAAAAAATTGTCAGCAAATAATTGTCATTTAAATAAATACATAGCAGAAAAATTTAGAAAAAATTGTCATAAAAAAATTGTCGGAAAAAATGCCAAATAAAGGAATGAAAAAAAATGCCAAAAAATTGTCGAATAACAGACATAAAAAATTGTCAGAAAAATTTGTCAAAAAATAATTTTCGGAAAAAAATTGTCAGCAAGTAATTGTCATTAAAATCAATATCAGAAAAAAAATTTAGAAAAAATTGTCAGAAAAAATTTGACAGAAAAAATTACAAAACAAAATTTTCAGAAAAATATTGTCAGAACGACATTGTCGGAGCATAAATACCAGAAAAAAATTTGTCAGAAACTAACTTTCGGAATAAAAATGTCAGAAAAAATTGTCAGCAAACAAATTCTCATTAACCCTTTTAGTGCCACGTAATGCCGTCACGCTGCTATCATTAGTTCCGAAAAATGCCAGCGTCGCGATAGCGCTGCTTTTGACAGTTCACTTTTGGCGCGCAAGTTATGTAATTTAAATTACAAAAAATTTTTTTTGGCATGCATGGTGATTGTGTAGGAAAACACGTTTGTAAATAAATTTTCTTCATTCTTCATATACTTTCTGTTTTGTAACGGAAACGGTGAATATTTCTCTTGTTCATATAAATTATCTATAAAAATGCACTTTTTTACTGGCATTTTTCGCATATATTGGTAAAATATGTATGGCACTAAAAGGGTTAAAATAAATGTAAAAAAAATTTTTAAAAAATTGTCATGAAAAATTGTCGAAAAAAAAAAAATTCAAAAAAAATGGCAGAAAACTGTCACGAAAAAAATGATATATAAATCAACAGAAAAAATTGAAAGACAAAAATTGTCAGAAACAATTGCGAGAACACAATTGTAAGAAAGAAATTGTCGGAAAAAAATTGTCAGAAAAAAATTGTTCGAAAAATTGTAAGCAAGAAATTGTTGGAAATAAAGTCAAAACAAAATCAGAAAAAATTTGTTATCTGTTTTAAAAATATGAAGAGCCAGGAAGAAAGCTTTAAGAAATTTTTAGGTGGCATCAATGTATCGCACCTTACGCCCAAAATTATAGGCATAATACAATAGTAGTTTTAAAACTGCTACGTTTCTATTCAAGGTGGATATTTAATGTGCTCTTGAAACAGCAACATGAAACACTTTATCATACATACTTTGAATCCAATGTAATGATTGTTAAAGGAAACTCTGTGATACGTGTGTATGCACAGTTTTAAGAAAATTTCATGAATAATGTTTGCATTTTAAATGTCACAGCATTCATTTTGACCTTTACAACATATTCTACATGCGATATATACATAAGAGTTCTATTTTTTTTTTGTTTTTTTATTAAGAACAAAATTAATTATCATCTACTGTAGATATTAAAAAGAGAATGAATTTACTTCATCGGAAATATATATCAAAAAGTGCATGTAATTTTAATTTAAATTTAATTATCAGCTAAAAAAAAATTATTAAAATTATTATATATAAATTTATATATGTATACGACATACAACATTATGTATTATGCATTATTATTATTATTATTATCATTATATACTGTGAAATGTTTAGTATATTAAATACAGTCTTTTTTTTATTTATTGAATAAATTTTCGTTTCGTTTTGTTACCACTTCTTAAAATATTAAAAATAATACCAAAAATTTATATAAAAAAAAAAATAATTTAAATACCACAATACTATTCTAATAAAAGCAGGAGAATAATCTTTGGGTATATACGTAAAGGGAAAACTTATTTAAACCTTGATTAATTCGGAATTTAAAATTTTAAAATAACGCATTATGTGTTCACCTAAATGTTCGTTAATATAGAAAGACCAATTCAAAGTGGGTTGTACTTTATAAGAGCTTAATGTTAAAGAAGTGCCAGTCTGCAGTAAATCATACAGAGAATCTGAAGTTATTCTAGTAGAGGAAGTCTGTAGGAAATTCATAATACGTTCGTTAGTATAATTGGCATCCTGAAAACGAAAAAAATATAAAAAATAAAATAATATTTAAAAACCTTATAACGAATGAGTAACTTACCTCCTCTATATCTTCTCTTTCATATTTCAAAAGCACATGAAACAAAGATTTGTCGTGATTATCTTGTGTTACTTCCACTTTGTCCACAGGAAAAGCACATAGCAACCGATCCCATTCGGCTTCTGTTAAAGCAAATACTGCCGACGTTAGAAATACAAAACCACGCTTTAGTTGTTGTTCCACAGATACGGTGATTTCTTGATAAAATAATATCTGATCTGAAGACAATTCAACAGGCAATAATTTCCATATGCGATAGCTGGCAGGCTCTGTAGCTATATTACGGCAAGCTTGTGGACATCTTTGTTTGGGCATGGCATTAAAGCCTACCGTTTGTAACATGCCCTGACCAGCCAGGGCCACTAATTCGGCAGCACCGCTTATAGGTTTGGTAAAGGCTCCCACCAAACCTTTACTTAGCCCGGTAAACACTTCAACGGTAGAGCGTGCTTCCAAAGTATGATGCGCCAAGCCACCTACGGCACCTAAAATACTTATGCCCAAACCAGTCATACCCTGAGAAAAGCCTTCGGTGAAACCTTGTGGTCTTGATCTTCTCAATGCTTCCGTTCTTTCAATGTGCTCGTCATCTAAAGTCAAACGATCCAAGTTTCTGGCTACTGAAGCAGCTAACTTTGTAACTGAATTTACTGTGCCAGCAGTTACATTTCTCAACAGTGAAGCCGAGCCCTGTGTTACACCCACTATAAAGCCCCAAGGCCCTCTAAATAGGCCCTGCACAGGCATGGATACAAAATCTTTTAAGCCAGTAGTAACAGAGCGAGCCAAACCACTTGGACTGCCCAAAATCTCCAGAGAGCCTACCACCCAGCCAGCACCAAATATGGCGCCTGACAAATAATGCATACTCAAGGATTGACCAAATTTCAAGGGAATCGTTAGCAAATGTGAACGTTCATAGGCCGAAAACGATAATGGCGAATGATCCAATGCTATGTAAAGCCGTACAGAGGTGTGTACCGATAACAATACGCTCATGGGCTCTATTCTAAACGATCGTAATTGTAAAGGTTCTGCTGCATAAATAGCTTGTTCCTCGACATCTTTGGGTATGGTTATTTGATTTTGTGTTAAAATTTTCCGTTCATAATCCAATTTGGGCTTGTAGGCACAATTTGTTGGCTCACATTCCACCAAAGCTTCCAAGAAATCTGTAACATAAGCATCTTCGATATAAGCTCGTACAGGACTTAGTTTACAATGCAATGAATTAATTTTAAATTCATCCTCAAACAATTTCAATTTAACATTTATCATTAAAGCTCTTTCCTTTAAATGCTTATAGTAACAATCCAAATAATAGGTTTCGGGTATGACATGAGTTTTCTCATACAGTTCTTGGGCACATAAGATCACTGGAAAATCATATTTGCCGGTGGAGAATAATTGATTGTCGATTTGTAAATTCGGTATTACAATATCCATTGAACGTTTTTCTTCGCCATCTTCATAGGATACAAGAAAATCGTCCGCATAGATCGAGACCACTTCACCTTTCATATACTGACGCGAGACATTATCAATGTGTAGCGATAAAATGATTTCCTTGACAAACACACGTACTTTCAAATCATGGCGATTTTTTCTGTCATTACTAAAGTGTTGACAAAAATCATGTTTATAATGGTGAGGTGTCTGATGAAATAGGCTCGACGATGGCAGTGTACACAAGGAAATGTTAGACATGTCTTTAGAAGATTCATTGCCCGTTGTAGAGAGACGTGAACGTAAATCTTTGACGGAAAATTCCATTTGCTGTGATATATAATAAATACTGAAGCGAATAACACGATGCTGATCACAGATAACAACTTTAACATCACCGTGTCCGGGTATATGTAAGAATTTTTTCCAGCTTTTATCCAAACGTATAGGCTTTGACCATTTTATGGTCTTCTTAGTGGATAAATCTAAAATAGAAAGCAAAATATTAATTGCAAGTCTTTGATAAGATGCTTTTCAAAGAAAATCTCAATTCAGACTTACTATCATACAAAGCCAAGGTAATATTGCACAGTGTTGATTCCACATCGGGAAAACTTTTATAACATTCGGGTGGCGTATAATATGATTTACTTTGTTTGGGCACCATATGATACCATTCCAGCTGTTTACCCTCATATTCTGGAGAAGTCGAATTTACTTTACAATTTTCACCGGCCGCTGTTTGAGCAATTATGAATGGGCAATCGGTTTGATTGTTAATCAAAATCGCTGGTGCTACATCCTCAAATATGGTCAAATAATAAACATTCTCATGTTCGATTAAAGAAACCATTAAGGCCAATGATTCTTGACCATTTTGTATGCTTAAGCATTTGCGTGTAAAGGGCATAGCTAATGGTATGGGTATGGAAATGTCTGTATCATCACATTGTTTTATGACTACAAAATAAATGAAAGCCGTATCAACAGAACGTTCGGCTGTTTGAGCTTTAATATCATAGAATAGACTCAAAGAGACGCCTATGCTATTTTGTTTGTACGGTGTAGCTCTTACAATTTGCTTGGTAGCATATAAATCCAAATTTTCAACATGTCGACGATTAATATACTCCTTATGGTCCATGGCAAAGGGTAATATACACAAACGATTCTTGGTGTGATTTACCACCGCATACTTGGCAGAAAGTTTAAAAACTTTACGTTGATTTTCAATTCTTAAAGTCAAAATAAACTTCAACACTTCATCACCTCTCAAGATGACAATATCCGCTGGTTCATCCAGGCCTAGGTTGTAATAGTGTTTCGTTTGAGTAACAATGGTATTCTCTAAATAGATTGGTAGACACTGTATCCAATTGGAGCCATTGCGTATGCCTATGCTAAATCCTTGTGATATATTAGGCAACATTTCCAAGCCATTCGGTTGTACTTTTATTTTCGTAGATTCTTTGTCAAGCTCACATATGCGTACTTCCAAACCACTGGCATTTATAAATATTCCCCAGGCTGATACTTCTAAATTGAGTGTACAGGCAAATTCTCTTGTTGCTCGGGTATTATAAATGACATCAATCTCATGGTGAGATTCTGTAAGTCTAAGAACTTTTAGTTCTTCTTCATCGTTAACAGGCCAATATTTGGATACTGGCTTGGAAAGTAATGTTAAAGCATTCTCTACAGTCCATTTTTGTTCATCGTACCAAAAGAATTTTTGCCAATCCAAAGACTTTAATTTCAACGTATACGTTCCCGAGGAATTAGTTCTCAAGGGAAAATCATACATAAAATCTAAGCAATGTTCGGTCAGATGGGTAGCGGGTACATCTAAAATATAGCGACAACCACAGCCGGGCAAATTAATAAATGTTTCTTTACCATTAACCACTTTGGCTTTTATTGGATGTGGCAGCATAGATTGTATTTCGAATATGGGCCATATGGTAATAAGAATTTTTTGTGGATGAAAATCTGAACACACAAGATCCGTTATATCTTCACGTAAAACACGTACCCAAAAACTTATGAATTCATCGCCATTAATAGGTACTAGAAAAAGGAATCTTTTATTTAGCAAAATCATAAACATAACAAACTATTTTTCTTACTTTTCACAAGCCAAGGAAGTTTTTTATTTGTTCTTAAAGGTATATCACCCGTACGAGCTTTTGTTGCAGCGTCAGCCAATTTTAATCTAAAATTTTAAATTTTTTTCTTTATTTACTTAACATACATACATACGTATTTCGAGTTCATCTATTTAACTTACCTCATGGTTATATTGGAATCTTGATTAACGCTGAGATAAAAAGATGTCCTAGCCTGTTTATCAATTGTATATTCCATGGACTTTTGTTTGACTTCATCGGTTTTAGTGTCTTGGCGAAATTCTAAACGTAATTTGTGCGACACCATCGATACCAATTCAATTTGTCCCTTTATTAGCACAAATATTTGTGAACCGGATAGTTTGCGGGACTTTATTGACAACACTTTATTGCCGATGCGTAAATTTTGTTCCACAAATTGAGTTTCCAATTTAAAATTTATATGTACCGGCATTGAAGTATCCACGGTATTCGTTTCCTCATCGGTAACATAAAAGTTAAGCTCTTGACTATGGAAATCACTGCGAAATGAATACAAATGGCATTCTTTAGGCTTTAATGATATGCGTTCATGAGTGCCAGTCTGGCCAAAGGCCAAGCTAGTCATAGTCCTATTAACCACTATGCATTTAGGTATTAAGGCATGACGTACTCTAAGTTCGTCAGTGTCCAAGCATTCTTCCCAATGATTTTTCGATGATAGCAATGTATGTATAACAGCTGGTCCCAAGTTAAAGCGTAAACGGTCACATACCACATTGACATTGAACAGATATTTATTCTTATCCAACTCCGTGTAGCATTGCAGGTGGGCTTCTTCCATTAAAGACATCATATTCAAGAAACCATAATCTAAACACTTAATGCTCATGCTTAAACTAGAATTCGTATTAAATTTGTTTTCATCATAGTATGTTAAATGAAATTTTAAATTTTGCATAAGAAATATCACAAAAACCTGTGATATGGGGGTTGTGGTGGCCAAACGGAATTTCTTTAGTAAAGGCGGCAAATCAGCATTTTCATCGGGTTGATTCAGGAGTTTGACTTTGATTAAATTACAGCTTAAAAGCATTTCAATTTTTGGCACACAATTCGATTGGAATGTGGTATCGACACGCATGCAACCGACTAATACTTTGGGATGCAACATAAAATCAGCATCTTGACGTCCCTTACCCAATACCTCTTCAATATTCATGCTGGCAATTGAATTGAGTTCCTCATCTTCTTCGCTGGTATCGAAACATTCACCATTTATCGATACCAGCGATTGTAATATGACTACACGCCATATGGTTGCACAGATTTCACGTTCGGGAAGCTTTATATCTTTAGAATTGGTTTCCGAAAGCCAAAAGTCACAGTAATGAAGAAAACATTCATGGACATCGCTAAAGTACTCCATGCGACATTTAATATGTATCGGGTTTTCCACCTGCATACATATACATATAGAAAGAAAAGGGAAATTAAAAGGAATCATAAACAAGAGGAAGGTGGTGCAGCCTTTATCAACTATGACCGTTACTTACCGCCATTGGCACTGGATAGATATGGATTTTACACATTTTTCTTGGCTGAGGATAACGCCAACATATAATGCCGTAGTTCTTCTTTATAATTTGTATTTGATAAGGTAAAGGCAGTACACTATCCGATGTTAATTCCACAAATTGAAAAGCTCCAGCTCTACCAGAAACAAAAAACAAAAAAAGTTTCAAAACAAAATTAACAACTACATAATATTACAATAGCATGGCAATAAATACCTTAAATCATCTTGATAGAATTCCTCACGTTTTAGACTTTTATTATTTCGTATAAACGAACTTAGTTTTGGACATTTGAGCTCCATCAATCGTTTACTCTTGACAGCATCCTGAGTACTATGCATATGTAGTTGTTGAAAGCATAACAATTCTTCGCATACATACTTGTGTATTATATGGAAATCACGTAATGCATGACGTAATTGAAGGATGGAATAAATACCGAAATCAATTTGTATGACATTAAACTTGACAATGGCATTAATGAGCGGCAAACGATGCCACGGTTCACTAATGAAATCAATTGAACCATTTAAAGCAACCGGATGTAAGAAGATCTTGTTTTTAGTACGGAAATACACTGCACCCAATGAATATTTCACCGAACATTTTTCCGGTCGGCTGAGATATTTGAGATTGATTTTAAGATCATTAAACACTAACTTACATTGATATTCGAAATGATCGGTTAGTATAAAGGCTATATTATGGCATTTGAAGCTTAAACGATCAGCATTAAGAGTATGCTGTTTCATGAGCATAATTTTGGATTTGCGAATGACAGGAGCTTCTTGCGAGCATGTAACACAACATTTTGTATGCACCGCATTGTAGATAGTCATAAGGTTCTTACATATTTCGTTTATATTACGCTCACTAATGGTGATTACCAAAGGTTTCGCCAATACAATATCAATTTCACGCAATTTTTGTTTTGTTAAATGGCATTTGTAGGTCATTAAAGACGGTGGTATGCCTGTGGATGTTAAACTTCCTGGCATGGTCTCAACTATATTGCCGGGAAACAAATTTGTATTCGGCATAGACTGTGCAGTATCCGCCATTACAGGTAAGGCAATACTCAAATTAAATATTGAAAAACTAACGACAGAATCGTTAATATTTTGTGCGATCATAAAGCTTGGCTGGGATATGGTTAAATTGATTAAAGGCTTATCCCTTTCGGGCTCATCCAAATCATTCTCATGTGTTGCTGCTGGATCCACTTCGTGGGTTTTGAATATTTTAAAGAGAAATACACCCGCAACAAATGACATAGTTCGCGGTAGTTGTCTTTGTTTTAAATGAGTATCAGCCGATCTCTCCGGTAGCGATGAAATACTTCTAGCTGTGCAATGATTATCTTTTGTTTTTGTGGATTGCGACAACACGCCCGAATCGGTTTTTGCTGGTGGTGGTTCGAAATCCTCATCAATTGATTCGAATTGCGTTTGTGAACCTAAACGTTTAAAGCGTCTCGTATCCGTTATGCTAGTTTTTATTATGCTGTTTGAACTGCTCAAAGATTTCAATGAACGTACACCGCCAGCTGATGAACTGGAACTTTCTGGCGTCATATATAGAGCGCTGTCCGATTGCGTTTCCATATTTGAGTTTGAAACTGGCTTTTGGGGTTTACAGACTTGGTTAATGGTTCTAGTAATGAAATTAAAAATCTGAATTAAATATTGTTTACAAGAATGAAGCAAAAACAGTAAATAATTTAAACAGTTTATGATTACTGTTAGTTTAATTCTGTAATTCAACATCAGCAAGCCCATAAGGACTTCTAGATGCATTGCGATCCTCTTTCATGTAAGTTTAGTTCTGTAACTTAACCTCAGCAGGTCCATAAAATCACCATTAGACGCATTGTAATACCCTTTCATATATTCGTATCTGTCTCTCTCCCTATCAAGCATAGAACTTGTCAGTATCTCTGAGATAACTGAGGAAGCCATACAAGATCGCCTTTGCGAAACAGTCAAGATATTTAAAGAATATCAAAATACTTATATCTACGATCTCTAAGAGCCGAACGATTCATACAGAAGAAATTGTTGTTCCTCATTCTTTCTCGTTTAGAAAGCTGCTGTAAATGTCAAACGCTCGCGAGAATACGCAGTGTAACGCACTACGCAAGAGAGTAATACGGATCTCACGTTTAAACTACCCTTGTTTCTAATCATTCTAGCTCCAAACTCTTTTTCTAATAGCCCCATGCATTCAAGCATACATCCGTTGAGAAAGGGATCTATGATAACTTCCACAAAGAAAGCCTACACAGCTTACAGATGGTGATGGTTAACCATCTTTGCTTCCATGTATCCTGTACTTAGTCATATTCGAGACTGAAATAATTAAAATGAATACAAGTTTTCATATATACTCACTCAGATATTCTCTGTAATCTCCGGCAATGGCAACTGAACATGTACAGTTGATCCGTAGTTAAGCTGGCCATAAAATCCGTTGAACAATTTAACTCTATGGCCTGGCCACATATTAAAATATTGTTGTAGACAATATTCGGTGCATACGTTGCTATTAAAGTGAAATTCTTAAAGATTTCACTTAAACGTAGAGACTGTTTACGTTCTGGATTATTCCATTCCACTGCCGGATTGGTATGAAGATTTTGTGTTTTATTGTGCATATGAGTTAAAATCTCTAACCAGTTACCCGATGCAGCCGATAACTTCTTTAGAGTCAACTCATATTGGCGATCTTCCACAATAGAACCGGGTATACTTAAAATGCCCATGCTAGCAGCCTTACCATAAACATCGGGCCGTAATGGTTTACGTTGTAAAGGATTTTGTAAATTCGGTGTAATGTTTATGCTATCGATTTTACATATTAAGACAGTGCATTGCTTTTTAAGATTATCCAGAGGAAAATAACAAGTAACACCCTTACTTTCAAAGTGTACTAAAGGCAAATCGGAAGCCTTAATAACATTCTCTTTTTCGCAGTTCACTTCTTTTTCTTTATCGTTGTTTTCGAGTAGATCACACAAAGGAGACATAAATTCTTGTACACGATCTAAATCCACAATAATCTCCATGGCTTGCATAACAATTAAAACTTCACTTATGTTACGGCCCGTCTCGCCTTTTCGTTTTACACCAATGCGCTTGTAAAAGTCCCTTAAGCTGACTTTGGTTAGGATAACATTTAAAAATGGATGTTCATTGCTTTCGGCAATCATGCGTATGCGCAAATATTCTTGAGGTAACCAATCGTATTTCTCGGTTTTCTTATAATAATTTAAACTGAAATTGCCAATTTTGCTGGTGTATTTGGTAAAATCTTGTCCCTGATCAACCGTGGAAAGGAAATCTTCAAATTCTAAAACCAAACGACTTTTATGAATCTGTTCCTGGGAGCTTTCCACCTCGGCAACCACTTTGGCAATGGTACATTGGCAAAACAGGGATATTTTATTGAGTAGGGATTTTTCTGTAAATGGAAATTAAATTTTTTTTAGAGCTCCAACAATAAAATAAGGCTGACAACACTTACTCTCATTGGCTGGCAAGGCGGAAGCATCTGAATTGGTATCCATATCCATAAATTCCTTGATATGCTGATTCTCTTCCGTCGAGGTAAGTATCATTAAAGGTTTGTTTAAGTGTTTCGATCTACTTTGCCGTTTACTGGATGATGAGGCAAATGATGTCGTTGTTGCTGTGGCTGTTACTTTCTGTAACATTTCAATGACTGCCATTAAGTGACTGCAGTGCAGTTGTAATATTTTCATATTATTGCCATACAAATGTATGATGGAAGAATCTAAATGAACGTTCAGACAAATGATTTCTTCAAATTTTTCACTATTACCAGTATTTTCAGCAGGTTTAGCATGTTTGGTGGCAGTTGGTTTGGGTGAAGGTGAGCGTTCACTGTCTGAAAATATTTGTTCCAACGAATTTGATGACACCGAAGAAGCTTGACTTAGACGAGCAGTGCGTTCATTGACAACAGTTTTACTTTTCGGTTTAGCTTTGGGAGAATTTATGCGTGATTGGGATTTAAAAGTGTAATCCAGTTCAGCTGGAGTGGCAACGGGTTGCTTACGTTTTGTTGTGGCTACAGTTAGAGTAGTTTGCCACGGCTTAAGTACTGTTAAAGCTTTATCATCTTGCATGGTATTTATATCCATATCCTGTAACTGTATGGTCCAGTTAAACGTGGTTTTATTGGTTAAAGGCGGATTAATTTTTAAGCGTAAGCTAGAACGTGTTATATACTCAGCAAAAGTCGATTTCAATACAATCTTAGGCAATTTAATACGTGTATACAATGGTTTTTTCATTTCCTCGCTTTCATTACTCATACTCATACATGTGCTGGTAATATCCATTAGGCTTTGGGCTACATCCACATAGATTACTATGGTATTAAATAATTTGAAATATCTTTTGATTTTATCTTCATCTGTTTCAGGAGGTTTCTCTTTAGGTAAATCATGTCTAATGGGATCTGTTACTGTCATTTCAATACGTTCATCCTTTTCCGAGCTATAGTGTATGGTTTCCTCTGGTTGGGATGTTTTACGCAGCGAAGCAGAATTCCGTGAAGATCTGCGTGTAAATATTTGCGGCATTGTATTATTATTCTGATAAATAATAGAAGCTGAATGGGCAGAACTGGTAACATTACTAACCGCTGCCGGAGGATTTTGTAAGTTTTGTGTTTGTATTTCAATATCACTGGAAAAATCTGTAAAGTCAACAACAATTTTATCAAATGTAAACAATTTCTTTGAATTTAATTTGAAGACATTACCTGCACCTAATTTACTTTCCTCATGCAATACAAATGATAAAAAGTCCAATAGATTTTTATCCGCAATTAAATTGAACTTTTCCATCCACACGCCTACAACCATTTGTATATTTTCTTTATTGGGTTTTTTGGCATCTTTAGATGACACCGATTTCTGTTCATCCATTAGATTGGGATATTGTAACTGCAATTCAAGCCATTTGTTTTGATTATTATGCATTCTAGCCTGTGTGTTTAGTACATTACAGCGGCGTACTTGAGATGTTTTACGTCCATATAACACATCCGAATGCAATGAGCCCAGTGTTAAGTTCCATATGCCAAACGTATGACAGAAACGTTGTTTCAACATTAGTTTGGTAAGCACCGTGTTTAATGCAATGCTGTCGGCTGTTACATAAGAATGATTTAGAATTTCCACAATTTTAATAACTTTTAAGGGTTGATAAGTCAAAGCAGCATCCATTAACAGTAAACCGGCTATGAATTCTCTTTTGGTAAATTCTAATTTAATAATATCACATTGTAAATCCAATTTCTTAATGGGCACTTCATCATTCTTCCAGTGATAGGGCTGTAATAAGGTACCATAACTCATTTGCAGTTTGGGTATGCTTACTAATCGGGTCAGTTTATCGGTAGCGGGTGTTATCAGACCCATGGAAAAGTCTTTGATATGCAAATCATAATTATCATAGCAAGCATTTAATAGCTCTTGGGGTTTATCAGGCAACTGGCAGGTTGTGTGCACCAACTTATCAGGATTTAAAGGTGTTGCTAATGTACCATCAACTTTATCAAAATATAAAAGCATAAACGGCAAGCTGGTTCTCACCGAACTGGGCAATTTTCTTTGTATACGATAGTTAGGTTCAGGTTCTGTTTTGGCATAAACTTCTATGCGCATGCGTTTCAGCTCTATCTTATATTTACTTAATGGTATACCTTGCATTAGTGCATCGTAGTCCTCCACCATAGGCGGATGCAATTTGGGTGAACCGTCTGGTAAGTGGGCAGTATTTTTGCCACGTACATCTTCATTTAATTTACCTGCTAAATCCACCACTTCCCCGCTTGTTATGGCATGAGCATGATCCTGTTGTATTAGGGCCTTCTGGACCACTGCACCACTTGAACTGTTTGCTTCAGTTTTGTCTACATTTGATGAATAGGCTGTTGAATCGTAAGAGTCTATTATAGTTTTAATATCATTTTTAACCTGTAGAAATGATTCATTGTAGCGAAATGTTATGCCAGCCGATAGCACACGAAATTGTCTCTCCAAATCTTTTTCTTCATTGGCAGTACCCGTAAGAGATGACATTCTATAGGCTTCTGCACTATCCTTGTGTTTATGGCGATAGGATATAACATCAAAGGCAAATACCGGACTCCGATACAGTAAATAATCGTCGGTAATGCGGTTCATATAGTCACTGTAATTGGTTACACCCCAGCCTTTGTCGGCAATCATACATTGATCATCAAATAGGGATTTATCAATAAAGGAGCGTGCATTGGTGAACTGGAAAAGGAAATAAAAATGTAAAATGCCTTTACCATGATTTCTATTTATAAAAAAAAAATTGTAAATAACATCTGTGGCCAATGCAAATAAACTGAAAAATTTAAAGTGGCTTAATTTTTTTAAACCCCTCTCGACTTATTTACACAAGCGTTAACAAAAAATAAATAAATGTTTTTTTAGATTTCAATTCAGTTGCTGGTGGCTGTTAATGAAAACATTTTTAACTTACCGGTGCTGTATCAATGAGGGCATAACTACTTGTCTGTTCATCGACACGATAATTGCCTAAAGGCTCCACATAAATGCTCGATAAACCTGTCTTAATATTCGACCATTCCAATTCCTTAGAGAACACACGCTCCCAGTACAAACCGCCCAATGTAAAGCGTACTATAGGCGTATAACGTATACGCTTAATGCCACCCATAATGGTATCGTTAATAAATTCGGAATTTTTCAAAGTCAAATTCAGTTCCTCTATATAAATGCCAATATCTTTAGTATGACCCAGAGGCTCATCACTATGAGAATCATCTTTTTCATCGTCATCAAAATTAAAACTTGGCAATAGGTTCCAAGCCCATGATGCAAGAGACTCTTTGGTCTTTGTTTTATTAAGCGATGCATCTAAAGCAAATTGATCATCGGAAGCCGGGCATGTTGATTCACATTCATTGGTACTATCTGGCACCATTTGTATTATAAATTTGGTAAGACGCATTAGTAAAGGTATCTGCAGCGACGACATATTCAAGTCAAGGTTTTGGGTAAATATGCCGATACGGGTAGTGCTGGAGTTACTCGAAGTTTGGGAATTGTATTTACGTAATACACGACATTCCAAAGTGCAGCTGAAGGAAATGGAATTATTTCATAAAGAATTTTAACAATTGTAAGATAAGGTAACCTACCGATACATGACTGGCTCTTGGCATACATCGATTTGGCCGGCATCATTACGTTTATCCAAGCATATAGTCAAATCGGATACATTAATTAATTTACGAATGAGAACCTTACTCGGATTTATATCAACCATGGCTAGGTGCCATTGCTCGTTGGCCGCTCCATAGCTAAGGTGTTGCACATTCATAGACACCACTATGTCCTCTTGAATATACTTCAGAATAATATTTTGGCACTGAACATTAATATTGTTTAGTATCTTAGTAGCCAAACTAGAAACCATTGAACCGTTCTCATCGCGTTCATTGTTTTTGTTGTTTCCAGCTGTGCCAGCTTGCTCATTAGTTACTTGTTGATGTTGTGGCGAGCTATTAGCCGTAGGAGACTTAGTGCCACTATTGTCTTCCCTATTCGATTTCAATACAAATTCTATTGTATTTATCGATATGCGTATGGGTTCGGAAGTAATTTTTGTCCAGGGCACCGAAATGATCAGCTCATGTATGTGACCCGATAAGAATTGAAACGGCAGGTTCAATTCTTGTTGCAATACATCTAAACGTAAATCTAAATTATGGAATGTTACTTCACCCTCCCACAAAGACACTTGAAAATCCTGGGGCCGTATATTCTTTACATATTTCGTTAAATAGTTCAATATAAGAGGGGTAATATAGGACTCGATCTTAAACATGTTTTCCAATTGGAATAAACTCGCTTATATTTCAAATTGTTGTTTCTATTTTCTTATGAATTTTAACATTTTTAATGCTCAACTTTAAGGTTTATTGTAATGAAATCGTTTTCTATTGAATTTTTTTTTTAGGAATTTTACAAAAATTTTATATTTTATTACCGAAATGAAGAAAATTCTTTTAAAATTTAAAAACTTCACACGTCAATCAAAGAAAATTATTGACTCAGCTGGGCAAACAGCTGTCAAATAGAGTAGCCAGGTCTGCAAATAATACATGTAAACAAAAAATGCCGGCAATGAGGGATGCCAACTCCACAATAGTACATGTAAACAAATCCCAGCTGTTGCGTATTAAGGTGCCAGAGTTAAGACTTTTAAGTAAACAATCGCTACTTATTGGTTCAATAATGCCACACTGAAAGAAAATGTATGTAAACAAACGCCGCATATGTTAACAAACACAGGCATGTTCAAACAACAAAAACAAAATAACCTCTCTCACATCAGCTGTAAACGAAAGTTTGCGTGTCAATCGCTTTAAATATTGCAACATTTTCACAAATTATTGAATAAAATGCCTGCTTCACCACAAAAAACCGAAGAATTTGGTAATTTACAATAAATATAATTTAAATGTAATAAATTATTAATACTTTACATCCCAGATGTGGTCAAATACTTCCTTAAATTGCTGGACGATGACAAGGAACTTTCCTCCGGCATAGCCGCTATTAAAACTTTGCTTATGATCTTGGAAAAGAAACAATGCAAGTAAATTTTATATTTTTGCTTTAAATTCATATTAATTTTCCCCTTTTACGTTTGGTTTTTTCAAACAAACAGTTGGCACAATTCACATTCTCCAAAACACCATGCAAGAAGCTGTCGCTGCTATGCGTAATACAGATCTTTCTATCGCCGCTGTAGTATCGGGTGGTGAATTGTTTTGCCGCTTCATCACTTTGAGTTTGGATGATCGTGGCATGGAGGAGTGCCGTGAGATTATGTTGCATCGTGGCAAAATCTTTTTAACGAAATTATTAAATTCCCGTAATGTTATTGCCCAACAGGCACAACAGTTTATTACCGATGGCTGCAGAGTTTTAACACATTCTAGATCTCGAGTGGTTTTAAAGGCTTTGTTGACAGCGGCCAAAGCAAATAAACAGTTTCATGTGTACGTTACACAAGGTGGTCCAGATAATAATGGGTAAGTTGAACAATACTAAGGCGATTTTATTATGTACACCATGATTTCTTTTACAAATTATAAACGGAAAAGTGGTACAAAAGAGGAATACTAAACAGACAATTCTTGTGGTTAACATATATAAGAAGAAAACGATTTCCCCCAAATGTAGAAAATAATTTACAAGAACTTTTTTCGGCCCCTGAGAAGTATAAGCTTTCAGCATTTAAAAGTTATTAACAAAATTGGGCCAGCCAGAGGTGATTTGTTTAACATCCATATGTTTATAAAAGCAATGAATGGCTGAGAAATGTAAAGCAAAAATTATGGACATAAGGTATTACAACAGGACCTTTGGTAATAACAAAGTGAATTGTGATTAGGACATGAGCTAACCAACCATGTTAGATTAAGAAAGTAGAGATAAACATCCAGCAAAACAGTAACGCTTCCTTCTTTCGCTCTCATTTTTCTTAAGGTTCTTAAGAGATCTGGGTCACTTGATTGAAACCCTTGTGTTTGGGGAGGTGCTGTGCAGTTAACCGCTTTTACAACATTTCCTTCACAAAAGCTAAATGTTTATCGATAATATTTACTGTTATTTTCAGTGTACAAATGATAAAAGAATTGGAACGCGCTGGAATTGATTGCACAATGATTTTAGATTCAGCCACTGGTTATGTTATGGAATCTGTAGATTTTGTTATGGTGGGTGCAGAGGCTGTGGTTGAAAGTGGCGGCATTATTAATCGCATCGGCAGTTTTACCATGGGCTTATGTGCCAGAGAAATGAAAAAACCATTCTATGTGTTGGCTGAGAGTTTCAAATTTACAAGACTTTACCCTTTAAATCAAAGAGATCTGCCAGATGAATATAAGGTAAACAGAGAATCTAACTAACTGGACATTTTAAGACGATGTAATAAACATTTTCCCTTTTCTTTTAATTCTTTACAGTACGATCGAAAACATTTAAGTGATGTCTCAAAAGTTCATCCCTTAGTTGATTATACCCCACCTGCTTACATCACATTACTATTTACCGATTTAGGCATTCTAACACCCTCTGCTGTAAGTGACGAATTGATTAAGTTATACATGTAAATTGGTGAATATTTATACTGTTGCTTTTTTATGGAAATAAATATTTTTTACACAAGTGTTGTGGTGAAAACCCATCATAATTCTTTGCATTAACGAATTATTTGTTTTGATTCATTTTGTTTTGCATTTTAGTATATAACAATAGTATAGATAGATAGATAATAGAAATATTAGTAAGTCAAGGATTTAAAGTTAAAGAATTTCTTAAAAATAGAAAAAAAGAACCGTTTAAAAGGTCTCATAAGAAAACTGTTAAAGGCAATAACAATATGTGATGCTGTTGATATTACCACGAATTGCCATTCTCATCGTCATCTTCGTCGTCAGCATCTGCACTAGAATCTGTGGTATATTCATCGTAAAGGTATGCCTCATCATCGTCATCGTTATTATCGATATAATCATCTTCGCCATCAATACGATTAAATTCAGCAGCAGCCTATACGTAAGCAAAAGAAAAAGATAGAAATTAAATTTCTTTTTAAAACTTAACTTATTTACTTACCACTTGACCAGATTGTATATTTATTTCGATTTGCAAACGTATATCCATTATTAGAAAGGCCGTAGTAACCAATACGGGTATGGTTAAACGGCTCTTCCAGGCCAAATTGGTAAGAAACATAAACACCTCACCAAATGCTGAATTCATTGTCGAGTATTTATTTTAAACTAACGACTAGCGGGTAAGTTTTCTTCTTGTTCTTCGTTGTTGGTAGACTCTGCTTCTACCTCTAGGCGTTGCTCTTCCAATTGATCGTATTTCACAATGTGAACAGTTTCGCCTACAGTTACTGGCTGTACGGGTTGTATTTGTCTGAACAAATTTTGAACAGCTGAATCGGTATTTGTTACACTTGCATCCAAGTCTAACAAATGTTCATTATTGCTACTGACGCCGGACGTATTATCCTGTAGCATAGAGCGCAAACACTCGTCACGCTTTTCAGATAAAGCGTTTACGAGTTTTGAGCCCTTTTTCAATTTCTCTAGTTTTCGTTCTGTCAGCAAAGAGAAAAATATAATAAAAATAAAGAAAAGTATAAGAAATGTTATCATAAATAGAGTTTATAAACAATTTATGATTGAAATAAATGATTTAACAACAAGGGCAGCCTATTATTCTGATGGTGTCAGGCAAGCTAGTTGTTATGGAATAATTAGAGCCATATTAGATCAAATGGGTAAGTAACTCGCTTGGAATTATTAATTCACTTGAAAACTCTTAAGCCCTACAAAATTTACACATAAGACACTTGGCTTCCTACCAATCTTTTGCCAAAGACAATAACACGTGACAATAAATCAAAGACCGTATGGTTGAGCAGTGAAGAGAATTTGGTTTCTCCAAATTTCAGATTAAAGGAGTGGTAAATAATGGATATTGATTATGCAAATATACGGAAAATTCTTAGAACCAGTATTTAGGCTTCCAGCTGTCTTCAACAGATGAAGTGATTTAAGTGTTACCCTTTCCTAGTACCGTAAACAATACATAACCGCTGACTACTGCTGCTATCATTATAATTTAAATTAAGGAATTCTTAATTCGTACCATACATCCGACCATATTGGAAAACCACTTATTATTTTAGTAATCTTTTCTTAAATCAATGGCGTATTTACCTAAATTCTGCAAGTAGGACTGTGAATCGGGCAGAGGTTGATGTTGGTCACTTTTAGTGCCTTCCTTGTCTGTTTCAATATTTTTTGTATCCGATATCAATGTGTTGGAGTTACTGTCCTGTATGAAACTATCTTCGAATCCCAATGACTGGGAATTGTTCGTGAGGTCACCTACTTTATGCTGATTACACTGCTCTTGATTTTCACTTGTTAAATTATTCTGAGTTGTAATTTCGTTTGTGCCTTGGACCGACCAGGGATCCGTCATGATTTAAAACGTATAAAATTTAATAAAAACTATGGATCTTTGTTTTAACAAAATACTAAATTGTTTATCGTCATTGATTACAAACACTTTGCGCTAGTGATGTATAAAATAGAAACCGGACTACAAAAGGGTACAGTTACTTGTCTGTACTTTATATAAAAACAGTGGCAGCATTGATCATATGTTTTTAAGTGTTAATATTTCCTAATGATTGTTTTAACAATAAGAAGCAGTTGAACACATTTTCTGAAACATTTATTTTTTTGATTTTGTTTCCTTCTTCAGTTTTATATTAAAAGTAAATCAATTTAATAGAAATGGTTACTAAAATGCTGGAAGGGAACAGTCAGAATTTAGAAGATGTAAAGATACGCTCTATGAATTGTGAATTGAATCCTTTGACTCGAGCTGATGGTTCAGCCTTATTTGCACAAGGCGGCACATGCGTTTTAGCTTCAATGTTAGGCCCTGTGGAGGTAAAACTACAGAATTTGAACATTGATAAGGCCTATGTGGAGTGTATATATCGTCCTAAAGCCGGTTTGCCCACCATTAGAGACAAAATGCGAGAGGCTGTTATAAAAGACACTTGTGAGGCGGCTTTGCTGACGGTATTACATCCCAGAACAATGATTTCTGTTCAACTTCAAGAATTGGATGATAGAGGAGGTGTAAGTTATATATATTAAATTTTAGTTTCTTTTTATATTTATTTGATCATTCCCTTACTTTATATTTTTAGTTGGATGCCTGTGCTATAAATGCTGCCTGCATGGCCTTAGTTATTGGTGGTGTACCGATGAAATTTACCTTGGCTGCTGTCCATTGCATTATAGACAAAGATGGCCAATTAATACTGGATCCAGATCAATATCAGGCAAAAGATAATCGTGCCAGTTTCACGTTTGTATTTGATTCTTTGGAGCATGATTTGGTGACAGTACATAGTACTGGTTGTTTTAAAATGGCACACTTTAATGATGCACATTTAATGTGCCGCGCTGCCAGTGGTTTAATATTTGATTTTTATCGTAAAATTATGACCAAGTTCCACCTTAAAAACCAACACAATGCAATTGAATCGTCAAGAAATGAAAGTGCAGAGAAAATGGAAGAATAAAAACTGTTTTTATATTAAATAAGTCAATTTGTTTATTACACTTTAGCATAAAAATCTTTTATTGTAGTTATATATAGGGGAGAACCTTTTAAAACTTGAGAATTTGTTTCTTCTATCTGAGCAACCACAAAATCTCCAGGTGATATTTGTTTAGTTAGGTTGTCATCGTCGTGCTTCCTTAGGGGAATATTTTTAATAGGCACAATAACTTTAATATTGGCATCATTCCGGCCAAATACACAATCATCTGAACGTTTACTTGTGCCTTCGATCAATATTAACTCTTTGCGTCCCTTATACATTTTATGTAATTCAGTGGCACCTTCACGATAGGCTTTAACCATTCTTTGCAATCGTTCTGTTTTGACGTTAACAGGAATATCATCTTTATAACGTCTATGGGCAGCAGTTTTTTCTCTCATGCTATAGGCAAATAGGAAAGCGACATTATAACGTACTTGCTCTATGAGTGTTACTGTGTCTTGAAATTCCTCTTCGGTTTCTCCACAAAAACCACAAATAAAATCACTAGATAAGCCGACATCAGGTATGAATTTTCTTATAGTTTCAACCAATTGCAAATAAGCTTCTCTAGTATAGCCACGGCGCATGCGCTCCAAAACACTATTATTACCAGACTGGGCTGGTAAATGCAAGTTATTACAAACATTTGGATAATCTCTAATCACTCTTAAAACATCTTCTGAAAAGTCTTTAGGATGTGGCGATGTAAAACGTATGCGCATATCAGGCACAGCTTCAGCTACTTCTTGCAGTAGGACCGAAAATGGCAAGCCTTTTACTTTCGGTTTGTAGACTGTTTTGAAACCTGGAGCTAAGCCTGTATTTGTTTCAGTTTCTTTTGACAAATCTCTGTAACTGTTTACGTTTTGCCCCAATAAAGTAACTTCCTTAACGCCACTATCACTTAAGTGTAAAACCTCTTGTTTTATGGACTCTACATCGCGGGAACGTTCACGGCCTCTGGTAAATGGCACTATACAGTATGTGCACATATTATCACAGCCTCTCATTATGGAAACAAAAGCCGTTTTGGAGTCCGTATTCAATCTAACCGGCATAACATCGCCATAGGTTTCATCCAAACTTAATATGACATTAATTGCCGACTGTTGATAGTGTCGGGAAATAGCCAGCAGTCTAGGTAAGTCCTTATAACTATCAGGGCCAGCTACGACATCTACACTTTTCTCTTTTTCCAATAATTTCTGTTTCAGTCTCTCCGCCATGCAGCCTAAAACGGTTATCTGCAAAGGACCTTTTTTCGCAGACCTTTTTTCTTTCATAGCCTTTAGGTGATTTAAACGATTCCATATTTTTGTTTCTGCACCTTCACGCACAGCACATGTTACTATCATTATAACATCGGCATCTTTGGTGTCTTTAGCTTTTGTATATCCATTTGTTTGTAATATAGACCACACTACCTCCGTATCATTGGTATTCATTTGACAGCCATAAACCTCAAAATGTACCTTACGACCCTGGCCATTGTAGCTGTCCAAAGGTAAATATGGTATTAAATGTTCCGTATCGCTTAACGATGGTACTGGAGTGTTTAATTTTGGTCTGACATTAAAAAACTCCTGCAAACCAGGTCCAGCTGAGACCCGCTCCAAAAATGTTTCTCTGGTAGAGGGTTTGGGCGATGTACTATATTTTCTGCAACTGATTAAACATCTTATGTATTCTGGACGTTGTTTATACAGATTCACTAGTCTCTGCAATTTCATTTTTATTTAAATTTCTAATAATTTTTAATGAATTATACAATAATTAACGAGAATATGAACAAAATAAGATTTGTGTTAACATTTCTAAGTGAATGCCTGCAATGAAAACGTAAACAATAAGCAGGGTTGCTGCATGGTCCAACAAAATAAACATGATATTATTTGTAACTTTAAGAATATTTTTCAATTCATAATGCAAAGATTTTTAACATTGTAATATAAAAGAATACTATAAATTTTAACTTTAAAAACATTTCTTTTATTGTTATTAACTAAATTTATTATTGAAAATTAAACATTCGATTTAAGCGTTTTACCACTTCATACATATTAGCAATACTACTTTGCATTGATTTTATTTGAATAACAATTTTATTATGCAGAGCAGAGAAAATGGCAAATTTCTAATTCGAATTGTATTTTATTTTTGCAAACAGCTTTTAAATAGTGCATAAATAAATTATTCACTCTAAAATTAGTGTAAATATTAAAAGTGCTGTTTGTTGTATACTAAGTTTTCTTCCCCATCCGAAATAAAATTGTGCAAAAATGCTGAGAATACGTCGGCGTTTTGCTTTGGTGCTGTGTGCCTTTTTCGTGGCAATTTTCTTGGCGGTGTACTTCCTAATCAATTATGCGGCACCGGCAGAAGATAAGAATCCAAATTTTATGAATCTCGATACCGCCGAAGCTCTAAGACACAAAATGGATATGCCAAAACTGGTTGAAATGAATAATTTAGAAAATAATGTGGGCGAAAAACCCCAACCTCAAGCTGCCACTTACGGGAAGAAAACTAGACCGGAGAAAATTAAAAGCGACAATAATGATGAGGCTGTAGCGGATGGCCCGAAAATTGAAGAGAACATGATAAGCGATAACAAAGATGATACGTGTGATTTTGATCCACAACAAGTACCGCAGCCAAATATTCAGGTAAATATGTATTTACGTTATGCTCTATAGAAAATTGCTTTATGGTGACGATTTTGTAGGTAAAAGTCATATAGAATGCCTTGAGCCAAAATGATTTTAGCTTCCGTACCATCTCCTACTAACTCTTAAGCAGGTCTTTGTCTTCAACAGGAGGCATAGTATATTGGCAAGAATATTCCACTCAATTTCTTATAATTAACTTTGAATGATTTCAACTATATTACCGCAATGGCGCACTTCCTTCTGCATTCGAAGGAATAAAATTTATAGGAATTCTATTAGTCCCAAAAAATACAAGAGTTTCTAACCTTTTGACTTTGGAAACGAAGACACAGACTCACATAGGGACAAAGGCTGCTTCAGTTGATGACATAGCTTCGTTTTTTATTATTTGCTCTTGTTTATTTCTAGACTTCTTGTTTATTCTGAGACTTGTTTTTCTAAAAAACAGTTCTCAACATACATTATCAAGTGCATTATCGTGATACAAAGGTCTTGAACTCTTTTTCAAATACATATATCCGCCTCTTTTTTGTATTATTCTCACAAACGGAAAACTTTAAACGCTTCTTATCATAATCAATGATGATTTTCATTTGTTGTGTTTAAACATTCAGAACAGGGCTTAACCGATAGACAAGCAGGCACCGAGTAGGAGATATCTTTGAGCATAAGCCCATCTCAGTAGTATTTATCTACAAAAACTCTAAGAGTAAAATAAATTTGCCAAACAAAAGGTCTCACTGCTTATGGAGAAAATTAGGAAATACAACATAAGTGGTGTGAGAAGCTAGGTTGTAATACTGCCTAAACGGTTGTAATGACCAATTAAGTAAGTAAGTAAGGTAAAGTTACCCGCGGTCTTCTAAGCTCAGTCAACAAAGTGAGCAAATGAATTTAAGTTTATTACTTTAATGAATCGGAAACGAATTAGCAGTGTTTCTTAACCATTTAATTGCTGGACAATAGCTTTTAATTTCCCTAGGAAAACAAATAGCTTCATAACGAATGCGTTACTCCTATATTTCATCATATTTGCAGTGAACTACAACTTAATTGAATGAAAATTTACTTTTCAAATGTATTTTTAATTTGTTTTTAATAATATTTTCTATTCACTTGCTAGATGCTAGACTTGTATAACAAAATGAAATTTGATAATATTGACGGTGGCGTTTGGAAACAAGGCTGGAATATTTTGTATGATCCCCTACAGTATAACGATCATCATAAGCTAAAAGTATTTGTGGTGCCACACTCACACAACGATCCTGGTTGGATTAAAACATTCGATGACTACTATGACCATGAAACCAAACATATATTATCCAATGCCTTAAGGCATTTACGTGAAAATCCCGATATGAAATTTATATGGGCTGAAATATCCTATTTCGCTAAATTCTATGAAGACTTGGGGGCCTCTAATAAAGAGGAAATTAAAAAGTAAGGCATTAAAAACTAAAGCAAATGGAATTGAATAAATAAAACATTTTACATTACAGATTGGTAGCGAATGGCCAATTGGAATTTGTTAGTGGCGGTTGGGTAATGACAGATGAGGCCAATGCCCATTGGCATAATATGCTATTACAGCTAACAGAAGGCCAGCATTGGTTAAAGAAATATCTTAATGTAACACCTGTTTCTTCATGGGCTATTGATCCCTTTGGCCATAGTCCCTCTATGCCGTATATTTTGAAAAAGTCCGGCTTTCAAAATGCTTTAATACAAAGGACCCACTATTCGGTTAAAAAGGAATTGGCTTCAAAACGTAATTTGGAATTTTATTGGAGACAATTATGGGGTAAGTTTATTAAGTAGGTATTATTTTATGCAAAAATTTTAAATGTTGCCTTAATTGTAGATGATACTGGCAGTACTGATTTATTTACCCATATGATGCCTTTCTATTCGTATGATATACCCCACTCGTGTGGTCCTGATCCCAAGATATGTTGCCAATTCGATTTTAAACGTGTGCCTGGCTTTGGTCTTATGTGTCCATGGAGAGTGCCCCCACAAACGATTGATGATCATAATGTGGCGCAAAGGTTTTATTAATAAAGTTTTTTAATTCGTATTTCATTTTAATTCATTTTTCACTCTTGCAGAGCTGAACTTTTGGTTGATCAATGGAAGAAAAAGGCAGAACTTTATCGCACTAATGTTGTGCTATTTCCTTTGGGCGATGATTTCCGTTATAGCCAAAGCACTGAATGGGAGGTGCAAAGAGTGAATTATGAAAACCTATTCAATCACATAAACTCTGAACGCAAATACTTTGTAGAGGCCAAATTTGGCACATTACAAGAATATTTCGATGCTGTACACAAAGAACAAAAGGAAAAACAACGTGAATTTCCCACCTTGAGTGGTGATTTCTTTACCTATGCTGATCGCAATGATAACTATTGGAGTGGCTATTATACTTCAAGGCCTTATCACAAACGTTTGGATCGTGTTTTAATGCATTACGTTAAATCGGCTGAAATGTTAAGTTCCTGGCATAATTGGGATGCCGCGAATAAGTTTGATGAAATGTTACAGGATGCCCGTAGACAATTGTCTCTATTTCAACATCATGACGGCATAACGGGCACAGCCAAGACCCATGTTGTGGTGGACTATCATCGTCGTATGATGGATGCCATAAAATCCTGTCGTTTTGTTATGCAACAGGCTATTTATAGGCTGTTAACAAAGCCTTCGGTATGTTTTTATGCACGACATATGCTTGTTTTTGTTATTTTAATTATAATTTTTTTTTTATTACAGATCTATAATGCTGATACTAACTTTAATTATTTCTTTGTTGATGATTCCCGCTGGCCGGGTCCAGATGACAGTCGTACTACGATAATTTTGGGTGAAGAATTGCCTCAAAAGCATTTGGTTTTCCATAATGCTTTGCCGCAGTGGCGTGAAGAAATTGTTGATTTCTATGTAGCCTCGCCCTATGTCAGTGTCAATGATTTCAATAATAATCCCGTGGATATACAAATTAGTCCTGTTTGGACTTGGCATAAACATACATTTACCAATACTATAACACCTCAAGCATCAACCACCAAATATAGACTTATTTTTAAGGCCAAAGTACCACCCTTGGGTCTGTCAACGTATATTGTTAAAGTGGAAACACCGGAAACCATTAAAACCAAGTAAGTAGTTTTCATTTCTTTTGTGAAAAGCATATTCTTATATGAAATATTTCTTTTTTTTCCACCTGTTTAGCTATATAACCTTTGCCTCAAATCTTATATTAACCAAAAATCCTATTACAACGCAACTGGGCGATTACCCCAAAGAGGTTAAATTTGGTGAGCATAGAGAAATTTCCTTAAAAGTGGGTTCCGGCTCCACAGTGGCCTTTAGCAATGAAGGCATGATGAAGTCTATGCAACTTAAAGAAACTGAAACACATACGCCGGTAAGAGTGCAATTCTTCAAATATGGCGTAAGACGCAAGGGTGAACATTCGGGTGCTTATTTGTTTTTGCCAAATGGTTTTGCCGGTCCTATTGAAAATGCCCAACAACCTGTAGTCTTAGTAACTAAAGGTCCTCTAGAGTCTAGTGTGTCAACGGGATTATCGTTTGGCGTCCATCATACCATATTACGCGATGGAGAGGCACCTGAAATACGCAATAATATCGATATAGGCGATATGGATGATACGGAAATTGTAATGCGTTTCCAGACTCGTATACATAGCGGTGAAACCTTTTATACGGATCTTAATAGTTTGCAAACAATTAAACGCCAAAGGTTTAGCAAAATACCTTTACAGGGTAATTATTATCCGATACCCTCGGCTATTTATATTGAGGATGAGTCATTGCGTTTGAGCATTGTAACGGCTCAGCCTTTGGGTGGTTCCTCGTTGGCCGAAGGTGAAGTGGAAATAATGCAGGATCGCCGTTTGACACATGATGATGAGAGAGGCTTGGGTCAAGGCGTTCTTGATAATCAACCTGTTTTGCATATATTCCGTGTTTTATTGGAAAGAATAGAGAATTGTGAAAAGCTTGCTGATAATCATCCCTCCGGCATACTGACGTTGCCAGCGTATCGCAATTTAAAAGCAATTTTAGATCCTTTGGACAAATTCATCTTTACGGAAAATGATTGGTTGGGTGTTTTACCAGAATTTGGTACTTCCCATTCGGCTTTGGGTGATGATATGGAAATAGTGATGATGAGAAATTTGCCAGCTACCACTAGTATACCAATCATAGCCAGGGATCGTAAGCCACATTTGCAGCAAAATACCGGCCTTATAGTGCATCGAACGAATTTACTACAATGCTCTGGTTTGGAAGCACAAAATACTGGCGAGGTACTTACTCTATCTATAACTGAATGAGTTATGTTTGCGACCCTGTTTTATAATAATTTTTTCTTATTTATCTTCCTAGCTAAACCTACATCATCTGTTGCAGTGGGGTTCACAAAATGTTACTTCTGTTCATAAGACAACTTTAACATTCCTTCAGCGTTTAGCTTTGCAAAAATTCAGCGAAGATATCACACTATGCCCCATGGATACTTTGGCATTTATTTTACAAAGGCACAGTTGATTTCCTAACGTTTAAAATTTTTCTCATTTTCTTTTTATTGCTTTGAATTTAATTTAATTATTTAATGGCTTTTAATTTTTAAACTAATAATGACTGACGTGGTTTTTTCTTCTTCTTTTTGTATTAATGTTTACTTAAATGCCAAAAAAAAAAACAATCTCGAAACTTTTATTTTAAACATGACGACGATATTATAGAGTGTTTTAGAAATATTTTAATGTAATCCTTTCAATTGGTTGGTCAAAATACCTTTTGTTTATAATTTTCTTATGTTTAGCAATGTGTATCTGTTTTATGTATAAAAATGAATATCAATTTAGAATCTCAATTTAAATCTCAGTTTTAAAACGATGAAAACTTATCAGTTAACATCACACAATTTATTTGTAAAAAAATTTTAAAGCACTTATGACTGTTTGTTGTATTTAGTTTTTTTTAATTTTTAATGTTTAATTTTAAATAATAAAATATTATAAATACTTATTAATTATAAGAGTAATATTAAAATCGTTGTATAAACATAATTAACGCCCATGACCTTAAAACATTTTTTAAGACATTTTTTTTTCATATTTTATTCAAAAAATATTTCAATTGTCCGGTGAAAATTCATTAAATAAATATTATTTATTGAAAAACGTTACATATTAATTGTCGTTTATAAACAAATTCTCCAATGTTAGCAAATTATGAAAACTAATACAGATTACATACATATTTGAAAACTGTGTGGTCAGCGGGAAACATTTGAGTGTTTAATATGTACTTCACATGGAGTTATTTTTTCGGACATAGAACAACATTCCGATCTTTGTCTGAACATCATGGTTGATGGAGACATTATAGAGAAACCTTATATAGATTAAGTGCAGTACATAGACTCCTGGTAGCAGTATTGTAGTAGCTCCACTCTAAAACAGAAGTGGGAAGTTATAGGAGTTATAAAAGCGGAATGAAAATGTAATAATCTGACGATGCAATAGAGTGAAAAAACAAAAGAGCAATAAAACAATGGTACAACCAAGCGGTAGAGCGATAAGGCGTGAGAGTGAAAAGCAAACGATTCAACTGTTTACTTGATTCCATTCTGAAATGCCAATGTAAGGATGCAATCGTTCTGGTAGGCCAATCACTGAAGAAAAGGAATGCAATTTTGTAACTGGAAAAAGACTAGCACGTAGGAAGCATTAACAAGATGATTTTGAACAATCGAAAACTATATTTCAATTGTCGAGTGCCGTTCGCTTATTAGACGTAAAGCCCGGGTTCGAGACCCAGGCCAGACATCAAAACGAAATATGAAAAAACAAAATATTTCTTCGGCGACTTCCTCTCAGCAGATTTCTGGCAAAAACTCTGACAGTAAATAAATAAACCTGCCTTGAAAAAGTTTCTCAAATCTCTGTCGTTAAACTGTAGGTCACGCCACTCAAGTTTGGGCACACAACATGAGTGGTGTGAGAAGCTAGGCCGTAATCCTGACTGAAGGGTTGTGATGGCCAATTATGTATGTATATTTGCTAGTGGAATATCTTGGTTGTTTGCGCCATCATAGTTACTCAAGGCTAAATCCATTGAATGGGTCTAATGAGAAAGCAATTCGTAACCAAAATCATGAATTTTTGATATTATTTTGAAATCAAGTCGTGCTTTGTTATCAAACAAACTAAATGACGTAAATGGATGAAATTTTGACAAGAGTCAACTGACAGATGGTAAATTTGAAAAATCACAAACTTATTGATCCACCTTTGTATACATTGTATACGTCAAGTTTGAGCTACTCTTTGGTTTCCAAATGAAACATATGCTACAATTGTTATGCATTAGAAGATTTGATGTCCGTCCATTATATCAAATAACAGTGGCATTCGCCAAGTGCCCGAATGGGGGGAATGTAGAAAAATCACCTAGAAGAGCATTATTTTAAACGAAACCTAATGAACTTACATTTTTAGATTTAAACGGGAGATTCTATTAAAATAATATACGAAGTAGTATGTTTATGGCGTTTCGGGGCCACTATTTCCATTCAAATTTGGGAGCATGCATATTTGTAAAAGAATTAAATTATAAGCGGATCGTGATCAGATATAAAGCAGATCGTTACCAGATTGTGAACAGATACCTGATCGGGAGCAGATCATAAGCAGATAGTAACCAGATCGTGAGCAGATTGTAAACAGATATAAAGCAGATCACAATCTGGTAACGATCTGCTTATGATTTAATTCTTTTACAGATATTTTGTATGGAAAAAGTGGCCCCGAAACGCCATAAATATACTACTATACGAGAATAGATGCTTGCTCTAATTGTACACTTTGGCAGAGTTTTTGATTTGATGTTAGCCAACTGAACATTTCATCATTTGTCCAACTGCAACAAGGTGAGTGCATAAGAACTCAGAGGAGTTTAACATACGCATTTGGCGACTTGTTGTAGATGGGATTCTTTCAGATAAATCGAGGGATAAGCCAAGTTTCATCCCTTGGTTGGGGCAACTCTCTCCATCATCTGTAATTATATATATGGAGGGAGTACGAAGCGATATTCGCTAGAACCAGCATGGTTTTCAAATGTCTGAAGAAGCATTCACATGCCTTGAGTTCTTACATCACATTTACATCACTTCTATCCGACAGAAAATGAAATACATCTCTCATTTATGGAGACCAGTGCCGGGTAGTAAATTTTAAAACTTCTTGACTGTATACAGGAACAGCATAATAAGGCTTGTATTTTACTGTTCTGTCGATATTACAATGGATGATGCTTAAGCTAAATAAATATTGATTCGTGGGCTATTGGTCAATGCGGTCGTCTGACCCAGTGTCCTTATTATAAATTGAATATTATTATAAATTGAATAGATTTAAATCTAATCTTCCTACTCACAACCTATTTTCCTAGTTCCACCATAACCTGTATATGAAAAGGCCTCATCCTCTTAGTGTCTACGCACTCTCTTCCTTCAAAATTTTTTCCCATGACTTACAAGTTGAAGAGATTTAAATCTAATCCTCCTATTCACAACCTATTTTCCTATTTCCAGCATAACGTTTATATGAATAGGCGTCATCCCCTTAGTGTCTACGCACTCTCTTCCTTCAAGTATTTCAATAATAAATGAAATGAATAAAACTACGGCCGTTCTGAATAATTTTTTCATTCAAAACTAAAATTTATTAATTTTTTCTCAATTGAAATTAAATTTTCCTTTTGAAAATTCCTTTTCCCAGACCAATTAGATTTTCTAAAAATTATTGGTACTTTTTTTTGTTCCAACTTTACAACGTGGTACCAAAACATACCCATCATTCGCATACCATATGCTCGCATCACTGATTATCCCATACGAGTACAGAATAAAAATGAAGAGAAGAAAAAAAAAAGGAAACAAGAATTCCAATCAACCAACTCTGAAATAATGCTGCTGCAAAGTGGTTGTTTTCATTTATAGTTCTCGTGCTCGTGCTACATTTCTGACTGAGTGAATGAGTGTTTAAAAGTGTTTTTCGTGAAAAATACATGAAAAAATCAAAAAAATAAAAGAAAAAAAATCATATATAAATAGAAAAATTTAATTGAAAACATATTGAGAGTGTGACTTAAAGAACAGGTAAGAAGAATTATGTGTCTATGAGTGTGTGTAGGTTTATGTGTCTCTTCTAAGTGCATATGCAAAGTGATTTAATTGTGAAATTATCCACGAAAAAAACAAGAAACAAAAACAAATTTAATGAATTAATGGAAACGGATTCAGAAAAAAGAACAAAATCAAATTCCAATTCATACGGGTATTCCATTCAATTCATACGCAAAGTACTCGTACATGGATGGGTATCTTATGGATTTTTTTCAAATAATCACATAAAAACAAATACAACAACAACAACAATAACACTATAAAAGAGAAGAGAGTAAGTGTAACTACAGAACTATACAGAGAACAAAATGTTAAGAAAAAGTGTTGCCACATGGTATTCTGGGAAAATATTCCTAAAGGTGCAGGTGTTATGTCCCAAATTAAAAGTTTAAGTGATTAATGGACACATTTTGTAATGAAAAGTTGTTCTATGGCGGCTCTGAAGGCTCCATAGACTTTTGGCCCGTTGCGAATGACAGTTAAAACCAGAAATGCTGGGAAAATATTCTTAAGGGTGCAGGTGTAATGTCCAAAAATAAAAGTTTAAATGATTAATGGACAAATTTTGTAATGAGAAGTTGTTCTACGGCGGCTCTGAAGGCCTCATAGAATTTTAACCCATTGCGAAAAACAGAACCAGAGCACTACGGCTGTATGCTAAGTATATTGGGAAAAAAGTCCAACACGATTATCAAGGAGCGTCGTGAGCTGGCAAATCTAGAGACTGATAAGTCTCTTGAAACTCTGCAGAAAAATTCTATAATTTGGACTTTGCAACAAGACTGATTCATAATAGTGAATGAAGCACTCTGGAGTTTACATACAGCTTTAAGAGGGGGTCCATTCTGTGCTATTGGGTCATGTCAAGAGCAGATAGTTCAACCGAAGCATGTATCTTACAGGTGAAATTTTATCTGTCGTATCATCGAAGCTGGTTGTCTTGTGCTGTTCTTTTCTTTTCCTCAAGGCTGGTCTTTTTAATGGAATTGCATGCTTCAATCTCGTTAATTGTTAACAGTAAAGATCAGAAACATTCGTACGATTAGTTTGTAGAAACTCATAATGAACAATTCTTGGCATGAATCGTGGCTTTGCCACCGTCTGCAAGGCTTCATCTTCATCAAATTGCAGCTACATACATACATAATTGGCCATTACAACCCTTCAGTCCGGTTTACGGCCTAGCTTATTACACCACCTATGTTGTGTACGTTAATTTTATACATGAGTGGCGGGACCTACAGTTTAACGTCGACACCGAACGACAGATTTGTGAGGAACGTTTTCATGGCAGGTTTATTTACTCTCAGAGTTTTTGCCAGAAATCTGCTGAGAGGAAGTCTTCAAAGAAATATTTTTTTTTCATATTTCGTATTGATGTCTGGCCTGGGGCTCGAACGCGGGCTTTACGTCTAATAAGCTAACACACTACCTACTAGACTACGGCGACTACATTCTTCAATCTTGTTATTTGTTAACAGTAGAGATCAGAACACGAATGATTAGTTTGTAGAAGCTCATAATGAACAATTCTTGGCATCAATCCTGGTTCGCAAATTATAGCTGCATGTGTCTACTTTTAATTACATGCGGCCATTGGCTCGATTTCGTTCCATTTTATCAGTGAATCGATGGTGGTTTAGCTCTCTTTTTTTTGTTTTAAATAAAATCCCGCAATCTGGCTACCTTAATTAAGTATGTAGTGTGTTACAGAGCGAGAGAGAGTGAAAAACAAAAAAATGATTCTTTAAAGCTCTCTTGTGTTGCAGAGAGTATAGGATTTTCTGTTGTTTTATTTTATAAACTGTTTTGGAATGTGGTCAAAGCACAATTCAAGAAGAAGAAGAAGAACAGAAAACATAACAACAACAACAATAAGAGAAGCTAAATCTGTGCTACTATGCCTTTATAAACGCCTGCCACATATGTACATATGTATAGACAAACAGCCAGCCAGCCTGCCACTAACAGCCTGACTGTTGTATATATTTATTTGCCTTTGTATGGGTTACAGAATTATCGATGGAATCACTTTCGAGCCATTACTTGAAGCGATTCGTTCGTGATACGTTATAAATGTTTACAATAAATTCTTAACAGAACAAGAAATATATAAAAAAAAATTAGAAAAGAAAACGCTAAGAAAAATTTGTTAAAAGAAAATAATTTTTGGTAAACGGTGTAGTCTCACTCTCGCTGTCTTTTTTTCGCTGTGTCGGTTTAATGAAAATACGGTTTAAAAGTGAGCATAAATTAAACGAAAAAAAGAAGACAATTTTTTTAATTTAATTAAAAAGGGAGAAAAATTATAAATTTTTTTTATGGCAAAGTCAAGTGTATGTGTGTGTGTGTGTGCATAAAACCAATAATATATAATAATAACAACAACAGCAAAACAACAATTTCATTTGGTATTGCAAGAAAAAATATTCAACATCAGCATAAAATGAAACTAATTTTTTGTTTTTGCGTTTTGCACCCTATTCTTCTTCTATTTCAATGCCAAATAAGTTTATGACAATATGACAACAACAACAAGAACAACACAAATAACTATACAAGTGTGCTGCTATAAATTAAATTGATTTTTATTTCTTGTTTAATTTATTTTATTTGTTGCTGCCGTTATTGTGTTGTTATTGTTTTTTAAATAATTTGTGCTACAGTGGCCGTAGCGGCAGCAGCAGCAGTAGTGGTAGCATAAACAGCAGCAGGTTACATAAAAATATTTTATAAATAATAAAAACAACAACAACAACAGTAACACACCGTAATATATAGTCATTTGTATTGTTCAAATTGTTTTTAATTAATGCTTGACATTGTTTTTAAAACGCCATGAACAAGAAGAAGAAGACAAAGCAGCAGCAGAAGAGACTCTCAAGAACAACAGCAAGAACAGCAAGAAATTAAAAGTGTTACAAAATTTATATTCACATATTTTCTTTTTGTTGTTATTTTTGTTTAGAAAGTGTTAAACAAATTACAAATTTTCTTAAATAATTTCTTTAAAAAAAAAAATCATTCTTCTCAATTCTTTCTTTTTCTTATTTTTCAAAATCAATTTCATTCTTGTATTGTTTTTTTTTCTGTTTTTTTTTTGGCTACAAAAGCCAAGCAAGAGGGAGCCCCATTAAAAAAGAAGCAAAAGTTAAAGAAATAAGAAGAAGCAGAAGAAAAAAAATTGTACATACAATTATAACGACGTCATACAAAAGTGTGTCAAAGCAGCACAATATTACAGCAACAATAAAAAATACGTATTTATAAAAAGAGACAAACAACAAACATATAAAAATAAACAGAGAAATAAACCACTGACTTATATACTACAATAGTACATTTCTATATATACATATATGTGGATATGTGTATATACTATTGAACAACACCAACAATACATTGCTGCATAATCAAGCAGTAGCAGCAACAGCAATACCAACAGCAATGTTAGTTAGTGGCACACAGCACAATAATATTCTCTTTTACTTTGTTTACCTTAAAACTTATAACATTGTTTGCTCTCTTTTTATGTTTACATTACTCTTTTATATGTTGTCTGTGATACATTCTCTCAAATTTTCTTATAATGTTTCAAATTCATATCGTTTCTCTCTATTACTCTTTGATTCCTTATGTATTTACGGTTATTTTATTTTATTTTGTAGAACAATGCAAAAAAAGCTTCCTTATTTTCTTATAAGGAAATTTTCTTTTCTCTCCCTTTCTCTCTCTCTCTCTCGGTCTTTATATTACGACAATTGTTTTAACTAGAAATTTAAAACTATGTACCATGTTGTCATTCATTTATTTTATCTTCCTTTCCATTAAAACCACAATGAAATCTTGTTAACGGTACTCATATTGTTAAAGAGAGTGTAAAGGAAAAGCCATTAAAACAGGAAAATGCTTAAGCTTTCATTGTTTACAGTTTACAGCATAAAAGCTTTCAATATTTTTTTCTACAAGCTAAGCTTTCTTAAGAAAAAGAGTATCTTTATGTGTTTCAGGAACTGCGAAAAGTAATTTTTTTTTAATGTTGCTCATACTCATGATAATAAAACTTAATTGAAAAAGGATCAAAACAATTAACAGTGTTGCCAAACTGTTGTAAATTACTAAGGGGAAAGAGTACTTTTTTTTTTTATAAAAAGTTAGAATTTTTTGATAGAAAATAATTTTCTATTTATTTTTTTCTCTCTCACATGTCTTCAGTAATCGTTAACCCGCTTTCTTTAAGTGTTATAGGAACAGGCGACGTTAGAAATATAATATTCTGTACTACAAAATGCCTTTGAATGTTTTTATTTATTGAATCGATGTGACTTCGAGGGGGATCTGAAATAAATGGACCATAATTTACAGTTTTTCTACGTTTAAGCCTACAAACGCTACATATTTTGTTGGGAATATCCGGGTTAACCGTTGAGTTCGCGATATCGCTTGACTGCGGTAATTGAACGTTGGCATTAATATCGGGGGCGGCCCTATGCTCCCTAGAGGGAGGTAAGAGGAACATATACTATATATATGTGGTTGGACCGAGGACTCACGTCTAATAAGCGAACATACTGCCTAATAAACTCAGACGACAACACTTTACATAGATGTGTATCTATGGAAGTGTTTCCAGCAATTATTTATAACTTCTGACACTTCCAATAATTAGCCAAAGATTTGCAAAAAAAAAAAGTCCGCAGATAAATATCTTTTTATAAAAAAGTACCTGAAAATATTCTAAAAGTACGAAATTTCCCATCCCTGGACCATTATACCCGTGTCTAATGTAAAAACACAAAATGAAAATGTTAATTTCCGCTCTTATTTCTTTATTATTGTTTTTATAGATGTTTAGAACACACTTTTCTCTTGTACACTAAAGAGAATAAGAAATTCTAATACTTCCACACAGCATTGAAAAAGAGAAGAGACATAGCGACATCAAAAAAAAAAAATATAAAAAAATAAATTAAAAAGCTTTTCCTTGTGTACAAAACATTTATTGCATATTATGTATATACTTAACAGAATTGTGTGTATGTGTATGCAGAAGTAAGAGCATATACCTACCTATGTATATTTATGAAAAAAGTTTGCGTGCAAGTTTTTATATACTCGTGTGCACGTACACATGCACGTATAACATATTAAACGGGTCGGGAAAAACCTACTGCCCTAATAAAAGAAAAATACCAGCTCTCTGTTATATATGTAAACAAACACGAACTTACACTCACTGTCACACAACTACTGCCTCTCATGCTCTCTCTGTCTGCCTTTGCCTCTTTTCTTTTTTTTTTGCTAAAAAATATCTTCACACAATACACGCCATTACTCTGAGTTTCTGAATTTTCCAATTGTAAAATTAAAACATTACTCACAAATACTTATGCATAACTAATGCATATTCAAATACATACATACCTATAAATTTTTATTGTTCTTATTTCTATTGTTTAAAACATTGATGCCCATTTCATAGTGCTTTTGCGCAAACTAAAAACACACATATTCTTATTCTCTTTGGTTAGTCGTCACTCAGCCAGCGACGAATGCACATGCGTAGCGGGTGTACGATTCTTTTTGCTTAAAGCACTGAAAAAAATTTACTTACGAAACATATTTTATGATAAAAAATGCGTTTGGTGATGCTCAATGCAGTTTATGATATAAAATATTGAAGGAATGTAGAGAATATGTTTTAGAAATCACTATTGTTCTTATCATAGTGATATGGATGATTTTAATGAGGGGGAAAAAAAGATTTATTTTGTAAAAATAAAAATATTTAGTTGGAAAAATTGAAAGAGTGGTTACTTGAAGAATAAAACAATGAAAAAACCTCAAAAAATAAAATGTTAAAAATGGAGTTATCAAGCTTAATAAGCTTGGATATTGTTAGGCATGGTAGACCATTTTCTGATGGGAGTTCATTAAAAAAAAATTTAAATAAATGTTTTCAAAAACTTAATTTTAAGCTTATCGAAAATATTGGAGATTTTATTAAAATATAAATGAAAGAAATAACCCTGTTTTTTATTTTTTTTGTTGTTTTTCTAGTCTTTTTCCATAGTCACTGATTGAACAAAATTTTGTAAACACGTAAACGAAGTTCCACGAGAGAGAGATCTCACTTTTTTCACTTAAATTTTGAAAAATGTATCAACCATATAGCCTTAAAAGTGCTTTGGATTTTTTCCGTACATTTCATTTCAGTTTACACAACTTTTCTTTCAGTGCAGTCCTCTCTCGCTCACCAATACTACTACAGTTTTAGCTTTGGGCATCCCTGGTTTAAAACAAAAGCAAAGCAAGCAAAATCGAAGAAGAAGAAGAGCTTTAAATATTAATGTGTGTGGAGAGGTCTTTTTTTGTATTCATGCTGTTGGTGTGTGCATAAGCGAAGGGAATTTCAATTTATTTTTTATGCAAATGCTTACCCACCAATTCATACAATAAAAATTTAATTTATTTAAATAAATAAAATTGTTTTGTTTGCGGAAATGCAACTTTAAATTCATTTGTTGAAAAACAATAAAAAAACCACAAAATTATTCATACCTACCATGAGACCGAGTTGGATTTTTTAGGGTTCCGTTTAATTGATAATTGGCAAATGGAAACAGAATGAGAGAGAAGAGATTAAGAGAGAGGATAAGCTTTAGCTGAGATTTAAGTGTTGCTAATGAATCTTCTTTTTGTAAAAAGGAAAACGGATATTTGAAATTTTGTTGAAAGGAAAGTAGTAGCTGTAGTGTAGTAGGTAGTGTGTTCGCCTATTAGACGTAAAGCACGGGTTCGAGGCCCCAGATATCAAACCCAATTAGGAAAAAAATATTTCATCGGCGACTTTCTCTCAGCAGATTTCTGGCAAAAACTTTGAGAGTAAATAACCCTGCCATAAAAAGCTTTTCAAAGTCTGTTGTTCGGAGTCCACGTTAAACTGTAGGTCCTGCCACTCAAGTATAAAACTAAGGCACACAACATGAATGGTGTGAGAAGCTAGGTCGTAATCCTAACTGGAGGGTTGTAATGGCCAATTATGTATGTAGTATGTAAGCATCAAAGTACCTCTTTCTCCTTTGAAATAATGACCCCGACAAGCGTACTGAATGCGCCTCTGAGGAGTTTGAAGCTATGAACTTGATGTCATTGCATTATAATGCTTGTGTCTTGCCTTGACCACTGGATTATATGCAACATCATTTTAATGTAGTTTTCGTGCACTTTTTCGCACATATCGGGTGGTACTTTTGCGATAATTTGACGAATGCTCCAATATTAGCATACTTTGGTCAGGGTTACAACCTAGATCTTTAGCTTCCAACACCACCCGTGTTGTATGTGTGTGTGTCTTCTATTTTATCCATGAGTAGCAGGACCAACTATTTAACGTCATCTGCGAACGACAGAGTTTTTACAGGAAGATTGCTGAGAAGAAGTTGCCGTAGATTAATAAGAAAACTCACTACCTACTTAATTCACCTGTTTTGTTGCATAGGTGTGGATAGCAGGTCATATGTTTGTGCTTGTAAGCGAGCAGACAATCTCAGGAAAATAAAAGATTTTTATAAAATTTAAAAAAAAATCGTAGTTTATTTATTTTATTTCATTTTATCCTTAAAACCGCTGATTCAAGTCTTTTATAAATTTTAAGCGATTTTTTTCGATGCGACACTCTTTAATAGTGTTTGCTTGCTTGGTGAGCTTCATTAAATAAAAGGAACAACTTTTTTTATTGAGCTACTAAATGAGAGAGAGAGCAGGGTTGTTGTATAGAACTTTAGCACTGAGAGAGAGAGTTTTTTTTTATGGAGACACAATGTTTTCTATGCTGTGTACCTTGTGTTGAAGGTTTTTTTTTTTGCGGTTGAAAGTCTAAAATGGAAATATTGGGCCATCATATGATGGCATGAGAAACAATTTTTAACAGAAATAAAGTTAACAGAATAAAAATGAAGGAAAGTTTTTTGGAAGCAGCTTAATTTTTTTGTTTTTTTTTTGACGATAAGTACATATTAAACTTTGGCACTGAACGGTTGTTGTCGTCATTTCCACTATTACATATGCATACATACTACATACATGCATACATAATACATTTGCTGGCTATATAGAAAATAAAAAAACAGTTATTCCCTAAAGCTTAAGAAAGAGCAATAAAAGAAATCAAAGTGTAACATTAAAAATAAAAGTTTATAAATAAAAAATTAAAATAAAAAGCTATAAATAAATTTGAAATTGAGAGAAAAAAAAATTCTTTATTAATGAATGATTGAATGAATGCAAGAAAATCAATTTCTTTTGTGTATTAATTTTATTTAAATTCTCTTATTTTACAGTATTAGCTACATATTGTGCTATGAAAAATTAAATTAATGTATAAACAAAAAGCAGCATAAAACAACAACAAATAAATTTAAAAATAAATAAACAACAGCAACGAATTTTTTTAATTGTCTGAAAAAAAAATAAATAAAAACGGAAATAAAACAATTTCATCATCATTTCAATGCAAACGAAATTACAATAAAAACAAAAAAAGAATTGAAAAGAAAAAAAAAAAATAATAAGAAAAGTAACATACTTTGCAAGTGTTTTTGTTTTTTTGCTTGTGAGATGATTGTAAAGTTGCATGTGTAAGTGTTTTATTTATCATCATCAACTCAATAAAACAACTATAAAAATAACAACAAAATAATATTAAAGGAAACAACAACAAAAAATACTTATAAAACAACATTATAAAGTAAAGAAAATAACAAGCTGCAGCATCATTCTGTACACAAAACAAGAAAGAAAAAAAAAAAACAAAAAAACGACAACTTCTCAACGTTAAATCTTGCAACGACCGACGACCATATTTGTGTAAAGCAACAACAATTATTATTTATCTCTCTAACTCTCTATACACATACAACAAGTTCAGTTACATTAAATATAAAAAGAAAAACAAAAACAAAGCATATGTAATCTTTCTAAACACAAAATAATAACAACATCAACTGTAACATTAAATGAATCTTGTGTAAATTAACAGTTATCTAATCACAACAATAACAATAATACTAATAATAATAATAATAAAGCGAGTGTTATACTTGAAAAAAAAAAAATAAAAAGAGCAGCCAAAATATAAACAAAACAAAGCAAAACCAAAACAAAACGAAACCAAATTCCAATTAGACAAGGTAAACAAACGAAGTCAAATCCCATTCACATAATAAATAACCTTTCAAAGTCAACTGCTTTATGCAAATCTTAACAAAAGGTGAATATGCAATACTAATACTAATAATAATGATGATTTAATTTATTAAATTGTATTTTTTTTTTAATTTCAATAGAAATTGTTTTTCTTTTTTTTTCTTAATAATTTATTCTTCAATAGAATTAAGATAATTATTTTCTAGTTTTAATTTTATAATACTACAATTAAAATATTTACCTATTTTACATGTAAGGGATATTAGAAAAAAAGTCATATGGCAACGCTGTTTGCTATTTACGAAGGTTTTTGGAATGGCTTAAGCAAGTGGGTTACCATTGATGTTTTGGGAATTAGAAAATATTTGAATCAATGATTTAAAAGTATGCAAGACGGTTTTAAATACATACATAAATCGTTCATAAATTTCGTCTAATTCGAGCGTTCAGATTTCGATTCGAGTAACCAATTATCTTTAATGCGGCCTCTACACCAGAGATCAGCAATGAATCGTTTTTTCGCTACGCATAAGTACTCATGAAATTTTGAGTATGAGTGAGTCAACAGTATTGAAATTCAACTACTTTGATTCATTCGTACTCACTACAACGTTGATTTGGAAGTACAGGTTGCAATGAGTATGAGTACAACGTTGCTATCAAACTCATAACATTCGAAATATGTTTGATTCATACGCTTACTCATTCAGATTCATAAATTTAGAAAAAATACTTATAATACTCATAAATAATTCGAGTAATTCGAATCATTCATCAAAATTTACAGTCTTAGTTGTTGTTGCCTTTACAAAAAAAGAAGAAAGAAAAAGACAAAGACAGCTAGCAAAGCAAACACACAACATTGTAATGAGTATTGTAGAGTTCGTATGCGAGTCATACTTATTTTGTGATTCTTGTAAATGGAAAGCAAAAGAGAGTCAAACTCAACAACATCATTCATATTGTTAAGTATGAGCACGATGAGTACTTCAAACTTTGAATATGAGTAGTATGAGTATGATATTAAAATAAGTATGAATGCGTATAAGTATCAGAAATTATGAGTATGATTCGAATCTACTCATATTTTTGAATACTCATTGCTGATCTGTGCTCTATACGTTGCGATTATTTGTACAATATCTTGTCTTCACGCGTTTTGATCATACAACCAAATTGACTTATAAATTGTTATTGTAGCATCGTATTGGTTGTCGTTTGGAATGAAAATCAAATTCTTTGATCAGTCATTCAACATAACAATTGTTTGTACAAAATAAGAAAGTTCTATAGCTATAGTTGCAAAATACAAAAGAACAAAAATAAAAAGACAAAGTAAGCAAAAATGACCAAATTTTCTGGTAATAAAGTATTCTATTTAAATTAGATTTAACAACAGTGGCATTATATCCAAACTGTCAACAGAGATTGCCGAAATTTGATGGTTGACAGCTGTCAGATTAGATATAGTGGTGGACCCCCGTTCCACCTTAATCAGAATTGAGGCTGATTGTAATGCCACAATCAAACTTCAACCCATGGATCAAATGTTCTCTAGAGTAAATCTTTATCAAAAAGTCTTTATGACAAAATCATGGTCACATGAGGTGAAAGACAGATCCACAACTCCTGTAGAAATCATTTGCCAAGCCGTTCGTCATGCCCTGCAAGAAGACAGTTGCCCGTGAGAGTCGCTACTGCGACATGAAAGGCCATGTGATTTAAGTATATAAGTGAATTTGTCCTCTGTTTTCCCATAATAGGCCTTTACAATTCTCGAACATACATAACTCACAAAATTTGAAAATAACGGTTATTTTTTGATCATACCTCGTACATGCTTTACTATAAAGCCGCCACATTCACTTATGAAATTTCTAATCTTGTATTTTTTAGTTTACATATGTTACAAAATAAATATGTTTAAACAAACCAAAACAACAACAACAATAAATTGTTTTATAAAATATAATTTGTAACTATGGCTGCCATAGAACTTATTTTATTCACCGGACACATTGTACATGACCTATATATGCATACATATGTATGTATGTATACAATGCAATAGAAAAAATAAAAATGAACAGTCCATAAGTGCAACAGTCCAATGCAGTTATTTAAAACAATAAAAACCCCACTGCAACAATTTAAAAGTGTTTTATTTACACAAGCAAATCACTCCTTGAAGGCACTGGTGTATTAGCAATTGATGGCAATTGTTTAGCAGGCAAGTGAATTAATGGGCACAGCAAATTCATAACAACACTTATGCTCTCTCTCTCTCTCTCTTGCTCTGTGTGTGCTTCTCTCAACATGTTTAACTATTAATTTAAAATTGTACACTTGCAAGCAATCAGACGACTTTTGTTGCCATTAGCCGATGCTATTGTGATTGTTGTTGTTGTCGTAATTCGTCAATCTATCATTTATTTAAACCGTCAGTCGTAATTCCTTCATTAAACTCGACATTTGGTCATATTTAAATACTTGACAAACACTTGTACATTTTCAAAATTTATCACCAATATTCAGTGGTGATGTGTCCACTCTAACGGTGTTGCTTCTTCTTTGTATGGATCTTCTCTCCTCTCTTTATTTCTAATGCTAGCTACTGCTGCTGTTTCAATCATACTATGAAAAGTCATCGGAATCAAAACAGAAACAAAATCGTTTATAATCGTGTAATGCAAATACGATAAACAAAGGCAGCAACAGCAGCAGAGGACCACAACGTTTCAAACTACAGCTGAGCCAGCCACAGTCATAGAGTTACAATCACAATTGTAATAATGATGATAATGATGTCTACATCATCATTGTTGTTTTTTTTTTCTTGTTGTTGTAGTATTAGCTAATTTTTATATAATGTTAACAGGCCAACGAACAAAAAAAGGGGGTGTGTGTGCTAAATTAAGGAGTAGGGGAATGGAAAGGCGTTCGACTTTTTGTATTGTTTCAATTGAGTGGGTGCCTGCATGAATAAATTAATGATTGAATGGTATGTTGGGGGCTTGATTTCATGAACTACAAATACAATACATTGCCCATTGCAGGTTATGTTAGTATGTATTTGTTTTTGTTTTTTTTTCTCCCTCTCTCTCAGTTTACTGTTGTTGCCTTTTGTATGTGTTGCTCATTAAGTTTTAGTGTTTTGACTTCTTTTTTTTTGCTTTGTTTTCTATTCTCTTTAGGCTAATGAGCAAATTAACATTATTTTCGATAGGATTGCTAGGTTTTAAAAGGGTAAACCATTCAATGGTAATCATTTTAGGTTTTTTCTTAGAAATCTTATACAAATTTGTAGGAAATATTATGAAAAACCAATTATGATCCATTGTTTCATCAGTTTTGCTCGCCAATACTGATAAGTTCAGGCCTAGAAGATTGGAAGAAGAAAACAGAATTACAATCCCATGCATGATTTAACACAACTACTCTACTAAACATGTATGTATGTATGTCATCTAGACAAATGGACTAACGTCGACAATTGCCTTTTCAGTCCGTTATTCACTCACAATCAGTTTTTATGATTTTCTTTACTTTTTTCTGTCTTTCTTTCTTTCTTTGGCTTCAATTATTGAGTCAATCAGTCAGTGAGTCAAAGCAATTTATTTAACCATTCAATCATTCAGTCTCTATGTCACTCATTCCGATCCGTTCAGTTCGGTTTTAAAACGTATCGAAACGATACAAAAGAAAATAAAAAGCGTATGAATCCCTATGGTGTGGTGGTGCTGTTTAAATTACAACAGTCATCGCTTGTAATGTTTTTGCGAATTGTCTGTGCTCCCTTTTTCCCTTTCTCCCCAATTCTTTTCATGGACTCTTGTAGGTTTTTAATTCACAAATGGTTATCGGGGTTGCCATGGTGCAGTAGATGATTTCTTGATAAAAAAATAGTATAAAAGTGAAGCATTTTTTGGGAGCATTGATATACACTAACCTTGAAAGGTCATGCTAATATAGAGTATTTAGGAGAGAGATAAGAGATTAATTTTCTAAGATATCAAAGGTATTTACGGCACAATTCAAATGCATTTTAAGTTCTAAATAATAAAGGGGTTTCATCCTATAATCCTTAGAGGTAGTCATTGCGACACCAAAATAAAGCACGCTATTACGGTCACATTGATTTGAAAAAGTTGAGTCAAGGTTCATAGAAAAGGCTAGACATTGACATTTGAGGTGAACGAGAGTTTTCTACTCGGCTTCACATCTTCTGCAGAAGATCATCACATGCCTTCCAATGATATACTATAGTGACCTATAGCAATTGTGTGATGAATTGTCATTGGATATTTGGAAGGAAGGATTAGTTTTCTTCTTGGCCATACAAATCCAGCAGAGTCTAGTAATATTTTTTTTCCTGCCTCCGAGAAGGGTAAATGTACCTAACCGCACAATAGAGCAAGTCGTCACATCCTCCGTGTGTGGGGCCCTCACCCACTAAATCCCCCCCCTTGTCTCGTGGACTCGTTGTGCCCACTCCGAAACTACGGTGATATTACTTCGGAGTGGAGTCCTTTTAGCTCTTTGGCCCCTGTGTGCTCTTATCCACGTCCAGATTGCGTGTCGAAAGTTCTTCCTTTCGTTCAGGTCCCTGTTTCGAATTTCGTTTGACACGTGTGCCAGTATCATCTATGCCGGCGTGCCTACATGTTCTGCAGCCTCAAGATCCCTCTTCTTCAGTCTTAGAATGCTCTCCACGTAATTCGCCACTGAGGCCCAATTTGCTCTACTCGCAATCATAACCTCGACAATGTTAGCGGCCGTGATCGTTCCAATTATTGATGCCAGTACAGAGCGATAGCTCTGCCAGCGTGAACATTTGAAAACAGATTTTCATCATCAATTACTTTCCCTTCCCCGTAAAGACAGCAAGGGGAGGGGGTCTTGCCCATTCTGTGCAGATATTTAATAAAATATCCGTGACCCGATAGCATCTGTGTAACGTAGTAATTTACCTCTCCAAATTTCCGACCAATCCATGGCCTTGTGTCCGGAATAAGTCTCGCCGTCTACCTTCCTCTATCTTCATCGTTCCATTGTCGTTGCCATTTTGAGATGGTGTTTTCCCTGAAGTGCCCGGTTATGTGATTTCCAGCCGATTTCGCCTTATAAATCTCCATCCGCTCTGCTACAAGCAGCTCTACAGGGATTGTATCTGCTATCACAAGTACGGCTAGCGCAGACACAGTACGATATGCCGACGTGATACACGATGCAGCCGTTCTCAGTACCGATACAAGTGAGTTTGTCCGCTTTTTGAGTCAAGTAATATTGTACGTACCTTTCTGCTGTCAACGAGCGGAGAATATGTGGTCTAACTGAGGCAGTCGGAATATCTATGCCCTATGTTATCTCTATACCATACGTCCTGCCATGACGAGTTCGTCAGCAATACCATTTCCAATGATATTCCTATCTCCCGAAACCCTTATAAGACCTTTGAATGATCTGAAATTTCATTGAAAAGTCTTGGACCTATTAATCGCACTTGGTACCGTCGCACTGAAAGAAGTCGCCGTTGCCTAGTAAGAAGTGAGTTGGTTTGTTAGGCAAGTACTTGTGGTTCAAATGCCAGCTCAGACGTATCAAAAACAATGAAGACGACATCCTCTCAGCAAAAACTCTGAGAGTAAATAAAATTGCCATAGAAAGTTTCTCAAAAATTAGTCGTTTAATGTCGACATTAAACTATAGTTACCGCCACTCATTGATAAAAAGTTACACATACACAATATGGGTGGTGTAAAATGCTCAAATGTAAGCCTGACTTAAATGGTTGAAATGACCAATTATTCGATTTAATTATTCAATTTAAACCTATGTATCGAACACATACACAACATTGGTGGTGTAAGATGCTAAATTGTAAGCCTGGCTTAAAGGGTTGAAATGACCAATTATGTATTCGTTTTCATTTTAAACCTATGTATCGAATACAATGAATTGAAATTAAAAAAGTATCTTAAGTCGTTGGCAATCTAATAACACATTGGCAACACTGTTATCTGATTGTTAAACTTGCGGATTTATTTCTTTCTTTTCTTTTTCGTGAATAAATTTCTTTTCATTTGTGGTGAAATGAATGCCAAAATAGCTCAAATACAACAACAACAACAACAATAGTAGTAGTAGCAACAGCAGCAGCAGCATGTAATAAAAATTAAAAATTCAAAGGCCAAGACTGCAAATATTGCACTTTTTTGCTGTTGTTGTTGCTGCTGCTAGTATTTGTTTAATTAAAAACCAACGAGAAAAATATGAAAAATTACTGTAAAAAACAATGGCAACAATTTATGTGTATAAATGTATGTGTGTGCATAGACATGAGGACAGACAAGATAGTTTTTCATTGTCTCTTATTACGAGATCCAACTGCATACTCTATACGGACTAAGCAAGTAAGCAAGTGGTTGGTAATATAATAATCAGCATTGCCATCATCGTGATTATTATGATTACGATTATGAAAATGATGATAATGCTGTTGTTGCTGTTATTGTTGGTTTTTGTTTGTTTTGATTTTTTTTTGCATCGACTAGTGGTAGCATGGCATGGCATGGCATGGCATCTCCCATGGTTTTGATGAGTTTTGCTTGAATAATTTCCCTTCTCCTCCTCCTCCTCTTGTTCTCTAGGGTTGTCATATTTATTAAATAATTTTTTTTGTTTCTTTTCAATATTTTCTTGTTATTGTTGTTGTTGTTGTGTTTACTATTTATGTTAATGAGACATTGTGAATGTTGCACAATAATTGTTGTAAAGTTAAGTTTTGTTGTTGTTGCTTTTGTAATATTATTTTTTTTTATAGGTTATGCAGGTGTCTAGCTGTGGTTGAAGGTAAACAGACTAACCTAGTCAACTAACTAACTAGGCAGCAACTGCTTGTTCTACTCATAGAGATGAGCACTGGGCAGCACATCTCCATTAGTTTCACTTGATCTGTGTGTAGAGATAGGTTTTGCTAAGCATGACAGCGGAAAAATTTGCATTGTTTCTGTCGCTGATTTTCGCTTTTCTTTGTATTTTTTTTGTCTGTTTAAATTGTCCATTTTATTTATGCAAATGCATGTAATACAACTGACTAGCTGGCTGGCTGATTGGCTGGCTATTAAATGCCATTAAATTGTTAATATCTATAAAAAAAATAAGCAAAAATGGCAAAAAAATAAAAGTAAAAATAGAAACAAAATATATGTATGACAAGTAAATATCAATTGATAATAATTTATAAAATGAATTGCAAAACAACAACAACAAAAAATAGAAGAATTTTCTATAAATTACCTTAATTTGCATGCATAACTTAGATAGAAAAATAAATTTCGAAATTCTTCTATGATTTCACTTCACTCCTCCCTCATTGTCTCATTTCTTAAGAAAATCCACTTTGGCTAGCAATGTCTACCAGTGTCTACCGAATGCAGTTGTATACGCCTATCATGACTTACAACTTATGGCAGTATTTACTTGGCCATTATCAACTCGTTTATCAAATTTCGGCCAGCTTTTACACATCCTTACAGGCACCTCTGCCTTTTAAGCCTCTTTGCCAGTGGATCATACAAATCGATGACAGAGCTTTCACAATTTGGTTGTTCCAACGTAGACAAGGTCGTCTTCTATGTTGACTTCCGCTAACCTCCCCTATCAAATACTTGTCTTGTCAGAACACCGGAGTCAGCATAGTTCAATGAGCATAGGTAGCGTGAGCGACTTGTACAGTTTAAGTTTCATGGTACGAGAGAGTTGGTCGATGACAGGGCTACCTCAATTTGGTTGTTCCAACGTAGACAAGGTCGTCTTCTATGTTGACTTCCGTTAACCTCCCATATCAAATATTTGTCTCGTCAGAACATCCGAGTCAGCACAGTTGAATGAGCATACGGAGCATAAGCGACTTGTAGAGTTTAAGTTTCATCGTACGAGAGAGTTGATCACACCAATCGATGACAGGGCTTCCTCAATTTGGTCGTTCCAACGTAGACAAGGTCATCTTCCATGTTGACTTCCGCTAATCTCCCATATCAAATATTTGTCTCGTCAGAACATCTGAGTCAGCACAGTTGAATGAGCATAGAGAGCATAAGCGAATTGTAGAGTTTAAGTTTCATCGTACGGGAGAGAGTGGTTACACCAATTTGGTCGTTCCAACGTAGACAAGGTCGTCCTATACGCTGACTATCACTAATCCGCGCTTCAAACATCCGTCTCACCAGAAGATCCTTTTCCATCCGTACAACGTGGCCGTAGCAACGCAATTTCGAGATGTTAATGCGCTGCAAAACATCCATGTCGTTGACTAGCTCATAGAGCTCATTATTCGATCAGTTCATCGCGAAAATTATCTCTAACTCGTACTAGAATACTTTCAAGATTGCTGCAACGTTGTTTAATGGTGTCCTTGCGTCTGCGCCGTAAAGAAGCATAGGGAGAATGAGCGACTTGTAGAGTTTAAGTGTCGTCGTTCGAGAGAGTTGGTCACACCAATCGATGACAGGGCTTCCCCAATTTGGTCCTTCCTACGTTGACAAGGTCGTCCTCTACGCTGAATTCCGCTAATCTGCGCTTCAAATACCCGTCTCACCAGAACATCCTTTTTATCCATACAATGTGGCCATACCATCCATGTCGTTGATGAGCTCATACAGTCCATTATTCGATCAGCTCATAGCGAAAATTATCCCTAACTCGTACTCAAATAATCTCAAGACAGCTGCAGCGTTGTTTAATGTTGTCCATGCGTCTACGCTGTAAAAAAGCACAGGGAGAATGAGTGACTTGTAGAGTCGTCTACGTTGACTCCCGTTAATCCCAAATATCCCATCAAATAACCTTCGCCAGAACATGCTTTTCCATCTGAACAACATGGCCAAGTCAGCGTAGTTACGGGATGTTAATGCGCTGCATAATGTCCCTGTCGTTGAGGAGCTCATACAGCTTATTATTGGAACTCGCATTGGACCAAAGATCTTATGTAGGCTTTTTCTCCCCAATACGCTCAATACTGCTACATCGTTGTTTAATAGTATACTTCCTTCTGCATCGTAAAGAATCATGAGTAGGATGAGCGACTTGCAAAATAGAAGTTTCGTCGTACGAGAGAGGTCTCCGCTTCGCAATTGCCTATTGAGACCATAACAGCGCTTGTTGGCAAAAGTGTTTCTACTCTTGATCTCCAGACTGATATCGTATTATGGTAGTATTACCGACTCTTTTTTGTTGTACACAAGCGTATTTCCTTGTAATTGTTTTTAGAATTACTTACATAGGACTCTTGCTTTAAGCATTTAACGTGGCTTCTCTTTTTGGCTTCTGATCGCAGAAAGTTACTTAAAATCCTACGACTAACAGTCTCTCTTAGCATAATATTCACTGCAACATTATGTGCACCACTGCACATAGAGAGTTTACTTAACGAGTGCAGGGACTTGTGAATGAAACCTCTCAACCTGAGCTTAGTCATGAACAATGGCGACGAGTGAATGCAATTATCTTTTTTAAGAACATGTTCTTAGAGCGGGTCAGCCTTATCAGCTTAAAATCTGTTCGAAAGCAGGTTTATTCAGTCCTATTTATTTTTATTTTGATACAATAAGGTGAACTGTGGAAAAAGATGAAATATTGGTGACGTAAAATTTTTGGTAACTGCTTCTATCCGACTACATCGATTTTAGGGGGCTGGAGCTATACATAGCGCTACTACGTAGGACACTATTCACAGTGCGCTGCCCAAAGCATTTGTCGGTATCGTGACGGTAGCATTACATCTTTTAAACTTTCGACTGTTAGGATATGAGCGATCTTGGGTTCTACATTCTCATAATATCGAATTGCTTACAATGCGTTCCACATTTTCAACATTTACTGGTGTATTGGAAGCACTTTTATGAGCGGCTATCAGATAAAAACATTGGAGGTAATACTCATAATCTTAATGTCGAAATGACAAAAACCAAAATTTTTATAACAGAGCTAATGTTAGAGTTAACAGAGCAATGTTAAGTGGTTAACAGAAAATACGAAAAATAGTCAAGGAAGAAATCACCCAAATATACGATATCAGAGACTTGCTGCAGATATCTGACTATATACAAATTGTAGCCTAAGGTGTCTCTAATAAAACGCAATAAGTGGTATATCCCAAATAATTTTGGAACTGGAGATATTGGGCTTCAAATATTCACTTTCAGACTCAGATTCTGTTAACATAGGGGACTGTTAACTCTAACATTAACTCTGTTAAAATTTTTGGTTTTTGTCTTTGCTAGTTAAATTTGAATTTATCTTCACACACATTTATATGTATTTAACTGATCAGCTGTAGAAGTGTACAGAATTGGTTGTTTAATAGAATTGAGCATTGAAAGTTGTATATTGAAGAAGGCGAATAAAAAAATTTTAGGAGTATTACAATAAGCCCGAGTAAATTTGGCATTTTGTTGACTACTCATTTTTCATTCCCATCTCGCTATTCTTTCAAAATCTTTTGCTTTCTGCTTTAATAAAATCAATTTAGTTTTGAAAACAAATGTTTGCTGGGTCATGTGGTTATATCATTCAAGGTGGCTGATGTAAATTATTTGCAAAATAATTATTTTTTTAAATAATTTTTTTCGTTTTTTTAAAGACAATCTTTAACTGACAGTCGCTTATAATGCCGATTACAATTAATTGTTGTGTAACTTTTTTCCGGTTTTTTTCTTTCTTAATTATCTAACCGAGTATTTATTTTTCACTTATCATCATTCCCAGTGTTAAAGTAAAATTAGTACTTTTTTCTAGCTTTAATTAGTTTTTAAAAGTTGTAATTGCTTAACGAAATTGAATTTTTTTAAAAATTGATAACAAAAAATATATTAATTTTCAATAATTATTCATAAATTCTAAAACCGCCATAGTCAAATAGATAGTATGTTGGCTTAGTAGACGTGAGTTCGTGGTTCAAACTCCAATTCAGATATTTGGAACAAAAACATTACCTTCGGTGACTAACCCTTAGCGGGGTCCCTTTGGGACCTCTAGGCTCATGATTGATGACGAGATCACGGACTCTGTCAACCGCATTTGGCCAGCTTTGGATAGGGGCAGGGTGGCGCCCATGATCTGGCCGCGGTTTGATAGAAGACGCACTGTAAGGCTGCTGAAACTCCAAAGAGGCGTGCTCAGTGCGGTTGTTAGAGTCGTGACGGGTGTCCACGCGAGGCGTATTGGTCTGGGACACCTTGCGAACGATTTCTGTAGAAGCGGCAGGGACGAGGAGGAAGAAAAGACTGTTCTTCATCTACTGGGAACATGCCCGGCACTATGTCAAAGAAGGAGGAGACATCTCGGTGCCTACTACATCGAAGATTTTAGTGATTTGTCGAACATTGACGTTAGCAGTTTAAGTCGCTTCATTGCAAACTCTGGGTGGTTCCATGACTAGGGGATGGCAAACGCGAACTGTGGTATTACAATGGGCCCCATGGGGCCTCAGTACGTCCATCCAATTGATTTGAAGGGACGGCCATTTATATCTACCTACCCTTGGCGGTCTTCTGGCAAAAACTCTGAGAGTAAAATAAAATGTCCATGAAAAGCTTCTGTCTGTCCTTCGGAGTTGACTTTTAGCCGCCACCCATGCATAATATTAGCACAACAACACGGGTGTGGTGTGAGAAGAAAGGCTGTAATCCTGACTAAAGGGTTGCATTCGACAATTAAGTACGTTGCCTGACATCTTGACAAATTGCTCTTCTATAAAAGTAAAGGCAGCAGTAACAGCTCATATCGTAAGCATTAATGTCCTTTGATACATACATACATACATAATTGGCCATTACAACCCTTCAGTCAGGATTGCGGTCTAGCTTTTCACACCACTTATGTTGTGTGCCTTAATTTTGTACTTGAGTGGCGGGACCTACAGTTTAACGTCGACTCCGAACGACAAATTTTTGAGAAACTTTTTTTTCATGGCAGGTTTATTTACTCTCAGAGTTTTTGCCAGAAATCTGCTGAGAGGAAGTCGCCGAAGAAATATTTTTTTTCATATTTTCGTTTTGATGTGTGACCTGGGGCTCGAACCCAGGCTTTACGTCTAATAAGTGAACACACTACCTACTAGACTAGCGTTTGATAGATTTGTAGAAAATAGATCCATAAAGTCTTATAAATTATCGCCGTTCGCGGAACACTCTCCATAAAAAAGTTGAAGCGGTTGCACGATAAAAGATTGCCTCCTTCGAAACAGAACGAAATTGCAAAAGTTGCCCAATGTCTACCACATAGCGTAGTCAGTTTTACAGTAAACCTGAAATCAAATCCTGCATTACTTTTGATAAAAAGCCAGGGGCCAAATCAGCGCATTCGAAATCGAGTACTTTATTATCGAAATGTGGTTAACGTGGATCACAGTAATCGTTATAGTAACGTGTCTACTCGAAATTGCACTCGATTTGTAACTGGTCATCGAATTAATAATGGGAATAAATTACGATCGAGTACCATGTTCCAAGAAATTGTGGCCATCGAAAATAGTGTTTACTCTATTGTGCATTCGATTGCGAATGCGGTCATTTGGCCCCAGGTCTAAAGCCTCACTGATAAAGTTCTATTATCGCCTTAGCGACCGACTTAAGTCGTTCGTAAGAACCTGTAGTCGGCTCGCATCAAAGAGTTTCCTTACGACATTCCCACATTTAAGAGTACTTTTCCAACTTTGGGCGTACTTTTTTCTAGCCATATTATGGAAATTAGCACCCTATCAGCTGATTACCTTCTGTACATTTTTGCTTTTCCAGATACTTTGAAAAAATTCCTCTGTGAGTCCTTCAGTTTTATCGTTTTATACTTTAGAATTACAATTTTAATTAATCAAAAAGTACTTAATTTTGTCCCGTTTTTAGTTTAAATAAAATGACGTTTTCTTAGTTGAAAATAAAAAATTACAATGTTGCCGTAACTGTAATTGCATTAACTGTACTGGTGTTAAACAATTAAAAAATAAATTTAAATAAATTGTTGCAATTAAACAACTAAAGTTACTTAAATATTTAAATTTTTATTTATTGTACCATACATTGTACATTGTTGTTTTTATTGCTAAATTGAGACTTTTAATGTGCAATTAAATACTTTTTTCTTTATTATTTCAAGTTGAACATTTAAATTATTTTATAATGATATCATGCGATTTAAATTCTTGCTTTTAATTGGACAAAAAAAAAAAAAGAAAATTAATTGGAAAAAAGTACTTAAAGGGGACGAAAAAAGTACCTGATCCTGAAAGCACTTTGTTTTAGCAAATATGTTTTGTATTTTAAATCTGAAAAAACTTAAAAGAAAATAAGAGGAGCTTACTTACTTCATTGGGCATTACAAGCCTTTAGCCAGGATTACAACCTAGCATCTCATCGCCCAAGCTTTAGTTGTACACAAAAAATGTTGAGCGTGTAACGATATCTCCATCTAAATTTGTCAAGAAAACTGGTTTATGCACGCCATTTTGTATTTTGTGGATGGAGAAGGGCATCTATCGACTAGGAAATCTATATTGTGAATAGGTATAATCATCTAATGCGAGGTATTTGCAATTTCTGAAGCAATTGAGCTGTTTTGTTTACATATTGCAAAAAGTGAAGGTCTGGTCTATACATAAGTGGATAGGCGGGCAACGCTAAAAAGGCACTGACTGTGAATTAGGTTGTTTTATAGAATAACTCTCGTATGGTACTTTTGGATAAGTACACTATTAAACTGTACTGGATTCCGAGACACTGCTGTGGCAGGTGCAAAATATGTGAAGCTTGTGTTGGGATTCTTTTTTGGTCTGGTCGCCTATTGGATCAAATCGTGGGTAGATGTATCATGGTGTACTAAATAAGATTGTAAAGTCTCTCGGCTACTTTGATCCACACTGGACTGTTCTAGACTTGTCTAGGGTCTCAAAACCTTTCAGGAATCGAAAAACTGAATAAAGTCGTGAGTTTTTATAATGGCAATAGAGTTGTTGTTATACAATTATCTTATACAGATTCAGGGCCGTATTATAGATCATCTGGCTGCAGTGCCTTTGGTACCTTTTCATGAAAGTACCTTTAAAGGACTTCAAATTCAATATCGCACTTCGAGCTTGGAGGAGGAAAAACTGAATAGAGTCGTGAGTTTTTATAATCGCAACAGGGTTGTTGTTATACGAATATCTTTTACAGATTAAGGGCCGTATTATAAAGCATCTGGCTGCAGTGCCTTTGGTACTTTTTCATGAAAGTACATTTAAAGGACTTCAAATTCAATATCGCACTTCGAGCTTGTAGGAGGACTATGTTATCATGATTCTGAAATCCTGGAATTTAGAGTAGCAGCTTCAGATTACTAGGTTAGGGTATCTTTAATGGTTTCAAGGAGTTAGCGACCAGCAGGATTTCTTACCAGGAAATTTTCATAAGAGACCTTTTCTGGGGCACTATTCAGCGCTGTATTAATTTTATTTTTTATTTATTTCATAATATCCAAATTTAATTTTCAAAAATATTCAAAACCGTAGTCGCCGTAGTCTAGTATGTAGGTAGTGTGTTCGCTTATTAGACGTACAGCCCGGGTTCGAGCCCCAGGCCAGACATCAAAACAAAATATGAAAAAAATATTTCTTCGGCCAATTCCGCTCAGCAGATTTCTGGCAAAAACTCTGAGAGTAAATAAATAAACCCGCCATGAAAAAGTTTCTCAAAATCTGTCGTTCGGAGTCGAGGTTAAACTGTTGGTCCCGCCACTCAAGTATAAAATTAAGGCACACAACTTGAGTGGTGTGAGAAGCTAGGCCGTAATCCTGACTGAAGGGTTGCAGTGGCTGATTATGTATGTATGTATGTATCTTTTCGTTTTGAACACCACTTTTGTACTTAATTTGAACTATTATTATGTCCTTAACTGTTGTTTAGCTTATCTTACTTGTTCTTTTTTTTTTGCTTACAGTAGCACACTTTCGTTACTCAAGTTATTTTTAACCGACAGACCCACTTACGAAATGAAATTTCAAAAAGAAAAACTAAGAAAAACGAATACTTTTCTACTGAGCTTATTTTAGGCTGCCCTAGCACCCTTCCTCCCTTGGATGTCAAGTGGCAAATCGTAAATTTTGTTCGTATTTTTTGTGTTTTTTTTGCCGTTTTCTACATTTCCATAGATTGTTGGCTGCCATCCTTACAATCATACAGACCCCCTTTATTTTATGAAATTTTACAAAAAAAAGAAAAATAAAGAAAGCGAGAATAAGAATAAAAATAATAAATCTTTGAAAAAAACAAAGCAGAATAGAACAGAACAGAAAGAAAGACATTAAAATATAGAACAAAATTCAGAAAATCATGGCAATATAACTTCAGTAGCAATAAGCAAATGACTGCTTGCTACACTTTTTAGAGAGATAGGTATTGAAGATTCTTTCAGCTCTAATTACAGGTAAACCTTGATAGTAGTGTCATTGGTATTAATCGGGTTTATAAATTAAAGCGTTTGGTTTTTATATTGAAAATCTCTTTGTTTGTACGAAAGGCATAAAATACTGTCGCTTTTAATTTTATTTTATCGTAAAAAAATGGCATAAAACATGGTCTCCTCTTATCGAAGGAAGGTATAATTTTTGCCAATGACATTTAATGACAGTTTGGCTTTGCCATTGATAACGTCAGAAACACTGAATCATTGCTTCGATTATTTTGTATAATAATTCTACGGTGGTGTTATTGCCCTGTGAATTAAGAAGTAGTTTTCCTGGCATTACCTCATTTACTTGTCCCCATAGAAGGCTATGTGATAACATGAGATGCTATTAAGTGTGGCCTCACCAGGGTTCCGAGGTGGAATATACCCTGGTGAGGAGACAAGGTGCGGTTTTAGTCGGTGTACCTAATGGGAGAGTCCGACATACCATGTATGGTGACGGCCTACATGAATGCATAAAGCATTTCCCCTCCTTCCCGCAAACAAAAAAAAAATTAAGTGTGGCCAGTGCCTTAGCAGTCATTCTGGTGAGAATATCCTGACAGTGGCTGAAATTGTTGCATCTGATTGTCGACTGGAATATTAACCAAACAACGTTATTTTCATAGAATTCTGCAGAAAGATTTGAAGGCATTCCTTTCCATGCAAAGTGGAGAAAGTAAGTCGATTGCTAGTAAGACTAGTATTCATCAAGTTATACGAACATTCAGATATAATACACGAATAATCATTATACACGCTCAATGCTAGTATATGGTGTAGAGTTTACCCTGGGCAGTGACATGCAATGTGAACCGTCAGCGCTACAAGGCCATACTCAAGAAAATTTTCCTTCTTTAACTAAACAAATTGAACAGTTTGAAACAACAACTAAAGTCTAAAGATTGTGTTTCTGGCTCAACTAATCTCTTATTTCATTGTCCTTTCCTTAATCTATGTATGGAGGGTCTCCCTACAATGTAAATCTCGATCCTATTGTGTTGACAAATGTCTGGTTGTTATTCCGTATTAGATCAATATTCTTTGACTTGAGAAGAGTTTCTGATCTCTCCATCTTTCCTTTTTTCTAAAAATAGCCTTCCAAAGAGCTCTTCCCACAGATAGGTTCTGTTCTTATTAGGGACACGTGGAAGCTCCCCTCCCAGCAAGCTCATTATTGTGAATTCTCACAGGAATGCTGGGTATAAACTTACTCAGAGAGTCTCAGACTTTACCTTAAATGAAAAGGTTTTTCGATTCTATTCAAGATTTGAATTGTGCTCAACTTTGAATGGAAGAAATTCGCAAGTTTCCCCAAAGGATCCAAATATTCAACGACGCAGTCGCACTATCTGTTATCGGCTTAACTGTATAGTACAGAATGATTCCTCTTTATTTTTATTTCTTAATAACTAGCAGTATACTGCGCGCGTTGCTGCGGCACCAACTAAAATAAATTTGAAGGAAAGACATTACGCAAATATCCAATTAATTTTGAATCATTTTATTGAGATTGTTTCCCGTTGTCCAGATGATTCAGACGAACGGACCTGAGTAGTACGCATTCGATCAGTTTCTAATCTCACTTCTCGTTGTTCAAGTGATTCATGCGAACGGGTCTCAGCGGCATGTACTCGAAGATTTTCCAATCTCAATGCTCGTTGCTCGTCTGATTCTGAGGCTCGTAACGCTTTTTACTTCCGTGCTTGGGGTGTAGGTCGCAACAACCTTGCTGAAGATCATAACATGACCAAATGCACAGTTTACGATTCTATAAGTTACATACAAACAAACATTCATTTTTATATATATGTATATACATAGTACATAGTAGATAGTATGTATATGTAAATCGTACAGTCAAAAAACATTGCCAACGTGTATAACGAGGCTTTACTGTATTAACGCTTTAACTACATATACATTGTACGCCCACTATGATTTGCTACACAACTATGCTATGACTACCACAACAACAATTCTTATCACATCCTCTAAAATACAACTCTTTTCGTAGTACACATTTCTATTGCTCAGTTAACGAATAAAAGCAACAATATTCAACAATGATGATAGCAACGACAACAATAACAATAACAACCAACCAATGAACACAATAACAATAATAAGAAGAGCAAAAATTAAAAGAAAAAAAGAAACGACTAAAAATTAATGTCACAAGGTTCCTCTCACTTGACCAAGTTTTTCATTTTTTTGTTTTGTTTATCTCTTGTTTTATTTTCTATTTTCTTCTTCTTTTTTTGTTTTTTGTTTTTGTTTTTTCATTACGGTATTTATTGTTCTTGTTGTTAAGATTTTTAATTTCTTTACAAAATCAAGTACGTACTTGGCAAGAGTAAATGAGAGAGAGAGAGAGATAGAGATAGAGAGAAAGGTATTGAGAGAATGTTTAAAATAAAACAAGAAGCAGCAAAAGAACAATGCTTGACAAACAAGAGATTTATAATAATACAGGTGAATAATGAATGGTGGGTTATAAATAATACACCACCCCACACCACTTTACTTTTTGGAACAATGTACATGTACATGTAGATTTATCAAAAGCACAAATAATAACAATAACATACAGTATGATAATACAGTTACAGTTACAATTCCTTATACATTTGCATACTGCTGTTCAGTGAAATGATAGAAAAAAAGAGACTCCTGCTCTTTCTAAAAAAAAATATGGAAGACAAAAAATTACTACAGTACAATTCTGTATATGTGCACATACATATCCACATAAAAAAGTATCATGGCTGCTTAAATTTGATCTCTCTCTGTCTCTTTCTCTCTCTTAGAGTGGAAGAGAGTGAGAGAGACTCTGCTTGTGTGTTCATAGAATTTCAATAAAAGGATATTTGAATACAATTTATACCCTATAATCGGCTGTAAGATTTGTTTGTTTAATTAAATTATTTAAAAAAATTTTGATTGTTAATGCTTTACAAGAAATTGTGTCTGTGTGTATGTAAAAAATAGAAAAACAAAAATAGTGAAAGCAAGTGCAAAGAAAAGAATGAAGAAAGAAACCCTAGTTTGTTTTGTACTCAATCCATATTTAGTCTACATTACAAGAATGACCAGCCTAGAATTACAAGGTCATTACGTAGGCTGGTTATGTTAAACGGCGTGTAGAGACTAAATCGATTTTACTTTTTTAGTAAAAACTGGGTTTGAAATGTTGCTTTGATTCTGGTTTTATTGGAAGTAAAATTTTCTTTATTTTAAACTTGATTTTAACGAATTGCCTTTTTATAAAGCAGCAGTGTTGAAAAATTCAATACTTTAGTACTTTTTTCAGTACTATTCCGTTTCAAAAATACCGCCATATCCCCGCGACGCTTTCAGTACTTTTTTATTATTAAATATTTTATGTCTTCTATTGCTAAAGGTAGAGTTAGTCTTCAGCCCCGGTTAGCCAAACGTGAACGGAACATACGTTCATTTTTAGAATACGAAAAGTAAAAGGAACGCTTGCCGAATCGTAATGTAATTTCAGTAAGCATTTACATTGCTCTTCATATGCCACAAACGAACGTCGACGTTTGACAAAACGGAACTTTTACGTTTTGTTCACGTTCAAAATCAGCAGTTTTTGTTTTGCATGTGAGGAACACAATTATAAGTCGTTAGTTTTTCTGTTCAGTTCCGTACGTGTATTAAATATATATAAATGAATAGTAGGTAGTGTGCTGGCTTACTAGATGTGAGCCCACGGTGAAGCCCATATGAAGAAAATGTTCCTTTGGCAACCTCATTCTGGCAAAAGCTCAAAAATATGTTGTTCGAAGTCGACTTTAAACTCTAGGTCCCGCCAATCATATATAAAATTAACACACATAAAATAACTGGCGTGAGAAGCTGGATCATAACCTTTTTTACAAAAAAAATACCATTTGATGCGAAAAAGTACTCTTTCAGTTATAGTTCAGTACCATTTTGAAATAATTAAATTTGCAACACTGTCAAGCAGTATCAGAGATTATCTGTATTCGAGACCACTATCAATAGGTTACCCTCGTCTGATAGCCTACTAGTCTCGTCATTAGAATCTGCTCCACAGTTAGAGACTGGCATCAAGCACCTTCACTTTCTGAAATAACAGCGAAACTCATGACTTAAAAATCTCCTGGAATCGGAGAAGCGAAAATTTTTTACCCGTGAATTACCGCAGTGTGAAAACGAATGATTTATAGGTACGCTAATCAAAATTATTGCTTCTGGATAATGTTAAAAGCAATTACTTAGAATATAGAGAACTGAAGAAAGTTTTCGGAGGCCATTTGCTTCAACTAGGAACCTAATTTCGGGACATATTTGCACCAAGGACTTTTGGACATTCTTTAGTTAGGTTTATAACCCCCTTGCACTCTAAAACCATGATTTAATAGAAAAAAACTTGGGTAAATTTCATTTATTTGGTAAACCAGTTACTCAACAGCGGAAGAGAGAGAGAGAGAGAGAGATACTGAAACAGACGATGAAAAATCATGCCTACAGGGTGATTACAAATATGTTTGTCTTGTCATTGTTATGATGGAAGCAAATATCTTTCGTTTACCGAATTTTGGTCTCTCTAGAGAACAGTAAAGATCCGAATTTTGTTAGGCGTTCGATAATGTTCGCTTACGATGGTTATTTACTTTACAATTCCACCAAACACTCAACATGTTCGTGTTTGTCATTAACCCACGCTTTAACACATTGACTGCGGCGGCAATTTTAAGAAAACTGGCCACTCACGTCAACATTGACTTTTTATTCTTTTCCCAGAAGCCATTTATCGATGCTAGCACTGATATAATACGATTTTATTCGTGTAGCTACACAAAAATGGCAGATTTAGTGAGTACAAGATAACTTGTAGTTGGCAGCCTAGAAGGGAACGCAATCTATGAGTTATCTCGTAGTCGGCAGTCAACGTGTTAAAGTCGTTTCGGGAGAGTCGACGACTTTTCAAAATGATTTTTGTTGTTATTTAACATTCTTCTATTTTACGTTCTTCGTAACAATCTGTTTCGATTTTTTAGTTGTCGCCAGCGTATCATACTTACTTAACTTATTTGTTCATTATAACTCTTTAGTCAGGATGATAATCTAACTTCTCACACCACCCATGTGGCTAGTTTAAAGCTTAAGGTCGACTCCGACAACAAATATGAGAAATTACGGCAACTTCGAGAGTAGCATTACATCGAAAACGAGATAAAGAGACATATGAGTGCATGGTTGTTGGCTTTACAAGCAAAGCACCGAAAGGCATGATAAGCCAACTGAAACACAGAGTTTATCAGTGGTTGGTTTAGTCAGTTTTTCAGTTTAGATTTTGCTTTAACGTCTGTACGTCTCGGAAGCTGTTATTTGTGAATTTTCTTAGCCTAACGACGTTTGTCCTGACATACTCTGTTCTTGATATTTTTCATCCACTCAGAGAAATTATTTTTTCTTCTCATATTCTCAACTTTTGTAGTCGCCGTAGTCTAGTAGATAGTGTGTTGGCTTATTAGACGTAAGGCCCGAGTTCAAACCAAAGGTCAGATATCAAAACGAAATATGAAAAAAAAATATTTCTTCGACGACTTCCTCTCAGCAGATTTCTGGCAATAACTCTGAAAGTGAGAAAACCTGCCATGAGAAAGTTTCCCAAAAATCTGTCATTTGGAGTCGACGTTAAACAGTAGGTCCCACCACTCACGTATAAAATTAACGCACACAACATGAGTGGTGTGAGAAGCTAGGCCGTAATCCTGACTGAAGGGTTGTAAATGGCCAATTATGTATGTATGTATGTATGTATGTATTCTAAACTTGTTAGAGTTTAGTTGGGAGATTTTCCTCTGTGATATTGGCTGCCATGCATATTCCAGGAACAATAAGAAGAGACTTAGGTGTTTCTAACCAGGCGACATCTATATTTTCTTTGTAGGGCGAACATATTGGAACAAAAAAAAAAACAAAAACAAGAATTGTGTAAAAATAAATGAAGAATTGACCAAAGAAAAGGGGGAACGAAAAAGTGAATTATTTTAACAAAATTGTACTTGGCATCATAGTCTATAAAAATGTCTTTATTGTTGGTGCTTGCCGCTAGTTATTTATTGTAGCTGTTGTTGTTGTTGCAATTCTTGTAATACAGTGCACCAGTGCAGCACCAAGCAACATACATACATACATACTTTCATTCGTTCAATCATTTACACTCTGGCATACAAAGTCAAATAAGTTTTCTGCTTTCGTTTTTTTTGTTTTTGTTTTATTATTGAGGTCTTTAGTTATTTGGTATTAGTATTAGTGTATGTCTGTGTGTGTGTGTGTGTATATGTATGTGGCACACCCTCAAATTAGTTGCAACAAGAAACGACAATAAATTGCAAATTTTTTGCTGTTGTTGTTGTTAGTGGGCAGGCAGTTTTATTTTTATGTGGCACGTTTAGTTTGCAAAAAACTTAAAAATAGACAAGAAGACATCAAGACTGTAGAAAAACAATAATAACAACAACAATACCAACAACAATAATAAATCTAATACAAGTGGGTTTTCCCTAGTTGCATACAACAACAAACACACACACACACACACCGAAAAGAGCTTTAATTTTGCAACAAAATAATCGAAAAAAAACAACCAACCACCTTGCAACATACAAAACACACGCGCTTATGCACTCTAAAATGTGTGTGACATTTAGATTTGGAGAAGAATAACAACAACAACAACAAAAGAAACGAAAAAAATGAAAAACATACTTAAACTGCTGCTGCTGCCACCAAAAGCTGTGCTGCTGCAGCTACATATACTGTTCTCTGCATGTAACCCAGTGAACAATAATGAATGAGTTCTAACTTTTGCTATAAGAGAAGATTTTGCTGTATGACGCTTACTATGATGCTTGTTCTTAACTATAATATCTAGTGGAGTAAGGGAGTAAGGGAATTTAAGAAATTCTTTGAAGTCGCCGTGGTCTAGTAGGTAGTGTGTTGGCTTATTAGACGTAAGGCCCGAGTTCGAATCCCGGGTCAGACATCAAAACGAAAATATGAAAATATTTCTTCGGCGACTTCCTCTCAGTAGATTTCTGGCAAAAACTCTGAGAGTAAAAATTGCCATGAAAAAGCTTCTCAAAAAATCTGTCGTTCGGAGTCGACTTTAAACTGTAGGTCCCGCCACTCATGTATAAAATTAATGCACACAACATGAGTGGCGTCGAGAAGCTAGGCCGTAATCCTGACTGAAGGGTTGTAATGGCCAATTATGTATGTATGTATGTATGTAAGAAATTCTTTTGGTGACTTCCTTTCAACAGTCTTCTGGCAATAATTCTGAAAGTAAATAAAATTGCCATGAAAAGGTTTCTCAAAAAACTGTTCTTCAGAGTCGACATTAAATTGTAGGACCCGCCGCTCATGGATAAAATTAACGCATAACATGGGTGTGCGAGAGAAACTAGGTTGCGATCCTGACTAAATGGTACAAACGACCAATTAAGTAAATACAGTACCTGAGAGTCGTCGTAGTCTAGTAGGTAGTGTGTTCGCTTATTAGACGTAAAGCCCGGGATCGAGCCCCAGGCCAGACATCAAAACAAAATATGAAAAAAAAGAAAAAATATTTCTTCGGCGACTTCCTCTCAGCAGATTTCTGGCAACAAATCTGAGAGTAAATAAACCTGCCATGAAAAAGAGTCTCAAAATCTGTCGTTCCAAGTCCACTTTAAACTGTAGGTCCCGCCACTCAAGTATAAAATTAAAGGCACACAACATAAGTGGTGTGAGAAGCTAGGTCGTAATCCTGACTGAAGGGTTGTAATGTATGTATCAGCCCACTGCTCGTCATTCTCTGTCACTCCCTTCAAATATATATCAAAATTTTTGCTGACCCATAAACATAACCTCTATAATCAATCCAACAGAATAAATAATTTTCTAGTGTTCTTTGCTGTTTGCCTACATAACTGCTTGATGGGTTATCAAATGTGTCTGTACTAACAACCCATACGCGTAACATTTACGAGACACGTTTTTCATATTTTGTAGTATGTTTTTATGGCAGCCAGTTATTCTTATTATTTTTGTTGTTCTTTGTTGTTGTTTTTATTACATGCGTGTATAAATCAAAAAATAAAGAAAAAAGAGACAGAAAAACATCAAAATCTACTGCTGCTGCTAGTGTTGTTTGTTGCCATTTCTTGTTGTTCATTCTGGTGGTTTTGTTGCGAAAGAAATTGCAGTGTTTTCTTTGTTGTTGTTGCTGTTGGAATTTATCGATAACGCGTGCTCTTACAATACCATTCTGGTAATTATTATTACGATTGGTGCCATGGCATTAAATTATATGCAGTTCTTGTACTCTTTTCTTTTACCTTTAATTTCTATTTTACAAGGGAGAGGGGAGTCCCCCTCTCTCGCTCTCTTACTGTTCCACTTTGTTGCTTAAATGTTGTCTCCCTATTTGAATATTTTTTTTTTGCTTTCTCCTCCAGTTCAAGATGACTTTCATGAGCGATTTTGTTCCATTTTTAAATGTTTTCGTCTTAGTGTTGCTGTTGTTGTTGCTGGCTCTACCGTTATTAGTATGGCATTTCAATTTTAATATTCAGGTCTTTCGTTTTGTTTTTCAATTGTTTTTTATGAGTTAAGCACTCTTTTCGTTGCTTTCCTTCTTTTGCGAATAGAAAGAGACATTTACGTGTGATCTTTAATCTGCCTAAGTCAACTATTGTATACGTGGGTGTACATCATAAGGAGTGCGTAAGAAAAAATTTAGTGATGCCGTTTACTTTATAAAAACTAAAGGAAATGATAAAATGAGAGTTGAGGGCGGGGCAATATGGTAGATAATTGGTTGGCCTGAGTGCAGAGACGATATTATTCTCATGGTAACACTGTAATGCTTTTTTACTGTGCATGTAAATGGCAAGAACTGATCAGAAAAATGAGGACTTTCTTGGGTTATATAGAAAACAATTGCGACAGTTTGTATTTGCAGACATCCAGTAACCTAATAAACGGAGGTTGAGGTTCCTACGGAGGTTAGTCCCAACTAATAGGCCGATTATGTTACCGCATTTTATTATAGAGGCGTTTATGTGCACCAGAGATCAGCAATGAATGGTTTTTTTTTTCTACTCATAAGTACTCATGAAATTTTAAGTATGAGTGAGTCAACAGTATTGAAATTCATAAGTACAGGTTGCAATGAGTATGAGTACAGAGTTGCTATCAAACTCATAACATTCGAAATATGTTTGATTCATATGCCTACTCATTGAGATTCATAAATTTAGAAAAAGACTTATAATACTCATAAATGATTCGAGTTATTCGAATCATTCGTCAAAATTTAGTTGTTGTTGCATTTACAAATAAAAGAATAAAAGAAAAACACAAAGATATAGAAGCAAAGAAAACTCACAACCTTCTAGTGAGTAGTGTAGTGTTCTAAGGCGAATCATACTTATTTTGTATGATTCTTGTAAATGTTGAGTAAATGTTGAGTATTGTAGTGTTCTTAGGCGAATCATACTTATTTTGTATGATTCTTGTAAATGTTGAGTAAATGTTGAGTATTATTAAATATGAGTATGATGAGTACTTCAAACTTTGAATATGAGTAGTATGAGTATGATATTAAAATAAGTATGAATGCGTATAAGTATCAGAAATTATGAGTATGATCTACTCATCTTTTTGAATACTCTTTGCTCATTTCTGATATTTACTAGCCCAAGCCTCCTAGGCTCTCTTCTATACCGGGCAGGCTCCTTTGCCCTTATTTCAAACAGATCCATCAAAGACAGACGTCAGGAATAGAGTATTGTTAAATATGAGTATGATGAGTACTTCAAACTTTGAATATGAGTAGTATGAATATGATATAAAATAAGTATGAATGCTTATAAGTATTAGAAATTATGAGTATGATTTGAATCTACTCATCTTTTTGAATACTCTTTGCTGATCTCTGATATGCACTAGCCTAAGCCTCCTAGGCTCTCTTCTATACCGGGCAGGCTCCCTTGCCCTTATTTCAAACTGTTCAGTCAAGGAAAGACATCAAGAATATCGTTCCCAGTGTTGTCCTAAGCTTTCACATAAGTGCTGATCAGAAACATATTGATCCTCCTACTTTGAGTCACAAGTTCTGTAGAAATTATTTAAGAGAACGTCTAGCTCAGGAACATACATATCTTCCCATTAGGAAATGTCACGTGAGGGCAAAGTTCAAATGGTCCAATAGGAAGAAATTACCTGTTTTTTTATTCACTGTATTGAACTTCAGCCAGCTGAACTAAGCGTTGAAATGGCTCCTCTCTTCTGTAGAGAAAATGTTAGCCCAGGTATGAAAGCTGAGAGGATTTATTCAGCTCACCATCGTCTTATCGTTTTCGGGTAATTTAAATGACTGGAAACAGCTTGTTTTTTAACTTTTCTGACAAAACTTTTTGAGAATTCTTATTATTTTACTTGTTTTCCTGGGGGTCTACAAATATATTTTTGTGTAGGGTATCCATATAGTCGACTTTAATCGCGTACAATTTGTTTTACGTACTTTTTATTTATTTAAAAGGCTTTTTAAAGTGCTGTTTTATTTAAAATATACACTCTTTAGTTCCCATATCCCCATAATCATAACGTTTTTCTGCATTTTAAACACATTAAGTACTCTCAGCATAAGGTTGTATTGGTGTGTGTGTGCTGCCATGTATGAATAATAAAAGCGAGAGAGAGAGAGAGTGAAAGTGCCTTTGCGTGTATAAAGTGCGTTCATGTATTAAATATTTCATTCACTATTTAAATATAAAATGAGATTTAAATTGTATTTTTATATGCTTCTAACGCTAATTATACATATTTTTAACATCACCACATACTCGCATGCACACACACACACGCTCTATTTCTCTGCCTCTTCAAATTACACACAGTATTGCTCTTTTACTGTTATAGTGCTGCGTGTATGTATTGCTGTTGTTCTTTTTATTAATTTATGCTGTATGTGTGTGTTCGTTAACATTCGTTTATCCTTGATTTCTTTTATTTTATTTTTTTTTTGTTCAACTCTCTCGGGAAAGTAATGGTGTTACCGAGGTAGTAGTGATGGTAGCCGAAATACATAGTCGGCTGTAGTTGTTTTTGGTTTTAATTTTTCTCCCATTGTGTTGTTGTTGTTTTTTATTTATGAGACCCCCACTGTATGTAATTAAAAGTAGATTTTTATGAAGACATTTTTTTTATTGTCTGTTAACTCATATGTGTGAGTACACTCAAGAGAGAGAGAGAGAGAGAGAGAGCATATGAGGATGGTGGCAGTGTATAGATATGCGTGCATGAGTTTAATTATGCATTTTGTGTATAAAAGAACATTTGGTCACACAGAAAAATTGAACCCAGTGGCGTAGATAAAAAAAAATATATGTTAAGGGGGCTCAGTAGTTTTGATCGAATCAGCTGAAGAGCGAAAATTAAGTCTAATTGTTATACTATGCTTCTTGCGGAGCTTAATATAAGAAACAGAAGGCAATTGATAACTCTTTACTACTTTGCGGTGTCAATTGACACTTTTTCCGTCACTTTGCAATGCTGAACGTGGTCGAGAGTCACTTTTTTGCTGCTGTGTAATGCGGATTGTTGCTTTTTTTTTGTCACTGATGACGTAGCTTCTCACATCACTCATGTGACGTAACCTACAGTTTAACGTCGATTTCGAATGACAGATTTTTAAGAAACTTTTCATGGCAATTTTATTTACTCTTAGAGTTTCTGCCAGAAATCTGCTGAGAGGGTGTCGCTGAAGAAATATTTTTCATATTTTCGTTTTGATGTGTGACCTGGGGATTGAACCGTGGCCTTACGTCTAAAAAGCCAACACACTACCTACTACACTACGACTCCATTACCTCTTCAAATAACGCATTCTGAAGCGTTCGAGAGTATTTTTTTATGATTTTTTTTGTCACTGTATAATGCAGGACGATCTAGCTTCTCACACCACCCATGTTTTTGTGTTAAAGTGTGTCTTGACCTACAGGTTTAACGTTGACTTCGAAAAACAGAGTTTCTGAGAAACTTTTCATGGAAATTTTATCTGAGCGAGAAAACTGCCGGCTTCATCACCTCTTCAAATAACGCGTTCTGAAGCGTTCAAGAGACTTTTTTTGCTGATTTTTTGCTACTGTATAATGCAGGACGATCTAGCTTCTCACACGACCCATGTTGGTATGTCCTACAGTTTAAGTCAACTTCGAATGACAGAGTTTTTGAGAAACTTTTCATTGAAATTTTAATTTTTCCAGAAGACTGCCAGCTTCATTACGTTTTCAAATTACGCATATTGAAGCCTTCTAATGCCCCATTAAGAATAAGAGCAATGAACACCGGTACTACACCCAATATAACTAACGTAGTCGCCGTAGTCTAGTAAGTATTGTGTTTGCTTATTAGACGTAAAGCCCGGCTTCGAGCCCTAGGCCAGACACCAAACCGAAATATGAAAAAATAAATACTTCTTCAGCGATTTCCTCTCAGCAGATTTCTGGCAAAAACTCTGAGAGTAAATAAACCTGCCATGAAAAAGTTTCTCAAAATCTGTCGTTCGGAGTCGACTTTAAAATGTAGGTCCTGCCACTCAAGTATAAAATTAAGGCACACAATATGAATGGTGTGAGAAGCTAGGCCGTAATCCTGACTGAAGGGTTGTAATGGTCAATTATGTATGTATGTACGTAACATAATTTCTTAGCTTGTAAGATGAAAATTTAATTATTTGTTGAGGCCATATAATGAAAATCAAATTTCCCTTACTTCCGGTTCATGTTTGAATTTGTAAAAAGAATCTGAGTGTAATTACTTAATTATTTTAACCCACTGTATGTATGCTCTGTATATGGATTGTACTTTTCAAGAGGAAGTAGTTTTCAAAACATCCACATTTTTTTCTTCATTTTTTCTTGTCTAATAATTATACAAAAAAAAAATTATGTTTCAATAACTGGTTTACTATCTTCTTCTTCCTTCCTCTTTGTCTTCTTCTTAATTGTGCATTTAAAACAAGTGCCTCAAGAATCTGTGAATCAATGACAACAAACCAAACCAGAATGAACATCATTTTCAAAAATAGCATCAGCATCGCAATTAAATTTTAATTTTTCAGTTTTTATGGGATGGATAGGTTTTTTTGTTGTTGTTGTTTTTGTTGTATTGTGTTCCTAACTTGTATTGTGCAGGTATTATTAAATAATTAATTGATTACGTGTTTAAACATTCATTATTAATGTGCACTGACAGTGGCGATGAAAACAAGTTCTTACTAACTTAATTGGTTATTACAACACTTTAGCTGGGATGACAACCTAGCTTCTCACACCACCCATGTGATGTGCATTAATTTTTATACATGACTGAGGGCTTAATAATATCGACGACAGAACTTTCGAGAAACTTTTCTTAGGCAATTTTATTTTACTCTTAGAGATTTTGCTAGAAGTGTGTTGAGAGAGGAGTCGCCGTAGTCTAGTAGGTAGGCTTATTAGACGTGAGGCCTGGGCCAATACACTACCTACTAGACTACGGCGACTTCTATATTAACTATAGAAGTCACACAACGAAATCAATGGTGCTTCTCCCGCCACTCACGTATAAAATTTAAAGCACACAACATGAGTGGTGTGAGAAGCTAGGCCGTAATCCTGACTGAAATGTTGTAATGGCCAATTATGTTATGTTATATATGTATGTGTTGAGAGAGCAGAAAATTGCCAAAGAAATATTTTTTCAAATTTCGGTTTTTGTCTGAGCTTGGGTTTAAACTACGGTCTCACATCGAATCACATCACACACACTACCTATTCGATTTCAACAATTTCAGTGTAGATTTCAGGGTTGCTTTTTCAGGGTGCATTTGTTTGCCCATGACTGTATGTTTCTCTGTTTAATAAAATGAAGATGAAATATTTGCTGAAAAATAAAAACAACAACAACAAAAGTTATTAAAATTTCAAGTTGCGTTTATTAATTCTGGTTTTTTTTGTTTTGTTTTGAAACTTTGTTGCCTTTTTTTAAAAAAATGTTTCTTTTAATATTTGTTGTTGTTGTTATTGTATGTATTAGAATCGTAGTTTTCGGTTTCAAATGCGATGCAAAGATTAATAATAAATCCCCGTCACGTTTAAACTTGTTTCTGTTGTTGTTTTTTTTTTTTGTTTTTTTTTTTTTTTGTTAATGACAGATTCAAATGAAGATGACCTTCATTAAAGTCGTTGTTATCGTTGTTGTTGTTGCTGATTTTGTTTTTAAATATCTATTGATATTATGTATTGTTATTGTATTTTATTTATTTATGATTATAATAAAATTTGTTTTTTTTTTTTTAATTTGAATTCTTGACTTTAAATTGTGTGTGCATATTTAATTACAATTTAACACTCATGCGTGCGTGCTACTAATTGTTGATTGGCATTGTGAATTCAATTCATTTGAAATTTGAAGCTGAAATTAGTAACGAAAAGCGTTTTTTCTTTGTTTGTTAAGCTAAACATAAATACATGCTGGACATTACATACATACATAATTGGCCATTACCGCCCTTCAGTCAGGATTACGGCCTAGCGTCTCACACCACTCATGTTGTGTGCGTTAATTTTTTTTATACATGAGTGACGGGACCTACAGTTTAACGTCGACTCCGAACAACAGATTTTTGGGAAACTTTTTCATGGCAATTTTAATTTACTCTCAGAGTTTTTGGCAGAAATCAGCTGAGAGGAAGTCGCCGCCGAAGAAATATTTTTTTTTTTTATATTTCGTTTTGATGTCTGGCCTGGCGCTCGAACCCGGGCTTTACGTCTAATAAGCGAACACACTACCTACTAGACTACGACGACTTCATGATTTTAAAACATTGTAAGGTAAATGCACTGAGTCACTTCTTTAGGTTTAGAAAAAGAAATGGACCCATACTCAGAAAATACAGAAGTTTTGTTAGCAATTCGTTGCCTATTTCATGGATTTTTTTTCGATGGTAACTTCCTGAGGAAAAATATTTTTTTTTGTTCATTTTATTCAAATCGTCATTAATTCTTACTATTTAGTTGACACGGAAGTTGTCGTATTCTAGTAGGTAGTGTGGTGGTTTATTAGATGTGAGGCCACAGTTCAGACCCCAGGTTAGATTTCACCAACAAAACGAATACAATGAAAATATACTTCTCTCGGCTACCTCCTCTCAGCAGATTTCTGGAAAAAACTCTGAGAGTAAATGAAATACCCATGAAAAGTTTCTCAAAGTTTCTCAAAAATCTGTCGTTCATAATCGACTTTAAACCACTAACACACACAACATACATATGTAAGTGACATGATAAGCTAGGTCGTAATCCTGACTTGAAGGGTTGTAATGATCAAATATGTACATATGTATGTATGTGCATTAAATTAACATTATATTCATCTTTGCTTGCTTTACCCCGTTCTGAAGCTAGTCAACGTAATTTTTATGCTCACAACTGAACCTTGTACTCTTTGGCATTGATTTGTTCCGAGAAACCCACTATTTTATCTGCTATTTGGTCTTTGATGCATTGTATTGAAGCCATTTGGTAGACGTCAGTGAAATGTCACAACAACTAGTACATGTTGTAAGTGATAACGTATCGTGAGCGATAACATCAGATAAACAGTGTTGAGGAAAGATTTATGAGGCCTTAGGAACAAAGCAATTATACTTATGTATTCCCAGCCCAGTAGTCGTCGTAGTCTAGTACATATTGTATTTGTTTATTAGACGTGAGGCCACGGCGCCAAATATCTCCAACAAATGATATATAAAAAAATATTTCTTTGGCCACTTTCTCTCAGAAGATTACTGGCAAAACCTTTGGTAGTAAATAAAATTGTTCGGACTCGACTTTAAACTGTATATGCCGTTACTCAAGTATAAAATTAACGTACAAAACATAGGTTAGGTTAGAGGACGTGTACTTGTCAACTGTGACAAGTACAGTACCGGGAGATCGAATTGACCCATTGTACAACGTTCTAGCTTCTCACACCACTCGTGTTGTATGCGTTAATTTTATACATGAGTAGCGGGACTTACAGTTTAAAGTCGACTCCGAACGACAGATTTTTGAGAAGCTTTTCATGGCAATTTTTACTCTCAGAGTTTTTGCCAGAAATCTGCTGAGAGGAAGTCGCCGAAGAAATATTTTCATATTTTCGTTTTGATGTCTGACCTGGGATTTGAACTCGGGCCTTTCGTCTAATAAGCCAACACACTACCTACTAGACCACGGCGACTTCAAATATTATACAAAACATAAGTTGTGTGAGAAACTACGTCATCATCAGAGTTTAAGAAAGAATTCAAGAGATCCTTTCTATTCCAAAAATTCTAGTCTGTATTAGACTAGTAGTTAGTTTGTTGGCTTATAAAACGCAAGGCCTCGATTCACACACCAGCTTAGACATCTCGAACGGAATGAAATACATACTAAAAAAAATTACTTTCAACGCTTTGTTTCTGGCAAAAACTCTGAGAGTAAAATAAAAATTGCCATTAAACGTCCCTCAAAAATCTGTCGAACGGATTCGAATTTAAACTGTAGGTCCCGTTGCTAATGCATAAAATCTACACACATAACATGGGTGGTGTGAGAAGCTACGTTGGAATCCTGACTAAAGCATTGTAAAAATCAATTAAGTAAGTTAAGTTAAGTAATATGTATGCAACGCCACTCAAGTATAAAAATTAAGGCACACAACATGAGTGGTGTGAGAAGCTAGGCCGTAATCCTGACTGAAGAGTTGTAATGGCCAATTATGTATGTATGTATGTATGTGATATACAACAGAAGTTTTAAATATTTTGAAATAAAATTTCCTCTGATTTATTAGTTTAAAAAGTTTTGCTTTAAAAACTGTTTTAAAAAAACTCATATTCAACGTCCTCTTTATTTGCGTAGGCGACTGAAAAATGTTTTTCTTTAATTTTTATATACGAAAATTTTTTTCCAATTTTCTTTTCATTCTTTTTAAAAATATTTCTCTGTGTTGAGTTTTCAACTCAAAAAAAAAAGAACATTTTTTTTCTTCCCGACATCCATTTAAAATAAAATATTCGACAGAAAGTAAACAAATGCACACATACACGCTCACTCACACATGCACAGAGGCAATGCAAACAATGCGTTTTTCGCCGCACAATAAAACCATTCTCTACAAACGTTATTATTGTGTGTGTGTCCTTCGCTATACTCTTCCTGGCCTAAAAGCATCCCATACCGCGAGCATTTATGGCACATAAAAACAATGAATGGTCAGTACAAAGAAGTGACGAAAAAAGAAAATGAAAAAAAAGGATGATGAGATGAGGATAAAAGCTTTAAAAAAACCGGGGAATAGGCTTCAATACAATAGAGTTACATGGATTTGTTTTACGCAGAAAACAAGAAGAAGAAGATAAAAAAATAAAACGAAAGGGAAGTGATTTTTTTTTTGGCACAGACTGTAATGCGGTGGTTGATAGTAATTTTTCGTGTGTTTTTTGTTGTTGTTGTTTTTTCTCTTTTTAAAATTTAAACACAAATATTAAACATACATACACATGCACTTACACTTACTCATATGTATATATGTATGCATGTATGCTTGAGATTTTAAATATTTTTGTTTGTTACAAAAACAAGTTTGTGTGTTAGTGTGTGTGAGGAGTATAGTACGCCAGTAATTGCTTGAGTCTGTATGTGTATGCGTATGTGCCAACATGCAAATATTAAATGTTTAAATTAACTGGTGCTACTGTATAGCTCGAGAGTGAGGGAAAAAGGCTGAGAGAAAGTGTTACGGTACTTACATATACATATTTATGTACATACCACCATCATTTTAATTTTTATTCATGTTTGAAAACACTTTTAACATACATTTTCCTTTCGTTTTACTCTTTGACTTTGTTTTTCTTTCTCTATATTGTTCCTGTCCTCTCTCTCTCTCGCCTCGCTCTCTATATATATATGTATTTGTTTGCAAGTATAAACTTAAAAACAAATTTTTTTTTCGTTTAGTTTGCAAAATCAACCAGCCAGGCTTTCTATTCTATGCTTGCCTTTAAATGTATACGTGTGAGAGCTTAATAGTTTGTGTGTGCCTGTGTATATGTGTGAGAGAGCCTGTATGTTGGTTTTATTGAAACGAAATCGGGTCATAATAATGCAGAAAGTGTGTTAATTGTTAAACTTTTATAAAAGCTAGCAAGAGAGGAGAGAGAGAGAGAGAGAGAGCGAAAAAATAGACTGAAAACAACATTAAAACTGAAAATAAAACCCAAAATATTGTGTAAAAATAACGAGAGAGAGAGGGAGAGACTGAGAGAGAGAGAGAGAAAGAAATACTTAAAGCCTTTTGTAATCCTTAAAATTGAATAAAATTGAAATCAAGAATTATTTTTACACAGAAATTCTCTTTTTGAGCTAAACTTTCGGTTTTAAAAGGATTGTATTGTTCAACAATGTGAGGGGGATACTTTAGGATTTCAAAGAAGATGACATTTTAAGAAAAAAAAAAAACTTTTTCACTTAATTGTTCATTGCAACCCGTTTAGTCAGGTTTACAACCTAGCTTCTTACACCACCTATGTTGTGTGCGTTAATTTTTCGACTTCGAACGACAGATTTTTTTCTCTTTTTTGTAATTTAATTTACTCCTAGAATTTTTGCCAGAAGACTGCATACATATTTTGTTTTGTTCGCAATTTTTAAGCTCGGACTTGAACCATGGTCTCTCGTCTAATAAGCCAACAGACCTTCTACTTGGCTAGAGGGAATAACACCTCGAGTCTAAAAACTTTACACACTTTGGCATGACTTAACTGGCTGAGTTGATTTTCTTTCACTCCGCTTTGTCTTGAGAAACCCACTGTTTTGAAGGGCCTTTGGTTTTCGGTGCATGCTGGTGAATCCATATTTCATTCACGGTTTCAAAAAAACTTAAAAACTGAACTCCAATGAAGTTGATGAATGCCTAATACTTTTAAATTGTAATCGCCGTGTACATGTATGGTCGATTGCAAGCAAATGAGACACTCATTTCGTGGAAAGCTCTCTCATATCCAAACTGAAACCACTGAGACATGTGAGATGCTTTTGTACTACAACTTGTGTTGTAGTCAAGTTTTTCTTGTTAAACAGGTAATTGGTTTTCTATAGCAGGTGCTAGGATGATAGTTTATAGGCTAAGACATCTTGGTGCATCTCTTTACCATGATCTGAATTGTTTCAAAGGTATTGTTACGAAACTAAAAACACACAAACACATACAACGAAGTTGTTTGCATATACCAACAACGTCAATATAAGAAAAGGAGACAGACAAGTATGAAAGAAGGCAACAACAAACAACGCGAACAAAATACACGAACAACAATGCAGTTGCAATAGAACTCTCACGAAGGCAACAACAAACAACGCGAACAAAATACACGAACAACAATGCAGTCGCGATAGAACTTTCAAGAAGGCGAACACGCGAACATTCTACTTCCAGCACCTTCATCAGACTGATACGCGAGCATATAAAAAAGCAAGACAAATCAGACAACGAGTCAACAACAATGTGTCGGTTTTACGTGGGTACCTATCCGTGAGGACCTTATCCCACGGTGCTCTTCGCACAGGATGAAATGCAATGCGTCTACCAACGCCCCCACATACACGCTGTAAACACTGGCTACAACCCGGTATGAAGGTACCAATTCGAAGTCATACTTTTGGGTATGACTTCCCTCTTGTTTAGGATCGGAGACCATCTAAACTCCTTCAATGCGTTAAGAATGTAACGCCACACCGTACTGACACACTCCCCGCGATTTGGGTATAAACCACAGGCACCACGTCGCTCCCACATGGGGGACTCACCATTGCCGGGCAGGGACGGATCCCTGGGGCTCGCGGCACCCAGATTAAGACCTCTGGTCAGGCTTCGCACCAAAAGTTGAACACCAAAAAGTTCCTGACTGGTAGCAGCACCCTTAGTCGCATCGTACGACAAGTATGGTGATCACTGTGGCAGTATTCTCTTCCCGCTACCACACGGGGAAGACAACGAGTCAGTAAGTATTCAGTCAGTATTGTATGAAGACACGTTGCGTGCGTGCGAAGTAAACAGTTAGTTTGAAGATCGCTGTTGTGAAGATCTGCGCTATCTAACGTACAAGTGTTATTGCTTACAAAAAGCTTGTAAGCAGAGAAGAATAACGAACAAGCAAGTTTGTTGTTGTATCATGAAGGTGTATACGGTGGCACACAAAAGTTGTGTGAACAATAACGAGTTTAATTGAAACGAAACACATATTTTTTTTTTTTACTTGGTTTGCAATCAACGAACTCATATTCTAAACGTTTTTAAAAAGGTAAAAACGTAACAATATTTTGCTATCGATAAGAAGTCATCTATCGCGGTTTGTGATTATAGTGCATCTGTTATAAAGGGTGTTTTTTATAGAGGTATAGAACTTTAAGTTGGCATTACTTTTCAAGATGGCGACCGATTTAACAGCTGTCAAGTGATTTATTATCAGTTTGGCTTGGCAATTCATCATGAATAGACTCACGCCTGAACAACGCTTGCAAATGGTGTAATTTTATTTCGATTAATTGAAAGACACGTTTGATGACCGCCTAATTTCACGTTTTGGACCTGTGAATTGGCCTCCAAGATCTTGTGATTTAACACCGCTAGACTACTTTCTGTGGGGCTATGTAAAGTCATTGGTCTATGCGGTAAAGCCACAAACGCTTGACCATTACGGCCACAAATGTTGGAAAAGTCATCGAAAATTTGACATCCAGATTGGACTACATCCGCGCCAGCCGTGGCGGTCATATGCCAGAAATCATATTTAAAATGTAATGCCACAAGATTATCTTTCGGATAAATAAAATTCATGTCAATCGAATAATCCATCGTAGTTTTATTGCAACTTAAAGTTCTATACCTCTATAAAAAACACCCTTTATATATACGGACCATGTCTGGCTTGCTCTTCAATTCTAATTAAACTTCTCAACATAATTTATAATTGAGACTTACTTAATAAAGATCCCCTACACAAGTCTGGAAATATTTCAAAATTTTTAAATTAATCCCCTGAAAAAAAAAACTGTCTCAATCGGTTTAATTCTGTCACATTTCATTACAAAATCTCTGTTGCGTTAACACAGAACACCCCAGCAAGCAATTCTATTAGAAAGAGTCAAACTACTACTGTGCACTGTACACGTTCGTTCGTTTTTAGTTTTCTAACCCACTTATTCCCAATGGAAATTAGGCCATACACTCTACACTTACCTACATATACGAGTACATACAATGGGATGGTAATCATTATTTATTCCTTTTTAGTTTTGATTTGACAACAATATGGCTCTGCCTACACGCACACACGGTAAGCAGATGAGCATGTCCCACTGTGATTTAATTAACAGTTACACTTTATCTAATAGCCTCAGTGTCTTCAGAGAGAGATAGTACATAGATAGAAAGAGAGAGTGAAAAAAAGAAAGCTTTTAAAAGCTCTCTTAAGCAATAAAATTTGCCTTAACGGAGAGTGTATACACATACAATACTAATAACACAGGGAGTGTATGTGTGTAACCCATACACACACAGACGCAAAAAACAAAGGAAAGTATGGTGGAATAAGTGTGTAAAGTGTGCTTAGCTGTATAGATGTATGGCCTTAGAAAACTAGCATTTTCCTGTCTTGCTCTGTGTGTGTGTGTGTGTGTGCTGTGTTTTGCATAATTTCAAGGAGAACTTGCATCAACTGCAGCAACTGCTTGACAAATAACGAGAGAAACGTTTTGAAAACTGAAACACAAACGAAACGAAAAATGCGTTGTGCGTTGCAAAATATTTTTTGCATCTCAATTTTGCAATTTCATGCAAAATGGCCTTCAAATCAAATCAAAAATAAAAAAATAAAACAAATAAATAAAAGGAATTCATTTAAAGGCAAGGAAATTTAATTTTTTTCTTCTTCTTCTCTAAATTGTTCGCAAAAATAAGAATGCTTTGCACGCGTGCTAAAGAAAATCAATATGAAACTGTAAACTCTTCTCTTTTGTCATATGCTTGCTTGTGGTTCTCTAGAGTTCCGTTATTTTTCTGTAAAAATTGTTTTTGTTTCTCTTTTTTTTTGGGTTCTTTTTTTATGTACTCAACTTCCGCAAACAAATATAAATGTGAACACAAAAAAAACCCAACAACAACAACAATATACACAATGTCCTTTATTTGTTGTTTTTGTCCCTTACAGTACTAATGCGTTATTACGGTGTTTTTCCATTTCTATTCAACATTTACGAAAATATTTTCTGTTATTATAAGAATTGTATGCCAACCAGCCAAAAGCATTTCCTCTCGAAGTTACCATATGCTTACGATGCCAGAGTTAGTTTAGCCTGAAGGTTGACGATATCGCTTTAAAATCCATTTAGTTTAATGTTTAGGATAGCTTAGGTTGGGTAAGGTTGCATAAGCAAGTACACTTGAGTGGTCCTTTCAGCACAAAGCATATCCTCCGTCTTCTTATTATTTCTTCTCCAAGCTTTGCTTTAGCCTCATTCATTATGTTGCTCCAGCTAAGCTGAACTGCAGCAGGTCCTAGAATGATGAGACTTTAGAGTGATCAATGACAAATTCATCCTTCAATCTGGATATACAATCCAAGTGATTAACGTGAAAGTCAATCGGTAATCCTGGTGACATTGACTAGATTTATTAGTGACATATCTTTCAGACAATTCAGATCATGGAAAAATAACTTATCTACAAAATATCGTCCTTGTACTAGCTACGGTAGACCCATTAGATGCTTAATACGAAAAACTAGACTAGTTAGACGAAAAGAAAGCAAAGAACTACACCTATAAATGTTCCTTAATTGATTATAGTCTAGACTACAACCACTCATGTGTGTGTGTGATAATTTTTATCAATGGAGGGATCTCCAGTTTAATGTCGGAGTTTTTAAGAGAAAACTGCTGAGAGGAAGTTGACGAAAGATATATTTTTTGTTTCATATTTCATTTTGTTCGAGATGTCTTAGCAGAGATCTGAACCACGTATTCGCATCTAATAAGCCAAGACACTATCTATGTACTTGACTACATTGAGTTCCTATGTTCTCTTAAAGAAATTACAAATGAAATCTAGAAGTCTAATTGAGTCTTTCCTATAGGTCAAGATACTTTTTGCCTTTTCCATTGACAAAAAAGGTCAAACGATGGATTTACAGAATTGGTCATTGCAAACGTTTAGTCAGGATTACAACCTAGTTTCTCCAGTGAATGCTAATTTTTATCGATTAATAGCTGGACCTGCACTTTAAACATCGACACTGAGATCACCTGAAATGCTCTTAAATGCCCTGAGCAAGAGCCACACTAAGGAATAATTCCTTTCTACCGCATTCAGCAGCATATCTTATGACTCATATTAGTTGGACATGATATGTCACAAGCTGGGGCACTGGGCACTCAGAGTTGAGAGCACTGATTGCTGCAATACTATCTATGGCCGGTATCAAGCTTCAAGATTTAATTCTTGAATTAAACTCGCGACCTTAGCCTTGACATAAACCTTGTGTACGATAAACAATGTAGTATTCATTGGTCAATCTCATAGAGACCATACGTTCGAGTTTATTAGAAAAAAATTCTATTCTGTACCCATTACGCCTTCGATCCTTGGTTAAAGATTAGGTAAACAATATTCTGATGCACAGTTTCGGCAGTTTAATTGTCTCTTGATGCTATTCTAATCCTGTAAGTCGTAACTAGATTCGGAATTGGAATTACAAAAATTGGAGTTGAGACAACTCTTTGGTTGGATTACACTAACCTGCTCTAGCAAGTTGAAATCGAAAAAACGTATGGAAAAGCTATGTGAAGTAATCGACGTAATTTGGCAGCACTTTTTTTCACTGATCGATTCTGAAAAAGAATTCCTTTTTGAAACAGTTTTAGTGCTTCAAAACAAAATGAGTTCCGATTGTTGTCTGTTAAACTTATGGAATTAAGATACCAGGAGCATGATTTCTAAATAAAAAATTCGATAGTATTACTTCTCTGCTAACTGCATGATATAAGTAACACTGGCACGAAAGTATAAGAAATTATCAAACAAATGGTGTGTGTTTAATTTTACATCAACGTGTGTAAGTGTACGTTTATGAGCCTCTAAAAGCGTGGCAAAACTGCTGATTCTTTACACATCACATATCACATGCTGCTGTTTATTTATTTGTTTTCTTTCTCTCTCTCTCTCTCTCTCTCTCTGGGTGTGTGTGTTTTTTGTGTAGTCATGTTTTCTCATAAATAAATACTTACTCTTGCTCTCACTCTCCCTTTTCTGTGCAAATCTTCTTGAGCACTGGAGTGAGTACACATACAAATACAATAACTGTGAGTTTTATTATGGTTTTCGGTTGTTATTATTTGTTGTTATTTATTTTTGCTTTTTGCTTGCCGATGAATGTATTTGTGTTGTAAGAATATGTGCTAGTGTATTGGGCTTGTATAATAATAAGTACTCTTTTTAGTGTTTACGTGCATATGCGTGAGTGTTTAGTTTAGTTGTGTTACGCACTAACCCACGCAGAGAGAGAGAGAGAGAAAAAGGGTTTATAAATACATATTTACATTACCATTAACATTATAACATTTAAGTGAGATAAAAATAACAGGAAAACACAAAAATAAATAAAGAAAACAAGAAAAACCACATACTCACTCCCTCTCTCCCCCTCTCCCTCAACCTCTCATGGCATATACAAAGGAGCTGTTCTGGGAACTATAAATTCAGAACAGTGGTCAAGTTTTTAAAGTAGAACAAAAGAATATTCTTCGCTTATGGTTCTTATGCGTGAAAAGTTTTAAAATTAGTTGACCTTGTAGTGCTTACTCATAGATAGCGACATTAGTAGGGGGAAAACTGCATATATATATATAGCGGTCACCCTTAAATTTTATATTTAATTAGGTTAGGTTAAGTTAGTGTGGCAGCTTCATACCAGAAGCTCACTTGAGTACGCATAGCGGCCCATTGTGACGCCACAGGTTAACGCAGTTCCTGTACTAACCAAGTTCCCCCGAATCCAAGAGGGAGAGGTCGGTCAGCGCAAGATCTACAAATCCAAAGCACGACTACCCCACGCTGGAAAACCAGCCAGAAAGTTTGATAAACGAGGCTATATCCTTGACATCAATGGACGATAGCTCCGTCAAGCTGACAAGCGTCGAAGATCCAAATAACCTATATCTGCATCTCGCAAGAGATGGGCATTGACAAAGAAAGTGAGCAACAGTCTCGTCCTTCTCAGCAGATCTGCACCCACGACAGAAGTCGTTAAATGGGAGCCGCATTCTCTCCGCGTGTCTACCCATAACACAGTGACCTGTAAGCATGGCTACTGTGATTGAGATGATGCCGCGATCAAGTCGAAGTAACTGGTTGGTACGCCTTCTATCCATCCGGGGCCAGGTGAGTCTAGCAGTTGAGCATGACTCCTCGTTGATCCAGGATAGGTTGGCGTCTCGGAAAAATTTCCGCGCGATAGCCAGTTTGATCGAGGCAAGTGGCATTCCTAGATTGATCGAACAGGATTCCGGGAGTAGTGCGCCAGCCCTCGCCAGCTCGTCGGCTCTACAGTTTCCCGGTATGTCATAGTGTCCGGGGACCCAGACAAGTGTGACATTGAAGCGCCCAGAAAGAAGGTTGAGGCAACGGCGACATTCCGTGACGCTCCTGGAATTATTCGCAACGTTCGACAGGGACTTTATGGCAGCCTGGCTATCCGAAAAGATCGAGATGCGGCTGAAAGGAACACCGTATGCGAGGATCAATTGTGCGGCCCGGTATATGGCCATTACTTCCGTCTGGAACACGCTGCAATAGTAGGAATAAAATATTCAAATCCAGTTTCCCAGAGTAGACTCCGCTACCCACCCCGCCATCGAGTTTGGAGCCGTCGATATATACATCCAGGTCGAGGCAGGGGTCCAATCGCCTCTGCTCGGGATCAAGAAGTTGAAACCCCTGTCAAAACAGTATTCCACTGGAAGATAGTCGATTATATTTAATTGCTGCAAAAATGAACGCTCGCTGTGTATTTGTAAACGTAGTAAAACTGTTTGTTGGCTTTATATATTCAAATTTTTCCAGGCCGATGTCACGGCTGTATTGAAAGGACATAGTACTTGACGAGTACATAATAGAAGTTTCCCTGAAAATCCTTTTATTTACTTGCACTACCAGGTTGGGAGTAAGTCTCTCTTCATCAAAGTCACCTCGAAGTTTATCTTCGTCCGAGAATGCTGACGCTTCTCAGGAATATTTGAAATTATTTTTAAGGCAACTCTTGTATGAGTTTCTGGACTTAGGGATGTGGGTTGAAATTGTAAACCTAGAAGCAGGATTACAGAACTCACAATCATCGACATACTTCAAGGTATTAAAATTCTATCGATTTACGGAATTGGTCATTGCAAACGTTTAGTCAGGATTACAACCTAGTTTCTCCAGTGAATGCTAATTTTTATCGATTAATAGCTGGACCTACACATCGACATTGAGTGTCAAATTTTAGAAGCTTTTCATAGAAATTTTATTTATTCTTAGGTTTTTTTTGAGAGGAGAGAGGGCCTTAATGAAAGAAATGCTTTGTTTTCGTTTTGTTCAAGATGTCGCGTCAAGTAAGTCAAAACATTACCTATTGGATTGCGGTTAAATTAGGGGCCCTCTGATTGTTTATCAAGAAAGCTTGTCTCATTTTATTTATGTACCGCTACTGTACCCCTATTAGTCATTGATCCCTCTGTATATATAACATAGTTGGTCAGAATTACAACCTAGTTTCTCCCACCACTTATGTTGTGTGCGTTAATTGTTATACATGAGTAGAGGGACCTATAGTTTAAAGTGGATTCCGAACGACAGATTTTTTTTTCTTAAGAAACTTTTCATGGCAATTTTCTATTTACTCTCAGAGTTTTTGCCAGAAATTTGTTGAGAGGAAGTCGCCGTGAGAAATATTTTTTCATATTTCGTTTAGTTGGAGATGCCTTACGTCTACCGAGGCCTCACGTCGACCTCCGTATACCACAGAAAAAAAGCCGCCGGATTTCTCGACCCACTCTTAGTTCTCTGTGTTGTTGCAAAGCATTTCCCAAAAACATAAATTCTGTTGGTTCTGTCCAGGGATAGTTAAGAAGGGAGCTGTCAGCTAACAAGTCGGGTCACGGTGTCTTCTGATGAATCTTGTGTTAAAATTGTCCAATAAGGACAGTTTCAATAGCTCTGGTTCTCACTACCATATGCAACGGCAGTACAGCACTACTGTAGGACAGGATTTTCTTGCTGCTGTTATACCAACCCATACCTGTCTCTATAATTTATCTGATTTTAGAGATGCAATCTGATGATCTGTTTAAGTGAGGTCACAAATTTACTTTCTGCCATTAGAATTGCTGCTAGGGAAACACTTTTGAAATATCACGGAGACATGATTTATTATTCCTTTTTCAATTTTATCACTTTTGTTCCACTGTACGCGAGAGTAATTTTAATATCAGCTAAAGAAGTTTTCTTCCGTTGTTATAGTAAAAGATAACAACAACAATAACAACAACAAAATTAAAGGCAAGAAAAACAAAGAGAAAAAAATACTCGAATAAAATTTAAGAAACATAAGAACTTTTGCAACGCAATGCAAATAAATGATAATCATTTACATTTTATATACATACATATGTACTCTATACGCTCGCTCATGCACACATACACATGCAAACAGATGCATGCAAAGAAAACATACTCTATTCATGTACGCATCACTTATCCTTATCCTTATATGACTAGCGAGAGAGAGAAAGAGCAATTGAGGAAGAGAAAAACGAGCGGGAGAGTGTAGTGTAACGGTATAATTTAATAAAATTTTAGTTTCCTTTTCATTTAATTTTCTTATTGTGTGCGTATGAAGAGAGTAATTTGGTGTTGTTAAGTAACGTGGCATTGCTTCTAAGCAATCCCAGGCTTTTAGAATTGACTGGAGAGACATTATTAGTGTTGTAATCATAATAATTCCATTTTTAGGGGAATTTTTTGTTATGTATTTGTAATTTTTACTTCAATAAAGACATAAAAATAAATGGAAAATACATATGAGAGTGTAATGCAGAAATATAACGGTGTACAGGGTTACCATTGTGTACAAATTGGTGAATTTACAGAAAACATTATAAGGAAGCAACATTAATTATACATTTTGTAATCAGCCACTCAAGATTAGTTTACGGTGAAATTAGAGAGGCCAGTAGAAGTGTTTACAGGTCGGTAGAAATATTAATATGAGGCAGAATTGACTATTTTCTTGTTGTTAGTTAACCTTTGGTTTAGTCATTTACAAAATTGCATGGAAATCAAGCGAAAAAGTCTGGAATAAATCAAATGTACTCAGTTTTGCACGCACATACATTATCAGATCAATCTCTACAAATAAAAACGAGACATGGTAAGAGATGAAGTCCATGTCCATGTCCTCTTTGTCTAAAGCGAAGGATTTATCGCTGAAATATTTTCAAATAAAGTTGATTATGAAAAGTTTCTAAAAAATCTATCGCTATTTCCGGAATTGCGTGAAGGACGTGAGTTTCAATTCCATAGAAACCAGCAAAATTCAATTCAATCAGTTATTTAGTTTGGACTACAACCCAGATTCTCCCACTATACATGTTATATGAGTTAATTTTATCCATTAGTGACGGGCACCTACAGTGTAATGTCGACTCCGATTGACAATTTTATTTACTCTTAGCGTTTTTGCCAGAAGAGAAATAACAGAAAGTCCATGAAGGAAATGTTATTGTTCGAGGTGTCTAAGCTGGGGTTTGAACCAGAGGTCAGCAATCAATCGTTTTTTTGCTACTCATAAGCACTCGTGAAATTTTGAATATAAGGAGTCAACAATATTCAAATTTAACTATGTACTCTGATACATTCATACTCACTACAAGTACAGGTTGCAATGAGTATGCGTACAACATTGACATCAAACTTATACCATTCGAAATATGTTTGATTCAGAAGCCTACTCATTTCGATTCATAACTTGAGAAAAATACTCTTGTAATACTTATAAATGATTCGAGTGACTCCTCGATTCATTCAACAAAATTTACAGTCTTAGTTGTTGTAGCATTTACAACAAAATAAAAGAGACACAAAAGCAAAAAAGAGAGAGTGAGTATTTTAGTGTTCGCACGCGAATCATACTTATTTTGTGATTCATGTGTATATGTTGAGTTATGGAGAGTCGAAATCAACAACATCCCATACATGTTGTTAAGTATGAGTATGATGAATACTTCAAACTTTGAATATGAGTAGCGGTTCCATGATATTGAAATAAGTATGAATGTGTATAAGTATCAGAAATTATGAGTATGATTCGATTCTACTCATCTCTTTGAATCTCTGGTTTAAACCACGAACTCTGATCTAATAAGCCAATGTGCTACCTATTACATTGCGGCGTCTTCTTTTCGAACTTCCCTCGTATACCCATATGTTTTTACATAAAATTTCTTTGTTATTCATCACAGTTATTATATTTGTTGTAATACATGGACTTATTGTTTAGTTTTATTTGTGTGTGTGTGTTTGTGTGTAAATAAATTTATTGTTGTGGCCTCAATTTAATTTTCATTTAATTTAATAACTTTTAGAAATGAATTGTCAAGCAAGTAATTTATTGCGACCTGAAAGTATGCTTTAATCTATGCATTCAACATTATTAAATGCTCTCTCTCTCTCTCTCTCTCTCTGTGTGAGTGCTAGTTATTGTTTGCTCTCATTCTCTAGCTCTCTCTCTTTCTCTCTCTGTCGCTCTTTAAACAGCTTGGAGCAGCATTAACTGTAATAACAATACATAGTAATAATAATTATATTGTAATAGGAAAAGTCAATAAAATTTGTGGCATGAAATCGAAGCTTAGAGAAAAAAAGGAAAAGTGAAAGGAGTTGTAGGGATATGCGAATATGAACTTGTCATATACTTACTTCACCTAATTGGTTATTACAATCCTTTAGTCAGGTTTACAACCCAGCTTCTCAGACTACACTTGATGTGTGTGCGATTTTTAGCCATGACTCTGAACGAACCTAATCCTTTGAAAAAAAATCTCTTGTAATTAAAATTTTCAAAAATGTATCCTTAATTTTGACCAGCACTGTTAAGAAAACAAAAAAATTCAAAAGCATTTTTTAAACACTGGTTAACAAAAATTTTCTATTGGTTTAATGGCACGGTTGGTTACGTACGTTTGCTGTTCAATAAGAAATTCTGTCAATAGAATCGAACCAAAAAAAGAAGAAGAAAGTCGAAACAGAAAAGAGTGTGAGAGTGAGAGAGAGTGTGTCAATATAAACGAATGAACAAATTCAACGAAAGTGTACGACTATTTGCTTATCCAACCATTTGTCCATCCATCCGTCCATCCGTCCGTCCGTCTGTCCGTTAGTCTATGATGGTCTATGAGTATTATTTGTTGTTTTAAGCATTTGTTAAAACAAATTATTTTCTTTCTCTTCTTCTTCGTCGTTTTATTCACTATTGACCGACATATTGAAGAATGAAATGAAAAACTTTTAAACGTCGAAAAGGGAAATTTTTCGAAAAAAAGAAAAAACACTGAAGAGGAAAGAAAAAACATACAATAGAAGCAGAAAAAGAAGAAAAAAGTAAATATTTGTGGGACAGACGGACGAATGAACAGACGTGCAGATGGTGGAACAATGTACTTACATTTGTAATACTTAAGCAATGTAAACAAACAAACGAATGAACATTTAGTAACTCTTTCTTGCTCTCTCCCTCTCTCTCTCTCTCGCTCTTTGTCGCTTACACGTGGTTATTATTACTTTTTTTGTTTGTTTGAAAATCTCTCTTTAATCATAATTTGTTCTTGTTTGTATTGTATGTGTGTGTGTGTGTGTGTTTTTTGTCTTTGCTTTTCAATTGTTGTTTATTTTTCTCGGTCATTTGTTATGGTTTTAAACGATAAGACTTGTAAAGTGTTTTCCAACGTTTACTTCATTGTACACGATGTACGATATTTGCCATCACTTAAGGGGTTAAGAAAGAAAATGAAAGAGTCCTCGTACTAAATTAAGTGGCGAAAAGCACTTGCTTTTGCCGAAATACAATTGAAACTAAGAAAAATTAAATTTGCATTAAAAAATGTTTCTCTTCTTCTTTATTCAATGTTTTTCGGTTAATTATCGAAAGCCCCCTAACGACAGCATTACTGCCCTTATTTTTGACAAGTCGAATGAAGTCTTTTTGTGGACAAAAAAGGGTGAAATGCGTTCTTCTGTTAGGCAAGGATAAATATTGCTGTTTGGAAAGCTACGTGAAGCCAGGTCAGACATCTGGTACAAAACGAATATTTCTTCGGTGACTTCCTCTTAGCAATTTTCTAGCAAACAATCTGAGCGTAAAATAAAATTGCTTCTCAAAACTCTGTCGTCCGCAGTCGACTTCAAACTGTAGGTTCCTCCACTTATGAATTTAATTAACACCCGCTACATAACTGATATGAGAAGTTTGATTGTAATCCTGATTGCTGCTGATTGAATGACCAATTACGTAATGACCAATTACGTAAAGGCCAATTACGTAATAACCAATTACATAATAACCAATGACGTAATGACCAATTACATAATAACCAATGACGTAATGACCAATGACGTAATGACCATTTACGTAATAACCAATTATATGATGACCAATTACGTAATGACCAATTATATGATGACCAATTACGTAATGACCAATTACATAAATACCAGTTACGTAATAACCTATTACGTAATGACCAGTTACGTAATAAACAATTACGTAATAACCAATAACGTAATGCCCAATTACGTAATAACCAATAACGTAATGACCAATTACGTAATAACCAATTACGTAATGAACAATTACGTAATGACCGATTACGTAATACCCAATTACGTAATACCCAATTACGTAGTGACCAATTACGTAATGCCCAATTACATAATGACCAACAACGTAGTGACGAATAACGTAATAACCAATTACGTAATAACCAATTACGTAATGACCAATTACGTAATATACAAATTACGCAATAACCAATTACGTAATAACCAATTACGTAATAACCAATTACGTAATAACCAATTACGTAATGACCAATTACGTAATTACCAATTTCCTAATGACCAAAAACGTAATAAATAATAATGGCCAAATAAATACTGACGGGTCATGAAAACTGTGTCCCTTACGACAATATTGGAAATATGGAATTGGAAGGACATCAATATTAACGGAATCATCTTTGAACATTATTTTTTGCCACTTTAGCTTCAGCGACTAGTTTGTTTATAAAGCTGCGTTTCTCGTTGTTAGCTTTTTATTTACTTTTTTAGCGAATGATCTTAATTTACAGTTCATAAGGAACATTTTACCCCAATAGAACTTTCGAACAGGCAAAGACGAAGATCTGCTCATGGGAAAATAACCACAGTTTACAATTCACACACACATAAACTTCTCTTTTATCATTTATGAATATTGAGTTTGGATGCAATACGGCTAAGCACACTGCACACACACACACACATGATAAACAAGACATTTATCATCATATTTAAAAAGGGATTTTAAGAAGAGTTTTCAATAATTTTACTTGATAACAGCAACAAACACAAACAAATAAGAAACTGTTGCAGTTTCTTTTTTTTTTTCTTTCAAATGCTACAACAATATTAACATCAGCATCTCAAGCATTTATTATCACTGTTATTTATTAGCAGCATAAAACAATACACAAACACATACACACGCTCTAATATAAACATACAAAAAAAGAAGGAACAAATTAAAGAAAAATAATATTTCATTGTGTTTTAAATCGTGTTTGTCTTCGTTTGAAAACATCATCACATTGGCACTCGTATCATTGTCACTCGGTTGTCATCATTTATGTTTGTCACCGATAGGTCTGTGTTGGTCGACCGCTACAAAACACATCATAAATCTGGTATGACATTCGGTATGCTTAAAGTATTTGTACAGGTACAAAACAGACACATTGTAGTGACCTGACATACAAATAATTCGTAATATTTCGTAAATATTTCATTGTGCTCCTTGTTTTATTCTATGTATAGATGGAAGATACAATGAAAGAGAGAGTGTGTGTGTGCGCGAGTGTGAAGAGACATACAAAGTGATTAATTTGTATTAATTTGTTAAAATCCGTTTGTTTTTTGTTTTCTTTGGTGTTCTGTTAAGAGATCTTAAGGCTGCTGCCGTTCATTTATTTCGATTTAATTGTGCTCGAATTGCGTTCGGAATACTTTCGTGTATATTGTCGTTATTAATTATTGGATTTGAATTGTGGATGAAATTGATAAATTTCTTGCAGCAGTTTGTTTTCTGTTTATTTTTTTATATTTTAATTTGACATTTAAAAATTGTTTTTTTTTTTTAAGAAAAATTATTTACGTGCGTTTGTAATAATTAAATTGAGTGTTAAAAATTTAAAGAAAACATAAAAAAATGTCAATTAAAAATGTAAGAATATTTTGGGGAATTATTTTGGATTATTTGGAGGTGGTTTGAGTAGTAGCTTTGATATCCAAGCTTACTTGTGAACGCATAGATGCTCTACATACTTAGTACATGTGTCTCTTAATTCCCTTCTGCACTAAAAATATACGGAGATTCTGTTGCCGCCATTTAGGCTCCCACTATTGATGTATCCTTGACAGATCACTGAGTTTTTCTGCCTAATAGAATTTTAGTAGTTTCATTTTCTTTGACATGGCGTGGCGTCCATACTTCATAGAGGGTATCTCTCCTTTTTATTGGTTTGCATTCAGTTGTCATATAGTCAATGCAGCTCTGTTTACAATTGCGAACTTCAATGAGCATAACATAACATGCCACGAACTGTTTTATATGCTGAAAAAATTTACACTGAAATTTCATAAAATTCTTCGTTACTGTCAGGGGCAGGAAACTCTTCTGTCGAAGCACTGTTTCATCCATTTTAAGTGATTAAATGCCATATTTTCTGCAAACTGCATTGCACGATACACTGGCCAAGCGACTAGGAAATGCTTGTTGAAGTACATACATATGTATGTACGTAATTGGTCATCACAACCCTTCAGTCAGCATTACGGCCTAGCTTCTCAACACCAGTCATGTTGTGTGCATTAATGTTATACGAGGGTGGCGGGACGTACAGTTTAAAGTCGACTCCGAACGACAGATTTTTTTGAGAAACCCTTCATGGCAATTTTATTTACTCTCAGAGTTTTTGCGAGAAATCTGCTGAGAGGCAGTCCCGGAAGAAATAATTTTTCATATTTTCGTTTTGATGTCTGACCTGGGATTTGAACCGGCAGCCTTACGTTCTAATAAGCCGACACACTACCTACTAGACTATGGCGACTACGACTTGAAATGCTTAACCAAAAACTTGCGAAGCTCAGCTTCGAAGGCAGCAAAAGAAAAACAATTTTTCAGCGTTGTTTCGAATTTAAAAACTTAATGGTCTTCGTTTGTCTTCCAAATATAAAGTCTCATGAAGAGCCATGAGCAAAACAAAAAACGGTTCTTCTGCTGAGCTTTAATCCAGCCTTAGATATTCGTTGAAGTATGTACTTTAGCAGTTTTAAGGCGAAAAACCTTTTCGTTCAAGGATGTCGTCAATTTTCAGAAGCGAATTTATTTCGTTTTTTTTTGCGATACCATTCAGTTTCCTATAATAAACCCAGAACCTTGTGCTGACATCGTTCTTTTTCTCAGTCTATTGAAGAGTTCCAATGGCTAGACGACTTTGGAATCACCCGCTCTTTATGCATACCACTGGGTTTGCCAAGCAAGTGTCAATTTTAAGCTTCACCATTGCTCATGCTTAATGCTGCCGTAGTCTAGTAGATAGTGTGTTGGCTTATTAGACTTGAGGTAAGGCCATGGTTCAAACCCCAGGTCAGACATCTCCAAGAAAATAAAAAACGAAAAACTATATCTTCGGCGACTTCCTCTGAGCAGATTTTTGGCAAAAGCTCTGAGAGTAAATAAAATTGCCATGAAAACTTACTTAATTGGCCATAACAATCCGTTTAACGGATTTCGGCTTGGTTAACATTGGATGTTTGTTTGTTCCAAGTCCTGGTGGGTTCCAAGCCCTACGCACAACGCATATTTAACGTGCAGGGGATTGGACTTCGCTGCACGTATTAGTTAACATCTAGCGGGTGCTAGAATGCAGAATGCCATCCAGGAAGGGCAACGAGGAGGCTGCGTGTCAACTTGAATACAGCAAGACAAGGATCGTCCTGGTGGTCCACACGTTGACCACAGTTAGAAACTTTACCTTGTTTGCATACATTCCATTCCTCCCATGAAAAAGGTTCTCAATAAATTTGTCATTCGGAGTCAATTTTAAACTGTAGGTCGCACCCCTTATGTATAAAATTAAAACACACAACATAAGTGGTGTGAGAAGCTAGGTGGTAATCTTGACTGATGGGTTGTAATGCATAGATCATGCTTTCCCACGTTCGACTTGATATGGCGAAATTGCTGCCATGCTTCTTTAGCAACGGTATCGCTTTCGTTTCGTTCTCTCGCCGCTAATTTTGGGATCCCTTTTTTCACATGTTCCCTGAATAATGCCCCGCCCCCCCTCCTCCACTTTTTTGTTTTAAAATTTTTTTTTTTTATGAATTTTACAATATCACACGCTTTTCCTGGTCAATTTGAGTGTTTTTGATATTTTCTCATAAAGTTGCCAGAAACTCTTTATCACAGACAAGGTTTTTAATTTCATTTCGTATATATTTTTTTTTGATTATTTTTCACACTATTTTTATGGGGGAAAAAAAACTTAAATTAAGTGAAACTGATATCTTTAGTTAGTCAGTCAGTCATAATCAGTCGTCATTAAGTAGTTTATTTTATAACTTTATTTTAAAGGTAAAAAAAAACGGGAAAAAATTGTCATAAGCAAACGAAAACTCAATCTGTTTTTTTTATCAGTTGAACTTAAAATTTTCCTTAAAATTTCTGTTTTCAAACCATAAAAACAAAAACAAACACAAACACTTTGAACACGGAATACAAAAACAAATTTTAAGTGTTCAAGAGAGAGAGAGAGAGAGAGAGAGGCACACAATTAAAGAAAAAAAAATAAGAAAAAAATAAGTGGAAGTCATATAAAACAGAATAGAACTGATTATGAAAACCACACAAATCAAATGAAATTTCCTTTCATATTCAACTGTATTCTCTGTTCTCTCTCGTAGTCTGCTGTTCAACTGTGTTCATTTCAATTCCAATTACAATTTTAAGTCTGTATGTTCCTCTTTTAGTTGTATTGGTATTTTCATTTTATTTTACTGATAAGAATACGTTACGTTTTGTTCCTATTAGTGATATGCTCTCTCTCGCTCTCTCTTTGTGTCATACTCTCTTTAAATGTGGCTCTCTCCCAATTTTTATTTTTTTTATTTTTAACCAGCAATAGACAATAACAAGAATCATAAAAAAAAATTTCTTCTGTCTTTTCTTATTTAGAAATATTTTTTAATTTTCTCTCTCTTCATTGCTCTCTATTTTTCCCTATCTCTTTCTTGTTGGTCATATTCCATTCTCTCCTAATGTTTATCAATATCGTAGGGACAACTTGATTAAAATTCTTATGTATGTATGTATCACATACAATAAGTTCAACTTATTCTTATATTTTCTAATACTCATACCTATGTATACTTGCTCCTACGGACAGACGTATTACGTACATTCCTTAAGTATTGCAACAACAATAACAACAAAAACTGTTTAGAAGCGTGAATAATAATTAAATGACGTTTTGTTGGACGGTCGTATTCAGGTTATACTTTGGTATTCATTTCGCTCATACTGTCGTTATGAGAAAGCACACTTGTCATGTGCTTAAGTGTTGCCAACTATGTATGCAATTTCACAATGGAAAAAGCTTAAATCATGAAAAAATCACTGTAAAGCACAATTTTGAAATGGGAATCTTACTTTTAGGATTTCTTTGAACTAAAAATTTGTATGAAAATGTTGCTCTGCGGCAAGCTTAAGGCCGGGACTTACAGAATAAGTCATACGTTGTACTTTGACCTTTTAAACGGTCAGAAAAGTAGCTAGGTTTGCGAATGGCACAATGTGTACTTTGACCTAGCCATGTAGTCGTCTAGTAGGCAGGCTTAAGGCCGAAGCTTACAGAATCCGTCATACGTTGTATAGGGTGTTTTTTATAGAGGTATAGAACTTTAAGTTGCAATAAAACAACGATGGATTATTCGATTGACATGAATTTTATTTATCCGAAAGATAATCTTCTGGCATTACATTTTAAATATGATTTCTAGCATATGACCGCCACGGCTGGCGCGGATGTAGCCCAATCTGGACGTCCAATTTTCGATGACTTTTTCCAACATTTGTGGCCGTGTGTCGGCAATAACACGGCGAATGTTGTCTTCCAAATGGTCAAGCGTTTGTGGCTTTACCGCATAGACCAATGACTTTACATAGCCCCACAGAAAGTAGTCTAGCGGTGTTAAATCACAAGATCTTGGAGGCCAATTCACAGGTCCAAAACGTTAAATTAGGCGGTCACCAAACGTGTCTTTCAATAAATCGGAATAAAATTGCACTATTTGCAAGCGTTGTTCAGGCATGAGTCTATTCATGATTAATTGCCAAACCAAACTGAGAATAAATCACTTGACAGCTGTTAAATCGGCCGCCATCTTGAAAATGAATGCCAACTTAAAGTTCTATACCTCTATAAAAAACACTTTGACTTTTTAAACGGCCAGAAAAGTAGCCAGGTTTGCGATTGGCACAATGCGTACTTTGACGTAGTAGGAAGGGTGCCGGCTTATTAGCCCGTAAGGCCGTGGTTCAAACCTCAGGTCAAACATCAAAACGAAAATATAAAAAAATATTTCTTCGGCTGACAAGCAGTGTCAGCAGATTTCTGGCAAAAACTCTGAGAGTAAATAAAATTGCCATGAAGAGTTTCTCAAAAAAATCTGTCGTTTGGAGTCGATGTTAAACTGTAGGTCCCACCACTCAAGTATAAAATTAACAACACAGAACATGGGTGGTGTGAGAAGCAAACCAACTGATTGCTGTTAAAGTATTTGGCGCACGTCAAAACTTTAAAATTGCCCAACTCCGTGCATTGCTTTCCGGGAGAAGTACCGAATTTCCAATTTTGCTGCTCAGTTTATCTTCCCTTACATTTACTATACACTTCCAAACATTTTTTGCCAGTTCAAACAAATATTCCAGCTACATCAGTGGCGTGGAGGCTCATCTCCTCGCAAGCTTATCTGTCTGCTGCTATAGCATTTGAAATTTATCGTTTTTTTCTTTTCGAATTTCAGTTGATCAATACCGGAGGTATGATTTCTCCATCAGATGGTACTATCTTTGCCTTCTTTGACTGTTTCTTTGACTAGGTTGTTCGAGTAGTCGAGCCTTGTTTTCTCTATGGTGTTGAATTGGAATAAAAGCTTGGTTTTATTACAAGAAAACATTGCCAAATAGTTTATTAACATGTCTTCATCTTTATTTCCTGCTAATATTAACGAATAATACTTCTGTTATGTTATTTGTTTCAATAAAAAGCTTGTTTTACTTGCGTACAATTTTTTTCAGTCTATGTTAGCAACACTGTTATTTAATTGAGTACAAGTTTGTCGTGTGTCATGCTTATACTTAAATTCTCTTTTAGTATGACTACTTTATTACTTATGCGCGTGTGTGTGAGTGTATGAAATAATTTTAATATCACATTGTGGCTCTCTGTATAAGCAATTGTACTCTCTCTCTATCTGTGTCTCTATTTGGCTGACTATTGCTTTTTAAAAGAGAATTGCAAAGTGTACAGTGTGTATGTGTATGGATAAAAAAGAGCATAGCAAAGCAATAACAATGTTTCATTCCAATTTAATGCCATAACACTGTAGTGTGGTCTTACCACTACATAGCCAGTGTTTTATATATTATTTTCAACTTGTTCGGGTTATTTAATGAAATTCTCATTTCAGTTGTGTTTTTCACATTGAAAACAACGGAGCACATGCGATAATAATAAATACAGTGAAGAACAAACGTGTGTGACGATAATAATAATTTTTTTCAATTCAATATTCAAAAATAATAAAAAGAAAGAAAATAAAACTAAAGCAGAGAACGTGCTTCAATTATTTTATTTAATTTTTTTCTTAATAATAATAATACTACAACAACAATAATACATTGTCATAGGAAATTTATTTTAATTTTTTTTTATAAAATTTCTTGCGAGATTGTATTTTATATACAAAGAAAAAAAGAAAAGAACAACAATTTATAACAAATTATATACTTAAAAATATATATGTATGTGTGTAAGCCTATATATATGTGTGTGTAGTATGTGTTTATATATGAATTCATAATAAAAAAAAAGAGTGCTTTTGCTGTATGAGTATGTGATGAAACGTTACGAATAAAACGAACATCGGAATACCTCTAGTTATTGAAACGCGCTCTAATCTTTAGAAACGAAAGAAAAACAAAAAAAAAAGAAAGAACAACAATAATAAAAAAAAGAAAAATTAAGATATTGTGTCATTAACAAATAACAAAATAAAAAGTAAAGAAAATAAAGCAAGAAAAAACAACAACAAAAAAAATACGGGCTAAACTTATATCCCGTAGTACAAATTTCATAAATTCTTCATATATTTCTTACGCTCGCCTAAGTTTGACCGTGTTTTTTCTTTTTTTTTCTACTTTTCTTTATATTTTTTCAAACGATAACGAAAATTAAACAATTTAAATAAAATAAAATAAAAACAACAACAACAAAAAATAATATAATGTTGTGCTGTTAAACACGCTGCTGCTGCTGCTGATATGTTATACTACACGTTATTGGATTAAAAAAAAAATTGGATTTTTTTTAAACGTGATTACGCGCGTAATTCTTTGGAAGAAATTGAAATTTTTTAATTTGAAAAAAGTAAGGAAAAATCAATAAGTTATTGTATTTATTATTTAATAAATAAGAAAATTAATTTTTTTATATTAAAAAAAGGCGTAAAAACTCTTGCCTTAAAAGTCAAGGAATTTTTTTTTCAATTTTTTATTGAAATACAAAAAAAAACGGTTTTTTTATTACTCTTACATACATGTAAATGTATGTGTTTTTAACTCTTGTTTTTGGGGAAAACCAGTTTAAATTATTAAAAAAGAAAAAACAGAAAAAAAACTCCCAACAAACCACAAACGAAACGAAAAGTGAGTGTCAAGTTTTGTTCTAAAAAAAACACAAGAGAAAATCAATCAATAAAATTATAAAATTTTATTTTAATTTCTACTTTTATTTTAAGTAGTTAGTCAGAAACGTTAGAAATACATATAAATAATGTCATTATCACCCCAACCAACCAACCCATTCATGCCATTCAACTGCTGACCCACACCAAAAATTTTCTTGTTTAAAATCAAATTAAGGTTTTAAACAAAAACAACGACAAAATTTGTTTTTATTATTCTACAAAAAAAAAAAAGAAAAATTTTATTTAATTTCTTTTCTTTTTTTCGAAAACTTTTTTCGATTTCCTTTAAAAAAAATTTTTTTAATTTTTTTCTCTTTTTTCATGTTATTCTTGTCTTCATTTGTTTATATTTAATTAATTTTAATTATAAAAAAAAATAATTTTTAACAAACATTTTTTTGGTAAAAACTCCCCTTTAAAAAGGTTCCATTGCTCCCTTAAAAATTTTTAAAATCCATGTATTTTAAATCATTTAAAAATTTATTTAAAAAATATGTATTTTTTTTAATACATTCTTTATTTATTTATTATTTATTTTATTTTTAAAAATTTATTTAAAAAAAATATATTTTGTTTAAAAATATTTTTAAAATCGTTTGTCTTTTGCAAAATTAAAAAAAACTATTTAATGTTAGCTATATTCTGTGAAATATTTTTTTTATATTGCAAATGGAATGAATATTCGATTGTGAATAATTTTTCGTTTTCGCAAATATGGGCAGAGTTTGGTAAAGTAATTCAAAATTTTTTAAATTTTTTTTTTGTCATCTAAAATGATTCAGCAGGGCAGTAGTCAGTTCAGCAACTATAAGATTTCTTCTAAGACACCCTGTATATAAGGCCTATTAAGGCTGCAAGTAGAGTCGTCAATTTATCGATACTTTCGTTTTTCTCTAATTGAATCGCTAAAGTTCTTAGAAATCATATTACATACCCAAAGCTTGTATTCTATCTAATCTTAGCATCTATTTTCCCCCGATTCAGATGCTTCAAGTATATCTATCTATCTATCTTAGCATCTGAAGAATGCATAACAAATAGTTACAATACTGACAACGAAAGTGGTACTTCAAACGTGACCACTTTTCGAGGTCAATCAATTAATCGAGCGATTTTGCAAGAAATTGACATGATTATAGTGGTCTAAGTCGCCGTAGTCTAGTAGGTAGTGTGTTGGCTTATTAGACGTAAGAGGTCACGGTTCAGATCCCAGGTCAGACATCAAAATGAAAATATGAAAAAATATATCTTCGGTGATTTCTGGCAAAAACTCTGACAGTAAATAAAATTGCCACAAAAGCTTCTCAAAAATCTATCGTTCCGAATCGACTTTAAACTCATTTAATAAAATTAACACACACACCATAAGTAAGTGGTGTGAGAAGCTAGGTTGTAAACTTGACTAAAACGATTTTAATGACGAATTAAGTTAGCTATGCAAGTAAGGAAATTTGAAGATATTGGATATGGTTTCTGTTAGTTTAATTCACAGAAAATCTAAATCCGGACTGACTATTCACGACGTTGTAGATACGCTGATTGGATACTTCAGTAACAGTCTATTGAGTCACTGGCTATGTCAATAAAATAACCGAGTGCCCTGGTAGTCTAGTGGGTAGTGTGCTAAACTATTAGCGTTAGGGTCATGGATTTGATTCCCACCAGAGACTCTGGTCTATGACACTATACCGAGCATATGGTCAAGTTACTCCGCTCGTATATAATTAGAATATAATTTGTAATTGTATCGTAATTAATAAATAAATAGTCGCTTGTGAGATTAGAAGAATCCAGAAGAATTCCATTGTGGGAAAGTCATTGCATCTAGAAAAAAAAAAATTGCTGATTGCAAGGCATTTTTTGAAAATGACCCTGGAAGAACCAACCATCATCGTCAAATTCCTGTGGATGTATGGTAACCATCACAGGTCAGCAATGAGTATTCAAAAAGATGAAAAAAATCGAATTATACTCATAATTTCTGATACTTATACGCATTCATACTTATTTTAATATTGCACTCATACTACTCATATTCAAAGTTTGAAGCACTCATCATACTCGTACTTAACAACATGTATGACGTTATTGATTTTGATTCTCCATAACTCAACATATACAGACGAATCACAAAATAAGTATGATTCGCGTAAGAACATTAAAATACTCACTAGAAGGTTGTTGTTTGCTCTGCTTGCTGCTCTGTCTATTAGGCTTATGTGTCTTTTTTTTTTAAATGTTTTTTTTTGTAAATGCTACAACAACTAAGAGACTCGAACCATTTATAAGTATTAGACGAGTATTTTTCTAAAATTATGAATCTGCATGAGTAGCCAACATATTTCGTGAGTAGAGTCAAACATATTTCGAATGGTATGAGTTTGATAGCAACGTTGTGCGCATACTCATTGCAACTTGTACTTATAAATCAACGTTGTTGTGAGTACGAATGAATCAGAGTACATAGTTGAATTTTAATATTGTTGGCTGACTTATATTGAAAATTTAATGAGTGCTTATGAGTAGCGAAAAAAACGATTCATTGCTGATCTCTGGTAACCATTTTTTTTGTTCGGGTTTCAAGTGAAGAATGTGAAAGAGTGACTGTGTCTACGTCGAAATATTCGAAAGTCAACATTCATTATTTTAAGACGAAATACCGCTCGAAATGTAGGAAAAAGTGGACGAAAACTATCTCCAATGAATAGACTGCTGCAACCAATACAAAGGAGGTTATTTAAATGTCAGACGGTATTTCATACATAGTGGTCCAGGCAAGGTGCAAGTCTTGTAATGAAATGAAAACCACATTGAAATCATAGCTTAGGTTAGGTTAGGTTAGAGGACGTGTACTTGTCAACTGTGACAGTACAGTACCCGTAGGTCGAATTGACCCATTGTACAACGTCCTAGCTTCTCACACCACTCGTGTTGTGTGCGTTAATTTTATACATGAGCAGTGGGACCTACAGTTTAAAGTCGACTCCGAACGACAGATTTTTGAGAAGCCGAAGAAATATTTTCATATTTTCGTTTTGATGTCTGACCTGGGATTTGCACTCGAGCCTTTCGTCTAATAAGCCAACACACTACCTACTAGACCACGGCGACTTCAATCATAGCTTTATGCGGGGGTTTTTTATGATTTTGAAATTGAAGAACGGATAAATAACACGTTCAAAAAATGTATTCATTCTTTAGACTGTTAAAAGCTTAGGATTGACTTAAAAGTGGTAATAATCACTACATGGGTTAATGATATTTGTATTGCAATTAAAGTATTCATTCATATTTCTCATTTTCAAGGGTTTAAAAATTTTAATTTTTGATGAGTTCTACGCTCAGGTTCTATACTTTTGTCTTGAAATCTTCTTTTGTAGGGAAAAATACAAAATTTTCATAAAAATATGAATAATTTTTTTTTAAATAATAATTTTTAATTATTTTTTATTTTTTTTCTTGTTTTTCTTGTAATTTATAATACAATGCAACTTGTGTTAGTTGCAGTTATGCAGTGTTGCAATTATTAAAAATTGAAAAAAATGATTCATTTAATTTCGCGTTTTTATTTTGTTATTGTTTTGTGTATTGTACACCTGTTTTTATAATTAATTTAAATATTAAAACAAAGAAAAAAACATTCAATTACAATACATACATATGTATATTGTTCATTTGTTTGTTTAATTGTATAATAAAAATGAAATTAAAATTAAAAGAGACTTTGAGCTGCTTTAGTTATGCTTTTGTTTTTAATTTAAATTTCCTTTCATTTTAATTTAATTTCGTTTCGTTTCAATTGAATTTATTTCCTTTTTTTTAATTCAAAATAAAAAAAAATATCATGACAATAAGTCCGAAAATAAGTAGAAGCGTTGGCAAATTGACGAACATATGGTGGTCCCCAGTACATGATCAACAAATTTGCAAAAATATCGTGTAATACTCTAGAAACGCTTAAGTTAAGGCCCTCTGCTCGAGCAAAACAATGTCTCCCATGAAGGTATACAATTTATAGGTAAAAGGAGTAAAGTAATGTCTATGCGCCTTAATCTTGAGTCTGCATCTGTACTTTAAGTATTCAGTACCCGCTTGTTATTGTTTTCATATTTAATATTTTAACTAACTAACTCTGAAACCCCAGTAATTCAGTCCGGATAACAATTTGTCCAACTTCTTTGCTCCTCGAATGATGTCCAGTAAATTTTTAATAAGACGTGATCTGATTTCCCCCCGATCCAATTGACAGAGACTGACAATTTACAATCTAGTTGTAGCTAGCTTTATGTCATTGTACAAAAAGCCCCTCCTCTCTCTGATCCAGAAGCTCCTAACTGCTCTCTGAACAGCTTAGCTGCTCCCTGAACAGCTTAATAGCTCTCTGAACGGCTTAGCTGATCTCTGAACAGCTTAGCTGTCCTCTGAACAGTCTGGCTTAGCCGCTCTCTGAACAGCTTAGCTGCTCTCTGAATAGCTTAGCTGCTATCTGAACAACTTGCCTGCTCTCTGAACAGCGTAGCTGCTCTCTGAATAGCTTATCTGCTATCTAAACAGCTTAGCTGCTCTCTGAACAGCTTAATAGCTCATTGAACAGCTTAGTAGCTCTCTGAACAGCTTAGTAGCTCTCTGAATAGCTTAGCTGCTATCTGAACAGCTTCGCTGATCTCTGAACGGCTTATCTTTCCTCTGAACAGTCTGGTTTATCTGCTCTCTGAACAGCTTAGCTGCTCTCTGAACAGCTTAGGTGCTCTCTGAACAGCTTAGGTGCTCTCTGAACAGCTTAGTAGCTCTCTGAACGGCTTAGTAGCTTTCTGAACAGCTTATTAGCACTCTGAACAGCTTAGCTGCTCTCTGAACATGATGTATATGGATGTTAACAGTCTACACTGTTTCGTAAAGCAAGTTCTGAATATCAGTTTGCATATATATCTGGGAGGCGTTATATTATTTTCCGATGATGGGCCTGTAGAGTTAACATCCTACATATTGTTGTTCCAACAGTATCGATTGAGTTATGGATCACCTTATGATTCTGGACAATATTGCTGTAGAAAATTAGGCCATGTGAGTGTAATTCAGTGGGGGCAGGTTCGGAAATATGGTTTCTCTTCTTTGCCTATACAATCTAAATTTGGCAGAGTGCCTACACTATAACTTAGCTGCTCTCTGAACAGCTTAGCTGCTCTCTGAACAGCTTAGCTGCTCTCTTGTGCACAATTAGAGTTTCTATACAAACATTTACGGAGCGATTAAACTTCTTGGCAAAAGATGGCTTGGCTTGTGTAATGGTTTATGAAACGACTTTGTACTTAAGCTAATGGGATGAAGGAAAAATTACATTAAAATGTTGTGGGCTTATTAAACGCTAGTTAGTTGGCATTCAATATTTTTCTAAAGTCAACATTTTTGCCTTCCCATCCTTTTATTTCAAAAAGTCAAAAAAAAAACTTATTCAAGTCATTCTCTCTGCAAGCATGCCTTTTATTTTTCAGAGTGACCAGGAGAACTTTGTATGCAGGGAACTTACCGAAGTTACTTATTCATCGTTTCAAAATGGGTACGATGGGCTTTTAACGATAAACTACTCCACACACATTCCATACAGAATCGTCCAATATATTTATAAAGGCGAGCCTTTATTATTTTTATTACGGTTTTAATAGTGTAGTAGGTTATAAAAATAAAGAGAGAGAGAGAGAAAGAGAATGAAAGAAACAAAATTAAACGAAATGCTTTTATTTCATATAATTTGTTGACTGACCCTTTACCTCTTTCTCTCTCGCTCGCGTTCGGTTTTTTTTATTTCACCTATTTTTTAAAGATTTTTGCTGTTGGTGTTGTTGGTTGCCTGTGTGCAATTATTTAGCAAATGTGTAATACTTATCATTTATAACGTATCGTATAATACATGATATGTACATATATGAATACATATGTATGTGTATATGTTTGTACATGTATTATATTTTAGTATGATTATTATTTATTTATATTTTATACTCACTTTAAACTTTTTTTGGTGTGTGCGCTCTCTCTCTCTCTCTTTTTCTAATAATAAGCAAACGAACAAACGAACGAACTATTGCTGCTGCTGCTATGTGCCTACACATTCCTCTGCCGCTATCTTCTACTCCCCCAACCTTGTATGATATTTATCGCACAGAGAATTTCAATCAGTGTGTTAGTAGTGTGCTGCTCTTACTCTCTTTTCAAATGTTTGTTTTCGTATTAAAGAAGAAGAGGTAGCACAAGCACAAGCACAAGTAGTAGCAGAGAAAAGAAATAAAAACAACAAAAAAACACACATACAATTTTCAAGGTCTTCAATACGAGTAGTACTACATATACGTACTAGAGTAGTATATGAGCCAATCTAAAAAATATTTTTGTATACACAGCCACACACACACACACATACATACTAACTAACGCTCGCCTGTAAATATTTTAAAGCTTATGTATGTATGTGTTATTCCACTTGTATTTATATAAGTTTTTTCTTTGCTGTTGTTGTTGTTGTTGTTCTTGTGTTTTGTTATTTTTGCTGATGTTAAACAAAAAATATTCTATAATGCTGTAGAAATAACACAATAATATACAATAAAAACAGCAACAACAACAACAAACATTATTTAAACGTAATACAAAAACAAGAAAAGCTCTTCTCTATAGTCAAGGTACTTGTGTTTTTTTTTGGTTTCTAACACATGCAATACATACATGCATGCATACATACATATGTACATACATACATACATATGTACATACATACAGAATGTATTAGAAAAATAGAAAATATTTCAACAACAACAAAAAAACAACCTGAAAACGTGCTAAAAGAAAAACAAAAGCACAGTGTCTGCCAACACAAGAATTTATTTAACCATTCTTTGTTATTGTTGTTGTTATTGTAATATAAGAACATTAAATTTCATCATAATTTTCAGTTTTTCGTTCGTTTTAATATCTTTATGACACCTTTAAAACAATTTTTTTTGTTAATAGATTAACTCTGTCTGTGTGTGCAATAGTATGCGTGCCTTAGTTTAATAAAAAAAATTAAAATTTTGTTGATATTTGTTGCCCTATACCAGTGTTGAAAAATTCAGTACTTTTTTCCGTACTTTTTCATTTCAAAAATACCGCAGTACCCCTGCGACACTTTTAGTACTTTTTTATTATGATTCCAGACTTTATGCCTTGCGCCTTTGAACTATTAATGCATTAGCAAAACATTCAACGCAATGCTAAAGTAAAGAATTAGGCTTTAGTCCCGATTAGCCAAACGTCCACGGAACGTACATTCGTTTTTGGAATACGAAAAGCAATGAAAACGCTTGCTGAACCGTTATGTAATTTCGGTAAGCATTTGTATTGCTTTTCATATGCTAAAAACGACCGAATGTTACATTATGTTCCATGGACGTTTGACTAAACGGGGCTTTTACGGTTTGTTACGTTCCGAATCAGACGATTTTGTCTTGTATGTGAAGAACACGAATAAGTCGTTATTTTTTCTATTCCATTCCGTACGTATATTAAGTATAAACAAATATTTTTTTTTATAAAAGTACCATTTAATGCAGAAAAGTACTCTTTCCGTTATAGTGCAGTACTATTTCACAATTTCAAAAGTTTTGCAAGGAAAAGTAAACAGTGAACTGTTTTAAGGAAATGTGAACAAAGTTGTCCTTTTCTTTTGCTGTCTCGTAACATTCAAACACGCCTTTATTAACAGAGTTTTAAATATCATCATTAGATCTTAGCGCTGTTAAGCAACATTAAAACTATGCAAACATTATTGATGAGAATTCTGTCTTTGCAATAATATTTAGGTCCGTACCAGCCCTAGCCAGATCATCAGGAATGCAATTTCCAACGATAGTTATGTTTGAATGATCCAAAATTTCTTTGTGAAATTCTCGTTATTCATAGACACAGACGGACATTAATACTAAGTTTGTTAGGCACTTAATCGCAGCTTAACTGTCTGAGTAAACCAAGAGATTTTCAAGGAAAATCCCACCACTTAAGCTTTATGCCGTTTCCAAAATTGCTATGATCTCTACTTGAAAAACGCTGGAGTGTTCAGGCAGCCTATACCACAACCCATCCTGAGCACTCATTTTTGGGCCATCAGTGTAAACTTCTTGAGGAACCTCCGGTTCTTTAGACCAGAAGTCCCTCTTTGGAATTCAAAAATCGCATGTTTTATTCCGAGATTTCTAAGGAATTATATCATCCATCACAATGTGTCCATGTCTTCCCAGAATAGCAGTATATGGGCATACGTAGTCCCAGGTAAGACATCAAAACGAAAATATGAAAAAAAATTTCTTCGTCGACTTCCATTCAGTAGTTTTCTGGCAAAAAAATTAACACAACATAGGTGGTGTCAGAAGCTAGGTGGCAATCCTGACTGAAGGGTTGTAATGACCAATTATGTTATGTATGTATGTATAGTCCAGATTGGACCAGCACGTACTTTGCCACGAACTCAGCTCTCTGCCTTAATAGGAGGTTAGAGGGAAGCCAATTACGTACAGCAAATAATGCCTCGATGTCGCCGTAGTCTAGTAGTCAGTGTATTGACTTATTAGATGTGAGGCCACGATTTAAACCCCAGGTCAGACATCGACTGTAAAACGAAATACAAAAAATATTTCTTCGGCGACTTCCTCTCAACAGATTTACACACACACACAATACTGAAGGGTTGTAATAGACATTTATGTATGTACATATGTATGTAAATATTACCTTGGTTGGGGTGGAACAGAAAGCACTGATGATTAGAACAGTTGACTGCTTGCGTAGTTTGTTTATCAGCCGGCAATGGTATGGGTTTTTACACACCGTCCACCAGAAATGCAGGCCATAGAGCAAGGTTTGTTCCACCACGGCCCGATAGAGGCAGTGTGTGAGGGTTGGTTTGAGACCACAGTTCCTGCTATGATACTTTTGCAGGTGTAAAACGCTATTGTGTCTGTGTAATTCCTTCGCTTCCCATTCTCCCTTTTCTACTTCCTCTCCTTTTTTCCATCCCCCTATTATCCTTCCATTTTTAAGGACGTTCCGTACAATGGGTCAATTCGATTTCCGGGTACTGTATTTGTCCTAATTGACAAGTACACCAACTTCTTCATTAGTTTGGTTGAATTCGGTCAGTACAGGGACTGTGCTTACATGTGACGTCACAACGGTCAGTTATGTGTGCTCAAGTGAGCTTTGGTAATCAAAGCTACCACTTTGACCTAACCTAACCTAAATCTAACCTAACCCTATCAATAATCTGCTCGAAGCACACTGTAATATTGCCTTGAATACAGCATATTCCTTTATATAATGGCACAGTCTGTTTAAATCCGTTATGACATTTCTTATGTGTGCATTTTACTGCTTAGGGAGGGGTCAGGTTTTCCTGTTGCAACTGGCCTGTTATATTTTATTTTTCACTTTTTGTTTTCCTGTATTTAGTGTTGCACAATGGCTTGTTTTCGGTTTAAAAAAAAACATTGTAAAATTTTTTTTTTAATTTTTTCTTTTGTTTTATTGAAATTGAAATGAAATTTTTAAATACGAAACAGCAAAGTATGCGCTCTATTTCAAATATTTGTTGTCTGGCATTCTATTTTTTCTTCTTTATTTTTTTTTGTCTACGAAAACAACCAAAAAATATGTTCACAACGAGCGAGTACCTGTTGGCAAATTTTTATTTAAATTTTGTGAAAAAAAATTCAGTTTTTTTTATTTTTAATTTATGTAAAATGCAAAATGTTTAAATATTTTTTTACATGTTTTCGCAGTTGTTGTTGTTGTTGCTGCTATTATTATACAATTTTTCATTATTTTTCGTTTGAACAGCATTTTTTTCGTTTTGTTTGTTGCTGATTTCAGCTGAACTAAGCTGAACTGGCATTTTTTTTGGTATGGCCATCTCTCTTCACTAATACAAACAACAGCTACAGCAACAGCAGCAGCAACAGCAATAACTTGCACAGAAATAAATTCATTTTCGTTTTAATTTTTTATTTCTTATTTCATATACAATATTTTTGTTGTATACAATAAATGCAGTACAATACAATACAACAACAACAACAATAACAAAAAGAGAAAAAAAATGAAAAAGAAAAATGTTTTAATGGTCAAGGCCATTTGCTTTATTATTAACGTCGTTGTGTTGTACTGTGTTGTGCTGTACTGGTGATGATGAATACGAATGAAAAAAAAAAACAATTTCTTTGTCATAGTTGTTGCAATCGAAATTGTTAAACAAAAAAAAAAAAACAAAAAAATGCATTTCATTAAAAAATAATAAAAAAAATAAAAAAAAATAAAAAAAATGAAAAAAAATTATGACCAAACATTATGAGTATGTTTGTTTGTTTCTTATTATGTTCGTTGTTGTTTGTTTCGTAAAGTTTATAAAAGTTGTTTATTTTCTCAATTTTTTTTTTGTTAATTGTATTCAATTTATTAATTTCATAATTAATTAATAATTTTATTGTGTTTTGTTTTTGCTATTGTGTATGTATACAATATATTTTGTTGAAATTAAATTGCAAATAAATTTTAATTATTTTTTTTTATTGTATAACAATTATTAGGAAATTTTTGTTGTTTTTTTTTGTATTTTATTTTTAAATATTATTTTTTTAAATCTTCATTAATTAATAATTAAAGAAACGTAAATTGTTTAGTAATTCTTGTTTTTTTTTTTTTTGTTGTATGGGAATTCACTTGTTTGTTCACTTGTTTAGCGGGAATAAATTATTAAAAGAAAAAGCAAGAAAAAATAGAAGGGGGAAAAGCGTAAAAATAGAGGTGAAGGCTGCAATAAAATGTATATACGATATTATTATTGTTAATAACATAATTAAAAAAAAAAAAATAAAATAATGATTAACTTTTATAAATGCAAAGCTGATGATAATAAAAGTTTTATTTTAAATTCAATTCCTTAATAGAGTCCAATGTTTACAGTGCTTATCTAATAGTTGATTGATGCAACTGCGATTTCAAATAGAAATTAATTTGCTGCCTTAGTGATGCCAACCCGACAGCAGCAATGAGTATTCAAAAAAATGAATACTAATCATTTCTGATTATGCTTATACACATTCATCCATACATACATGCATAATTGGCCATTATAACCCTTCAGTCAGGATTACGGCCTAGCTTCTAACATTCAAACTTGTTTTAATATCATGGAATCTCTACTCACATTCAAAGTTTGAACTACTCACCATATTCATACTTAACAACACGTATGTATGTTAAGTATGTTGTTGCTTTCGACTCTCCATAATTCAACAATATACACACGAATCATAAAATAAGTATGATTCTCATACGAAAACTAGAATACTTACCAGAAGGTTGTGTGTTTTCTCTGCTTACTGCTCTCTCCTTTTTTTTGCTTATGTGTCTGTTTGCTTTTGTTGTAAATGCAACACCAACTAAGCCTTGAAATTTTGATGAAAGACTCGAATTACTCGTATCATTTATAAGTATTACGAGAGTATTTTTCTAAAGTTATGAATCTAAATGAGTAGCCTTACGAATCAAACATATTTCGAATGGTATGAGTTTGATAGCAACGTTGTATGTATACTCATTGCAACCTATACCTATAAATCAACGTTGTAGTGAGTACGAATGAATCAGAGTACATAGTTGAATTTTAATATTGTTCACTCACTTATATTCAAAATTTCATGAGTACTTATGAGTAGCGAAAAAACGATACATTACTGATCTCTGATGCCAAATATGTACTTACTTCACTTAATTAATCATTACAACCCTTTTAGTAAGGTTTACAACCTTGCTTCTTACACCACTGATGTTGTGTGTGTTAATGTTTATACATGAGCGGCGGGACCTACAGTTTAAAGTCGACTCCGTACGATAGAATTTTTTTTTTCGAAATTTTTCATCGCAAATTTATTTACTATCAGAGCTTTCGTCAGAAATCTGCTGAGAGGAAGTCGCCAAAGATATATTTCTTTCATATTTCTTCTAGTTCGAAATGTCTGACGAGGGGTTTAAACGGTGTCCTCACGTCTAATAAGCCCACAAACTACCTACTAGCAAAGAATATGGATATAAAGAATGCGCATTATGTAGAAGTAAAATTTCTTATGGCGGGTTGTAACATTACGACCCGCTCTCACCAAAATCTTTTTAAAAAATCATTTCTTGATGAGGGGGGTGGAAGACAGAATAAAAATAAACACAAACAAAAAGCGTAATAATGTGTTGCTCTCATCATGAGATCGTAAAAATGCATTCAGTTGCTTGTCAGCTTCTAAAGAAGAATATTCATGTCGCTTTTTTCAGACTTCAATTTTACACCCAAAGAAATATTACAGTATTATTCACTAATATCAATGAGAAATGATTTCGATTTTTGGAAGAATACTTGCACACTTAAATACGGTGTCTTTAGGGTTTTAGCGCAGTACAATTTTTATATATTTTTCGCTCACATATACATATTATTGGGTTAATAAGTAGAATTGAAAATATTACTAACAATTTTCCTCTGGGTTAACACATGCCTCTCATAATTTTTATCATGTTCGCTTTGTGCCGACGTCTGAGAAGAAGTGATTTGAGAACAGTGTTGCCGTTTTTGTTTATTTCTAACCAAAATTGGATATTTTTTTAATCAATATGTAGGTGTGTAGATTTTTTTGGTTTTGGTTATTTTTTTTCTTATAAAAAAAGTTATTTTTTGTTTCTTTTTTTATTAATTATAATTTAAACTTGAAAAAAAAAATAAAACAAAAGTCTACGAATTTAATTTTGGTTATATTTTTTCTTATTTGGTGATTTTTTTCACAAATGTTGGTTACAAAATTTTTTCCGTGGTAACACTGTTTCAGAAAATTAGTCAAACAACAAAAACTCACGATGAGAACAACGCATTGTTACGCTCTTGGTTTCTTTGTCCTTCCCTTCTGTCTTTCCCCCCGCGTCGTGAAATATTTTTGAAAAATATTCCAAAATATGCCAAAATGTACATTCTTTATATTTTATTTTCTTTGGTACTACGCTACGACAACCAATAATTGGTCATTTCAACCTTTTTAGTCAGGTTTACAATCTAGCTTCTCACATCACCTATTAATTTTTTACAAGACTGGCGAACAACAGATTTTTTTCTGAGAAACGTTTCATGGCAATTTTTTTAAAGAATAGTAATTTTATCTTACTGGCAGAAGACTGCTGAAAGAAGAAATCAGCGAAAGAATTTTATTCGTATCCCGTTAAGTTTGAGTTGACTGAGCCTTGGATTGCACCTTGGCCCTTTGGCTAATAAGCCAACATACTAGTCATTAGCGTATGGCGTGCCATCAGTATGTCTACTTGAAGAAACTTTTCAATCAAGTTCAAATCCGCTGACTGTAACATGTTCAATGTTAATCGTTGTTTAAGTACTAAGATCCAATGCTGCTGTCGGGTACACAAATCACTCGAAGCACTTTATCTTTCAATGGTTATTGGCAGTTTTGTATGCGTCTTTCGCTGTTTTCCATACTAAATTTGACAAATCTTTGAGGATAAAATAAAACATATTCCTCCCATATCATTTCTATTTGACATGCAGTTTGGTTCCACCACGACCCGATAGTGGCAGTATGAGCTGATTTTTCTGAAACCCCAGATCTTGCCTACGGTTCTTTTGCTAGTCTAAAGAGCTATTTTGTAGCTTTCCTAGACCTATAAATAATGTTGTGCTGCACACTAGGCAAGAACATGTACATGCTTCGTGACTGAAGATAATATAGCAATGGAAACACATTCCACCCATGCCATGAATTTGTATACAAAAAATTCAAAAATGGGCAATGGAGATGAATTGTAAAACTTTATTGAGCATTTTTTTGTTATTGCCACATGCCATGAATCATTTCAATGTTTCTTTAATTAAATCAAATCAAAATTGGAGAAAAAAAAATCACCCTTTAATTCAATAATTTTTGGGGTGTTTTACTCATCTTTCGTTCTACTATTTCGTTCGTTCCCCTTTTAAGAAATTAAATGCGTTTTATAAATATGTTATCTTAACCATAAAACGATAACAACAACAACAACAACAATTTTATTTATTATCTGCTGATAATTTAACAATATATTGTCGCTCTTATTATGAATAGTTTATAGGCCGTATGGACTGTCTAGTCTGTCGGCTTTAACAAGAAACAAAAAAAAAAAGTGTTTCAAGAAGCGTTAAAATAAGTGGCTACCCCATAAACTCCCCATTAAAAAATAAATGATGGCCTAACCAGTTCTAAGTTTCCATAGAGAAGATAAAAAATTATAATTTTTTTGAATATTTTTTTTTTTGAAGATTTTTAAGCAAATAACCACGTAATAATGAATTGAATTGAATGTTTTGTTGCTATTGTAATAGAATTGAATGAATGGAAGGGGGGTGTACTTTAAGCAAAAAAAAAAAAAAAAAATTATGGAGAACAGTTTTTTCTTCAATTATATTAAATACCATAAATTGATAGCAAAAGTTCAAATACAGGCAACCCTTCTATAACGTGGTGAGTGCGTACTGTATTATATGGAAACCGTGCTATAAGAAACTCGGCTTTTGCACTACAAACTAGGCTAATTCGTAACGTGTTCTATGGAAACCGCGCTATAAGAAACTCGAAATTAGTACACACCATTCGTACCGCGTTATATGGAGACCAAGAAATCCAAAAGAAAGCCTGATGATGTATGATGAATGAATGAATGAATTTTCAACATTCATCCTCACTATCAGATATGAGTCGCCTAACTCGTCTTTTTGTAATGGACAAAATGTCTTCCTCACTTGGATCATCTTCACATTGGTGAAGATCTCTATATAGGGCTCTCTATAGGGAGCTAAGCATTTTCTTACTTCTCTTTTAAACTTTACGCTGCGCACCGTTAGTCATTCATAACTAACGGGCGGAAGGAACATATGGGATGTTATTGAACGGAAACCGCTCTATAAGAGTATCGCATTATAGGAGGGCTCCGCATTATATGGAAACCGCATTCTGAGAGTACCGCGTTATAGGAGGGTTGATTGTACACACACATACATATGTATTGTTTATATATTTAACAAATACATGAAATATTGTATTTAAAATCTGTTTCTTTATATAAAAAAAAAAAAAAAAGAAGAGAGGAAAACATTTTTTTTTTGTAATTGAAAACAGATGAAACAGTCTTAGAGAAACTAAAACATCTGTTTGGCATTATTTGATCAACTTAACTGCGCCAAAAAAACAAAGAAAATAAAAAACGTTATTGATTTTATTTAAAAACAAGTGGTTTTAAAGCTATTAAACGTCGGCGTAAATTATTACTTCACTTAATTGGTTATTACAAGTCTTTATCTAGGATTACAATTTAGCTTCTTACGCCATCCATGTTGTGGGCGTGTTAATTTTATCCGTGAGTGGTAGGACTTACAGCTTAAAGTCGCGCTCCAAACGACAGATTTTATTAGGAAATGTTTTCATAGCAATTTTATTTTGCTTCCAGAATGTTTGGCCGAAATGTCTGGATTGGGGGTTTGAACCACGGCCTCCCACTGTCTACTAGACTTCGGCCATCAGTACAAAAATTATCCAATTTGTCGTTTGGGAATCAATATTAAACTGTAGGTTTCTGACAATCAATGTGTTTGAAGATAAATTTGAATTTGAAAATCCAAGACGCAAACCATAAATTTTAGCAGCGCCACATTTGGTGTTAACAGAGCAAAATTTCCAACCTGTACCAGAGATCAGCAATGAATCGCTTTTTCGCTACTCATAAGAACTCATGAAATTTTGAGTATGAGTGAGTCAACAATATTGAAATTCAGCTATTCTGATTCATTCTTACTCACTACAACATTGATTTATAAATACGGGTTGCAATGAGTATGAGTACAACGTTGACGTCAAACTCATAACATTTGAAATATGTTTGACTCATAATCATTCAGATTCATAAATTTAGAAAAATACTTATAATACTCATAAATTATTCGAGTAACTCCTCGAATCAGTCAAAAAAATTTACATTCTTAGTTGTAACCTTCTAGTGAGTATTGTAGTGTTCGTAAGCGAATCAAACTTATTTTGTGATTCTTGTAAGTGTTGAGTAAAGGAGAGTCGAAATCAACAACATCATGCGTATTGTTAAGTATGAGTACGATGAGTACTTCAAACTTTGAATATGAGTAGTATGAGTAATGATTTTAAAATAAGTATGAATGCGTATAAGTATCAGAAATTATGAGTATGATTCGAATCTACTCATCTTTTTGAATACTCATTGCTGATGTAGTGAGTGAGTAGTGAGTACGAATGAATCAGAGTACATAGTTAAATTTGAATATTGTTGACCCATTCATATATTTCAAAATTTCATGAGTGCTTATGAGTAGCGAAAAAGCGATTCATTGCTGATCTCTGCTCTGGATTACAACCTAGATCCTCACACCACTTATGTAGTGTATGTTAATTTTTATACATGAGTGGCAGAGGACCAATAGTTTAAAGTCGTCTCCGAAAGTCAGATTTCTTTGAGAAACCTTTCATGGCAATTTTATTTACCATCAGAATTTTTGCTAGAAATCTGCTGAGAGGAAGTCGCCGTAGAAATATTTTTTTCTTAATTTCGTTTTGATGTCTGACCTGGGGTTTGAACCCCATACTAGACTACGGTGACATTCTTTACCTCCTCCGAAAATATACTTCCCAGTATTCCAAGGAATGTTAATGTTAATGTTCTTTAGAAAACTGATTTGAAGCTCAGTGTCTCAATTAAATTTAAAATCTTATGATTTTTTTATGCGGGTGCTTCTATATAGCAGATGAGCCGCCCTAATATTGATTTATTTGTCATATTTGAATGCATTTTTCTAACACTCTTCTATTAATTTTATTAATTAAGCAAAGTGTGATTTGTTTGTTTGTTTTTTTTCGATTAAATTTTCAAATACAAACTGTTGTCAGCTCATAAAATTAAAAAAAAATGAATAGGAAACTATACAACCCTGGTTTTGTAATAAAAATTTCTTGTGAATTATTTGATGGGCCCCTTAGATAACCCGCATTTGAATTAACATTTTCAATGGATTGCCCTAAAGTTCCAAATAAAAATTTGTAACACTTTAATTGAAGTGTGTGTGTGTGTGTGGGATATTCCAAGAACACACAAAGAAAATATTTTCCCATACTCTGCCTTCCTTCTGACAAACATGTGTACATAAATCGAGGGGTGGAAGGTTTTGTTATCATGTCATTTTATTTTTATTGTTTTTTAGGGTTACGACTGAATTTTTTTTCCTTTTGTTGTAAAATATTTTTTTATCGCGGTTTTTCTGTATGTGTTTTCATATTTTTTTTTTTTGGTATTTTTTAGTCCCTAAAGGGGGGAGTGTTTCCAACATTTCTGGGGTAAATTGTGCATGTGTTCCGAGGAGAGTGTGAATTGATAATATTTATGGTTTTGATTTCTTTTTCTTTTTTTTTTTGTGTAAAGCATTGTTCACTGCTGTCTAGAAATTATAAAGTGCCAGTGGCAATGTTTAAAAATATTTTACTTGGGTTTATGAGAGTAAATATTTTAAATTTCTTTTAAAAAAATTTTGAATTTTAGAATCTAGCATACAGGAGACAGGGAATTTGCAATTAAACCTATGGCTGAGTCAATCTTCGATTCACGTCTTTTTTGAAATGTTGGTCTATAAGACAAGGGCCCATGGTTCAAACCTAACATGGTTGCAATCCTCACTAAATAATTGTAACGAACGCATAGATATCTAAGTTCCATTAGACTATTGAGAAAGAGTGCCCCTAAATCAGAGAAATCCAATTGGAATCTGCAACATAGTGTGGCAGTTAAGATGATACTTCCTTCGCCCTCAATCGATCTAAGAACACTGTTGAAGTAATTTATAGTTAAACGAAGTCTCTCTATGACCCGTGAGAGTAGTTTTACTGACAATGTTGTCCCTTTAATTCATTTCAAACAGTTTTTTTTTTGGAATATTTCGTATACAGTTGAGTGTGGCAACAAAGTAGAATTCTGCCAAAACATCGAATTTGTGAGCCCAATAGGCGGTCTACTAGCGAGGTATTCATGTAAGGATTGGTATTCAGTTAGAAATGTGCCCGATCTAGAAAGCTTATCAGCTCCAACATTACCGAGATATTTGCGTAAATATCAGGCGTTTTAGAATTGAAAGTTGCACTCAAAACATAACAGTCTCTTGGCTGTCAGATAGGATAGAAATACTAGTAGTAGGAGATCCTTTACTCAAGATAAGTTCCGCAGTGTAGAGATTGTCCCCTACTTAAGCCTGAAATACACAACAGGGTTTAACCCTCTAGTGCCCAACGCTCATTTTTGCTTTCTTTTTTTATTTTGTTTAATTCGGGGAAGTCCAAAACTTATTTTTATTATATTTGCAACATATAAAACCCGATTTGACCAAAAAACCCCGGGTTTTTTTTTAATATCTTTTACTTTTAAAACAAATCAAATCAGAAATAATTTTTTAATCCAGAAAAAATTTGGGCACTAGAGGGTTAAGCTGGAATACTCATAATGAAATATTTTGTTTTTTTTTTATCTTTCTGCCATGTTATTTATTATTCTTTCAGTTTTTTAATGAAGCACAGAGAGATCACACGTTCTTTTATTTCAGTTCTAATAATCAATTTTATCCAGCTTGTCTGGTAATAGTTCTGTAGTAAGTACTAGAATGATAGGGTTAATGTCAGTGTAATGTAGTGTTAATGGTAGACTACCATTGTAGTGGGTATTGTTAATTACTTTCTATATGAATTTGATAAAAAAAAATCTTAGAACTGTATTTTAACAACAAATATATATATTTGGATATGACGAATAAAAGCGTCATATTTTGTATACGGAATTTAAAAAATTTTTTTTGATAATTTCTTGAATTTACACACATTTTCTTCAAATAAAAATTATTTAACATTTTTGTTGAGATATTTACCGTGCAGTAAAACTTACTTTTTAAACGTGTATATACGTCATGTGACAATCTATGATGTAAACTAAGGATTTTTAACAATTTTTTTGATTAAATCTAAACTTATTGAAACATCTTAACATTGATTGGTATGTTAACATGAACATTTAATTTAATGACAATTTAAAGTGATTTTTTTTAATAATAAATTGTAATTTTTATTCAATATGCAAATGAAATTATAATGAGTAATAAATAATTATATAAGAGGTTGTTATCTTAGATTTTATAGCAAATTCTTAGCTTTTAATATTGCCATTATTATAGTTTTATTTTTTTTTTTTCAATGGAAAAATCTAAATATATAAATAATAAATAAAAAAAAATATATGAAAATTATTGAAAATGTTGTGTAAATACTTAAGAATCATAATCATTTTCATTCACTTGTGATTTTATTGCTTTTGATGTTGTCACCCATTATCGTTGTGATTGATCATCATCACTCTCTTAATCGCCTACTTGCTCTTGCCTTTGCTGTCTTTCTACTTTACTTTGGAACACTCTCACTAAGATGTTTTCAAGTCAAGTTAAACACCTTCTATTCAAAGCCAAGACACCCACCACCCAATTTTGTTTGAAAGTTCGAGAATAAAACAAAAAAAAAATCGTGTTCATTGAAATCATTTTTGAATTGTAAATCAAAACTATTTTTTATATATATAAAAAAATAAATATTATTATTGAAACATACTTTCTCTATATACATACATATTTAACATGTATTTTTTTTATTTTGGAATTTTTGTACATTATATTATCGATCGATGTTTGTGTTTCAATTTATATATATTTTTTCAATTTGTTTTATTTTTTTTTTCTTTCAAAATACATAATTAAATTCAATTATTAATATATTAATTAATTAATTAATTATTGTGTGTATTTTTATATTGCTGCATTATTTCTCATACAAATATTTTTTCTTTTTTTCTTTTTTCCATATACTCGTTTCAAAAAAAAAAAAACAAAATCTCTAATTATTATCGCACCATTCAAAAATATAAAAAAAATAATTAAAAAATAAAAATAAAAATAAAACATCACCACCAAATAAAAATAAATTTTAATAAATCAAACACCACCTTCAACAAAACAAAATGCCATCATCAAATCAATATCAACTCAACTCAGCTCAGCTTAGAAACTCTTTCCAAAAAGGACTAAAAAAGTAATAAAAACAAGCAAAAAAAGAAAAACCATAACAAATCATCGTAACGTTACGTTAAGTGTTGCCATTTGCTTAAGAAAAACCGAAAAAAATAACGGAGTATAAGAAAGAGGAATAAAAAAGAGGCAAACCTTGAAGCAACTACCGCTACTGCAACTATCACTATCACTATTGTAACCGTAAGAATCGAGAGAGGACACGGAACTGGCCTGTTAAAAAGGAAAGGAAACGAAAACGAGCTTTTTTTGAGAATATAAGCAAAGCTTTAAGCAAAAACGTACAACAACAATTAAGCTTTCATTTAAGCATGTTAAACGAACAGCATTAAGAAAAATAAAATTTGTAAGAATTTAGCTGGTTGCTCTTCATCACACGTTCACACACTCTCTGTCGCTCTCGCCTTCAAACTATTTGACTCTTTGACTGTCTATCATCTCAGAAAATCCAAATCAAATCAAATCGAACCAAAACAACAATCAACAACCATTTTTATCAGCCAACAACAACAATAACATTATCAACGTAGTCTAAAGAAAGAGAGAAAGCCAAAAAACCATAAGAGAGAGAGAAAAAAGAAAGCAAAGAAAGCATTACAGTTTTGTAGTTGTGATATATTTTTTATTTTTAAAAAAATTTTCGTTTATTTTTTATTCGTTACGCTTTATATTTACGCTCATCATCCACGTAATAAACTCTCTTTGTGTGTGTGTGTCTCTCTTTTGTAAAAAAAAACAAAAAATTTTGAGGATCTATCATCAGTTGCTATCGCTAACGTTCTAACTGTTTCGCTCTCTCGCTCTCGTCAAAACAATCAAATCAAATCAAACCACCACCACCACCAACCACAACCACCAAAACCACCACAAAAAAAAAAAAGAAATTCGAAAACACTAGAATTTTTTATTAAAAAATCAAATAAAAAAGAAAAATCAATCGCCTTTAACCTAAAAAATAAAAATCAATTAAAAAAAAAAAAAATTAAAAATTGTGTTTGAAAGTTAATTAAAAAAAAAAATTAAAAATAAAAATTTAAAACCAAAAAATCTCTTTTCGTACTTTATAAATTTAATTTACTGCAACCCCGTAAACAATAAAAACAATCAAAATTCACCTCAAAATGGAAGATGCCACCATGGAAACTTGCCCCAGTCCTGAAATAGGTGATTCTAGAAAAAGACCACTCGATACTGATCCCGAAAATGAACAAACAAAACGCTCACATTTCAGTTCTGGTAAGTTTTTCTTTGAAAAAAACTCAAAAAAAAAAAAAAATTCTCATTAAGAAAATTCATTATTTCTCTCAGCTGTTACTCTTAAAACTCTCTTTTTACTTCAAAAAAAAAGGAATCAAACAAACAAATTATATTTCTTTTACTCTCTCTTTTAACATTTTAACATTTCCATTTTCCATCATATGAAAAGCTCTCTTTCTTTCCTTCTCTATCTATTTTACTCTCTCTCTTTTTGTTTTTTTTTTCTTTACTAACAAATCTCATTTTTATAGAAATTTTATTTTTGTATACTCTTTATAATTATTTCCGTTATTATATTTACCATTTATAATTATTTAATGTATGTGTGTGTAAGTGTTTTTTTTTTTACTGTGTATTCAAAGCAAAACAAAGCCATCAAAAAACAAGCCATCAAGCTCTCATTTATCAGTGGCTCCTCGTTCATTTCTCTCATCTCGTACTTAAACTCTGTTCTTTTACATTTTTTTTTTGAAACATTGTTGCTGTATATTTTAAATATTAGAAGCTGTTGTTCTCTTTTATTTTTCTCTCTCTCTCTCTGTAATAATGGCTTTCTATTTACAAGTGCTTGCTTAAATTAACTGTTTTGCCAACGCAGAACAACTTAGTAGTGGGTTTAGTAGTGTCTTTAGCCATGCTTAGAAAAATTACTCTTAAATACTCTTAAATTTCAATAAAAGGCTTGTTTTCTTTAGTAAGGAAGGGCTAAAGGCTAAATATTTGATTAAAGAAAGGCTAAATATTAATTAAAAAAAAAAAAAATTATTTTAATTTAAAAAATTATTAATATGAACCTATTTTCAATCATATCACTATGTGTACATATAAAACTCGAGTGTTTTCTAAATTAATTTTTAAAAATTTCTAGTAAAAACTACATTTATTTTTAAGAAATAAAATAGAATACTAAAAGAACATATGTATTCCAAGCGATATAGATCTTTTGTAATCGTTTAACAGCTCATAATATATGGTATTCTGCTTAATTAATTGCTCAATACAACCCTTTAGCCAGGATTACAACCCATTTTCTTACTGCAGCCATATTGGATGTGTTAATTTTATTCATGAGTGGGGGGAAGCTACTGTTTATTGTTGACTTCGAACAAATTTTCAAGGTAATTTCGTTGTACTCTTAGAGTCAACAGCTCGTAACTGCTCATTATAACCCTTTTAGCCAGGACTACAACCCATCTTCTCACTGCAGCCATGTGTGGTGTGCTAATGTTAGTCATGAGATGTGGGGGGAAGCTACTGTTTAGTGTTGACTTCGAACTACGTTTCAAGGCAATTTCGTTTTACTTTCAGAGTTTTTGCCAGAAGACTATTTTCGAGATGTCTAGGCTGGTTGTTTGAAACACATCTTATAAGCCCACACAGTAGCTACTAGACTATGGGGTCCTTCTAGTCGCATGCGAAAACAGAGCTTTAACTATTCCTTTGTGGGTCCGACTGCTCATATGATTTCGTGGGCTTCATTTTGTTGTAATGATTCGTTTTTCAGCGCCAAATGCAAAATTTATTTTCACTTGGCTCAGGCTAACTGCTTTTTACTGAATCCTTATGTTTGTAAAATTGCCTTTTAATCATCTCAAGTTTAACAACAATTTTCATGGGCTTATGCCGCCAATTCATTATTTTTGTTGGGTCTGAACCATCTTGGTTTTCTGTATCAATATTAGCATTTCGGGACCTTGAAAAATCTTTTTTGCACACTGAAATTGAACAAATTTATGGATGAACTAAGCGATTGAAGAAGTAAAGCGTTCTCATAAATAAGCCTTATCAATTTTTTCTGCTTAGGTATAACAGCGATCTTCCTGGAGTAAAGCTTTCAATTCATCATTCTCTAATGATTGCATGTCTATCTTGGCAATATTAGTACGCAGGAACTATTCTTTGTAGATTTAAATTGGTAAAGAATATTCAGAATAACCTCCAAATTGCATTTGAATTGAAATTTTTACAAACTTAAAATATAAACACATAGACGACAGACGACAGACAACAGAAAGCTGCCAAGTATAGAATACACACGTTTATATGAAAACGATTATATTGAAGGCAGAACAGAAAAAGCCAAGACAACAACCTAAGCAGTTCCTGCCCAAATTAAAATATTTTCTATTTTTGTGAGCAGCTAAAAGCAAATTAGTGATGCCAATATAACATAAAATCATAATAAAAAACAGCTAAAAACAGTTGCTAAACAGCTAAACAGTATTGTTGAAGAGAAAGAACAATTCAAAAATTAAGAAATCAAAAGCAATCAATGTATTCATAATATAGAATAGAATTATAGATTCAATCTTGTATCTGAATTCATTTGATAAATGTTTTTTGTGTGCGGTTTTTTCATAAGTGAGTTTATTTTTGCGTAGAAAAAATCTGATAGTGACAACACTGAAAAATATATTTAAATTCAAATTTGAAAATTATTGAAGTTTCTGCTCTGCTTTCAAAAAATTTAAGCAGTCGGCATATGGCAGAAAAAACAGTTATCAGAATTTTCTGTCGAGCTGCCGAACTGTTGTCTGTCGTCTACGTGTTTATACCTTTATGAGGTAAAGTCAGCAAAACCTTTCCCCGAAGTATATTTCGTATGCATGATGCACGAGATATTTAAAGTGGATAGGCTTTAATATCTACTGTATTAAATTCAGAAAAATAATTGACAGTTCTAAAATGTCATGTAAGTTATTAAAGACACGAACCATATGTAGAATGGATATACATATGTCTCTCATTACTTCACAACAAAACACATGTATTTTTAATACGAAATGAAAAAAAAAACCAAATGGCAACACTTGTTATTTTTCACAATCAAACTCCTTCTAAATACGTTTTACTCCCTCTCCCTCTCTCTCTCTCTCTCTCTGTGCCCTTCTCCTTGTGTGTGTAGTAACTACACTGTAGTTGAAAGTAAACAAATGATCTCTTCAAATTTTACTTCTCACTCTCTTCCGTTAAGAATGATATTTTAAATTTTACAGTGCTGTTTAAAAGTATGCTACGGAAATTTAAAAAAGTTTATCTTTAAAGTCCTTTTGATAGAAGAAAAGAGCATGGAAGCTAACATGCATTTCAAAACATGTTTTATTATCTTCAGCTGAAAGAATTTGGTTTAGCCTGCCATAACCTACTTTTTTGGCTTGACCACAAATTAACCAGAACATTCGGTTTTTTTTTTCTTCTCGTATTTCAAAATTGTGTCCTGTCCTGTCCTAAAGGCTTTTAGCCAGATTAATTGAAACAATCGTTATGCGAGAGTGTAACCATTAACCCCCAATTGTAAAAGAGAAAGAAAAAAGGAGGATATATTGCTGCCATGTGTCATTTTACATACCAAAACGCAATGCATTTTAGTGCTTAAAAATTCATCTCCTTGTCATTCTCTCTCTCTCTCTCTCGCTCTCTCATTCTCTCTAGTTTTCCTTTTCCTAAGCAAATGTCATACAGTAAAATTGATTATTGCAATTGTTATTACCGTTATTATTGATGTTTTTTATGCTTTTTCTCTTTCTATCTCTCGCTTTGGCTCTTATTCATACATATTTTGCCTGTGTGTAGTTACATTTGTGTAGTCAATTACATCATTGGAAAAACTGTGGCCATATTTAGTCAATAATCTCTCTCTCTCTCTGCCTTTAAATAAAGAATGAAAGAACAAAAAAACAAATATAATTCTCTCTCTTGAATTGTGCTCATTGCATTTAAAGCAGCATCGCATCTCTTTAAATAAATGTTGTTGTTGTTATTGTTTATATATATATATATATGTATGTATGTGTGTGTATTTGTGTTTATTTTGGGGGGCATTTAAATGTATAAAATGCCACTTAAAATTGAAGGACTTTTATAACAACTACTCTCGCTCTTCCTTTCTCCTTTACTCACGCTGTGTTTCTTTTTATGTTTATGCATAAGAGTGTAAACATATGATGTGTATGTATTTGTGTATATGTGTGCGTTAGTTTATTTGTTATTTTTATTTTCCAATGCTGCTGTAGCCACTAACGATGCAAGCAAGCCAGCCAGCCAGCCAACAAGAATACACAATGACCCATTTACCCTTTTTTTGTGTGTGAATGTTTCTGTGCAAGTAAAAGTAAGTGTGCGTGCGATTATATGTATGTATGTATGGATGTGTGTATTAATGAATATGTGTGTCTTTATGCTGAATTACCATTCTTAATGGGAAATGATAACCCCAAACTATACAAACCTACTAATTTTCCAAAACGTTTGTATGTATGTTGCCTGAAATGTGTTTAAAGGGGGTGTTTATGTGTGTGAATATATGTCTGTTGTACTAGTAGTAGTAGCCACAATAGTTATATTTGGACATGATTGTGCGTTTTACTCTCTTTTTAAACACACACATACACATAGACACACTAATGCTGTTATTCACTCGCACATGCCTTAACATTACGTGTAATCATCCATCTATTTTGAAATTCTTGTTTTTTTTTCGTTTCTCTTTTACTCATCTTTTACAGTTATTTTCTGTTTTATTTTTATTGCATATTACAAGGGGTGGAACCAACATATTTTCAAATAGAAGGTTTTGAGGTTAAGAAGTGTATGATTTTTTTTCTCTTTTTTCTCCTTTTGTTTTCATTTATATTTTTGCGGATTTAAAAAAAAAAAGAAAAAACAAATTATGCCAACAAAAAAGTGTAATTTTTTTTCTCTTGTTGTATTTTTCCATCATATTTGTTTATTTTTTATGTTAATTTTCTCTTAAGGATTAAAAAAAAAGAACAAAACAAAGAAAAAAATATGAAAAACGAACTCATTTTATTAATCAAGGTTCTTGTTTGCTAAAAAAAAAACAAGAATCATTTTATTTTGCGTTGGCAACAATATTCTGAAAAATAATGAAAAAATTATTAAAGAAAGTAAAAAAAATAATTGGAGGGTTTTATTATTTATTATTAAAAGAAATTAAAATAAAAGGTTAAGTCAAAACGTTAAAGTTCGTTTTTTAAGGTTTTTAAGCTAAGGCATGGCATATTATTGGTTTTATAAAATCGTAAAGTCTACTTTTAAGCGTTAATATTTAAATTTTATTTATAAATAATTCTCTTATAATATGAAAGATATCTTAAATAGGATTATTTTACAAAGAATTTAAAATTAGAAATTAATTTCTATTAAAAATATAACAGGATCAATGGAATTAAATTGAATTTATGAAGTCTACTTTTAGGCGCTATTTTTGAAATCTTTCAATATGTACTTATTTTTTGACATTTTTAGAGACATTGTTTATAGAGGAATCTATCTGGTTGGCTATATTCTGAATTTTTGCCAGAAGAAAACTTGTTTCAATATGCTGAGATTTAAACCCTAAACTCTCAGCCAACATATTAAGCACTTGACTACGGCAATCGCAAGCAAACGTTTCTGTTTTCTACCTTGCAAAGTCTTAGTATTCGGCCTAAAACTATTGCTCTCCTAAGATCTAAATTCCGAAAATAAAGATGAGGCAAAATTTTCTCCAGAGTGGCTTATGGTGTAGACTATCATTATTATACAACAGTCTAGGGTTGTAGAAGGTTTGATTAGAGAAAGAGAGAGAGAGCGAGAGAGTGAACTCTCAATAATTCCTACATAAAGGGGGTTTTATTCGTAGCATTAAGTGCCCATTTTAGTCGCAATGTTCTTTTGAAGTCGACGTAGTCTAGTAGGAGGTAGTATGTTGGCTTACTAGATGCGGGATCGTAGTGCAAAACCCAGTTCAGACATCTCGAACGAAACAAAATATGAAAAAAATATTCCTATCGGCGACTTCCTCTCAACTGTGTTCTGGCAATAATCAGTCATTTGAAGTTAAGGTTACATTTTGGGTGTCACACAACATGGGTAGTGTAAGAGGCTAGGTTGTAATCCTAACTAAAGGATTGTAATGAGCAATTAAGTAAGCAAGTAAGTTCTTTTACAGGGGCGTAATACAGTTAGGGCCATTATTACGACTAAAGGTAGGATTTTAATGGGCAGATAAATTGTTTTTCATTATAATAAGTAAGGAATAAGGTAGAAGGTGGCGTTAAGCTAAAGGGACGATCATCTTGCCTTTAACTTTTAAAGTTAAGTTTATGTTAGAACTTGTCATCTAATATATAAAATTCTCGTGTCACGGTGTTAGTGGTTAAACTCCTCCGAAATGGATCGACTGATTTTCATGTCGTTTTGTGTGCATATCGGGTAGGTCTGAGAATCGGACAACATCTATTTTTCATATCCCTAAATGTTAAGAGGGCGTGGCAAATCGTTAAAATTTAATATTTACCTGACCTGTTTTAGGCAATAAAAAAAAAATCAATTTTGGGCGGTACGAAGTGAGCCGGCTCAGCTAGTACATTTATATTATTTTCAATATGGTAACTTAAAATATAAAAAAATGAGCAAACACAACAAAAAAAAACCCCGTCATTGCCACTGCGTTTCAAAGGAACTTGTTTAATTGGCATTGCTTTGGCACTACCATATTTTTCAAAACGTTAACTTTATTTTAACTGTAAGTTGTAATAACGAAAATAAGTCAAAAGCTGACTTTAAAGTTCACTTTAGCTAAAGTTAACTTTTACTAAACCCAACTTTAACGGCAATTCTTAATAATGGCCCTAAATGAATACGGAAAAATCTCTATAATTCGATAAGAATTTTATGGGTTTTCGTAGAACTTTTAATCGTTAAATAAAACACATAAAAAAATTATTAAGAATTCAATAAAATTCTATTAAAAAATTTTTCATTGAAATTTACCGGTTTTTTGTATTTTTTTTATTGTTACTTAAGGTTAATTATCGATATTTCCATTTCGATTTCGATTTCTATTTTATTCATATTTTTTATTGTATTTGTATTTTTTTTTATTTAAATTTCTGCGTCATTAACTAACTAACTCTGCTGCGTTATGATTTTTAAGGCCAAGTTTAAAAGTTTCTATTTCTGTTACGATTTCAACTTCAGTTTCGCTTTTATTTTTCTCTCCATTTTTTCAGTTTCAGTTTCTGTTTTATTTTTTCTCTCCATTTGTTTTTTTACATAATTTTTGTGTTAAGTTTTTCAATGTTAGCGCAGACAATGAAACACGATTTTATGAAAGATTATTAACGAATCGAAACGTATGAATAATTAAAAATTAACACGTTTATAACAATTAAAGCGAAGCGAAAGAAAGCAAAACGTTTACAGAGCAGCCAGCCAGCCAGCATCACACATTAAATCATGATGCAATGCCATTTGGCGATACTGTGACTGATGTAACGTCACAATATTGGCACCTCTTCTTCATATGCATATACAAAAGTTGTTTTTCAACACTTTATTTTAATATTTTTAACAAAAAAAACCTGTCTCTCTATCTGTCTGTCGGTCTGTCTGTCCGTAAGTTATCTTTAGTAATTATTAATAATGAGATGACATATTTTCATTTGTATTTTTTTTTTCATTTTTTATAAATGATTAAAAATGTTGATGATGATAAATGATGTCATCAATACCAGATAAATTACGTTTTAAATAAAATTTTTATTATTTTTTATATAAAAAAATACATGAAAAAAAAGTGAAATTTAAAGAAAAAAAAAATAATAATGTTTAATTAAAAAATAAACAACAATAACTGGTTATTTTAAATTAATAATAAATTCTAACTAAATACAGATAAATTAAAAAAGGATTTTTTTTGATGAAATATGGCAACAATGTTAAACAATTCAAAACCGATTTTTTTTCCCCCGTTATTTGAAAGAAACATTCAAAAACTTTACAAAATCCATTAATAATTCCATTTTTTATAGAAATTTAATTAAAAAATAAATTAAAAAAGAAATTTAAAAATTTTGTTTACACCACTGGCTGTAGAACTCTTTGGGTTTGATGGCAAAAATCTTGGCCTAGTGTTTACGTTCTAAGGATGGTCTATCGCCATAGTCTTGTAGCTTGTATTTTGGACAATTTGAACAATTGTTCATCAAAGCCTATCTTGTAACATAATTTATCAGTTTCGGCGTTTTAAAAACGCTAACAAACATCCTGGTCACCTCTAGCTGAATTCAAATACACCAATACCCCGATTTGCGTCGCTTCAGTTTGCGTCGCTTCGAAGTTGCGTCTTTTTTTAAGTGTCTGTAATTTCAATGTCGCGTCGTTTTTGACGCATGGCTTCGAAGTTGCGTCGTAAATGCTTCGATTTGCGTCGTTGATATGAAAATGTTTTTACAAAGCTAAAGCAGAAAAAGGGGATTTCCCGTTTAGTAGAAAGCAAATTTGCAGGTGTGCGTTGTTTACATGTTAAGCGTAGTTATTAGTTTCGAATTATATGTCGTGGAGTGAAGTTCAGTCTGAAAGTTGAAATTGAAAATTCTGCTTCAGTTTGCGTCGTTTCGGTTTGCGTCTCATTTTTTCAGTCCCAATTAGCGACGCAAACCGGGGTATTGGTGTACATATTTCAATTGGAGGCATTTCTTCATTGAAGCCACTCAAATAGCAGTTTTAAAACGCCACCTCCATGTGATTCAAATATTTCAATTGGAGGCATTTCTTCATGTATCTTGTAGTCGATTTGAAGAGAACCTTCCACAATCATTTGAAGCCACTCAAATGGCATTTTTTAAAACATTTCTATGTAGAAGAATGCGTATTTCAAAATAACGAAATTCAATGCCACATAAGATAAGGAAGTGAGTCCATTTGAATGTCCAAAACGCTATTTGAACGCCTTAAAATAAGAACGTTTTGCAGTAGAAAAATGAATCTCTTTTAAAACTGTTGTTCCCATCACTCATGGCTAAGCTGAGACACATTATGGTGGGGCGTAACAAGTCAGTATGCAACCCTGGCTAAAGTGTTGTATTGGCCGGCAATGTATGTATGCCTATTCACCATGACAGTATATGAAGCCCAGGCAACGTCAAAGTTAAATTGTCCATACGACCCAAAGCAATGCCATACATTTGGTGGAATCAGAGTCAAGACTTTTCTATTATAGGGTGTTTTTTATAGAGGTATAGAACTTTAAGTTGCAATAAAACAACGATGGATTATTCGATTGACATGAATTTTATTTATCCGAAAGATAATCTTGTGGCATTACATTTTAAATATGATTTCTGGCAAATGACCGCCATGGCTGGCGCGGTTGTAGCCTAATCTGGACGTCCAATTTTCGATGACTTTTTCCAACATTTGTGGCCGTATATCGGCAATAACACGGCGAATGTTGTCTTCCAAATGGTCAAGCGTTTGTGGCTTTACCGCATAGACCAATGACTTTACATAGCCCCACAGAAAGTAGTCTGGCGGTGTTAAATCACAAGATCTTGAAGGCCAATTTACAGGTCCAAAACGTGAAATTAGGCGGTCATCAAACGTGTCTTTCAATAAATCGAAATAAAATTGCACTATTTGCAAGCGTTGTTCAGGCGTGAGTCTATTCATGATGAATTGCCAAACCAAACTGAGAATAAATCACTTGACAGCTGTTAAATCGGTCGCCATGATGAAAAGTAATGCCAACTTAAAGTTCTATACCTCTATAAAAAAACACCCTATATATTCTCGTAATATAGCCGCAGTCTAGTAGGTAGTGTGTTGTTTTATTGGACGGCAGCCCATGGTTCAAACTCTAGCTCAGACATCCCCATCTTCGACGACTTTCTCTCAGCAGATTTCTGGCAAATACTCTGAGAGCAAATAAAATTTGCTCTGTAATTCCCGCCACTCATGTATAAAATTAACACACACAACATGGGTGATGTAAGAAGTCAGGTTGTAATCCTGACTAAAGGCTTGTATATAATGACTACATTAAGTCCATAAGTTTTCAGTACGAACTTTCGTACTCTGGTAGTAGAATCAGGTAGAAATGTTTAAATACTTAGTATTTATAAAAGGCTTCCTCTACGGCTATTGGACTTTGTCTCAAATTCCCAATATGAGGAGAGCCAGTATTTCCCTTTTTATATAAGTAAAGTTTCTTTTTATTTAATTTTTTTCTTTTTTTTTATAAAACTAACCTCTGTATGCCATAATTTCCCAAAAAAAAAATAATTTCCCAAAGCCTTCATCTTCGACTATGGGACTTTGTCTCAAATTCCCAATATGACCTGCAGTATTTTCCTTTTTATATAAGTAAAGTTTCTTTTTATTTAATTTTTTCTTCCTTTTTTATAAAACTAACCCGTGTATGGCATAAAATCACAAAAAAAAATAATTTCCCTTGAAACTGTTGTACCAACGAAGACAATGAAGCCTTGTAGGCGTATAAGTATTATGAATTAATTCTGAGTTTATTTTTCTGCTACAGTGTGGCGTATGAAGGATATTTTTTGTTTACGGAATAAAATTCCTCATAATTTTGTGAAACATTAACGCAAAAGCTAAAAAATTAAAAAAAAAAGAAAAAAACATCGAAATGAAATCGAAAATGTCAAAGTGAAACTGAAATTGAAACAGAAACTGAAACGGGCAACAACAACAACAATTAAGCAGCAGCTGCTTAATAAATAAATTAGCAAAAGACAAGAAATTAAATCACACACAGTTATGTATACATACATATATGCATGTATAGTATGTTGATACACCATATCCGCCATGATAATGGCAAAGAAACAAAAAAAAATTTTTTTTATTTTTTATTTTTTTATTGAATTCCTATACACAAAAAAATTAAAAATGAATTTAAATTTTAATTTAAAATTTTAATGGCCATTTTAAATAAATACACGACATCAGTAGTGTTGGTGTTGGTGATGGCAACACTTATGGCATATGTTTTGTGTTTATCTAATAAAACACCCAAAAAAGTGTGAAAGAGAGAGCACAAAAGAGATAAATTAATATTAATAATTAAGAAAAAAAAGAAGAAGCAGCATTGTGTCAAATCTTCTTTTTATTACAGCCAGTTCAACCAGTTTTTTTTTTTCTTTCTTTCTTTCTTTTATTTTTAACTTCTTTTTATATAAGTAAACAGAAAACAAAAAAAAATTGTTTTCTTTTTTTTCCTTATACTTATGGAAGAGAGTATTCATTAAAATATTTGCTATTGTTGTTGTTGTTTTTGTTCTATTTTTGTTTTTGAATACCATATGAACGCTATATGGGTGACACTTGTTCGTTTAATTGCCAGTATTATGGCAGTAATTGTTGTTGTTGTTGTTGTTACTTTTCAATATGTTTTGAACAGTTAATCAAACAGTGAAAGAGTGTAAGAGAACAATAAGTTATTAAAATAAACCGCTCTCTCTCTCTCTCTGTCTTACTCTCCCATACAACCATAAAAAGACACATGTTTTGTTCAAAAGAAAACTTGGTTAAGGCAGCGGTTTTCAGTCAGGGTAAACTCCACTGTAAAGAAAATAAAAACAAAAACAATCGTAAAATTATAACACCAACTACATACATACATATGTATGTATGTAAATACAGCAACTACAGCATAAATAATAAATTAACTACTCACTGTATGTCTTCGGCAACAATAACAATAACAGAAAATTGATTTTTTTTTTTTTTGTTGTGACTTTAAGAAGTCAGACATGTGTTTGCATATTTGAAAAGGTTTTGTTGCTTTTTCTTAGGTTTTCTTGCAACAACAACAACACCAATAACAACAGCCTTAGCAGTAAGTCAATATGTAAGCAAGTGTTGTTAAAATATTTTCGTTTTCTTATATGTTTTAAAAGAAAAAAACAAAAAAATAATAAAAATTCGTTTAAATTGACGTAATTTTTGTTTGTTGCTGTTGTTGTTGTTGCTTTTTTGTTTTGTCCATAAACATTAAACTGCTTTTGTTTCTTGTTCGTGTTTTTATTATTATAACAGGTATTTTTGTAGGTGCTGTAGTTTAACAAGTTCTTTTTTTATTATTATTATTATTGATTCTAATAAAATATTTAGAATAATTGAATTGAATCGAATCGAATCTGTTTAAATTTTTTAATTTTTTTTATTTATAAAATATTCTGGTTTAAGCAATTCTATAATATATCATATAATATTGAAACAATTCATATCTGCTTCTAATAGATTTATTTCAAGCCATTATGTTTACTTATTTAATTCGACATTACAATCCCTTAGTCAAGATTACAACCTAGCTTTTTACGCCACCCATGTTGCCTGCGCTAATTTGTATTCATGAGTGACGAGATCTACAATTTGAAGTCGAATCAGAACAACAGATTTTTTTTAGACATTTTCCATTGCCCGTTTATTTATTCTCAGAGAACACTGCTAAGAAGAAGTCGCCGAAAGCGACTGTCTGAGCTGGGGTTTGTACCACGGACTGGCGTCTTATAAACCCACACACTACCTACTAGACTACGACGATATTAAATACAGATGTATGTACATATTTGGTCATTGCAGCCCTTCAGTCAGGATTACGACCTAGCTGGTCACACCACTTATGCCGTGTTTGTGTTAATTTTTATGCATGAGTGGCTGGACCAACAGTTTAAAGTCGACTCCAAACGACAGATTTTTTAATAAACTTTTCCATGGCAAATGTATTTACTTCCAGAGTTGTTGCTAGAAGACTGCTGAGAGAAAGTCACCAAAGAAATATTTTTTCAGTATTTCATTCTGGTGGACATGTCTGACCTGCGGTTTGAAACGAGGCCTCATGTCTAGTAAGCCAAGACACTACTTAGTAGACTACGGCGACTTCGAGGATATTACTAGCGTATCATTTAAAATAGCATTCTGATCCCACTAAAGGCAAGGCATTACCTTGTGTCGAATGGGCAATTTGGCTTTGACGTTGAATTTAACTAAAGGGTGATTTTTTTAGCTATTATCTTTTTGGCAATACTGGTTTAAACAGCTCACACACGTTTCGTGTTTTGTTTCGCAGTCAAACATCTTCAGTTTGGTCTATAATTTAACCATGAATCGTCTTACAAACGAACAAAGCTTGCAAATCATTGAATTTTATTATCAAAATGCGTGCTCTGTTAAGAAAGATCATCGCGCGCTTCTTCCATTTTATGGTCAGTTTAATCGACCCATTGAAGCGGCTATTCGGGAAACGTAAATAAGCAGAATTGTCGATTTTGGAGTGAAGATCAGCCAGAAGCATTGCAAAAGCTACCAATGCATCCAGAAAAAGTCACAGTTTTGTGCGGTTTATGGGCTGGTGGCATCAGTGGACCGTACTTCTTCAAAGATGCTGCGAATCGTAACGTAACTGTGAATGGTGAGCGCTATGATATCCAACTTTTTTTTGCCCAAAATACAAGAGCTTGACTTGCATGACATGTGGTTTCAACAAGACGGTGCCACATGCCACACAACACGCGAAACAATGAACTTATTGAGAGAGGCGAGTTCGGTGAACATTTTATTTCACGTTCGGGACCGGTCAATTGGCCGCCTAGATCATGCGATTTAACGCCTTTAGACTATTTTTTGTGGGGCTATGTTAAAGCTCATGTCTATACAGACAAGCCCGCTTCAATTGACGCATTGGAAGACAACATTGTAGCATTTATTCGGGAGATACCGGCCGAAATGTTGGAAAGAGTATGCCTAAATTGGACTAAGCGGATGGACCACTTGAGGCGCAGTCGCGGTCAACATTTGCATCAAATAATCTTCAAACATTAAATTATATGGACCGTATTATCGATTCTAATAAGGATTTCATGCATTTTTCTTAATTTTATGTGTTTTTTTTTATTTTTAAATTTTCCTATAGCTCTTAAAAAATCACCCCTTACTTGCCCGTTCCTCTCATACTGTCATATTGGATAATTGTTTACGTATAGGCATACATATATCGCTGGCCAATACAACACTTTAGCCAGAATTACATATTTGCTTTGGTAGGCCCCACCATAATGTGTCTTAGTTTAGCCATGAATATTGCGAATGACAATTTTTACTGCAAATCGTTGTGATTTTAAGGCCTTCAAATCGTCTCACGCCCTTACCTCATGTGGTATTGAATTGCGTTATTTTGAAATACATTTTCTTCTACATAGAAATGTTTTAAAAAATGCCATTTGAGTGGCTTCAAATGATTGTGACAGGTTTTCTTGAGCTTGGCTACAAGATTCATAAAGAAAAGCCTCCAATTTATTAATTGAATTCAAATTGGAGGTGGCGTTTTAAAACTGCTATGTGAGGGGCTTCAATGAAATAAATGCCTCCAATTGAAATATTTGAATACAGATATAGGTGACTAGCATCTTTGTATGCCATTGTAAAATGGCGAAATTGATGGATAGGTTTGGCTCAACAATTGTTAGGTTTTTGGCTTTGCTTCTATATTTTTTTCGAATTTACAAACTGAAGCAAGTAAAACTTTGTTGGTTAAAACTTTTGACATTTTCAAAGAAAATAAAAAAATCTTTCATTAAATGACTCCTTTCAATAAATGACAAAAGTTTGCACTCCTAAAGGCTATACAACTCATCAAGGACTCAAACCAATGGTTATAAATGAGATCAATTGCAGTGAATGTAAAATTTACATGAGCATGCCAGTCGCCATAATCTAGAAGGTAGTGTGTTGGCTTATTAGACGTAAAGGCCGCGGTTTAAACCTCAGCTAAGACATCAAAACGAAAATATGAAAAAATATTTCATTTCAGCAGATTTCTGGCAATAGCTCTGAGAGGAAATAAAGTTGCCTAGAAATGCTTCTCAAAAAAAAATCTGTCATTCAGAGTCAACTTTAAACTGTAGGTCTCGCCACTTATGCATAAAATTAACTCACACAACATAAGTGGTATGAGAAATTAGGTCGTAATACTGCCTAAAGGGTTGTAATGGCCACTTATATATGTATATATGAACAATTTATAGGGGGACCTATCGAGGCTTAGATAATCCCAAGTAGAAAACACATTTTTTTTTATTTTCTTCAAGCCTTTAATGAAATTAATTTCAACAACAACTCTGGTTTTAAGCACCCTACTGGTTCTCCGAAGAAGGTTTGAGGCCTTCCACAATTTTTTTTTTTATTATTTAAACATTAAAACATGATTTGTTTATTTTTTCTTTAACATTTACGTTCCTTAATGATTTTTTTCCGCAACCATTTGCATTTCAGCTAATTATAAAACAAACAAAAAAAATCATTTTTTTTTAATTTCTAGTAAAAGAAATGAAAAGAAACAGAAAACTAGAAAACGAAAGCAATTATCTTCAACAATAATTAGTACAACAAAAAAAAAAAAAAAAAAAAAAAAAAAAATATTAAAGAAATATTAAAAAAAAGAAGAAGAAGAATATGAAAAAAAAACAATAATAATTTGAATATTATCCGCTATAAAAACAACAACAACAACACTTTTTCACTTTTCTTCAACATTTTCTTTAGAAATAAAGAAAGAAAAGAGAGAATTAAACCCTTAAAACTAAACTTAACTGCTAATGAAACACACAAAAACAAGCAAAGAAATGAAGAAACATTTTTTACTTCCAACTTGCAACAACAAAACAAAAAGAAAAATAAAAAGTATTAAAGCTCACACCAAACCAGCACCACGAAAAAGTAATAAAACTTTGAGAAGTTTTTGAGACCCCAAAAGCAAAGCAAAGCAGAACCGAACAGAACCGACCAAGAAAAAAAAAAGGGAAAACTGTTTTTCTACTCCGAAACTATTTTATTACATACCTTTGTTTTTATTGTGTATGTGTATGTGTGTGTTATGTTTTTGTTGTTGTTTGTTGTGTACACAAAAGTGTACACAGTATTATGACGATTACAACTGCAACTGCAGCACAGCACAACACAGCAACGTGACCCAAATTGATATGGAGCCGAAAATAATTTTGTATGTTGAAACGAAACGAGACGATGACCTAAATTGTCATAAAAACACAACATAAAACAACAACTACTATTAGTAGTACGAGTAATAATAATGCAACTAGAAAAATAAAAATTAAAATATCGTTTGAATCGGCATACACCGCAGCCATTAAGTAGGCTTGATGTTCGCTTACCATTGGAGGGCATTGATGTGAAGAGGCATTCTAGCACTGCGACCATAGGTCTTGTTGTACCACCCCTCTAATTACAGGGTATCACTATAATGCTTCTTATAAGCTTATTGTCCTTGCAAATTTCACGATATTCCTTGCCTAGCACTTGATAAGCATCCAAGTGTATTTTCTTCTGAAGTCGTTGTAGTCTTGTAGGTAGTGTGTTGGCTTCTTGCAAAAACTGAAGGTCCCCGTACGCTCTCTCCCTCTCTTTCTCTCTCTAACCTACATATGTATATACATACATACATAATTGGCCATTACAACCCTACAGTCAGGATTACAGCCTAGCGTCTTACACCACCCATGTTGTGTGTCTTAATTTTATATTTGAGTGGCGGGGCTTACAGTTTAATGTCGACTCTGAACGACAGATTTTGAGAAACTTTTTCATGGCAGGTTTATTTACTCTCAGAGTTTTTGCCAGAAATCTGCTGAGAGGATGTCGTCGAAGAAATATTTTTGTTTTCGGATTTCGTTTTGATGTCTGGCCTGGGGCTCGTACCCGGGCTTTAGGTCTAATAAGCGAACACACTACCTACTACACTGCGGCGACTTCATCTCTCTCTCCTATGTTATTTAAAATGCCTCCAAGAAATTCATTTTCTTAAAGCGCATTTAAAGTTTTTCATTTCTTTTCTTGAATTTTATTTTATTTTTGTTTTAAATTTATTTTTTGATTTCTAAACCCTTATTTTTCATTTGATTTCTGTCTTTTGCTGTAAACTCCTGCAAACATTGCCGTTTTGTTTCCATTTGTTTTTTTATTCTTTCTAATTTCCTTCCTTTTTGCCATTATTTTTTTTTTTTGCTAAAAGAGAAGAGAAAGTAGCACAAAATATTTGTATATGTGTGCTCATTTCACTAATTAGTCACACAAAAGCAGTTTAAGAAAGGAAAAAAAATAGTGTATCAGACTTTTAGGCGCCAGTATAAAATCAAACTTTAATTATATAAGCCGTTGCTAAATTCAAGCACACACATGCACATGCACATTCAACCTGTGTTATATACCATTTCTTTCATATATAGGGGGAGACAAAAAAATATTTTTAAAAGAAATTTTTTGAAGAAAAACAAACAACAATAACAAATTTTTAAAACTGGTTTTACTTCAATACGGTGATAGTATGTGTGATAGATGCTTTTTTGCAGAATTGAAATAAATTGGAAAATTTCTTTGTGTGTTTTCCATTGAAATTGATGAGACAATCTTTAGAAGTGATCGGCAACAAGCACGTTTGACTCATTTATTGCACTTTGTAATGACATCAGTTACAGTTACCGTCATGGTAGAACTAAAACTACAAATTTAATTTCCAAATGAAGTGGAACACATGCATTTCCCATGGCTATTTAAAAATAAACATTAAAAAGAAAAATTTTGTGTTTAACACAACAAAAAAATCAGCTGTTTACTACGCTCGGCGAGAGCCGACAAATTGCTTCCGAAGCACTCTGTAATTCAATTTTAAATAGACTTCGTTTATGATTTCATTCAGCACAATGATGAACGGTTTGATGACCGCCACCGCCAGCACTCCTTGGAACTGTCATGTTGTATTATTTCCCAGAGGGTTCTGTCTCTTGACTGATCTTTTAATTACTTAATTGGACATTACAATCCTTTAGTCAGGACTACAACCTACATATGTAACTCGTGTTGTGTGTTGCAACTTTACCCATGAGTGGTGGGACCTGCAGTTTAAATTCGACTCCAAATGACTGACTTTTGAGAAGCTTTTCATGAGAATTTTTTCTTACCAGAAATTTTTCCAGAAGACTGCTGAGAGGAAGTCGTCGAAAAAGATATTCTTAGCAGAGGTTTGAACCACGGGTTCTTGTCTAATAAGCCAACACATTGCCTACTAGACTATGGCGAGTGTAGCCGCATTTCTACTTTATTTATGACAGTGAGAATCGCGAACACTTGTGGGTTACATTTCCTGCGCACAACGTTCTTAATACAATATGTTGTCAGTATCGTCACCAACAAAACTTGGAGACAGCTTAGCTTAAGTCCCAATCCAGTAACCACTCCATTATCGTATTCGTTTCGATTTCACTTCTTTTCTTTACGTTGACTTGTTTTATTTTTATAAATCCCCAGCTAACTAACCTATTAAACTACCGTTGCCAGTTCAAGCATGATAGGATTGTCATTTCTTGTTGCCTAGAAACAATGTCGCCTGTAAAATAAGAGCAGTGGTGGTGAGGTACCCTGGTCAAGAAATGTCTCTTCTTTATATTTCTTTTGGAGTAAGTTGGCGTAGTGTAAGGGATTAGAATGCTTACTATATGAATTATTTGGAGAAAATATAATGATAAAGAATGAGATTTCTTTATTCTGTTGTTGTACTCCTAAATGTATGCAATATTCCAAAGCCTATTAAAACTGTTTCAAATTGATTTTAACATCTACTGCCTTGATTTTATTTCTTGTAAAGAAGATTTAATGTTTGTTTATCTTAATTTTTAGCAATTTAATTTAATTTTTTCAAGATTTTTACAAGATTTACTTATATAATGAAGGCCTTACGATATGCTTTAATTTTTTCTATTACTTTCAGCCTTTGTGCTATGCTGTATTTTTTTTTTTTTTTTTGAAAACTTTTAAAAACTTTTGGAAAATGCTTTTAATTTGAAAAATTTTTTAATTTTCCATAATTTATAAATTTTTTAGCTTCTCTGTTGCCTAAAGCCTAAGAAGAAAAGTCTGTTTTAATTGACAGCTTTAAGCTGTCCTTGTCTAAAAATTGCACACTCTTCATGGATATTTTCATTTTCGTTTTTTCGTTTGTTTTTTATTCTCTTAATTCGCAAAGCTTTTTAAGGATTACAAATCTTCGCTATCATTGGTAACCATGTTGATTTTCTTTTTCTTTTAATTAATTTTTCTTTTGTGAGGGAAATTTTTTCTGTTTTCTTTTTGGCCATATTTGTAGTTGGCCCAGAGTACATACTTATAACATACATACATACAATAGTAGGTTGTTTCTTTGTATTTATTTTGCTCGTGCAATAAAGTCTATAAAAAAACACACTCACAGACACAGAAGAATGCACATGACGTTTTTAACTCAAGGACATATTGCTGCAGCTTTTGCCTGGCTGGCTGGCACGCACTGTCAAAAAAAAGAAAGAAAAACTGAAAAATTCTGAAAAAAAATGTATAAAAATGCGCTTCTCTTGCATTTTATTGCGTTCAAATAAGGGGGATATACCCCACCAAAAATATATTTTGGTCAAGTGCTAGTGTCACATGTTTTCATATGGCAGCTAAATTAAACAAATACACCCATAGCCAAGCACACTCACACACAGACACACACATGCGTGTAATAATCCATAAATAAACAAAAAATTTATTTTTGAAAAATATTTCTGCCATACTTTTCAACTGTATTACAACAATTTATAAGCAAACATATGGAGATTAGTGTAAAGAGAGCGAGAGAGAGATAGAGAGATACTTGTGCTATATGTATGACAAATAGCCATAAATACTCTTTTTACTTTTGGTATTTTATTAAATACCGTTTCATTTTATTAGGATTTGGGGTTAGTTTTGTATGTGCTAGTGTTGTTTCTGTTGTTTGTTTACAGCGCAGGACAGTTATTGAAAATGAAATTGAAACACACACTCTCTCTCTCTCTCTCGCTCTCTCTGTCTTTTATTTTGTGTCTTTCGATCCGTTATTATGCCTAAGAGATTTGTTTACATTTGAAAAAGCATAATATTTTATGCTTTTGCTTTTGTTTGTGTGTGTGTGTAAGGCTCTCTCTTCCACTCTCAAGTGTTTTCACTCATTGTTTTATGTTTCTTCCTTTAACTATTGGAATGAAATGGAAAACTGCACATCGGCTCGTGACATGTTTTTGTAAAGAACACTTTAGCCTGGCAGCAGCAGCAGCACCATAAGCACGAGTATTGATGTAAATATAACAACTACTACAACAACAATCTTACAACTACTAATACACAAACAGTTTTGCTACATATAAAATGTACGAGTATAAGAAATCTGGGTCAATTGCGTTGTTGTGCTAACTTATGTTGTGCTGTGTGCTGTGTGCTGTGTACTGCGTTATTACATGTGTATACCACCAGCATATTTAAGATTAAAAAACAACAAAAAAAACCAGCAACAACAAACCAGAGCAAACAAAAGTATAGAGAAAGAGAGCAAGCAAGTGTGTATACGTGCAACTTGTATGAGTATATGTACACATATAAACGGTACATACAAAGAGAAATATGCTCTCTCCCTATCTCTCTCTGTGCTAGGTTCTGTGTTCTATGTATGTGCTGTATCAGTTTATAACATTTTTCGTCACTCTACTTTATAGGCTCGTCTGTACAACTGTCAATGTGTTAGTGTGTCACCAACGCCAACAACGTGTGTGTGTGTGTGTCTGTGTATATATGAGTAAGTGAGTGAGTACCTTTTTTTTTTAAATAGCTTGACATTATTGGAACACCAAACACTTCGTTTCGTCTCTCCTTTCATTCTCATGTGGCTGTGGCTCCTCTCTTCTAACAGATTTAAAACTGTATTATTGTATTGATATATTGAAAGATTTATTTTGTAAATGAATGAATGAATGTGTATAGATAGTTGATGGTGGCCTGTATACCATGTAATGCTTGATATTAGCATCATTGGGTATGTGTGTAAGTGTGTGTTTTGTAGGCCTCAATGTGTGTGACACAACCTAAAAAATTAGATTTTTCTTTTGCTTGTGTGTGTGTGTTCTTTTTGTGCTGTATCAACTTAAATATTGATGACCATGTCGTTGCCAATAGATTTTGTGTGTAAGTGAGTGCTTTTGGTTTTCCTTACTTTATTTAGTTGGCCAAAATAAAATGTAAACAACAACAAAAAAAAAAATACTCAATAAATTCAAAAAAAAAAAAAAAAAAATAGAAATATTCCTTAAATTGACAAACAAAAAAACAAAAAATTACAATAAGGCTTCTGCAGACTCAATCCTTTACTAAAGAGTGTTTTTTATAGAGGTATAGAACTTTAAGTTGGCATTACTTTTCAAGATGGCGACCGATTTAACAGCTGTCAAGTGATTTATTCTCAGTTTGGTTTGGCAATTCATCATGAATAGACTCACGCCTGAACAACAACAACAATGGGCCCAAAACGAGATTACCGTTGTTCCCGATTTTCATAAGCGAATTTTCTTCTACTTTCTGTGGGGCTATGTAAAGTCATTGGTCTATGCGATACAGCCACAAACGCTTGACCATTTGGAAGACAACATTCGCCGTGTTATTGCCGATATACGGCCACAAATGTTGGAAAAAGTCATCGAAAATTGGACGTCCAGATTGGGCTACATCCGTGGCCAGCCGTGGCGGTCATATGCCAGAAATCATATTTAAAATGTAATGCCACAAGATTATCTTTCGGATAAATAAAATTCATGTCAATCGAATAATCCATCGTTGTTTTATTGCATCTTAAAGTTCTATACCTCTGTAAAAAACACCCTTTATAAGAGTGTACAGTGGGCTAAAGATTTGTGTTTTATAATTTTTTTTTTGTCTGAAAATTTTTCCTGTTTCTTTTCCATTTCTCGGCCTACGGATTATGCTAGAAAGAGTTTCACTTTTTTGATTTCAGCAGTAAAGCTAAATAAATCACTCACGAAGCCTTGATTTCAATGCATTCTTCAGCTCCTTTTAAAGCTTAGATCAAGGCATTACGGGCGAAATATAATGTCGCTTGATTTCGATTTGCATCAATCGATCCGTTTAAGTAATTTGCTTTCACTTTTAATTACATTTTTTGCCGTATGTTAATAATTTTGGTTTCCAAATGCTCCAACGTTGGGAGATTATCTGAAGTTTTTAATGTAGCCCCTTTAAAATGCAATATCTTGTAGGACAAATGACGTCATCAAAATATCAAATTTCTTTTGCTGCAAACTTCAAATGCATTAAAGCACTAAATCATCTTGTAGAAACCACATACAGCCCAGTGCCTTATCTTCAAATTTAGGCCACAAAAGTGGCTTATTCCAGATTCATTTTCTTAAAAATACGGTTCACTGATATGTCCAGATCATGATTCACATGAAATATGCACTTTTTCGTATGAAATAGGTTAGGTTAGGTTGGTGTGATAGCTTTGATACCAAAAGCTCACTTGAGCACACATATGTAGGTGCCCATTGTGATGCCACAGATGATTGCAGTCCCCGTACTGGATCAGTTCTACAAAACTAGGGAAAATCGTTATCCCACAATTACTTCTGCATTTGCGGTAATCCTTTTGCGATAATTTTGTTTGATAAGGTAACCATCGAGTAGGAAATAAGTTTTTTGGAAAATCTGCATTGAAATCCTGTTGCTGTAGCACCTTACGTCATTGGTAATACTCAGTCGAACTTAATTATTGTGTGAGTAAGGCTTTAACACATTGACTGCCACGGCAATTTTCAGAAAACTGGCCAAGCACGCCAATAGTGACTTTTTGTTCTTTTCCCAGAAGCCATTTATCTATCGATGCTAGCACTGAATTTAGTCCTAGCTACATACAAATTACAGGTTTAGTGAGTACGAGATAACTCGTAGTTGGCACCCTAGAACGAAACGCAATCTACAAGTTATCTCGTAGTCGGCAGTCAACGTGTTAAATGGTTGGGAGCTGTACGTCCATATACAAAATACGTCATAATCGGTAGGGAGGTAGGCCCTATTGCAAAGAATTTTATAAAATCCCTCTAACAGAAGCCAAATTATTGGCAGGTTGCCAATTGCTATGATGCATAAACCTAACTACACATTTGTATGGTTTAGTATAGTTAAGGTATAAACACATAGACGACAGACAACAGTTCAGCAGCTCGACAGAAAATTCTGATAACTGTTTTTTACTGCCATATGCCGACTGCTTAAATTTTTTGAAAGCAGAGCAGAAACTTCAATAATTTTCAAATTTGAATTTAAATATATTTTCAGTGTTGTCACTATCAGCTTTTTTGTACGCAAAAATAAACTCACTTATGAAAAAACCGCACACAAAAAACATTTATCAATTGAATTCAGATACAAAATTGAATCTATAATTCTATTTCATTTATTATGAATACATGGATTGCTTTTGATTTCTTAATTTTAGAATTGTTCTTTCTCTTCAATAATACAAGTATTTTTAGCTGTTTTTTTATTATGATTTTATGTTGTATTGGCATCACTAATTTGCTTTTAGCTGCTCACAAAAATAGAAAATATTTTAATTTGGGCAGGTGCTGCTTAGGTTGTTGTCTTGGCTTTTTCTGTTCTGCCTTCAATATAATCGTTTTCATATAAACGTGTGTATTCTATACTTGGCAGCTTTCTGTTGTCTGCCGTCTGTCGTCTATGTGTTTATACCTTTAGTCGGCTTTAATTGTTGCCTGATTTAGTCTTTATATGGCTTAAGTTGTAAATCCAAATGTAAAATACACTTTAATAAGCTGTAAGATAGGTGAAATTGTTGAGAACGTTATGGTATCGAAAAGTTCGGATTATCCCCTACATCTTCTCTAACGGCAGTGATGTTTTCGGCCACGCATACATTGCAGTGGTGTACAGTACTGACAATATCCGTAATGCTTCCAATCCGTCCTTAGTTTTTTTATTTTTATAATATTGCCAATTGCCTTCACTGTACGTGGATTAATGTTTATTAGAAGCCGACGTAGTCTAGTAAGTAGCACAAGCCTGTGTTTCAAACCCCATCTCTTCTTCAGCGACTTCCTCTCAGCAATCTTCTGGCAAAAACTCAGAAAGTAAATAAAACTGCTATGAACAGTCATTAAACTTTAAAATGTAGGTCGTGCCTCTCTTAGATAAAATTAACGCACACTCAACATGGGTGTTGTGCAAAGATAGGTTGTAATCCTGGCTAAAGGCTTGTCCAATTATATAAGTTGACCGATTAAGACACTCATTCATAATCATTGAAACGTGATCATGTTCGAATCTATTTTTCATGTTTTAAACTGTTTATGCAAAATCAAATTTATTTCACAAAGAAATTTATTTTCTAACACACAACAAATATGAATACAATTGGCTATTAAATATGTAAATACATATGTATGAATGTATATTTGTCTGTGTGTATGAATATATTTAATTTTAAAATTATGAATGTGAATATCATTGAATGAATGCTTTTATGAATTCATTTTCAATAATTTACAAAATTTATTGGCAAATAATTACTTCATCATCTAAGTTGACTGCAGCAGAAGCAGCTGAAGCAGCGGCAGCATTAGCTACGCAGCAACTTTATCACTTCCATACAAAACATGTACATACGTGTACAAATACTTGAATAAATCTTTCTGCTCTCTCTCTCTCTCTCTCTCTCTCTCTCTTTTACACACAGTGAGACTCTCATTGTTCTATGTTTTAATATCGCATATGTATATAAAATGAAACATATGATAGAAAGACATCTTTATATCGTGTATATGTGTGTGTACATTTTGTATATTAAAATCAAAATAAACAGACACTTTAAATTGAACAAAAACGTGACATGATGTTTCTTTTTTTCTATTACTCTCCCTCTCTCTCTCTCTCTCCTTTGTTATTGTATTGGTCATACGTGCAGAGAGTACTGTGTAAAATAAATTTCAAATATTAGTGCTATTATAACAACAACAAGAAAAAGAAAAAAATCGAAAACCGAAAAACAAAAACAAAAATTTTAAAATTAATATTCGTGCTCATTCGTACTCATTTTTTTAATTTGAAATTTTAAGTGTTTTAAGCATTTATTTGCAAACGTACACAAAACGTGTGAGTGTGTGCTCGTACGTGTGTTTGTAAAAACAAATGATGTCGTCAATGTGTGTCGCTCTCTTTATCATTACTCTCTGACTCCTAATGTTAAATACATACAATAGACTCTTGTATTAACGAGCTTATCTAAATGCGTTTTAGAGGCAATAAAAGTCTTTTTTTTTTGTTTTCTTTCTTTGTGAGTAAAATTTTTTATTTCTAATAAGTGTGTGTTTGTCTTGTTGTTGTTGTTGTTTTTTATATTTGTTTTTGTTTTAATCATATATTTTATTGTACGTGTAGTGTGTTGTGTTGTGTTTACTTTTAGCGGTTTATTCTCCGATTGAAATCTACTACTCACAATACAGAAGTAATGTGAAGTAGATTATGTGTGATGCACAGTGGATGCGAATGCAGAAAGTGCATGAATACGATATTTTTTTGCCAAGTAAATGGGATGGATAATGTTGTATCCACTGCATTTACTGTCTTCTAAGTGAACCGGGCATTGGTTGCTTGTCGTTTATGACAATGCACACTGGTTTTGCTATGTGTTGCCATTCTGTTAATGTTTATTGCAATACATTTTTCCAAAAATTTATGGGTTTTTCTTTGTTCGTTTTGGCAAGGTTAGGGATAGATGGAGTAAGTTGGCATACCTTACATTTGGGTCAACCTATTCTAATCATTTTTATTTCGACATATTTTTCCAAAAATTTATGGGTTTTTCTCTGTTAGTTCTGGCGAGCTAGGGGATAATTGAGGTAATCTGGTGGATCCTCCACTTGGGCCAGCATTTAGAGCCCATTGTATTATCACAATTAACTTAACCGAGTCTTCGTATTGCGGGAATCTGTATTTTAGAGAGGTCGGTCAAGGATTTCAAGAACAGAACACTGGCATACATATGAGGTGTAAGAAAGTCTCTTCCTTCTCCTCAGCTCTACAGTTCCTGTAGAAATCATTTGCCGGTGAAAGGCAGTCTTTTCCTTCTCCTCAGATCCACAATTCCTGCAGAAATGCTTTGCCGGAATGTCAAGTCATTTGGCATACCTATCAAATGCACAATGGCCCGTGGAAATTGTACGATGGTTGGCTATGCGATTTAAAGATTGAATTAAGTCGCTCCTATTTTCATGCAATTGTGCGATGTACTCTATTGCTGCCAACTGAGACAAGAGGAATAATTCAAATTGCCATGAAAAGTTTTTCAGAAATCTGTCATTCAGAATCGACTTTAAACTATAGTTCCCGCCACTTATGAATAAAATTAATACACACAACATAAGTGGTGTGAGAAGCTAGGTCGAATTCCTGCCTTAAGGTTTATAATGTAAGATATGTATGTATGGATGTTATGCAATAGGGTTATGGCCAGCTCATCAGTAATGTAATTTCCAAAGATATGTTTCTCCCCCGCAACCCATATAAGGGTTAGTTAGGGCTACAACCCGGTATGAAGGCAGCAATTCGAAGTCATACAATTTGGGTATGACTTCCCTCTTGTTTAGGGGTCGGAGACCATCTAAACTCCTTCAATGCGTTAAGAGTGTAACGCCACACCGTGCTGACACACTCCCTGCGATTTGGCTCTAAACCACAGCCACCACGTCGCTCCTACAAGGGGGCCTCACCATTGCCGGGCTGGGACGAATCCCTGGGGCTCCCGGCACCCGTGGTACCAGATTAAGACCTCTGGTCAGGCTTCGCAGCCAAGTAAGACCAGACTGCTGCCAGTTGAACTCCAAATACTTTCTGACTGGTAGTAGCACCCTTAGTCGCCTCTTACGACAAGTATGGTGATCACTGTGGTAGTATTCTCTTCCCGCTACCACATTGAAACTATGTTCATTAGGTGCTTAATCGTAGTCGGTCTATTCAAGTAAATCTAGATATTTTCAGAGAAAATCCAGCCATCCAACATGAATTCCCCGCTGGGAAGAAACAGCAGTGGTCAGACAGCCTATAAGAAACTAAAGCTTGATTGTAACCGATAAAGCTTGGTTCTATACTGCTTTCAATTTCGAATTAAACCGTGTGTTGAATAGGAAATTATTCAAATTTATTTGCAATTTTATTAGCGATTGGTGCCACTGTTCATTGTAATACATTCACTATTGGCCATATTTTATACACTATAACTCTCGCTCTCTCTCTCTTATATAAATGGCGTAATTAACCCTAAAAAGGCATATAATTTTAATTTTGTCTTTCGAAACATCTGAGATAATTCAGAATCCAAATAAAATTAAAAAAAATTTTGTTTTTGCAACTTTGAGAACATTACACAAGCCATTTTAAATTTCTATTGAAAATGTAGGGTGTCTACAAAAAAAAATTAAATTTTATTTAAAAAAAATAATAAAAATTTTAATTAAAAATTTCAAAATAAAATAAAAATATTAATTTATTAAATAATTATGATATTAATTAAAAATAAAAAAATAAAAAAATTAAAAATAAAATTAATTAATTTTTTTTTTATCAAAACATTAAAAAAAATTTAATAATCTTGTTTTTGTTTTTGTTTTAATTTTTTTTTTTTTTATTTCAATTTAACACTCATTTAAATCTACATAGGTATGGATGGATGTACATATGTACGTACATATGTATGTACATATGCATTTGTATAAGTGAGTGTAAGCGTGTGTATTTGTATTGGTATGCCAGTGTTTATATGAGCATTAGCAACTAACTAATCAAGTAAACTGGCTAGATTTTATGACTGTTTGACTGACTGACTGACTGAGTGAATATCAGTCAGACGCTAAAACTGACTAAAATGTTTGCTTTTGCCTTTGTGGTTGTGTTTCGTTTTTGTTGTTTTGTTTTTGGTTAAAAAAAAAAATTTTTTTTTTTGCTTGTCATTTTGACGTTTATGGCGTGTTTGTGTTTGTTATCAGCTGAACTGCTGCGCTGGCAGCAACGTCGTCTAATGGCTGGTTTTCTAGTGCCAATTTTTATATTGTCTTGTTTAGTGTGTGTTTTTTTTGCTGATGTTGTTGCTGTTGTTTTAGTAGTATTTCTATATTAAAAATATTTTTTTTTCATACACTTGCTATTGCTGTTTGTGACTTACAGAGAGTTGATTTTGTTTTTGTTATTGTATGTGTGTGTGTGTGTGTGTGTGTTTGCTTTTTCTTTGTTTGGTTTCGTGTTTTTTTTTTTTTCATTAACTCTTTGCCGCTGCTGAGGCTGCTGCTGCTCGTCTGCTTTTTAGTGCGGTTTTGGTACGCGCCGTCAACTCTTGTCTTAGTTTCCTCCCAAAGCTCACGCGGTTCTATTTTGTAATCATACAGAGATCGTCGTGTTTCATTTAAAATTTCATTTTCAAATTTTTATAAAACTTAAAAAAAAAAATTCGATTTTTTTTTCATTTTCATTTGGAAACAAACATACCTTTTTGGAGTGTGAAATCTATTAAGTTTTCATTTATAAAAAACGAAAAAGAAAAAAAGAAAAACCGCGCCAATATTAGAAAATTTAAAGAGATTTTCTGTAACAAAAATTTGTAAAAAAAAAAAAATCTGATAAAAATTCTTTAAAAAACACACACACAAAATGCGAACGTGTAAGTTAAACGTTTTACTTTAATAGTAATTAAAAAAAAAAATAATAATAATAATTTTATAAAATAATAAAAAAGAATAGAAATTTATTTTAATTAAAAAGAAAAAAAAGTTTTCAAAACTGTTGAGAAGCTCTCGATAAATTGAATTTGCCTTTCGATTAATTGCCATAAACTGTTAAAACAAGTGGACTTTTGACATTTAAATGAAAAGAAAACGAAGAAAAAAACCAATAATTTGTTTAAAATAAAATTTAAAAAAACAATAAAACATTGTTTAATTAGATGTTGTAACCACCACCCATTATTTTATAAATTAAATATTTTATATTGAAAAAAACTACTCCCAGATTACCTCAAAATAAAACTGACCTTGGCGTAGATTGAAATGAAAATAAAAATAAAAAAGAAAAATGAAAAAAAAAAACTAAAATGAAATAAAATAAAATACTTGATTACTGATCTATAAAAAAAAAAAATTATACCCGGAACTACTGAATACAATGATTATGACATAAAATTATTAAACAAAACAAGTTTTTTTTTTTGCACTTAAAAACATTAAAAAAAATTTTATTTTTTTTTTTTACATTTCAATTAAAAAAACTTTGCTCTTCTATAGTGCAAAAAGTTTCTAATGCATCATCTTTAAAAATAAACCTTTGCACTTGCAATACTTTGCACACTTTAAAAGAAGTTAACTTTCTAACTTTTTTGCTTTAAAAATGTTTAATTTCTGCTTCAACTTATTAGCTTTAAAAATGTTCATGACGTCTTTAGAAAATAAAAGCCTACTTTGCTTTCTTCATCAGGTTGTTACATCAGGCATGTTACCCCCTATACTATTCCATATGTTCCTGTTTTCGGTCTTTTATTGTCAGTTATGGATTCCAGGAAATCGAAGGTGTTTTTCAACTCAAACCTTCTATTCAACCTCTTCACCTACAGCATATGTATTTATTCAGAGTTTAAAATCATCTCTTAGGGCTTATTGTTATACATAAGTGTGCCATATCCAATTCATTATAGTCTTTGAGATGTTCACTCTACTTCATATTGAGCAAGCTAGATTGCAAAGCGTTTTATGGATGATAAAAACACTTGCTTTTCAAAATCCTTAATGAGTAGGTCTTTAGGTCTTTTTAGTTGAAGAATTTCTTGTACAAGTTAAAGTCCAAGTTCTTTGCAAAAATAGATTCAAAGTTATTCTTCATTTCTGTCCTAAGTCTGGTCTATATCGGCCTGCTTCCCTTTAAGGATTTAAAATTTTTTTTTCGCTTTGAAAAAAACGTCCTCTGTTTTTTTCATTTTTGTACTGAAAATATTTTTTAAGCTGCTTCTCAACTTCTCTTATATCAAAGACGGATGTTCAATTTCCTTTCCAAATTTATTTAAATTTCCAATGCAAGCCACTTTCAGATGCCGACATCATTTCCGTGCATACATTTCTAACACATTTTATTCTCAACATTTTGTTTGTTACTCTACAACAAGCGTTCATGGTCTTGGCTGGTTAATAGTTACATATATATTTTCTTGGTATACTCAATAAGAAAATCTGCTGTAAAATAAATTTCAAATCATATCTGGGGATTGTTTGGTTAGAAATGAAAATATACTGGAAAAGCTATTGCTACAGCACCATCCTGTGGACTCTTAATAATGTATGTTTGCATATAAGCTATGTAACGATCAGAGATTGGCAATAAGTATTCAAAAAGATGAGTAGAATCGATTCATACTCATAATTTATGATACTTATACGCATTCATTCTTATTTTAATATTATGAAAGCTCTACTTATATTCAAAGTTTGAAGCACTCATCATACTCGTACTTAACAACATGTATGATGTTGTTACTGATTTCGACTCTCCATAACTCAACATATACACATGAATCACAAAATAAGTATGATTGATTGTAAAATACTCATTAAAAGATTGTGTGTTTGATCTGCTTGCAGCTATGTATCTCCTTTTTTGCTTATGTGTCTTTTTTTCGTCTGTTGTAAATGCAACAACAACTAAGACTGTAAATTTTGATGAATGATTCAAGGAGCCGCTCGTATCATTTATAAGTATTAGACGAGTATTTTTCTAAATTTATGAATCTAAACGAGTAGACTTATGTATCAAACATATTTCGAATGGTATGAGTTTGATAGCAACGTTCTACTCATACTCATTGCAACGGTGATTGCAACCAAATCAACGTTGTAGTGAGTATGAATGAATCAGAGTACGTAGTTAAATTTTAATATTTCATGACTGCTTATGAGTAGTGAATAAACAATTTTCATTGCTGATCTCTTGTAACGATGGGTCTGAGCATGAAAATCCTAAAAAAGTAAAAGTTTTCCGCATAAAGAGAACAACAACACATTTATTGAAACGTAAAAACAAATTTTTTTAAATATATTTTTGTCAAAAAAAGAAACTTGTATTTTTGGTCTAAAAAGCATAAACAAGTTAAAGAAAAAAAAAACAAGCAACAACAACAAAAACATGTGAGAAATATTAACCTTGAAATTGAATTTGGAGTTGAAATAATTTCCATTATTTCTGTTATTATTTGCTCTCTATTCTACTATTCTTTGTTATTATTTAACTTTTCTTCTCTTATTTCTTTTTTTATTTTATTTTTTATTTTCTTTCATATTTGTTGTTATAATTTTTGGTTTTTATTTTTCCCATTCTTATTTCATTTTAATTCTGTTTTTTTGTGTGTAAAAATTTTTGTTCATGTTTTCTTAAGCAAATAATTTCTTATTTTTTTTTTAATTTAAAAATAAGAGAGAGAAGAACAATTGTTTAATGGTATGCGTAGCATATTATGTACATTTATTTATTTATTTATACATACATATTGTATATGTTTTGCTAAAATAATAATAATTAAGTTTTTGTGGTTGTTTTTCGTACTTAACTTTAATAATTAGTTTGTTGTTGCTGGGCTATTTATTTTAGCTTCTTATCTCTACTACTATTTTAAAACAAAAAACAGCAAAAAAACAAAATATATTTTAAACAGAAATATATTTTTTTTTTAAAAGCAATCACAACAGTAAAGTAATTGAAAAAAAATTTTGTTTTTTATTTTTTTGATGTAAAAATTTTTAAACATAATTTTATACTTAAAAAATATTCTTATGACGGCTGAAAAAGGAAATTAATTCGGTTGTTTTTTTTTATTTTTGCTGTTATATATTAATAATATATTATTAATTATTTTATATTAATTTTTAAAAAATAAATGAAACATTCCATGAAAAAGACAATAAATATTCACAATTCATATTAAAAACCTTTAAATTACAAGCAATTTTTCAATTTTATTCCACTGCTTCATAAAAAAACATTAAAAGCTTATCAGCAACTCTTTTAAATAACGGAAATTCCGTTATGTATTCTCTTGAATTAAACCCCCCTTTCATAACTAAAGAAATATTGTGTGAATATTTTTGCGACATTTTTACAATTTGAGGATAAACGTTCTCAATTTCATGGGATTTTCCTTCATGCATTTCTACAATTTGAGGATAAACGTTCTTTATTTAATGGGATTTTCCTTCATGCATTTCTACAATTTGAGGATAAACGTTTACGTTTCATAAGATTTTTGTTCATATGAAATAATTAAACTAAAACTCATGTAATTCAATTAATTTTCACTGGAGATAGTCGCTGGCGAACTTTTGGCATATAATAGTTCAAGAATTTTTTTTTTTAAATTTGTTAAGAACTAATTATTTTGCTACACAGTTTCTATACATAGAGTTAAAATTTATTAGTTCGTGGGCAAAATGTTATTATTTGGGCAATTCACACAACTTTGTATCGTGTATGCTGTATTGAATACATTTGTTTGTTTGTGAACGCTCAATGCTATGCTGTATTGTGTATTTCTTGGCATTCAAACAATTTGATAGGCCGAAATCAACACAACATACTTATGAAAACATATACACATTTTTTTCATTCACACAATTTGATAGCACGAAACTGATACAACTTTTAAAACCATATGGAAAAAATGTGTATAAGTGTATCGGATTTTTATATGAAAATTATCAACAACAATCATACACTGTTGTGTGTTCTTCCAACAATACAATGAATACAACGATACAACGGCTTGTGTGAATTGACCAATTAATTTACTTAATTTGCTATTGCAAAACCACAGTCAGGATTACAACCTAGCTTCTCACGCCACCCATGAAGTGTTTGTTAATAAGGAGCACGTATTGAAGAAATGTTTTTAATTCTCAGAGTTTTTTCTTGAATGTGTTGAGAGAAAGTCGGTAAAACATATGTTTTCAAATTTCATTCGAAATATAGGAACTATGATTTGAACCAAGGGCTTTCGTCTCATATGTCAACACACTACCTACTATGACAATAGCAAATTCCTCGTTAAGCTAATAAATAAAAATAAATCGTAAATCAAAATTTTTTACATTGTCGGCTTGCCTTGAAAATTCTTAAAAACGTCTACAAAAGTTCGAAATATTTGAGCTGGGTTTTGAACTAATAAATCAACACACTAGCTACTAGACTATGACAACTTCGTCGTTAGGCTAATAAATGGAAATAAATCGAAAATTCGTACATTGGCGGCTTCTTTTACAAGATCTTAAAGACTTCTACAAATAAGTCTCAAAAAACAAATGTAGTTTTCATAAACCTTTTACCAGTTATAATACGTTTTATCATAGGTTGTTAAGTATTGCTAAGCCTTAAGTCATGCTATAGTTTTTTTTATACCATTTTTTAATTTAAGAATTGTTCTAGCAACCTGTAAGGCTTTATGAATGCTTAAACTATCACTTTTCTCACCTAGTGATAATACAGTGTAACATAGGTTAATACGCCTTAAACCATGCTACAATTAATTACAAGTTATGTTAATTTTTTAAAATAAAATTTCCAAATTGTTTTAGAACTTCAAAATCAATAATTTGATAGATTTTAGAAAGCATTACATGATTTTTTATTAAATTGTTAGCCGTAAAGTATAGAATAATTGAATAATAATTGATAAGCCTTATGTTATACTGCAGTTTTTTTACAATTGATAAGGTTTTTAAATTGAAAAATAATTCTGCAACTAGAGCATTTATAAAATGTCAACAGTTAGAAAGTTTTAAATACTTTTTTTTAATAAATAATACTGCAATAGAATATACATACATACATACATAATTGACCATTACAACCCTTCAGTCAGGATTACGGCCTAGCTTCTCACACCACTCTTGTTGTGTACCTTAATTTTATACTTGAGTGGCGGGACCTACAGTTTAACGTCGACTCCGAACGACAGATTTTTGAGAAACTTTTTCATGGCAGGTTTATTTACTCTCAGAATTTTTGCCAGAAATCTGCTGAGAGGAAGCCGCCAAAGAAATATTTTTTTTTTCAATATTTCATTTGGATGTCTGGCCTGGGGCTCGAACCCGGCTTTACGTCTACTAAGACTAGACTACGGCGACTTCGAATAGAATATAAATTTATAAAAAAAAGAGTTACTTCGCCTTAGGTTATGCAACATTTTGTTGAATTTTATTGAAAATAATTGTTCTTCCAAAGATATAAAAAGTTTTAAACGGATTTATTTTTATTTTTCATCATGATTTTGATAAACATTTTATATAGAAAATAAATTAAAATAATTTGATTTCGGAGCAAATTAAAGAAGTTTTTACTTTCCCAAAATTGTTTTTTTTTTTTGCAACTTTTGTTTTTATGATTCATTAAAAGCTGTCAAACATAATTAATTGCTTGTATATTATCTTTAATTTTTTTTTGCTAAAAACAAATCATAAAAATATTTTTAAAATCAATAATAATTGCCGTTTGTGTCATAACTAACAAAATATAAAAAAAAAATTGTTAAATTTACTGCATAAAAATCATAAAAAATTAAAAAAAAAATGAATGAATTTATTGTTAAAAAAATGCTGTTTAAAAAAATAGCATTAAACACGCAACAAAACCTTTACCCCATATGCATGTACATATTTCTATGCACACACAGATTTTATTTACATTTTCAACAAAACAAAACCCACAATTTTATTTAAAAAAATTTTCATATTTTTTTTCCACTTTATTGGTAATTTTTCTATTTTTTTTTTTTTTTGTAATTTTTTTTTTATGAATTCGTGTCACTGTGTCGTGTGCTAAGCTGGTGTATTTATTTCGTTTGTTTTTATTTTATTTTTTCTAAACATCATCACGCAAATGTTTTTAACTCACTTACCCACCAAATGATCTATTGACTGGCCAAAGCCTTGCGTCCGTTTAAAGCTTTTGAAAAATCAATAAAAAAAAATTTCGTTTTCATTTTTCCAACAATAACGACAGTTGTTGCTGGATTTTCAATTTTAAATCAGAAAATTTATAAAATTTAGTTGAGTTTTTAAATTATTGCCACCACACATTGAATTGAATTTTTATTACAGAATTTAGTTCTGTGTTCTGTTTTTCCATTGCAAGACTCTATAAAATCAAACTCTATACTTTTACTAGACTTACTCTACTAAGTTGCCTGCAGCAATGTGGTTTACCATGAGCTTTATTATAGTGCGCTGTTGATTTAATTGAAAAATCACTTGTTTTTCATTTTCGTTCGTTTTTAATTTAATTTGATTTTTTTTTTTCAATTGTTTTAAGCCTTTAGTAGACAACCAACGACAACCCCGAATCTGTTGAGAAAAACAAGCAAAAAAAAAACGCAACTTCTAATACAATATTTCAATATTAACAAGAGGGGATTAATGTAAAGCTTAAGTTTTATTCATGGCAATCATATGATGATGGTTTTTTAATTACAAGTTCAAGTTCAACGAAATAAATTTGATTTAAAACAATTTTAAATACAAAATATTCGTACTGCACAAAAAATTGCACTTATTAATGGCATAAAGTCAAACGCGTTATTTAAATTAGCGATTTATTTCGGACATTAGAAGGATGACTATTTACCGAGTTTATTATTATTATTATTTATTATTATTATTATTTATTATTATTATTATTTATTAAAGAAGAATAAATCTATTACAGTATTGCTTAGCAATTGTTATTAACATTTAAATTGGAATAATCTATTTTTAACTAGTTTAACAAATTACATTAAAAAAATTAATTAAAAAAATGAATTAAAAAAAAAGAAACTTAATATCTAAGAAAATAAAACAAAATTTAAGTAAGGAAAGGGAAAATATCATAATAATGTTAAAAATAAAAATAACAAGAATATCACAGACTGTGATTCACAGTTATAATAAGTCTAAGGGGAAAAAAAACATTTACAAAGTTAGAGAAAATTATCTATGCAAAGTGCTTGAAAATGGCATTTTTAAAATGGGTTGCATTATAGATTTTTTGTATTTGAGGGGGAAGTTGGCTCCAAAGACGGATAGAGTGAATGAAAAAGTGTTGTTGAGAGATGGCCTTGCTATATTTCATAGAATTTATCTTGTTCCCTCTATTTGACCTAGAAAATACTAGTCTCTCATATAAATAAGGTGGCTGTCGACTATATACTAATTTGTACAGGAACAGCAGAGTTCGGCAATTCATTAAGTTGTCAAATGTGACATTATAAATTAGTCGGGCGAAATGCGATATACTCCTATTTCTCCTAATGCCAAAGATATATCGTGTTATAGCGTTGTAAGTTACGTTAAGTCTTCGTCTACTAACTGCATCGCAGCTAGCAAACAGCTCACATCCGTACTTAAGAGTCGGTAGTAAATATGTCTTCGCCAATAGCATTCGAATATTAGTTGGTGTAAAATACTGTGACATCCAGAGATTTCGAAGCATCGCAAAAGTTTTTCCACAGTTCATTTTGACGTGATCCGACCAATTTAGTTCCCTATTCAGAGTCACACCGAGATTTTTAGCTGTTCCAACAAAGCCTATATTTGATCCATTAATTTGAATCGGTGGCAGATATGCGATCAAGTTCTCAGGTGCTCCTATCAGTAACGCCATTGATTTGTCGGGATTTATACTCAGACCATTTGCAGATGCCCATAAATAAATCCGATTCAAATCCTGGTTTATCAAACCTATGCAGTAGGGGGCATCACTAGCATTACAACTTGTGTATAACTGCACGTAAGACAGTTAGTTAAAAGCTGAGTTTGGTGATTGTTAGAATTTTATCCATGGTGTACAGTTTCATTTGACGCTCAGTGTATATACTGTGCACCTTTATTGCGACTAGTTGACACGTACATTAACGTTTTTTTCCTCTCATTTGTAAATTAATTGTTAATTATCGATTATAATTTATTTGATTAGGGATTTAAAATATTTTTTTATTTCACTTCTTCAAAGAAATTGAAGTCTTTTGCTTCAAAAAAAAAAAATATTTTTTTTTTTTGAAAAGAAAATCAAACTTGTACGATTGTGTACAATTAAATTGTTTCTAATTTTATATGATTAACCCCTAGTTAAGGTTTTATGGATAAATTTCAAATATTTTGTGTGCCACCTAGTTTGCCTTTGTAGTGAATAATACCGCAAATTACACAACTTTTGTCCAATTTTGGCCTAAAACAAACGTTTTTAAAAAGTTTTACATTTTCGGTTACCTACCAATGCCATCCACCATAAATAATTTAAATTTAATCAATTATTAATAAAGTTTTATAATAATTTTTTTTTTGTTTTTTATTTATTTGCTATTTTGTTGCTATTGTTTTAAAAGCGTAGCTTAAATTTCTATTAATAAGCAGCAACAATTTACACAGAGATTTACACAATTTTTTTTTTTTGATGGGGAATTTTAAAAAAGATTTGGGATTTTAATTTTAAGGGTGTATGTATATACACACATATGTGTACGAGCTTAAAGTCTTAATTAATACAAAGATGAGCTAATTTTAATTTAAAAAAAACACCAAATGCTTATACGCTTTAAACTGGCATTTAAACCATGTTTTTTGTGTGATTGTTATTGTGGTCAATACAATCGAAACAAAATGTGTACAAAATCAGGTTTAATCAGGGGGAAACAAAATCAGAAAAAAATTAACGTATATATCTGTGAACGAACAACACCAATGATATAAATTTATAAAAAAAAACACAAATTTACAAACTTATAAAACAGAAACTGGTATTTTATGTAAATTTAACAAAAAAAAAAAATTTTTAAATTTTTTTTTTTGTTTTTTTCTAATTTAGAAAATGAAATGTTAATTTCAAACAAAAGAGATGATCAATACAATACTTAACATACATACAAGCACATGTATTATAACACTACTGCGTTGTCTATTAGAAAACGAAAATCATTTAAAAAAAATTACGCAATTTATTGGTAGTTTTTTGTTTTTAATGACTGACTAACCAACAGACTAACTAACTGTCTGATTGCCGATCTCTAATATTGTAATTCAATATTGAAAAGTGTCACAATCTTTAATGTTTAACTACAAAAAAAAATGTTAAACATTAAATCAAACATGAAAAATTTAAAACTTTAAAAAAGAAACGTTTATTTTATACGATATTTTTTTTTTTTAACCTTAACAAAACCTTGAAATTTTTAAAGTTTTTTTTTTTTTGATTTCAAACAAATTCAATGTCAATTATAAACAATCAAGGGCTTGTTAAAGAAAGTTTTCTTCAATTGTTTAGCTCTACATACATATGTATGTAATCAGAGATCAGTAACGAATCGTTTTTCGCTACTCATAAGCACTCATGAAATTTTGAATATAAGTGAGTCAACAATATTAAAATTTAACTATGTACTCTGATTTATTTGTACTCACAACAACATTGATTTATAAGTATAGGTTGCAATGGGCATGAGTGCAACGTTGCTTTCAAACTCATACCATATTGAAATATGTTTGATTCATAACCAAGCCTACTCATTTAGATTCATAACTTTAGAAAAATACTTATAATACCTATAAATGATTCGATTGACTCCTCGAATCATTCGTCAAAATTTACAATCCTAGTTGTTGTTGCATTTACAAAAAAAAAAACCGACACATAAGCAAAAAAGTAGAGAGCAGCAAGCGGAGCAAACACACAGCCTTTTAGTGAGTATTTTAGTGTTCTTACGCGAATCATACTTATTTTGTGATTCGTGTGTATATGTGGAGAAGTCGCCGTAGTCTAGTAGGTAGTGTGTTCACTTATTAGACGTAAAGCCCGGTTTCGAGCCCCAGGCCAGACATCAAAACGAAATATGAAAAAAAAAATATTTCTTCGGCGACTTCCTCTCATCAGATTTCTGGCAAAAACTCTGAGAGTAAATAAACCTGCCCTGAAAAAGTTTCTCAAAATCTGTCGTTCGGAGTCGACTTTAAACTGTAGGTCTCGCCACTCAAGTATAAAATTAACGCACACAACACGAGTGATGTGAGAAGCTAGGCCATAATCCTGACTGAAGGGTTTTAATGGCCAATTATGTATGTATGTATGTATGTGTATATGTTGAGTTATGGAGAGTCGGAATCAGTAACAACATCATACGTGTTATTGAGTATGAATATGATGAGTACTTCAAACTTTGAATATGAGTAAAGGTTCCATGATATTAAAATAAATATGAATGCCTATAAGTATCAGAAATTATAAGTATGAATCGATTCTATTCAGTATTTTGAATACTCACTGCTGATCTCTGCTATGTAAGTAACAACAGCATACCAATGCTTACCAAGTCTTTTGATTATTCCGACAATTGTATTCATTTATAGCGATTTATTATTGAAAAATTTAAAAATTTTTTTACTTGTAAATTTTTTTGTTTTTGTTTTTGTTGTTGTGCTTCTCTATTACAACTATTTGTGTTTTTGTTTTTTTCTTCTTCTTCTTTTTTGTTTTTCTGTACAATCAAAAATTTGTTTGTTTATAATTTTAAACTTTATAATGAGTATGTTTGTGTCTCTGTACGTACATATGTTCGTTTCTTCACTGTGTATAGATTTGAAAAGTATTTTTTGTTTGTTTTTGTTTTGTGTTTGAATTTTCATGTTATTCAAGGTTAAACTCTGAAGTATGTTTTTGATATATTAAAACAAATCTAAGCTTATGCTTTAGTTTCAAATATAAAATTGAAAGAAGAATAAAAAAATAAGACAAAATAGTTGAAATTTAATGTAAAAAAACACAAAGACAGTGGGTCAAAACACACACTCTCAATTGAAGCTATTGTTTCCTAAAACCTGCTTTAAAAAAAACACGCAAAGCGTTCTAAGGCCTTTCAACTTTTCTAATTTGAAATCAAATTTTCATGCCAAAATCCTAGGCGTAGTTAATCTGAATCTCCCTATTAATTAACTACACGATACCCGTAACTGATTTCGATGCTGGTTTTATGATAAAAATACCGGAGAGACTTGGAGTTGGTCGCGGCATCATCTCAATCACAGTAGCCATGCTTACAGGTCACTGTGTTATGGGTAGACACGCGGAGAGAATTCGGCTCCTATTTAACGACTTCTGCCGTGGGTGCAGATCCTCTGAAGAGGACGAGACTGTTGCTGACTTTCTTTGTCAATGCCCATTTCTTGCGAGGTGCAGATATAGGTTATTTGGCTCTCCGACACTTGTCAGCTTGACGGAGCTATCGTCCATTGATATCAAGGATATAGCCTCGTTTATCAAACTTTCTGGCTGGTTTTTCAGCGCGGGGTAGTCGTGTTTTGGATCTGCAGATCTCGCGCTGACCGACCTCTCCCTCTTGGATTCGGGGGTACTTGGTCAGCGCAGGAACTGCATTCACCTGTGGCGTCACTACAGGCCGCTATGCGTGCTCAATTGAGCTTCTGGTATGAAGCTACCACCCTAACCCAACCTAACCTCTACTACGACACCTACAACTACCACTCTCAGGTGTTGAAACAAGTTGGCAAGTTAGGATTATTCAGAACAGTTACAATCTTAATCCTTTAAGTCATTTGAAAATTTGTTGAAAGTCAATTTCGGATTCATTATGATCATAACAACCAATCCACTACTGTGCAAAAGAATTGGCAACATTGTAAAGAAATTTTAAAAGACTAAAATCGTTCCAGATGTTGTGAAAATATTCTTGGGGGAAAATCCAAATTCATCGAATCCACCGCCTTCTCCGGAATTGTACCTATCTTACGCCTTATTATGGTGCATTTTATATTTTGTTTTACATAAATTCATATACCAATCAAAGTCGGTTCATCATTTACAACGTCTTACATATGTATGTTACTCACTCGGTGAGAAATAAACAACAAACGGCATACGCGGTGGAAAAAACATGTCGTTGCGGAGCTCATTCTTGATTCACCAGGCACTTAGAGATAGATCTTGCAAAAAAATGTTCCCACAAAAAACCTTCAAGACAGCTGCATCTGTGCTTAAAACTGTACATGCTGCTGCGTCACAAATAAATAGGGGAAATGAGCGACCTGTATAGCAACGTCGAGGCATTTTTGGGAATTTGGAGACTTTCAACAAAAGATTTTGACAACAAAAGTTTATGAGTAGAACATATTTAAAGAAAATTGGTGGAAGAAAATAAAAATTCAGTCAAACTCCTCTTTTACATAAATAATTGACCATTACAACCCTTCAGTCAGGATTACGGCCTAGCTTCACACACCACTCTTGTTGTGTACCTTAATTTTCTACTTGAGTAGCGGGACCTACAGTTTAACGTCGACTCCGAACGATAGATTTTTGAGAAACTTTTTCATGGCAGGTTTATTTACTCTCAGAGTTTTTGCCAGAAATCTGATGAGAGGGAGTCGCCGAAGAAATATTTTCTTTTCATATTTCGTTTTGATATCTGGCCTGGGGCTCGAACCCTTGCTTTATGTCTAATAAGCGAACACACTACCTACTAGACTACGGCGAACTCCTCTTTTATTCTTTGTATTAAATTTTTTCTGCCTTACAAACCACTGTGCCTTGCATTGTATACTTTTTGGTTTTATTGTTTTTACAACAACTACAAGAAAGAGAAAAAGGCAAGCAAAGAATCAACTCGTATTTATTATTATTATTATTTTGCCCACATTAAATTTGAATTTTAAACAAAAAACAAAAACAAAACATATAAAATTACTGATATGCCCATGCATGCCTGCTGCCTGCCATGTGATTTCTGTGACGAATTGACTTGACTTGGCTTGACTATTTCATTTTTCTTTCAATTCTTTTTATTTTTTTTTATTTTTACCACAAACTATTTCAGTTTTTAAAAACAGAATTGCCTGCCTGCCAGCCACTTGATCTCGAAATACTTTTTTTTTTGTACCGATTGTTGTTGTTGTTGGTTTGTTTTAAAAATATTTTTGCTGATACAATTAAATTCTAAGTAGAGTAGCCTCTATGCGAAATTAAAGGACTTTTAAAAAGGGGAACCGTTTTTTTTTTACAAATATGTAGCGGGGATTTGTTTTTTGTTTACAATTTTATTTAAAATTCTATTTTTTTATTATTATTTTTAACAATCTTTCTGATTTAATTTTTGTTTATTTTTTTAATTATTGTTTTTAACCACGTTTTTAATCACTTTTTTTTTTGTTTATTAAGCGGTTTAGTTTTTTGATTTTTTTTTTTACCTCATTTATGACATTGAACCAGTTAAAGTTTTGGTTACTGTTACAATTTCTTGTTTTTTTTAATTTTTTTATTTTGTTTTTTTTCGGGGTTTTATTTTTTGTTGTTTAATTATTGTGTTTAGTTTTTTAATAATTTAATTGTTGATGTGATTTATTTTTAATGGTCATTGACAATTCATTGTTAAACAAAAGTAGATTGTTTTTGTAACAAAATATTTTTTGTTTTTTTTACATTTGAATAATTATTTTAATAACCGGAAATGTTAACATTGTTTTGCTCTAAAATGTAATGTAAATATCGAACTTTATTTGAAATTATTCTAATGGCTCCTCTGCTTTATAAAAAATTAAAAAAAAAAAAATTAAAAAAAAAAATAAACTGACTGCCTCCAGATTAGTAGATCTTTTTAAGTTACATAGTTATCAACTATTTTTTTAAAAATTTTCGGACGATAACTTACATACATTCATAATTAGTAATTACAACTCTTCAGTCAGGATTACAACCTAGCTTCTCACATGACAGCATGCTGTGTGTATGTTAATTTTATATAGTATGAGCGGCGACACCTACAGTCTAAAGTCGACTCCGAACGACTGATTTTTTGAGAAACTTTTCATGGCAATTTTATTTACACTCAGAGTTTTTTACCATAAATCTGCTGAGAGGCCTTTACGTCTAATAAACCAGCACACTACCTACTATAGTACGACTACTTCATAACTTGATACTATATACTATGTACTACTTTTTCTGAAAATTTCGTATGTAAAAAAGGCCAGCAGAAGGCATTTATCACCCTTTTAGTCAAGATTACAACCTAACTTCTCACACCACACATGTTGCGGCGGCATGAGTGTCGTAGAAATTATAGTTTAACTACGAAAACGAACTACAGATTTGGTGATAAACTTCATGGCAATTGTATTCTTCTCTCGGAGTTTTTGTCAAAAGACTGCTGAGGAGAAGTTGCCGAAGAAATATTTTTTTTTCTGTACTTCGTTTTGTCCGCAATATCGGAGTTGGGGGTTGAACTCATATAACAGGCTAACATACGACCTACTACTTTAACTACAGGCCAAAAAAAATGCTTTATTAAACGCTTTAAATTGACGGGAATATTGCTGTCACAATCATTTTTAAGAAAAATACCTTTCAATGATACCTCACGACCAGAATGGAAACCAAGCAGCCGCTTTTGAGGTTGCCATGAGCTTTTCTACAATCACTTCTGGGTTCCGGAACCTGAGTTGCAAGTTGTTTTAACAGTTGTTTGTTAAAAAAAACGCTGAGTGAGAAATGAGCCTAATTGCTGAACAAAATTTTATTAAAAACAATCTGCATTGAAAGCCTGTTGTTTTAGCATCCAGCCAACATATGTATCTAGAGCGTGGTGAAAGATCTGTCTCCTTTAATTGTCGTGTAAATTGCAAGGAGACGTAAATCCAAATGCAACTTACGCTATAAAGAGGCATAGAATGGGCTCATTTAGTGAGAATGCAAGGGTGTCGACACATTCTGACTATCAACCACACTTCCTCCAATTGAGGCAATATTTTCAGCACTATGTGCATTGAGATAATGCACAAGCCTAGCCTCATCTGTAATGCTTCCATTATGTTTAAATATATTTGTAATCTTTCCATTTCCTTTATTAGGAGATTGATTATGATGACAATAATCACGATGCTTTACGGACAGTTTTTTAAGACAGATTTTTAAAAAATTGTTAGGTCTTCTTCTCTTGTTGGATTGCATATCCATATTATTGAATGGAAATCGTTTACCGGCTAATTGACATTTCAGATATTACATATGTACATAATTTGGTCATGGTCAATCCTTCAGGTAGCATTAGGACCTAGTTCCTCATGCCGCTTATGTAGTGTGTGTTAATTTTTTACATGAGTGGTGGTATGTACAGATTACAGTCGACTCCAAGCAACAGATTTTTGAGAAACTTTACGGCAACTTTATTTACTCTCAGGGTTTTTGCCAGAAATCTGCTATGAGGAAGTCGCTGAAGAAATATTTTTTCAGATTTTGTTTAATACGAAATTTCTGCCCTGGGTGTTCGAACCACGGCCACACGTCTAATAAGCCAACACACTACCTACTAGACGACAACAACTAATGCAGATATTATTTAAATTTGTTATGAAATAATTAAATTGATAACGCTATACATATTTAAATATTATTTTTTTTTAATTGTTGCCTTTAGAAACACTATGTAATACCCCCCTTGAAATATAAATCTACAAAAAAAGTGTACAAATTTCCAAACAATCTCCTGAATAACGCTTTAATACAATAGAAATGTAAAAACTCGTAAAAAAAGAAAGAAAACGTATGTATTTATATACATATTCAATTAATGAATTCATTGAATGATCTAATGCCAAGCCGCCATGATCAGATCGATATCAAAATCAAAGTAACACCAGTTAAGTTAAGTTGTCGTCATCATCAGCAGTATGTTATCGTTTAGTAAACAACTAAATTTTCGAAAAAAAAACACAAATTAACTTCATAACCTAAAAGTGAATGAATGTCATAAAAAATAAAGCGAAAACACAATAACAAAAAAAATCTCACATAAAAACTTAAAAAAACGAAAATTAAATAAAATCATCGAGATGATCTAACAGAAGAAAAAAAAAACATGTACTAAACAAATAAACGAATAAATGAATGAATTAATGATTGACTCAATGAATGAATGATATAAATGACAACATGATAATGTTACTGGGCAAATACATACACACATACACAAAGACAGGCAGGCAGTAAGGCAGGCAGGCAAAATAAGTTAGAGAAACTAAAAAAGATAACAAACACGATAACGATGACAATGATGATGATGATGATGATGATTTTTGTCTCATCAATACTTACTTACATGCTTATGGTATATACTTATATTCCCCCCAATACATGCATACGAATACATCGAAACTTCACTTGACTCTCTTTAAATATTTGCAGAGAGACACACACTTTTACACAAACATACACATATTGAAATAACAAACATTAGCCAACACGGAAAAGGAGGAAAACAAAAGAGAGAAAGAGAAATAAATATAGAAAAAAAAACAAAAACAAAATCAAACATCATCAATATTAAAGCAAATTCACATACACTTACACTGGCATATAGAATTACTCTCTTGTTGTGATAAAAAAAAAAAAAAATTAAAAATAAAAAACAAGAATAAGAATAATTGCCCATAGAAATTAACCTGTTAAAAGCCGCAACTTCAGCTTGGGGTTTTCCATACAAAAAAAAATAAACTTTTTATTGAATCTTTTTTCCATAAAATACTATGTATGCCGCGTTCCCTAAAGGCATAAATTCAAATAATGCGCTGTAGTAGTAGTAGTGTACAGTAGTGGAGTGTTGTTTTCGTCGCCTGTTTGTTATTTAAAGTAGTCGTCGTTTTTGTTTTATTTTCTGTGCGTGTGACTCTGTAATGGATTTTGGCAGGAGTTCGTATTTAATAGGCTTAAAGAACATATTTTTCGTGTAAATAAATAATAAAAATGTTTGTTATTGAAAATTAAATAAAAGAAACGAAAGAACATTTAAAATAATCGCATTTTAGTTTAGAAACGAAAATAATTTTAAAGGCTTTATTGAAAATTTTTGTAACGGGTGAGACATATTTTTGTGCTAGTTTTCTATAGAATGAGCAAAATTTCTAATATTTCAAAGCTAGAAAATCTATTAACCCTTGCATTAGTTTTGGTATTAGCTTGTAACGGGTGAGACATATTTTTGTGCTAGTTTTCTATATGATGGGCAAAATTTCTAATATTTTAAAGCTAGAAAATCTATTAACACTTGCATTAGTTTTAGTATTATCTTGTAACGGGTGTGACATATTTAAAGTCATTTGGTTTAGTGTACAACCTTCAAATTTTCCAATTAATTTATGATTTCGTTTTATTTGAAATATACGTGTAACGGGTGTGACATTTATTTATAATTTCATTAATTACTTATGATTTTGAATTTAATTGTAATAGATGCGAGTTATTTTGTTACAATTTACATCGCCTTCTTGATATTAAACAATTTGAAATATGCTTATAATATATTTTTTCTTTTCTATTAATTTTTCTTATATATTCAATCTTCTGGATTTATGTCCAATATCGTTAAATTTAGATTATTTGCTTGTAACGGGTGTGACTATACCAATTTTTTTTTTCTTATTTCTGTTGTAGTATATATGATTTTCTTAAATAATGAAGAAGAAGTTTTTATTCTTTTATAATCAGAACTATTTGTAACGGGCGTGAGAAATTTATATTATTTCCTTAATGTACTGAATTTATTTAGCTTCTCAGATTTTGATGAATGTTACTAATATGTTTTAATATTAAAATTTACTTGTAACGGGCGTGACAAAAATTTACTTTTGTGGCACAAATCTTTTGTGTAAATATGTCTTAATATTTAAAATATTGTTTGTTATTATTTTTAAAATTTGCTTGCAACGGGCATGACACTATTTTTGTAGAGAATTTCATTAAGGAACTGAATTTCCAATATTTACAAATTTTGTAATTTCAATAGTTGGCATTTGTTTAATACAATTGAAATTTGATTGCATAAAATTTGTTGTTTTCAAACGTGGCGGTGTAACGGATGTGACAAACAAATTTTTTTCCCAGAAAAATTTTATATTGTAGAGTTTTCTTAAAATATATTAATTTAGCTTTTCATAATTTAGTAACGGGTATGACATATTACATAACGGGTGTGACATGATGGTTATCCTGTGTGAAATTGTTTATCACAATTAGTGCATTAGTAATTGTTTTCAATAAAGAATTTAATTAAAAAACATTATTTTATTAATTATATAGGTAACTGCCGATATTTTATTAGAACTTTTAAATGTTTATATATTCGGCATAGAATTTATTACTTATCTATCTTGACAGAATTTTAATTAAATGTTATCATGTTGTAAAGTAAAAAAGGTGAAGTAAAATTTAAAGAAAATTTGTTCAAATTGTTTTCTTTTTCACCTTAAACTATTGATACTGATATGAAAGTTATTACAACAAAACAAAATAATTTTTTTCTGAATGGTTGAGTTATGTTTGGGGGGTTCATAGTTTTTTTACACTCAATAATGGCCTTTTTATGGTCTAATAGTTCCAATTATAAATAAATTTATTCCAAAAACCTTTATAAATTAAATATAAATACAAAACATTTTTAATTGTTTTATTTTGTTTTGTTAATATTTTAATACATAATTATAAATTTAAATAGAGTAGAATAGATTATTATCGATAATGAGGTTTGTTTGTGACGGTGACTGTGACTGTGCCAATGATGAATGATGAAATTCTCGATTTAATAAATTATTTCTAAAACCAATAAAATTATGGAATTTATCAATTCAAAAAAAGTTTCAAGCAACATGTTCTCAAAAATGTTGCCGATTTAAAAAACCCCCTTTTCAGATATAACAATAAAAAATGAAATTTAAAAAAGAAAACAAATACCACAACAAATATTGGTTTTACATGCTAAGTTGTATTGATTTCTGCTACTATTTCTGCTGCCTCCAAAATACAACGATGGGTGCTATTTTTGTTGGTGACTGAATTGCAAAAACAATTAAATTAGTTGTTGTTGTAGCTTAAACGGAAGAAGAACTATTAAATACATCTAAAAAATTAAAAAATTTTTCTAAAATAAATTTTTAATTTTTTAGAAAGTAAAACAAGACAAAAAAATATTCTTAAACTTGTTAAGAAAACAATACGTAAATATTTTATAAATCATTTGATTTTTTATTAAAAAAAGTGTATTTGTTACAAAAAAAGAATAACAATTAAAGCACATCTCATTAGCATTTAGAGTGGTTAGGTTATCAATTGAACGTATTTTAGAATATTCTGAAAGTAGTTTTTCTATATATATAATTTGATGACGAAAAATTAATGTGAAATGTATAAAGTAATCGGAACTAAAAGAAGTTAAAAGAAAAAGTTTAATGAAAAAAAAAAAAAAACTGATTAAAAATTGGTGAAAGGAAGGATTTCGAACTATTTTTAATAATTTCAAGCATTCGTATAAATAAACACGATATATTTAAGACGCTATAAGTAATAAGATCTGCAATGTTAGAATTTTTTTTTGCAACGGGTGTGACAAAAAAATCACACGTAAAGGGCGTGACATATGTGTTCTATGAGCGTTTGAGAAACAAATTATTTTTATAAGTAATTTACTTTATTTTTCCTACAATATCTTAATTTTTTTTTAGTTCATCTCTTCATAGCTTTTTAAAAATGTTTTTTGGGGATAGATATGTAACGGGAGTGACAAGAATTTTTTAGTTTAGTTTTAGAAGTCGTTAAAACAAGATTTGTTTCTTGGAGAAACTTGAGTTTATAATGAGTGTGATGAAAACATGTAACGGGTGTGACAGTGTATGTTCATTAATGTTGAATACAATTTTGTTTTTAATATTTTAGTTTTCTTCAATTTGAATGACTGAAATCTCATATTTTTAAACCCATTTTGATTACAGAACTTACACCTGGAAAATAGTTACGTAGCGGGAGTGACAATAAAAAAAATTTATTTTGATAACTGATACAAATGTATTCTAAATAGGTAAAGTTTTGTTTTCATACCTATGAACCCGGTGTAACAAAGGCTTGTAATGGGCGTTTAATAAGTTTTATTTTGTAAAATTTTCTTTAAAAATTTCAGTTTTTTGTTCAATTGATTTATTTATTCCTCTTTAAAAACGTCGTACTCTTATGCTTAGTAAGATATGTAAAACCCCCTGAGTAAGGCAGATATGTAACGGATGTGACAATTTTTTGTTGTAATTGTTTTGAAATATGTAGATATATGCAAAGGGTGTGAGCATATAAAAGGCATATTAAATAAAATCTTTCTTGTAATTTTTTATTATAAAATTTTCTTGAAATTCGAAAGGTTTTGTTTTTTAAAATTGGCATATTTTTAAGCAATATGTCACGTAGGTATGTAACGGGTATGGCATTAATTATTTCTCTTTAAATTAAAAAATTAATATGTAGTACTTATATTAGTTTTTAAAAGGCAGAATGTGATGAAAGCCTGTAACGGGTGTGACAGCGATTATTATTTATTTTTATAAACTCTTTCATATTTTCATCAAATTTTTTATGCAACTTTACGAAGAGTTACATTTTTTAAAGTAACATTTTTTAAAGTAACGGGTGTGACAAATTTTAATTTAATTTAAATACTAACACAGTATTTAAAATTTTTTTTTCAAATTTCACATTTATTAGGCTCTTTCTTATTCTTTTAAACAGAAGAAGGATACAAAAATCTAAATATTTTATAGTATTATTAGACAGCGTTGCCATTAGGAATAGAAAACATAGATTTAAGAAATTAAAACTGAGGAAAAGTATTGAACAAGAGATTATATTTATGAATAAAATCAGTTTTAAACAATTTTAAAGGCTTAAATATATATTTTATTGGAAAATAAATTGTATTTTAATAAAGCTTAGTAATTTAACAGAGAAAGTCCATTTAATTAAAATATTTTATAATTTTTTTAAAGGATTAATGCCTTTATAAACCACAGAATCTATTCAATTAATTTTATCGCTTTTTTAGGGTTTTTTTTTGTGTTGAACAGTTTTGAAAACTTTTTTTGCTATACAAAAAAAAAAACAAAAATATTCTACAAAATCTACTATCTTTCATACTTATTTGTTTGTTTTTCTTATTGTATTTTTAATCTAGAAACATTCCCACAAATGTATTAATTTAAACAGAACATTTAAAAAAATAAATGCAAAACAAAACAAAACTAATTAAACTTAAATTTAATAAAATAAATTAAAATTAAATTTAAATAAACAAAAATAAAAGCAAAAAAAAAAACTTTAAAAACTCATTAAAAACTCTAGAAACAAATATAAAGGAAATGTTGTGATATTAAAATAAATTCCTAGAAAAATATAACGTCGTTAATATTTTACTACAATCGATAACAAATTAATTAAAACGAGATAAAAACAAAATATTCAACAGAAATATAATAAAAAAAAAAAAAATAAAAACGAAATAATATTTTCGTTTTTTAAAGAAAATAAAATAAAATAAAACAAAAACCAAGGATCTCTTTTTACTTTATCTACCTACACCACTCATCTTTAGCTAATACAATAAAGAGAAAACAAAGAAAATCTCCATAAAGGATTCTCTCTATCTCTTAAGCATCGAAACATTAGTTATTCATTGAAATCAAAAGGAAAAACGCTGTTAAAGAGCTGCTAAGTATACCAGGAGTCTTATAAATAAAGTGCTATTGAGACAACAGGAAAATACGGTAATTGTTGTTGTTCTTTTCTTTGTTTAATGTTTAATCTCTCTAGAGAGTAAATGTCAATGCAACACAATAAAAATCATCAAAAACTTACATAAAAGCCATCATATAATAAAAATCTATCGTTCGTTTAAATGTCTGTAAATCAAATGCAAAAAAATAAACCAGAAAGAAACTCAATTTAATGGATGTTGTGTGGTGTAATCATTGAAATTAATTTCTAAACACATTGTTTTTATTATTATTATTGTTTCTGTTTCTGTTTTTGTTTTAAAATAAGAATTTATTTCCATCATCAAACATACATCAAAAAAAAAAAAAAGAAATTATATCAATCAGCATACGTACATACATACATGTAATGTATATCGAATGAAAGCTAAACGTTAAACGCCTCATCAATTTATCAATTCATCAATATTGATTATAAACAAAAAACGTATACATACATAAAGCTGTTTAAGGGTTTTGTAACACTTCAAATTCAAATCATCATCTAAAGCACTTGAAATCGAAAAGATTGAATTTTGAAAAGATTTTAAATCTCAAAAAACAATATAATTGCTGCTGCTGTTGCTATTATACATAATATCTCTCTATCTCTACATATATATATATATATATAAATATTTATCAAATATACTTTATATATATCAAATTAATTCATATTGTCGTTGTTGTTGTTGTCGCCTACTTAATAACAATATTATAATAATAATAATATTCAACATAAAATAATAATACCACCACCACACCACTCTACTACTTACTACCTACCACCACCACCACCAAATTCAAAATAAAAAAAAAAAAAATTATTCAACCCACCACAATATAAATCTCAGGTATTTGAATAATAAAACAAAAACAAAAAAAAAATTATTATCAGTTTCACTTCTCTCTCAAATAACTCTTTTTTTTTAAATAACGTTTGTACAACGCCACAGAAAATCTTTCAAAAACACTTCATCATTAACTTGAAAAAAAAAAAAATAATAAAAATTCTTGTCATCAACATTGTTTATAAACAATAATCGTCTCAACATTTATTCAAGCAACACTCAGTATAAAACAATTTAATCAAAATCAAAATCAATTTTCTAAAATTAACTAATTCTTTTTTATCTTTCTTTTTTATGTTAAAAAAAAAAAAAAACAAAAATCTTAAAAAACAAAACCAAAATAACTTTTTTCAAATTGGCCTAAAAATTACAAACAAAAAAAAAAAAACAAAAAAAAAATCAAACTAATTAAAGACTAAAAACCAAGTTGATTCAATTGCTAGCAACAAATGTTGACAAGCAATGTTTATAAACAAAAGTTGCCAAGGAAAGACAATAAATAATTGAAATCCAACCGAGAACGTACGTCGTTTAAAACAAACCCATCAAATCCCAACCAACCAATCCAACCAAACCAGCCAATCAAAATTACTGAGACTGAGTACAAAACATTTTTTTTTTGCAATTTATTTGAACGGCCTTTAAAATTGTGTGCTTTTGTTGCATACATGGAATTGTCACAGCAAATGAATACATTGACAGACAGTCTAATGTCCAATGCATTTGATTTAATGGGTGGCTCTAGTATGGCCCAACAGTTTTTGGAACATATGGATTTATATGGCCAAAGGCAACAACAGCTGCACCTGCAGCTGCAACAACAGCAACAAACACTGCCGGCTTATGTTCAACAGCAATTTGAAGCTAATCAACTACTGCAGCAGCAGCAGCAGCAACAACAACAACAGCAACAAATTGATTATTTATTACAAACGTCACAATCATCCGGAGCGTCGTCATCATCGTCTTCACCTACCAGACATTTAATGCAGCATATGTATAATCAGCAGCAGCAACAACAACAACAACAACAGCATTCAACATCATCTTCACCCTTAATGATATTGCAACAGCAACAGCATTTAAATCGGCTACCACCACTACATCAACAACATTATACGCAACATGATACGCAACACCAACAACAACAACACCACCACCAATTCCACCAACACAACAACCACCAGCAACATTCCTTAGCAACATCACCAAACGACATCAAATTAGAAAATAATCTTTATAATACCTCACAGCATTTAATTAATTTAAATATACAGATGGATTCCTCCTCAAATACACTGCAACAGCAGCAACAGCAACAACAACAACAAACAACACAAAATTTAGCACAAAATACCGTTAACAATAACAATTTAAATAATACAACGGCAACACCAACATTACCAATTACCAACAATAACAACAACAACAGCAACAATCTTAGCAACAACATTAATAATAACAATACGACTACGAATACGAATGGTGGTAGCAACATGACTTCTTCACCACCTGCCACTACTACCTCGTCTTCGTCCTCGACATCATCTACCATAATAAATAGTACATCGCAACAGCAACAACAACAACAGCAGCAGCAACCAGCCACAGTGCATCAACAACAGCAACAACAACAACAACAGCAGCATACACATCATCATCACCATCACCATGCCCAGCAACAGCAGCCGCATCAACATCAGCATGCTGCTGGTGGCAATACATCGCCCTACAAATCCTGTTGGTGTTTTGGTGAGTCTTAAATAAAAAAAATAAAAAAAAACAATAAAAAAAAAAACAAAAACAATTCCATACCAAATAACGCAAATTAAGAAAAACACACGTAACAATTATCTCTCTATCTCTCAAAACTCTCTATCTATCTCTTCAAACGACCATCATCATCAGCATATTTATCAACAAGAACAAGCATCATCATCAACATCAATATCAACATCAACATCAGCATCAGCATCAACAACATCAATATGTTCTCTCTCTACTTCAGCTTCATCATCAGCAAAAATTAAACGAAACATTACAAAAACAAAACGAAAAAAAAACAAAAATGCAACAACATTAAATAATTAATTAATTTTAAAACAAAAAGGACAAAAACAAAAACAAATTTTTTTTTAACTAAATTTTTCTCGTCTACATTTGTGGGAAGGTTTTTCGTTACAGGAGACAATTCTGATCTGATGATTTTTTATTTTTGAAATTATTTTTCTCTTCTCAATTGCGCTCTCTTCTCTCGCTCTCCTCCTCAAGCACTTTAAAACATTAAACACATACTCATGGTTACTGCTTATTAATACACGATTATGAACGAATTAATCATACGCCGCCCTGTTTAATTATTTAGTCATAAGTACACGCATACATTATTGCATTTGTATAACGGTTTTTATTGAGATTATATAGTTACACTTTTAGATTTATTTGCTCTTTTTCTCTCTCTTCAATTTTTTGTGTTTTATTTTTGTCTTCTTCAAACCATTTTAAATAAATCATCAGCATATATATAATCTCACGCAACATTTTACATCATTCCAGCAACATTTGATGTGTTTATCGATAAGATTAATAAAAAAAAATTTTTTTTATTGTTGTTGTTATATTGTTATATGTATTCGTTTTAAATGTATACTTAAGCAAAATAATTTTAATACAAAATTTTTAATATGCATACAATATACATACATACATATGTTGCAAATAATTCCCGGAAACATAAGTTTAGAAACTTTTACCAGCAATATAATGTTTATAGCGAAACATTGAAACAAAATAATAATACTTTGTATTCTAGTTCTAACCCTATACCATATTTGTTTCAACATATGGACTATGCATCAGGATTATTACTTTTCTAGGTCCAAATCAAGTAAATTTTGAATACCCTGTGCTACAAAAATGTGGATTTCCGTAAAAGTATTCTGCTTCGCTCGAACAAGGGGTAGTCAGACGGAGTAAGATCTGAACTATAAGTTGTCTGAGGCAAAATGTCTCGTCCACTTCAATTCTAAGTGGTGGTTCTTGGGCGATAAGCAAATCCACCAAACTTGTGCCATCAAAACTTCAATAATCGGCATCTTCAACGAGCAGTGCTCTTAACTCCAAGGAAAGATACATAGAAATGTCTTTTCAGCAATATTTGCCTATTGGCAGAGTTTGGCAACATCATCATCGTGCCACTTTAATTTTGATATTCTGATTTACTTTGGCGAGCTAAAGCACTTAAGCTTCTTCAGCTCTTGGCTGCTTACGGATAGAAAAATGTTCAAAAAATGTTCCTAAACAATGTTTATAAACAAATGTTGTGATTACAAAAAAAATTTCAGCTGCTTTATTTTCTTTTAAAACTCATTTTAAATTTCGTTTTGCTCGTTATAACGCTAATAAATTTTACATTTTAATTACGCTCCTTTTACAAAACACTTGCTCTGCAATTTTTCACTTAAGCCTTAAATGGTTTTATGAGAGAATTTTGTTGTTGTTTTTTTTTACATTATTTTTACCAAAAACTATGGGGAAAAAATCACTTACAAAGCAAAAATTTTCTAGTCTTACAAAAAAAAAATTATTTTTGCAGTATCAGTAAACACTTGGCCCATTAGCCTCGTTGTGATTTGAAAAAAAACAAAAAACTGGGCCATAGAATTTGTTTGTAACACATTTCAAAAGGAAGGAATGGCAGCAGGAAATGTGTGTGTTTAAGTCTATAGGGCCCCCAAAACAAACAAGCAACTGTGTCAGCTGCGGCAGTCACATAGACACACAGTCAGTTAGACAGTCAGACAGTCTGACAGTCAGTTGGTTTTAAGCAAACATGTTTGAATGTTAGGAATATTTCATTGTCGTCATACAACCTTATTAAAGCGAATGGGAGATGAAATGAAAGTTTACTCGCATACACCATGTGGTTCTAATGAATAAAACATGCGAAACCAGCGAGAAATGAAAATGAGCCAGAGAGAACAGCATACTTAAGGGAAATTGTTTGGCAAATTAATGACTCTTGAAAAAGAAAAGAACTTGGGCGCAAAAATAGGAGAAAAAGGAATTGTTAATAAAAACCAAAAAAAAAGTTCGTTTGTTTATTTAAATTGCGGCTGGCAATTTAAAACAAAAATTGCTTAACACGCTAAATATGTGTGACATTTGATTTACAAAATAATTAATTAAAGAGCGACAAAAAATCTTTTATAAATAACAGCAGGGATTTGAAAACTGATATCCGTAATCCCAGGATAATTCAAGAGCTACTGTCCATTTGGAATTACTTTTCATAAGACTTTATCAATGAATGATTGTTTATTTTTACAACAACCTTTAGAATTATTTTTAACAAATTTATACATATACATACATACATACGAGTACATATACACAGACTTGAAGGCTATGAATTAGAATTCATATGCCAAAATTTATTTTTAAATTTAAAATTTTAAACGAAAATAAATTTTTATAAGAAATATAAACAAAAATTTAAATTTAAAAATATCTGCCAGCATTTTATTGGTGATTTATCATCATACAGACATTTTTCAGCACATGAACATTTTTGTTGTTGTTATTAAAAAAAAATGTTTTTTTTCAAAAATTATTTTGTGTTTAAGAAAAGTCTTGCCCCTGTATGCATGCGTATGAATAATTTCAAAGTTCACTATGGCGTATGAGTAATGAACAATTTTTTTAATACATACCTTTGAAATACAATTTCAAATACATTTATATGTATGAATGTATGTACATACATATTTCATTTACATTAGCGAAACATTAAAAATATTTTTCAAATAAAGATTTTTTATTAGGGAAGTTTTATAAACAATTTTTTATTTGAAATACGAAATAAAAAAAATTGTATTTTGTATGTATGCCATTGTGTATTATAAAATTTAAAAGATCGAAAAAATACATAATTTAAAAGTACTTATTGTGAAAAGTACTTTCTTTCTCTCTTTAAAAAGTACTTTCCACATAAAGTACTTATTTAATGCGTGCTTTTTATATAAAGTACTTTAAAAAAGTCATTTTTGAGAAAGTACTTTTCACAATAAGTACTAAGTGAAAAAGTACTTTCTAAGTAAATACTGTCTGTGGAAAGACCCTTTAGTTTAATTTTATTTCTTTTCTGTATGCCGCTTGCATATTCTCAAAATGCTATTAAAATTAGTAAAACGACTGCAACAATAAAAAAGTACTTAAATGTAGATTCCGCAATACTGCTCAGTTTATAATTAAAAAGAAAAATACCTTTTAATTTCACAAAAATGGAAAAAGGACATTTGAAGGTACCTTTTACGTGCTTTTAATGTCCTTTATAAGAAGTTCCTTTTGGAAATAATTTTAATAAAAAAATTTATTTCAAAAAAGTACTTTTTTATATTTACTACTAATTTATTATAGCACATGACTAAAAATGTATGCATTATCAAAATAAAAACCTTCAATTAAAAGGTAATTTAATTTAAAAAAAAGGTACAATTTCACTCTTTAAAAAGTATCTTTTAGAAAAAGTATTACAGTATTGTGTGATGAAAGTGATGAAATATTTACATATTATCACAATATAAAATCGAAAATTTGAAAGTACTTTGGTACTCCCTTTTAGTGTCTTCTACGATTTTGTGATAAATTAAGTTAAAAAGTACTAAATTTTTAACATTTCAAAAAGTACTTTTTTGTTAAAAAAAATATACAACCATATTGTCACTATGATCTACTTATAGTTCGACAAGAAATTACCATAAAAAGTATTTTCAGTTTAAAAAAGTACTTTTAGTTACAAACTACTTTTTTAAAATTTTCTTTCACACGTTGACTGCTACGTCACCCATATTCGGATGACAGTAAAGTTTCTGATCCTTCTCTTTCTGAATTGACTACTTACGTACAGCGATACGCGTGGCCTAAAGGAGATTTTACTGCAAACGAATGTGTTGGCCAAAGAAGTACTAAAAAAGATACTATTTTTAGAACTCTTGTAAAAATTAGACTTTTCTCACAAAAGTACTTTTTCCCAAAATTCTAATATTAAAGATAACTTTATTACAGTTTTTGAAAAACCGAAATTTTTGTAGTTAAAAAACTATTTTTCTGTTTTAAAGCAAAAATGAAGATGTATTGTGACCTGTCCTAGTCCGATTAAATAGCAAAAAAAGTACTTTGTTTCAACACAATTATTTTAAAAGAATTCTTTGTTTACTTTTCAGTAAATGAAAGAAGTGCCTTTATAGATATTTTATTTATTTTCAATTAAATTATATTAAATTAAGATAGAGAATGTTGCTCAACACAAATTTTATACACCTTTTCTGCCAATTTTTTATACGAAAGATTTAAAAAATACACACAAAGAAAAAATGAAAAAAAAATTCAATAAAAATTTAGTTTTAAAAACAAAGTGTTTAACTTGTTGAAAACCATAAATCAAAATTGTTTTCTTGTTTTTTTTCTCATCGAAAAACTAAAATTAAAAAAGAACACCCATTAAAAATGTATCTTTTCGAATACTTTAAAATTCATTAAAATGTGTGTGGCATCTACTACTACATGGTGTATCTATTAACAAAACACAACACATTTGTACATTTGTTTCGTACTTTTCTAAAAAATTGAGGTCTTGTTTTTAATATTTCATTTAATTTTCTATTTCTATTTCTAATGATCTATTTTAATTTATGGATATTCTATTTAAAACAAGAAAACATAAATATTTTTAGTATTTTTCATTTGATTTGAAATGAATAGAATTTAAAAAAAAAATTTTTTTTTTTGTCAAACGCTTATACTCATGACTTAATTTATTGAATATGCTTATGTATGGAAAACATTTCAAATACAATCTCTATTATCTTTTATTCTCTCTCTTTCTCTTTTTTTTTAGTATATTTTCAATAGTTTTTTTTCTTTATTTTTTCTCTTTCTTTTTTTTGTTAAAAAAGAAATAAATTCTAAGCGTGTTGAAAGCAATGTCATACATACTCTCTCTATCATCTCTATTTCTAAGTATACATACTACATACATACATGCATTTTGTAAAGTACTTTTTTCTATTTGCTATAGTAGTGGTAGATGTGTGTTGTACTTGTTCTAATTTTTCTTTAGCTGTTAGGGTTGTCATTTAAATGATATAAAATTAATCGATTAATCGCATATAAAAAGTAAATACTTTTTTGGGGAAATATCGCATTTTTCAAAGATAAAAGAAAAAAACCGATTAAAAAAATTTTAACGAATAATCGGGTATTCGCTTAAAGCGAGTATCAGATATTTTAAGTGCCTTGCTGTATTTAAACCTTAGTAATAAAATTTAAAATTCGTAAGAAGACGAATAAAAAAAGCCCTTTGAGTACTACATCAACAGTGCATTCCAAAAATATTCCAACTAATACCACTTGTTGTCCTCTGTTGCTTCAGTTATGACAGAAATGAGGACAATATTGCAAAAACACAACTTTGACCTTCAGAACAGCAATATTGTTGTCTTCCTTTCATTAAGTAATTATACTCCTTAGTAATCAAGTAGATGGTATGGTAACCTCTGAGTGTAGTCCGAGTCATTACGCTTTGCTTATAGGAAAACAGGCAGAGCCACTTCTTGAGGCAATGCAGGACGTTATGAATAACATTGCTCACGACCTTACCCAACCCAAAACAATCGAATTATATTTTCATACAAAGTATTGTTCGTGGACAATGACGGATAGCAACACTGTCATTCTAGAACTTGCTATAGTAAAATTCTCAATCATCTGCTTGGCTGTTTACCGAACAAAGTGAAACAAAACAAAGAAAATAATTATAAAATGGGAAACTGTTTTATTGCAGACTTGTGATGCCTAAGGCAGGAGAATAATTTAAAACCCTCTTCTTTTGACAGCAACCGTTTAATTCTTTCATAGAGTTAGGTTGCTTAAAAATCACTCACATGCTCTCTCGAATATTCGTTTAATTTTACTCGCATAATTGACAACCCTATAGGCTTTCTAATGTTCTCTCTATTCAGTGACGAAAAACTGAAGACAAGAATTGAAATATTTTCAGTTCACACACAGTTTCTAATTAAAGTCTAACGACAAATACAAAAAACAAGAGTGATAGAAATGGAAAAAACAGCACAGATACTAAATAAATAAAATCCAACAATAACAACAACAGCAACTAAAAAAAATATAAGACACACACTCTACATATTTTTGAAGGACACTTTAAAAATACAAGTTACCCGCCCTCCCCCTTCAAAGAAGAAGAGGAGAGATACTAAAAAAGATACACACAAGGTAAATAGAGAAAAAAAAATAAAAGAAACAGAGAAAAGCGTTGACAAGACAAGATAAAAAGCAAAAGTTTATGTCACTATAAAAAAAAAAAAAATAATAATAAAAATAAAGAAGCAAAAATGAAAAGTAGAATAGGAAGAAAATAATTGGAGTAAAAACATAGAAATTGCTTTACGAGTACGTGGCTGGTCTTTGGTCGCACCAAACAAACACCCTTTCGAGCAGTTTCAAAAAAAAAAACCTAGATAATATAATAATAAATATGAAGGGCAAATGGAAATTACAAAAAGAAAAATGAATATGCAAAGTTTTAAAAAGAATTTTATAAATGTTACTAAGTATGGTACCAAAAAATAGTACTTTAAGACCACCAAAAATGCTAAATGTTCGTCTGCTTTTGTTGTAAATACAAGAAGAAAATTTTTAAAATGGTACCAAAACTGGTACCATAAAATAGTACTTTATTTTAGTACCAAATATTTTTATTATTCTGCTGTTTTTGTTAGAAATAAAACAAAAGCCAGATAAAATTAAAAATTTTAAAATAGTACCAAACGTACAAAATATTCGTCTGCTTTTGTTGCAAATACAAGAAGAAATTTTTAAAATGGTACCAAAAAAGTAGTACTTTTTTATAGTACCATAGGTTTTTTTATTCTTCTGTTTTTGTTTTAAAACAAAGACCCAACAAAATTAATAAAAATAGTACCAAATGTACCAAATATTCGCCTGCTTTTGTTACAAATATAAAAAGAACTTGGTACTTTTTACCTATCTATGCGTAAATAGATCTTTACAGTTACTGTATTACTTAGACTTTCTATTACTTTTGGTAGTTTATGTAATTTTATAGGCGTTTTTTCTCATTTCTTGAAACTATAAAAAGGTACTTTTGTTTGTTTGCTTATAATTACATTAAATCATATTTTTAGTACGCCTAAAAGGGCCTAAACATTTGAATATGTATATGTATAGTATTTTATAGATATTTATTTTTTTTTTCATTTTATTGTTATGGTTATTGTTGCTATGTATAGAGCATCATATAATGGAATCGCCTACAATAGAGATACATGAGTACAAAATATAAAAAAAATCTTCTCTTTTTTATGACACACTATAAATACACACTCATTTCCATGGCTAAGAATGAATGAAATGGAAAGCAAGCACTTGTTTTACGGCCTAAGGTCATTTGAAAAGGCTTAAGGCATTTTGTAAAAATATTACACAAGATTTTGTAGGTGTTGGGATTTTAAAGAGCAGCTACAAATCGGTATAACTATGCATACATCCAAATGCTACTGCTTTTCAAAGTTAACTTCTCAAAGTAGCTTCTTTGCAACAGGATTTACCTTCCTTTTTGCCTTTTTTTTAAATATTGCTATTTCTGCTACTTTACTACTCTTTTAATTTGTTCTGCTTCATGTTTGCTACCATTTGTAGGAGTAGTGTAGTACAGATGAAATATTTTTCTGTAATTTTTCCTACAATCACTACTAACCAGTCAATCATGTAGGAATTATTAAAAAATAGCATATACCAGCTTCAAAACCTATTGTGGTACTTAAAGTATTTTTATATGCGATTTACAAATTGTATTTGCATACATATTTCTATGAAATATATTTCATTGACATCTTTCAATGGCATATCATATGTTTTTTGTTTTGCTACACTTTTAAATTTGCTTAAAAGACGTATATTTCTATATGACACTGTTTGTGCTACTTTAGTAGCAAATAAAAATCTTTTAAAATTATTTTTATTTTTAATATAGCATTTACTATTTATGTTACTGTAGTAGCATTAAACATTTTGTTTTTATGTAGCTTGATAATTCTGCAACTATTTTTGCTACAACTGCAAGAGCACTCATTTTTTCAATTATAACTTCAGTTTTGCTACTGATATTAATTCAGCTATTATTTTTGCTCAAGTTTTGTGCTATTTTAACCATTACTACTAATGCAAGAGCACTCATTTTTTCGAGTATAACTTTACTTTTGCTACTGATTTTAAACCAGTTTTTTTACTACACTTTACAGCAACATTTATCATTTCTGCTAATACAATAGCACTAATCCTTTCAATTCTAGATTTACTTTTGTAAATTTTGCCATTATTTCTTCTATTCATATGAAACCCCTGCTTCTCCTCTACACAACAATATTTGTTGTTTATTTTACTACAATTGCATCTTTTACTTTCCATTATATATTAATTTTATAAACATATTCTACTATTTTGTATATTTTTATAAAATCAATATAATTTTATATTTGCTACAGTGTTTACTATTTTTATTTTCAAAGTAGCTTTAAACCTTCCAATTGAAGCTTTAATTTTATAAGAGCGCTACTACTATTTTTATATTACTATATTGATTCGTATACTATTTTTGTTTGCTACATTAACTTCTAAAATGAATTTTATTTAATTGTTGCTATTTTTTTGCTACTTTGAAAATAGTGGCACCAAGTTTGCGAAGCTCGTGGTAACAATGTTGGAATAAAATTTGAATTAATTTCTCACTTTAAAAGGCCATGTTTTGATACTATAAATATGGCTCACTTCTAGTTATTGCTATTAAAGCTGGTCCACCTCCGGTCTTTGTTTTGCTATTCCACGTATTTGTTTTAATAAAGCACAAAAAGGGGGAAATGGATTTTAGTACCCAAATTCGTACTTTTTCTGCGAATTTGTTCGAAATGATAATCCCTTCGTTATTGAAGTATCTTTGTCTCAATTTTTTCTGAAATATAGCATTTCGTTGGAATTTTTTCAAAGACTTCTCAGAAATTTTTCTGGCAATTCCTCCTGAAAAATTTACTACCACACAACGACGAACTGTGGCTGAACTGATTTTCGAAAAAATCTTAGTAGAAACAGCCTTTCAAGGATTTTAGATTTCGGTTGTTCATTTTTTTTTAACAAGTTCAAAAATTGAATTTTTCCAAGTACTTAAAAAATTTTTAAATTAAAAAAAAGGTCCTAAAACAAGTACTTCAAGCATTATCCTTGACATTTACGCCAACCATCTTGACATTTGTAACACCGTTATTAGATGAAAATGTCAGAGTTGGAACACAATGTAGGATTTAATATTATTATAACGAAATGCCAGAGTTGGGAATATGCAGAATTTAGCGTGTGTCAAGTGTCTAAAGAAAAAATTGAAAATGTTTATGCAAACACACGGCAACAACAAATACTATAAAAAAAATTATTTTTCTTTTTCTTGTTTTTTTTTTGTTGCTTTTTTTTAAATTTTCCATTTACAATTAATGTCACAAGGTTGCATATTTATGTAGCACTATGTACGAATCTAGAATATAATAGCAGAGAAGAATTACATAAATGAGTATGTATATGTGCTATATACATACTCAAACTAATACCTATAAAAAATAGCTATCTATCCATCTATCTGTTTGGCTGTCTGTCTGTCTATACAATATTAAATAGATTGTTGTTGCTGTTGTTGTTGTCAGCGTACAATATTTGCCTTTGAGCTTATTTTTCTATATATTTTCTAAATTTTTTTTTTTTTGCTTTTGTTATCATTTTACAACAATCAAATATTATTGTTTGCTTCGACTTTTATTCTCAAATATGTACAGTGATCATCAAAAGAAACTGTACACTATGGATAAAATTCTAACAATCACCACACTCAGCTTTTAACACTTAAGGAGAGTGCACGAAAAATTTGAAAATATTTTTAAATTATTTGCAAACTTTTTTCTTTTTTTGTTTCAATTTTGAAACAATTTTAAAATAAAAATAACTGTAGTTTATTAATATATATTTTTTTAATTGAACAATTTCTTTTGACGCTCACTGTATGTATATAAATCCATACATATATAGTTTATATATTTTTCTATATGTTTTTTTTATTGACAACCAGAACAACTACACTGTACAACATACACCATATAATACAACAGAATGTATCACACACATTTAATCAGGTGCAGCATAATAAAATGCGTTGTTATTGCTGTCATCACAATAAAAATGTTGTTCATGTCAATGTTGTATATTCGCATAATGTTTTTGTTGTTGTTGTTGGCGTTCTTAAAAACATATATGTCTGTATGTACGTACGCTTACAAAGTTTTTTGATGGCCCGAGGGCTGGCGGGCGTGCTTGTCTGTCTTTCTGTTCTAAAGAATGGTTGCGTAATAGGCCATCTCCGTTTGACACAATTATTAATTGAATGTGTTTCAGTTTTTTTTTTATTTGTAGCTGGTGTTTGTTGTTGTCGTTGTTGTTATAGTTTTTATTACACGTAGAACTAATTTTTATTATTGTTTCGTTTTATTTTTTTTTTCTCGCGTTGCGATATCGGTAACAAGTATAGATATACAGGCTATTATATAAAAATACTACACTCAGTGGCAAAATTAAAGATACACTTACATACAAACATACACAGTTTAAATCATATTTTGCATATGATTTGTTTTTTATTTTAATTAGAAATTTTATTCATAATTTTCTTCTAACAATCGAGAGCTTTTCATCTGTGAATTAAATTGAACATAACCTTACATTTTAAGTCTCGTAAATACGTACATTATTACGTTTACAAAAACAAAATACATTTCTATTCTTTATTTTATTTGAATTATTATTAATTGCATTGAAAGAAAACTAATGAAATATTTTTTCTTCTTTTTTTTCTCTTCTCTTTTTCTTCCTTTTTCCTCCTTTAAATAAAAAAAAAAAAATTAAAAATAATGTCTATATTGCTGCCCCCCCTACCAAAACTCTCTCAATCAAACATTCACACACACACACTTTTCGTTGTCCAATTGTCTTCTTGTCTATTTTTAGGTGAGTCTGTTTGTTCTGGATTAGAGGTTGAAATTGAAAATAATAACAATAATTATCATCATGGTAAGCTTTTCTCATTGTTTCATAAATGTCATTATAAAACGTTCATAATTTTGTTGTTTTTTTCTTTTAATTTTTTTTTTCTTTAATTAATTAATAATTTTGTTTTTTTTATTTTTTATTAATATATATTAACTGACTTAACAAAAAAATTGGTTTTAAATTCAACTAACTTTCCTAAGAAATTGTATTTTATTAAAAAAAAAAATTTTTTAAAAACATGCATGAAAAAATTAATTAAATTTCCTTAACTATACCCCTTAATACGAGTACTAATTATTTAACAAATAAATTTTTAAAACGAAAAGTAATTAGAATATTAAAAAAATAATAATTTTTTTTTTTTACAAATTGTACCTTAGAGAACTTGTTTGACCTAATAGGGAAATTATAGAGATTAAAATCTATGTACATAAAGGAATAGCAATTAAAAAAATTGACGTTTAAAATTTAGATTCTCGAATAAATTTTTTTCATGGTCCAACTTTCTGAACCTATTTTCGCATCCTTGATGATCTAAAAAATTATACCTTTAACTGTTTAACTTTGTTTCAAAACAATTTTTTTGCCTGCAATATTTTCCAACGAAGACGAGTATACTCGGCATAAACAAAGTATTTCTGCCAGTAATAGTAGGCAGGGAAAATAATCCAGTAGATTCCCTGAATATAAATAAGAATGCAATTTGTTTTTTCTTCAAGACGAGTATATTCAATATTTTTTGACGAGTATACTCGTCTTAAAAAAAAAAAACAAGTCACATTCCCAAAGAAAAGACTTACACAGTTTAAGCGTTAAATAATTTTAAGAGTGCTATGTCTGTCTGTTACACCATGAGAAATTTTTTATTAGAGCATATAATTATTCTTTGCTTCATTTCGGTCTCCATGCAATTTAATTCTGTTTCAATTAATTGATAATAAAATATACTATTTCAGTACTCAATTAGTAGTCCGGTTTCAAGAGGAAGCTTTGGTATATTTATATAGATATTCTATAACCCAATTTCAAATACTTTTTATTCAATAATTTAAAGAATTTTTCAGCAATAAATGAAAGTTAAAGTAGAAACTCTAAGAAAATGTTCAACTCTTCTTAGAAATATTCAGCAAAACAATTTGTTTCAACTATTTAAAAATACATGTTTAGGTTCCCAAGCAAATTTTCAAACAATTCTTTAAAATAGCAATATTATTTGCAAAAATTCTTAAAAATAGTAGATTAATAGAGATTTCCAAAAATAGCATTGTCTTCAAAAAGTTAAGTTAATAATAGCATATTAAAAAGTAAAAACTTTATTTTCTTTTTTCAGAAAATATCAAAAATTTCTTAAACAATTTGTTTCAATTATTTAAAAATACGTATTTAGGTTCCCAAGCAAATTTTCAAACAATTCTTTAAAATAGCAATATTATTTGCAAAAATTCTTAAAAATAGTAGATCAAAAGAGATTCGCAAAAATAGCATTGTCTTCAAAAAGTTCTTAATAACAGCATATTAAAAAGTAAAAACTTTATTTTCTTTTTTCAGAAAATAGCAAAAATTTCTTTAAGTACCTAAAAATAGTAATATTTCCTGGAAATTAGCAAAATTTCTTTAAATAGCATAACATTGACGTGAAGTTATATACTAGAAATCGTAGAGTAAATAATTGCTAAGTGTTCTATTTATCTGACTAAGAATTTAAATTAGTTTTCCTGCAAATATGGATGTGTGATAGCGCATCTTATCTGCCTAATCGTAGATATGCCGCCGTATTTAGTATTCTGAAAACCTATGTTTGTATACAATAATGGGAGTGATTTAAAGAAATTTATGTAAGGAAAACGTGTCTTTGACATAATGCTCATTGAAAAGTTTTCAATATGTAGGGATGTTACACCTACAGCACATACATTTTGCAATTGAATTAACATGAATGGCTACTAGACAATCACAATGTGGCTATTTTAGAAATAGCAGATTTTAGCAGATTGCTGATAACATTTCACTGACAATTTACATTTCTATCTTCTTCATGAAGATTTTTCTCACAATTCTGTTATCTCTGGACGACAGATTAATAAAGAATTTTGATTTATTTCTTTATCTGCTCGAAACTGTCTAGTGTAGAAAAGTTGAAATTAATAGAAATCATTACCGAAATCTTTAATAGCAAAATAATTTTGTTTATGTTCCTAGATCTTTTAATAAGATCTGTGATAAGATTTATCATTTCTCGTTTTACTCAGACATTTTTGAAAAAATAATGCATTTTGCTAATGTATTTCTCTTAGGAGTATTCCAGAAGTAGGTTTCCATTATTGAATACTTGGACTACAACCACATGTATAAAATAAATTCAAAAGCAATCATTTTCTCTAAAGGTTTTTTTTATATAAATATAAATTCTAAAAGGAAATAAAAATGCAAGCAATGATATATTCGTCTCCCTTCTTCATTTCTTGTACATATAAAGCGTTACTTTTTTAACCTACTGAACATTGATGATGTTGTTAACCTTAAAAAAAGTTTTTAAGGTTATGTTTTTTTTTTCTTAACTTTTCCTTTTAAAAATAAATCCAAAAAATAAATTTGAAATTTGTTTTAAAAAATTGTTCTAGTTTCTTTTTAAAATTTCCTTAGAAATTCTTTCTTTTTTCCCAAAACAAAAAAAAAAACAAAAACTTTCATCATTAAAATCATTTAAGCATTCCATCTAAAGCATCTCAGTTCAACATCTCAGTTTCATTGTGTAAAGATCCTTTATGGCATTCAATGTTAAATGTTTTCAATCATTCCTTCATTCATTCTTAGAAAACCTTAACTCTACATGTAGTTCAGCTAACTATTCCATTCCATTAAAGAAACCATTTTTCATAAGAGTAAGAAGAAGAAAAAAATTTTTAAAAAATTTAAAAAATCATTAAAAATGATTAACATTCTCAAGGAAATCGAAAAATGTTATTATTTTTAATTTTCGAACCTTAATACCGTATCTTATTAAACAAAGCAAAACAAAACAAACAAAAAAAATATTGTTTTTTGTTTATTAAATTATTTCATTTAAAAATAATTAAAAAATTTTTTTTTTTTTAATTTATTTTCTTTTCGATATTTAGGTGACGCTACCTATCACATGAAGATCTTAGTACCAGCCGTGGCCTCAGGGGCCATTATTGGCAAAGGAGGCGAGACTATAGCCTCTTTGCAAAAAGATACCGGTGCTCGTGTTAAAATGTCTAAATCTCATGACTTCTATCCAGGTGCGTTTACAAAATTTTTTGTATTTTTTTTTTAAATTTTAAAAAAAAAAAATTTATTTTTAAAGGTACTACCGAACGTGTTTGCCTTATCACTGGCACAGTGGAGGGCATAATGACAGTGCTCGATTTCATAATGGATAAGATACGTGAAAAGCCCGATTTGAATACGAAAATCTTGGATGGCGAAAACAAACAGAGCCAGGAACGTGATAAACAAGTGAAAATATTGGTGCCCAATTCCACGGCCGGCATGATTATTGGCAAGGGTGGTGCTTATATTAAGCAAATCAAAGAAGAAAGTGGTTCTTATGTGCAAATCAGTCAAAAGCCAAAAGATATTTCATTACAAGAACGTTGCATTACCATTATCGGTGATAAGGAGAATAATAAAAATGCCTGCAAAATGATTCTATCGAAAATTGTTGAAGATCCACAATCGGGTACTTGTTTAAATGTATCGTATGCTGATGTTAGTGGGCCAGTGGCCAATTTTAATCCAACCGGGTCGCCTTATGCTACCAATCAGAATGCCATTAATTCAAGCACTGCTTCGTTGAACTCCACGTTGGGTACAACAATTGGTGGTGCTGCCTCGGCAGCTGGTCTACTAGTCAATGGTACAGGCATTAATTTGTCCTTGAACTTGAGTACACCCAATCCAGCACCAAATCTAGCCTTGGCCACTCAGCTATTGGAACATATTAAGGTAGAAATCAAAATCGAAGTTACTTACGGAAAACTTGATAAAATTTGTTGTTTTTTTTTTCTTATTATTCTTAGGTTGCTTTACGTAGTTTAGGCTATTCCGAAACCGCCACCACTGAAGTCTGTGCCGCCTTGGGCGTATTGGCCAAATACGGTGTTTTAGGCATGGGTGTCGGTTTGTCACACACCAATGGTGCTCATACAACATTAGGCAGCTATTTGGGTGTATCCACGTTGGATCAGCAAACAGCAGCTGCTGCCAATGCGGCCGCCAATGCGGGTAATGTTTTCGGTGCCGTTGGACAAGTCAATTTGGAGCAATATACTGCTGCCGCAGCAGCTGCGGCTGCTGCTGCCGCCTCTAGGCCGACACAAACTCAATTGGATGTGGCAGCTGCTGCCGCTCAATTCGATCATTTCCGTCATTTAGGCAGTGCCGCGAATGCTGGTCAAGCTGCCACACCCGTATCATTGAATAATAATAGTTTTGGTTTAACCGCTGCTACAGGTACCGCCACAACTGCGCCCACATTGAGTGCTGCCACCGCTGCCCATTCGTTGAGCAGCCTAAGTAAGAGTCCCACACCGGGTGATTTGGGTGCCAAGGATACCAAAAATGTGGAAATTCCTGAAGTTATTGTAGGCGCTATCTTAGGTGGGCCACGTTTTTATTATCCCTACTAAAACAAAAACAAACAAACAAGCAAAAACTTGAGAGTTTTTGTAAAAACAAAAACAAAAAAACCCCCGTTACTGTTACAAAATGAAAACAAGAACACAAAACCTAACCTCTCCATACCTTACCTTACCTTCTTAACCTGTTTAAATCCTTTTTTTTATCCTTTACTTGTCTTGTGCTGTTTCTATTTTGTTTACATTTTATTGCCAAGTAAATCAAGACGCTCAAAACGTACATACATACATCTTTAGCAAAACAAAACAATGATTTTATTCATACAATTTAAATATAATTTTTTAAACGGGTGCCTGTTTTGAAAAAAAAAGAAGAAAATATTTTTTTTTCATTAATTTTTTTTTGAATTTTATCATTTTATTGTTAATGTTGTAATAATGTTTTTATTAATAATTTGTTTAAATGATTTATATACATATGTAATGTAAGTGTATTGCTATTTGATTTTTATTATTATTACGATTATTTTTATGTATAACTTAATATGTGTTAAACTTATTTGTATACATTTTTTTTCATTAACAAACGCTCTTCATACTTCAGAAAAAACGAAACATTCCTTTATTTTTTTAGCAGTTTTCCACTTGCAAATACTGATAAGAAAAAAACATTCCATTTTAAAATATTTGGCCCCCCTTTTTTTTTAGTTAAAAACAAAACATAAAATTTAAATAATCTGATTTTCATTTGCTTCACACTTTTATTTATTAATTCTTTTAATTTAATTATACATTTTTTTTTTGATAGCAAACTTTTGTTGTTCATTTTTATTGTTTTGTATATCTAGTCAAGTTCTTGCCGCCTAAAAAAAAACCATTCCATTCATTTGTTGTTTTTCTTTTATTTCAAAATAATCTCCTCAACGTTAAGGCAAACAAATATTTAAAAAAAAGACAGATAAACGTTCTTCATTGCTTCAGAATTTATTCATTTAAAGAAACTGTGATGTTATACCCCACTTTTTATTACCCCCACTACACAAACACAACACACAACATAACATAACATATGTACTGTATACTTATGTATAAAGTTTTACATTGAAAAACTGCATTTGAAAAACAAAAATTTCTTTTATTTTTTTGTAATTAATTTCACTATGAACGTGTCTTTTTTTTAATTTTGAAAAAGAGTTGCAGTAGGCCTTTCATTTCAATGAGGCTAGTCCTTTTGTTCTCAAGACGTCTTTATTTCATTACATTTATTTTTTTTCTACATTCGATATTACATTCTCGTTTAATTTTAATTTCCTTTTTTCTTTTTTTATAATATTAAACCTTAAATGTAAAAAGGGCGCAGCTTTATATTTTAAATAATTTTGTTTAATTTTTCGGGTTAAAATTGCACTTTTTTTTGAAAAACACTTTAAAAATTATTTTAAATTTCCTTAAAAATAAAATGTAATTAAGTTAGGTTTTCTTTATTAAATTTTAAATAATTATTTAATCTAGAGAAACTTAAATATTTTTTTTTTTGATTTCATTACATTTTAAATAATTATTTAAAATTATAATTCATTTCCAATAATTGTTTTTTCTTTTTATATATTATTTTTTAGTTTTTTAAGTTCAAAACCTGTAGGGATATTAGTGCAATTGGTTAAATATAATAAAATATTTTAAATAAAAATAATATACCTCAAATTAATTAAAAAAAACAAGAAAAACATTAGAGTTACTAAAAAAAAATTACAAAAAAATATTTAAAAAAAATTCTTCATTTTACTTATAATTTAAAGCATTCCCTTAATAAAGCAAAAGACCTTCTTTACCATACGAAATAAAAGCTATAGTTATAGTTCCACATACATATAATTATAACCTTAAATCATAAGTTTTAATTTTTCTAAAAAACAAAACAACAACAAAAAAATTTTTTTTTATTGTTTTTATTAATTTTTTTCTAAAAACTAATTTTTTTGGTTTGAAAACTTTTAAACTATTTAAAAAAAATTTATTTTATTTCATAAACAAATTATAATTACAAATGATAATAATTCCAGGTCCAAATGGTCGTAGTTTAGTTGAAATACAACATATATCGGGAGCAATTGTGCAAATTTCAAAGAAAGGTATATTCGCACCTGGCACTAGAAATCGTATTGTAACAATAACTGGTCAACCGAGTGCCATTGCTAAAGCTCAATTTTTAATTGAACAAAAAATCAACGAGGAGGAGACAAAAAGAGCGCGACAAATTCCATTAGCCACTGTTGTGAATTAAAATACGAAAAACTTTTAAACAAACAAAAAAAAAATAAATTAATTAATTTATATATACACCTACACTTTTATATATAAGCCAGCATAACTTATATATAAAAGAGCAACATCTAAAACAACAATTCTATATAAAATACATACATATATGCAAACAGAAAAACACACATACATACATAGCCCCCTACACCTTCGTTAAAAATTTCTATTCATATTTAAAAAAAAAAACCTTAAAATTTAATTTTAAAAACAAAATTGTTGAAAACAAAAAAATTTTATTGAAAATTTTCAATTTAAATTCAAATTCTCCTACACATTAACACCCTTGCATAAAACAAAAATTCATTAAAACTAAAAAAAAACAAAAATTCATTAAAACTAAAAAAAAAACAAAAAACAACAAAGAAAACTTAGTAAAATATTTAACAAAATTTAAAAATAATTAAATGAAAGTAAAAAATAAAATTGTATAAAAAAAACAGAGTTGAAAACCAAATTCATTTAGCTAATAAATTATAATTTCATTTAATATTAAAAACCTAAGGAAAAAAACTTTAACAAACAAATACAAAGAAAGTAAGAAAAGAAACAAAATTAAAAAAATAATTTAGTAAACAGTTTTTAAAGAAAAAAAAACAAAAAACTACAATAATTGATAGAAACCAGAGTTAAAAAACAAACAAAAAAGTGTAACTCAAAAACAAAATAACAAATTTCCCTTTAACCTTAAACAATACAAAAGTAAAACAAATTGTTAACAGTTTATATATTTAAAAAAAACAAACAAAAACAGAAAATTTATTAAATAGTTGAAACAATTTTTATTATTTTCTTTGTTTTTTTCTTTTCCAAGTCTCCAAATACATACTTAACAAAACTTTACAAAATCGTTTACAAACGTGTAGTAGAATAATTAAAAAAAATAAATACAAGGCAAACAAAATATTTAAAATGATTTCTTCGTAAATTTCTCCACTTAAACGCGTTTTAAGTTTGTTAAAATCATTAATAAAAAAAAAAACAAAAAATAAAAGAAACCATATTATATAAAAAAAGAATAATAATTTAAAACAAAAATAGTTATTGTTGAAATAGTTAAATATACACTCATACCAACATAAATATTAAATTAATATGCAGAAGCAAATGATACATAATAACCATGAAAAAATAATACAAATCGCTTAAGGATTCTATAATTTTTATTTAAAAATTTTATTTAAAATTAATCTTTTTTATTATTATTAATCTATTTAAAATATTCCTCTAAATACTATTTCATTTTTTTTTAAATTAAAAAAAAATAATTTCTAAAATCAACACTTTGTCTTCCCGAAATCAGCATAAATTTTTAAACTTAATGAAAATCTTTTTGAACACAGTGTAAAGAATAATTTTTAATTAAAGATTATAGAATTTTTAATTAAAGAAAGGATATCTCTGAAAAAATATTGGACAGTTCCTGAAAAAATTATGTCTTTACAACTGTGTTTCCATTGAGACGTCCTTACAATGATTTTTTAAAATTTTGATTCTGATCATGTTGTATATCTGTTTCTACTGCATGCTTACCCTATATTCAGAAATCAGATAACAGAATAAGGGTTCAAATTTTTAAAACATGACTAATAAAGAATTGATTTTAAACTTTTTAAATGAACAAGATATAAAATTAATTTTTTTTTAATAATAAAGTTTTGTTTAAAAATTTGTTTAAATTTTGTTTAAAAATTTCATTAAAAAATCTGATTTAAATATGTTTAGTAATTTTAAAAAGGAACATTTTAATTAAAATATTGAAGAATTTTTTAATTACAAATTAAATTATTTTTTTTTAAGTCTAATGTAAAATTATTATTTTTAAATTTCATTTTGGATTAAATATTTTTTTAATTAAAGTTTTTAATAATTTTTATGCAATTATAAATTTAAATAAAAAAAAATGTTTTTTTTATTAAATTTTAAATAAAAAAATATTTTTTTATTAATTTTTAAATAAAAAATATTTTTTTTATTAAATTTTTAAAATTAATGTTATAAATATATTTTTAAATTGGAAATTGTAATCAAAAATATTTTTTATTAAAAGTTAATACAACTAAAAGTAATTAATTATTTTTATCCAATTTTGTTATCTGAAAATTATATTCATAAATAGTAAAAATTTATAAAACTAAATGTAATTTTATACAACTTTTGTATTGAAAAATTATAATCAAAAATATTTTTTAAATAAAATTACTAATAATATTTTTTTATTTTAAATGACACAAAATAATAATTTTATTAATTAAAAAATAATTAATTATAAAATTAATATATATTAATTTTTTTTAATTACAAAATAATTTTTTTTTTATTAAAAATATCAAGAAATAATTATTTCTTATTAAAAATTACAAAAAAATAATTATTTTTTATACATTTTTTTAATAAAAGAAAACACAAATTTATTTTTTTATTATAAATTAAAAAAAATATATTTTATTCATTAAAAATTGTTGAAACTAAAAATAATTAATTATTTTTATACAATTCTAAACTTTAATTAAAAAAATTCTTATAATCATTATTTATAATCCAAAAATATATTGATTTTATTGATTTTTTAAAACAAACTTTTAAATGGAAATTTGCAAATTAAATTTATTAACAAATTTTTTTTAACCTTAACGATTTGTATTATCTCATTATGGTTTGTGTATTTTGTAAAATATAAAACCATATTTCTGCTTTAGTTTTGTTACATAAAAAAAGTAAACCATGCTGTAAATATTAATTTTTTTTTCTTTAAAACTGTTTTATTATTTTTTTTTTAATTTTATTTGTTATTTGTTTTCTGTTACAAAGCAAAAAAAGAAAAGAAAGTTTTAATAATAATGTAGAAAAAAAAGGAAAATATTATTATAAAATTAATTAATTTTAATGAAAAAGAAAGCCATAAACAACTATAATTGTGTTAAAAAAGCAAATGCTAAAAAGTAATGAAAATGAATTTTTTGTTTATTTACAATAGAAATTCATTTTCTTGGCGTACATACATATATAAATTAATAATAAAATATATTAAATATCAGGAATTTTTTTTTGTTAATGTTAAACCATATTATACATTTAATTTGTTTTGTTAAACAATAGGTAAATTTTTGTTTTAAGAAAATGAACGTTTTCAGCTTGAAAAACAAGGTAATTATTAAAAAAATGAAAATAAAAAATAAATAAAAAAATAATAACTAATAGGCTAGTGAAATTTTTAAATTAAAAAAAAAAATGTTAAAAATGTTTTCTGTTAATTATACCCCATCCAACACCATACCCCTGCCTTTGAAACGTCTACATACATATGTATGTACTATATGTACGTAAATGAATGTTTTATTTTGTTAAATGTTTTATTAATTTTTTTTTATTTTTTATTATATTTTATTATGATATTTTTATAATTTTTTGTTACAGCTTTGAATTGAAATACCAACAAAAAAAAGAAAAAACTATTGTATTACAGGTAGAGAGCTGAGTGGCTTTTTTTTGTTTTTGGTTGTGTTAATCAAAACCAAAAGACTAAAAGAGTGGTAATGTGTTGAGTAAAATACGACAAAAACGCGCGCTTTATAAAAGTCTTCTCCTTATGGTTTGATTTTGTTTTTTCCTTAATTTTTTTTGTTGATTTAATTTGATTTATTTTTTCTTAACCTGTGTTTATGTTGATGCCAGTACCATAATTATGCCTTTTTTTGAGTTTGTGTACAATATTTTGCTCGTTATTGTATATAAAAAAAACAATAAAAATAAAATAAAAATCTTGTTTTGTTTTTAAATTCCAAAATTCTATAATATTTTTAATAATTAACATTTTCTTCTTATTTGTTTATTTTTTATAACTATAATTATATATGTATACGTATGTGTATTTTTATAGTTTTATTAATTACATAATTAAGTTTATTTTCTTTTAGAGAGAAACAAAACAAAAAAAAAATAATAAAATTAAATTAAACAAACATCACGTTTTATAATTTCTTTTTTATTTAAAACAATTGCTAATATTTCATTATATTAAAATTTAATTTCTTTTTAACAATTAGTCAAGTGCAATTTATATGCTTAAAATAAATTGTTTATATTTTTTATTTTATTCGTTTTGTATATATTTCATATAATTTGAAAATTTTATTTTTTATTATTAAAAGAAAAGTAAAGAGAAGAAGAAATGTTTAAAGAAAAAGACAAAAAAAAAAAATACTTCCATTTTTATTAAATAAAATTTATCAAAAACAAAATAAATCCTTTGTATTATACAATATTTTAATATGTTTTGAACATCACATTAATTATTAAAAATTTTAAAATTTCTTTCATTTTATTTAAATTACATATAAAAATTTAAAAACAATTAATAAAAAAAAAAATTATAAATCATTTATTTTTTAATACACTTTAGTTTAAATTAAGTGCATTTTTAAATTGAAGCAAAAATAAAAAATACACATAAAACAACAACAACAAACATTTTTGTTAAATTAAAAAAAAAAATAAAACATTTGTAACTTCTTAAAAATTAAATAAATAAAAAAAAAATATTTTAAAACTAATAAATATATAATATATATGAAAAAAAAAAATTCAAAAATTAAACTGTGTTTTTATTCATTTTTAACCTCAAAAAAAAAAAAGTTAAAAAAAATGCCACCAACAAAATCATCATTTTACATCAAATTTATCAAAACAAAAGCGCCTCTTAAAAACCATTCACCACTTAAAAAAAAAGTCACTCAACTCAGTTAAACATCAAATCAACGTTTTTGTCTGTCTATACCAAACAAGTAAAAAAAAACATTTTTTAAATTAACAATTAAAATTAAGAACGATAAACATTTAAAATTTCAATTAAAATTCAACATTCATTGCAATCAATCATTTACTTCAACAACTGAAAACGTTCATTTTCCTTTTAATGAAATTGAAAACAAAAAATAATTAAATTTGAACATAATAAAAATAAATCTATTGTACTAATCTTTATAATTAAGTTACGGGTATTGTTAATCATTATTAAAAATCAATCTATAGTTATTAAGTTTTAAATTAATTCATAATGTTTTTAAATTAAAAAGAAAATAAATTGCCCTTACCCCCCCCCCCCCTACCCTATCTTTACATTTAAAGAACACAAAATTTGATTTACATATTTTTTTTTATGCAATTAATAAAGAAACAAAACCTCTGTTATTTAATATTCTTAAATAAATTGTGCAATATTTGTTGTGTTATTTTCTTTAAATAAAAATCATAAGTTAAACAACAAAAGAAAAAAAAAAGAAACTTTTTAATTAAAGAAATTGTTTTTAAAACGGAAACTTCTACCGCTTCTTGTCATTTGAATGAAAAATTAAATGAAATCATTTAAAATTGTTAAAGAAGAAGAATAAAGAAAATTAAAGAAAAAAAAAATGTGAAAAATGAAAATGATTATAAATAATTAAATAATTTTTAAAATGCTAGTGTGCCTTGATTATTAAACTATGCTTAACACAAAATGTTTTAATTATTTATAAACAATATAAAATACAAAACAAAAATAAACAAATATTATTAATACTTATAAATAAAAAAGAAAATTTAATTTTCCTATTTTCTTCTATACTCCCTCCTTCCTCTCTCTCTCTCTCTCTCTTTATAATTATTTTCTTCTGAAAAAAATCGATTTCAATTAACTTTAAAAAACGTTATTCTTCATTCAAACAAAAAACATGTTTATTCTTGTTACATGCTAATAACAAAAACAAAACAAAAAAATTAATAATTCATTATTATATTTGATTATTATTGTAATAATTATATATATTATGTAATTTACATATTTTTATGTTTTAACATTTATTTTTCATTATAACATATTTTAAATTTTAAATGGAATATTTAAAAATAAAAATCATTTTAAAAACCAAACCACACACCACTCGTACCACACATTTTTATTTCATTGCATTTGTTTTCATTTATTTTTCTTTTTTTTTTACTTTTCATTTAAAGCACATTAATACGTACATATTTATTAACATTTATTTTAATTCTTTTTTTAAAATATAAATATTAAAAAAAGAACAACAACAAAATTCATAGCAAGTATATTCATCATCATTATCAGGTCCTTTCAAACAAAAAAAAAAAAAAAATATTAAAAACCAGAAAAGAAATTAAAAGTGAAGAGAAAGATTAAAAAATAAAATAAAATAAAAAGGAATCTAATTCACAACGAACTCAATACCTAAAACATCTGCTTTGAAATCGTTTAAATCTGTTAAAACAGAAAAAAATTAAAATAATAATGAACTTTAATGCTGGTCTTAAAAGAAGAAAGTTTAGATATTTTAAATGAATATCGATAGGTTTACTAAGCAAGCAATGTTTAATAAAAAATATGTTGTTTTATTTATAATCAATTTGCATACATATTTGGCTAAAGCTCGTATTGAAAGATTAATTTATTTAAAGGGAATTGAAAAGAACTTGCTATGATGCTATATAAAGAAACAAATTGTGTCTGTGAATCATTTACGACGATAAATGGACGCAATTTATATACATTTTTTATAAAATTTTTTTTTGTCGAAATCTATGCGAAGCCTGATTTAATTAGTAACTTTTAAAGCAAATAATTAAAAAATAAAAAAAAAAAATTATTTCAGATCAACATTTTTGGAAAGTTTATACAGTAGCCAGGTTCAATTTATGCAAATTTCGAACTTACAGCTTTCGAAATTAAACGAATTTCGAAAATGCTTATTTTTTTTAATTGTATTCCATAAACATTGAAAAATTTATAAAAAAGAAATCCGTTCATATCTAATTAATAACATAAATCATTATAATTTTTTATTAATACGAGATATTCGGAACATTACTGTTGTAATCTGGTATACTGGTTCAACCTATACATTTATATAGTGGCTATCGCCAAAGATAGTCTGTCAATCAGAAGCTGTTCTAGAGGTTCATATCGATTTATCAATGAAAAGTATACCTTGGTCTCTAGCTACGCTACCAGACAGACAGTTTCCTGACCCACTGATTCAAATATAAAGTGACTTCAATGCCAAGAATAAGCCAATGCTAATGGAAAATTTTTGCCATAAAATTGGAATAATCTTTAGTTTTATTTTAATATAAAATCTGATTTGACTTTATTATTGAAAAAAAAAGGATTTCTTCTAACAGCTAAGCTATTTCGTTAAGTTCTTGGAGTAGGGAAATTTGGATAGTTTATTCTAAATTCCTGCATTTGTTGGGAAATGTAGGCCTACTGTATGGAGATTCAAGAAGAATATACATAGTAAAGGATAAATTTCTTTTTTAAAACATGAGGTCTTTAATGAATTGAAAAAAAAAAAATTTAGGACGTAATAAAACATGAGGACTTAATGGAACTTCGATTTTCATTCTTTTCTAGCACAGAGTGTTCGAAAAAAAAATTTCTTTATCGAGGACAAATCATACATTAAGATGAAGTTAATACACTAAACTATGCTTATGTGATGGTGTGAACAATAATAAAATTATACTTGAACATAAAGAATCCCGAATCACATTCATATTGTATCGCGGGCCCCACTTCCTTTGTGAATGGCCACTGAAATAATTTTGATGGTCACTTGAAAATTTTTTCTTTAAAGCTTCGGTAGTGATCTTGAGGCCTAGAGGAGGGTGAGAACTAAAGAATTGAGATTAAAGAAATTGAACTCGACATAAAATTATTAGGCCACACCATTCACGGCTAAAATTAATACAAACAACATTCGTGATGCAAGTAGCTAGACCTTAATGCTATCTGAAGTGTTGTAATGATCAATAATGTTATGGATTTAACAACTTCATATGTTAACGCTATTTTTTTTTTTTACCAATACCAGTGTTGAACATATATAGTGAGCGCCAAAATTGATTAAACACCACTGAAATAATTCATTTTCTTAGGATAGCGAGAAAAGTAAATAAATTTCAAAAATAAAAACGTTTATTTATTACATACTTATAGAATGTTAAAATGTTTTTTATACTTAAGAACATAATAGAAAATTTAAAATTATAGTGGGTGTTGACTCACTTATGTCGCTCACTGTATATATATCAATCTGTTGTTATATTCACATTTAGTTAATTGGCTTGTGTATACTTAAATAATGTGTATTGGCCTGGATTCACAACATTAATTATTCTATAAATTCTAAGCATATTGGCATAATATAGATCGAAACCTGGTCACCTTTTTTTTAATTTAAATTTTGTTACGATTTTTTAAAAAGACCAGTGTTGAAGTTCAATTCTTCTTCGTAAAAATTCTAAATATGTACATTATTTAGCATTCAATCAAACGATCAATCAAATCAATCAATCATTCAAAACAATTTTCAACATTTTCTTTAACATACATAATCATAATTATGTTTGTATGTAACAAATCATATAAAAATGTACATTCAAATTGAAAATGTCATCACAATCACAAGATCTTGTGTTTCTTTTTTACCAAAATATTTACGTTTTTTTTTATTCATTTTAACCAAACTTTTTTTTCTTTATGAAATTAAATTTAAAAAAAAAACGGAAATAAAATTTAAACACTTGTTGTACATAAACTCACATGATCATGAAATAAAAAAACAAACAAACAAACAAAAATTGAAAAAGAAAAGTCAAAGAGAAATTCCAACTAAAAAATATTAAAAAAGAAAAAAATAAATAAAATCATGTTTTTAATTAAAAAAAAAGTACTGGATCTGTGATATGTATTAAGAACAAAAACAAACAAATTAAAATATATATTTAAAACAAAAAAAAATAAATAAATACATTATTATAATTAATATATAATAATAAAAAAAAAGAAAATTATAAATAAATAATTAAAAAAATAAATTAAAAAAATAGGAACAAAACAAACAAACAAACTAAATGTTATTAAATGTGTAATTAAGAACGATAATGAACAGAATATACAATATAATGAAGGAACAATTTCACTTGAACACTTAACATAAATTAAATTAAAAATAATGGTAATGGTAATGACGAAGAGAAAGACATCATTACAAATTAAGCTTTAAAATCATTAATTAATCATAAAAAAAAAAAATAAAGATTAGAACCAAAAATTTAAAAAACCCAAACCCAGAAAAAATGGTAAAAAATTGATGGGAAAGACGTGAATTGAGAAAATAAAGAAATTTTTAAAAGGGATTTAATAACGATTTAATTATGAATAAATGATGTTATGCTTGTTAGGAATTTTATTGTTATTTTTTTTTTTTTTGCAAAGAATATTTTGTTTTTTATTTTCTTTAAGGCTGTAAGAAAGGCTTTTTAAATAAAAATATATTTTTTAAGGGACTACATTAATAAAAACCCAACCACATAAAACAATAACTTTTTATGTTAATAATGGGTTTTAGAAAGTTCAAATTACAATGACTCTTATTTGAATTTTTGTTTTTTTTATTAGTTATTGTTTAAAATTTTATTTTCTTTAATTTTTAATAAACACACTTCATTTAAAAGTTTTGAAAATAAATACTAAACATTGTTTTTTTATTATTAAAACAATAAAAAATAAATAATAATAATAAAACAACAAAACCCATAAAAAAAGAAAAATATTTTTAAAACACATTAAATTCATTTATTAATTACATATTCTTTATTATTATTTATTTAAATATCAACACATACAAAAAAAAAGAACATACAAAACAAATATGCGAGTCTATTAGTATAAATTTTAGCAACAAAATATTATTATATTAAATAAAAAACAAAAACTAAATAATTATTAATAAAAAAAATTTTTAAAACAATAAATCCAATTTGCTCCCTCTTTACTATGTTTAACAATAGACAAATAATTTAAAAAAAATTAAATGAAATATTAAATAAAATAAAAAATAAGTATTCATAAAAAAATAAATAAATAAATTTAAAACAGAATTTATTTCAAATTCATACTTTAATAAACAATATGAAATAAATATTTAAACAAAAAAAAAAAAAACACTCTGTTATTAGCAAGAAAATAAATATTTATTAAATAAAAAAATAATAATAATAATTAAACAAATACACTTATTAATAAATAAATAAAAACAGAAAAAATTAATAATAATAATAATGAATTTTTTTTTAATTTCCTTTTTTTACAATTCATTAAATGAGTAGTTTTTATAATGAAAAGATTTTAAACAAAAGTAGATGAGGACTAGTTTAAGGAAAATTAATTGGAATTCACTTTTTAAGGGTACAGTGTCGCTCGGTTATATGAACTAATTCAAACAGAGCCTGTTCACTAAACGGAGAAGTTCACATAATCGAGAGAATATAAAATAAGTAATTAAAATGATTGTTATTACATTAATTTTTATTTTTAATATGCTTTTTAATAATTAATGTACATGAAAGTAGTCGGCTATATTTTTTTGTACTTTTTTGCTTCAAGGGATTTCTGTAGTGCTTTGTCCCTGCATTTTCGCAATGCCAAAATATCATTTATATCAGATATATTATTTTCACTCCAAGCTATAACTTTATTGAATGCTTCGATTGCCTCCGTTGTGCTAATTTCAGCTGTTGTTACGATGCACTGCTCTTGATCATCATCTTCAACTTCGCTACCTATATCTTCGCTACCAATGTCTTGATTCCAAGTCTAAATCTCTTCCCGTACACCATTCGTTAATTCATTGAATAGATCTATGCCTTCATTCATAGGTGCTTCTATGTCGTTTTGATATTTTTCTTTTAAAATACTGAGTGGAATGTCTTCTTCCGGGTAATTTTCTTCCTCAAAACTCAAAATATTCTTCCAACACTTTTGTATTGTGGATGCATCAACCTTATTATATTGTATTCGTACACAGAGAAAACTGAACCTAATAAATACATAGTAAATTAGAACAAAGTTTATAAGATTTCTCTATGGTTTTTTTTCAAGAAGAGATTCTTATTGTTTTTATAAGGAAAACCTTTTTGAAAAAATCAACAAGAAAACTTAGGGATTTTACTAGATAGTCTTCTTGATTTTTTTAAAAAGGTTTTCTCCTTAATTTTATTAGGCTTTCTTTTTGTTTTTTTTCAAAAGGATTTTCTTCTTGATTTTATTAGGCCCTCTTTTTGTTTTTTTCAAAAAGATTTTCTTCTTAATTTTATAAGACTATTCCTTTATTTTTTCAAATAATACTTGATTTTGCTTTTTACATAACCTAAGAAATCATTATATCGTGGCCACTCTTGAAAAATATTCGTCAAAGATTTGGCATTTTGTATCTCATCAATTCTATTTTTCTTTGTTTCCCTCCAGAAAGAAAGCACCTGTTCCCATGAACTGCAATTGTGCTGCAACCAGCACTTTTGCTCGAAATATTTATCTTTGAAAGAGAAAGATAGACGTATAAAGATGTACATATATTAATTTAAGGAGTTTTACCATTATGCAAATCTTTAAAAGATTCGTCCGCAGTGACAGGATAATCATCGATTTTTCTTTTTCAACATTAGTCCAACGAGAAAATAACTTTCCTCCCGGCTTTTATAACACTTTTTTTGTTGAAATTAAAACAATTCAATATTTTTATTTGAACTTTGTTTACTTTGTTACTTTGTTCTTTTAAGAAGAAATATTTTTATTACTTTTTTCCACTTCTTTACTTGCCACTTATTAAAACATTAATAAGATAATTTACACATGATCAAATAGAAACCTAATGAAATCAATAAGGCATACTCCTTAAAAAAAAAAATTATTAAGTAGCCTAATGAAATCTATAAGAAAAACCTTTTTGAAAAAATTGATTAGGTAGCCCAATGAAATTAATAAGAAATGCTTGTTTTATACAATTTAGAAGAAAACACAATAGAGTCAATAAGTTTTTCTCTATGTATTGTATTTTTTGTGGCAAAAGTGACGGAATTTGAGTAAAAAAAACGGTAAATAACAAGTTTTCTTCTTAAATGTATGTGTTTTACTTTTTGAAAAAATTAAAAAGATTTATCACATAAAAATAATAAGAAATCTCTACGAAAAAATCTTCGTTTCTTTCTGCTGTAATACCCCTCACTCCAAAAACGTTTCGTAGAGAAAAGCTTCTTGATTTTATTAGGCAGTTTTCGCTCTGTGTATGCAGACACTTGCTTATCTCGGGGAAGAACCAATTTTTAATATGTAAGACAATCACTCAAAACGTTAAAAAAACCAACGGTTGAAAGCTGTTCACATAACAGAGATAGGCTGTGTTCACTCTTTGGAACCTCCTATGTTTAAATTTTGTTGTTCACTATTCTGGAAGTTTACATAACTGGATGTTCATAAAACCGAGCGGCTACTGTATTTTTATTTTATTAGAGTAATTTTAAGGAGGTGTTACAAAGATAAGTAATAATATCTAAATAAACGTTTCCATTCTGGACTACAGTTTATTTAATTTATTTATTTTACAATCTCGTTTCTTTCCGATTTTTCGCTTCAGTATGGGGTCTATATACCATAAATGAGTGTTATTGGTGATGTTGGCACAGAATATCCTGCATACAGGACTGAGGCACTTCTGAGGATGATATATAAATTTATAAATAATTAAATTCCCCATCTACTTGTGAGAAACTTAGGGGCATAATAAGCAAGTTTATTCGTTTTCGCTTAATTTTTTCTTGACATGCTACTTTAGATTAAATCCAGTGGCATACGACGTGAGCATCATGTTTTCGTCATATTTGTTCTGGTGCAAATTCCATTTATTGAAATCAATTAGTTTAGTAGCCATAAACTTTCATTAAATATGCATATTTACTTGTCAAAATATTATCTCTATTCATTGAAAGCATAAATTTTGAATATCTTAAATTGATTCAAAAAGCATAGCTTAATTGTATCGAATATGATCTCGTTTTCGCGTAATACCGATAGCACTCAAGATGTCAGATGAATATTTATCACATTTTATGTGAGAAAATTAATATCATTTGTAAAGTTTTTGTGGAAATAATGTGTGATCATCTAATTAAAAAATGTAGAATCATCTGATCAATGTGTTTTTAACCTAACCTGCTCCTAAAACTGATATATTCTAAAATCTGACGGCAGTGAAGATGTCTGTTTTGATTTACCCTTAGCATATCAAATTGATTACACACCGTATTTGAAATTTCAATATTTTTACGATTAACATTTTATTTCTAAAACGATTTATTTCCTGGTAGGTATTACACTTTACTATCAGGGCGAAAGTAGGGGAGTCCATTTTCATCGAGCAATGGGTGTAATACACTATGCCAAGCTTGAGTTTATATAAAAGTTTTATATAAACATTACTACATAACACTATCCAGCATGTACAAAATTATATTGAGGTCTAACAGACAACTGAAATTAAAAATAGATGGACTCCAACAATTGTATAACTGTTTGGGTGCGTATCGCAGAGTAATATCTTGTAAACTTAGTGAGGATAATACTAAAGAAATAGATGAATTATTTGAAAAGTTCCTATGAAAAAAATTAAATAAAAATTTTAAAACTGTAAAATATATTTTGATTGGCGAAAGTATGTTTTTCATAATGAAAGAATGGAAATAGGATGCATAAGTAGGTGCCTTATGTGAATAGGTGTGAGTAATGGATATAGTTTAAGAAAGCTTACAATTTTTATAAAATGCTTTGTAATTATTTAAAAACGGAGTAAAGAGCGTATGAAAGAGGGAAGTTAAGTGTAATCATTACATCCACTACTAGAATAGACCCAGCCAGTACTGGTGAAATTTCTGATTAGATTAGCTAAGTCCATCTTTACTATAAATTTATAGTAAGGGACTCAAAATCTCTGTATTTGTACATTAAAGCCTCAGATGAATCCTGCGCATTTTGCGCAATCAAATATCATCCCAAATATCCGACCTTCTCACTAAGGCCTAACAATAAAATAAAAAGGAACACTATGAATTGGAATCTAGAGCTCCAGCTCACTCATGGAAAAAGTAGATTGATTCGAAAATAGCAGCAATACGGAAAAACTGCAGCGAAATGCAGACATTAGCATGAAACCAGAAAATATTTAGACAATTTGTTGAGGCACTATGCTCCTTATAGGAACGATTGGAATTTGTATACCATATACATACATATGTATGTGCGAAAAGATGTGATCTCCCAAGTTTTTTTTATATAACTGTCGACAATATAATTTTCCTGTAATGACGAGAATTGGCTGACGTTTTGAAAAAAAAAAAAATTAAAAAGAATTGCTGATTTTTTTCTTCTAATTTTAGACGAATTTTTATATGTATTCTTATAAGCAAGGGTTTGAACCGAACCCGAATCGGAACAAAAACCGGAACGAACCGGCTTGTTTTTCCGAACCGTGAACCGGAGTCTGGAACGTTTTTTTTGCTGAACCGGAACTCGACCCGAACCGAAACAAATACGTGAACCCGAACCCGAGCTAATTACTACTTAAGAATTTGTCTATATAATTATATATACGCGTTCCGGTAAAAAAAAATTAGCACAAAACCACTGTTCAAACCATACGTCTTATTTATGAGCAATGAAATTTTAACTGCGTTGTCGTAAAAGAAAACTCGTAATAGTAGGAGGAGTCAGTTTAATATAATCTTGAGATTATATTATTATAGAAATTGTAGAAAAAGTTTAATATTTGTAAAATGGTAATATTTTCTTTTTTCCTCATCCACTTTTGTTTAAAACCACAAAATAAAAATTAATTTTAAAACATTTTTAATATAATTTTTAGCTGACGTTTTTTCAGATTTTTCAATAAAAAAATAAATTATTTTTCCAAAACTTAATTCAAAATTGATAGGCCGAATTGATAACCGTATAAAAAAGTGTAAAATATAAAAAAAAATAATTCAATAAAAAATTATTGAATAAATAAAAAACTAATACATAAAAATAAATTAACAAGAAAACCATTTCGCTCTTCTAAAACAAAAAAAACAAAAAAAAAAAATAAATAAATTTTATAAATTTAATTAAAATCCAATACCGCAAACATTTATTTATTCTTTGAAAATATTATTAAAAAAAAACCAACAAATAAATAAATATTTTTTTTCTTTTTTAAATTAAACCCCAAAAAACGACAAAAGAAAAAAAATTAAAACCACAACCAAACTATAGAAAAATTTACTATTTTCCTAATGTCTATACATGAATGCAAACAAAAATTTCCAAATATTAAGATTATAAAAAAAATTTTTAAGAAATAATAAAAGATAAGAAAAGACATCTTTGTAGAATTTTGTTGTTAAACCCAGTCTAAAAAACCAAAAGCAAAACTATCTATTTATCTAACTATCTAAGGCTGCACTGTTGATAATATTTTGCAAATGTTAAATACATTTATAGAAATACTGTTTTAATTTAATTTAATTAAATTTAATATTTAATTTTTAATTCAAATCAATATAATAAATTAGCACGGTTATTAACAACAACAAATAAAATAATATGGTAGTGAATACTACAAATGTTACCAGCTTTCAGGCAGGCAACATAACCTTTCACTACCAATTATATATGTATTCTAAGAAAATCTATATGATCTAAGTATATATACTATATATGAAATCGTTATAACCTACTATCTTATCTTTTAAGTAAGTCTCTTTTTACTATTTTTTGTTTGTTTTTTTTTGCTCTTAAATAATAAATAAACAGTGATATGAACTCCAAAAATTTCATTTCATATGATATTACATACATACATAAACTAATTATTAATGAATTATTAAATTTATTATCTGTTGAATTTCATAAAAAAAGAAAGAAAACACATACATTTTGAAATCTCACTCCAAAAAATATTTAATTAAACGCATTAGAGAAGAAATACGATACAATATTTCTAAGTATAATTGATAAAAAAAATCAAAAATTAAAAGTTCAAATATAAAACAAAAAAATTAATAAATAAAATTAAATAAATTAATAATTATATTATAAGCAGATTAGGTCAAATTTACAAAATGTATTGCTGTGCAATGCACTCTTTAAAATCACTGGAAATTTCATTAAAAACATTATTTCAAATCACACACACACACAATTTATTAAAAAAAATAAAAATTACACAAACTTTTGAAAATTTTAAATCCTTTAAGCTCAGCTTTTAATAAAATTGATACAAAAATCAGTCAAAAATTGTTAATTCAGTTGTTCAGTTCAGTAATTGAATTTTTATTTCAAATATTTTTAATCAGGGGTGTTGTCGAGCCGGAACGCTCCGGAACGTCGTTCCGGTACTTCCTTTTTGGACAGGAACGCGTTCCGGAACTAAAGATAATTTCTGATAACGAGAATTGGCTGACGTTTTGAAAAAAAAAAATTAAAAAGAATTGCTGATTTTTTTTTTTCTAATTTTTGACGAATTTTTATATGTATTTTTATAAACAAGGGTCTGAACCCGAACCGGAACAAAAACCTGAACGAACCGGCTTGTTTTTCCGAACCGTGAACCGGAGTCCGGAACGTTTTTTTCTGCTGAACCGGAACTCGTTCCGGTAAAAAAAAAGTTAGCACAACACCACTGTTTTTAATTAATAATTATTTTATAAGAATAATTAATAATTAACACGTTCACGCCGGCGCTTCAATTCATGCTTGTCCCTTACGGGCGGCTGCTATATTTATAAGACGTTATTAATTGTAATTGTTATTAAAAATAAATGCTTTTAAGAGAACGTTACTCTCAGGTATTTTTTTCGACAGCTGAAGTGCTAAAGATCTAAATATTTGGAATTATGTATCGTCTAATAACTTGATCAATTGCAGTTAAGTGCGGGCCACCGGTGGTACACGCCGCCCGATAAGGCAGTCAAGTGCGGACCACTAGTGGTACGCGCCGGCGTGAACGTGTTAAAGAATCAATATCTCATTCATTTTAGTATATAAATGATATACATCAACGGGATTCCTAACTTTCTGTCCTTATATTAAACTGGGCTCAACTCTCCGATTCCGATCACAAATTTCTTATTCCGCTTTACTACTTGAAGGTATACTACTAAGAGCATCCCAAGTATGAGTTGTATAGCTCGTGCTAATGTGAATTTTCTGTAAACTGTAAAGTTCAAATAACTAGTTTCGATTTGAAAAATCGACATTCAGAAATATTTAAAATAGAAAGCAAGCAGAATATTATTCACAATATTTAAAAATTGCAAGCTAGGTTAAATTGGCAGCAGATAATTCTTCGGGATAATAATTCCTAAATTTAATAATTATAAAAGTATGCTGTTCATTCAAACCACCTCTCTGTCTAAATACCTTCAGTCATCAAATGTTAGGTCCTCGATAGTTTCTCTATCTTCCCTAATTATTGGACTATATTCCTTCTTGAAATCTATTTCGGTGTTCAGATATGCACCTTTATTGCGTAAATCCCAATAAACGGCATTATTGAGCTCAATATTTCATATACATAAAGTTTCAATTGTTGAGAAGCTAGGCCGTAATCCTGACGAAGGGTTGTAATGCTCAATTATGTATGTAAAGTGTCAATTAATTATTGCGCAATAAATACGCAAATTGTTATAATACTGTGTAAAACTTAAAATACAGCACTGTCATAAGTATGTTCAGTGAGCATCAAATGTCAACAACGACAAACAAAAAAAAAAACAAAACAACAAAATAAAAATAATGTTGTTGAAACAACCAGCTGTTTTGTTTACCAGCTGTCAAATGAATATTGAATAAGCAGCTGAACTTTATTATTATGTCTAAACATTTAAAATATTGTACTCAATAAACCGAATATTGACTCAATAAAAGTGCATATCTGAACATAGTATACTTCCCGCCTTGCTACCATACTATATATAGCTTCTGCTTCCCAGATCATGTGGAAATTGATGGCAATAATCAGGCAGTTGAGCTTGCAAAGAGCTTTCACTCTATTAATAGAGCCAAAACCTTTTTGTAGAGTGGGGATAGAAGCTTAGAAGGGTAAAGTCAGCGAAAGCAAAGATAAAGAAAGGCGAAGACTTTTGAGAAACTAAATATGTTGGAAATAATTTAAACATTTACTAGGTACTGCAACAGACCATCCAGAAAGTATAGTAGCAGGAATTCTGACACTAGCTTAGAATAGGGATCGCTTTAAGCCCAATATATAAATACAGCGATGAGAAAAACGAATCACTAGAACACATACTTGTAATCTGTGTGGCGTGAATGCATCTCAAAAAGCAACAGAATTGAAGACAGTACAACAGAGCGAACGGAAACAATACTCTAGCGCCTCTAGACGATAATAAGGACAGCATTTCGATTTGGATAACATAATCGACATAAATTTTTAATTAATTTCTCTTTTTGAGAATTTTGCCTATGTAGACTTAATTTTTATATAGAAAGGTACATAATCTTTAGCGTCTTTGGATATCCTGCGCAGTAAGAAGATAATGTGACAATTAAAATTTTCAAATTTTAAGCTGAGCTTTAAAATATGATGATACATATTTCGTTTAATTTCTTTTCGCATTAGAAATAGAAAATTCAAATAAATCGAATTGTAATTAAGGGAAAAAAGGAAGAGAATATTTACAAAAAAAGTAAAAATAAAAAAATATAAATATTTAAATAATATTAAATGAGTATGAAAAACATAAAAATAAATGTTACTGTGTACCTTAGATTATATTAATTATAAAAAAAACAAATCTTTCAAATTTCATGCATTAAAAAAATATATAAAAAATAATTACAAAAAAAAAAAAAAAAAAACTTTGAATTACTTACGACAAACATTTTCCATATAAATTTTAAGACTAGTAAAAAATAAATAAAACTAAATAAATAATTAATGAAATATATATATACAATATAACAATATATAGAAGAGAAATAAAAAACTAAGTAAAAAAATTTAAATATAAAGATTATTGCATTGTTTTCATTACGTTTAAATACTGTAATAGAAATTAAAAAAAATATATTTAAAATAAAATAAAATGTAGAGGACAAAACGTTACATTAAAAACATAAACAAAAAACATTATAAAAATTAAATCATAAAATTCATTAAAAAAAAAATAAAACAAAAAAATCTTTTATGATTTGACTGTGATAATATCAAAAATTATATTAAAAAAAAAACAAAGAAAAATATTAAAAAAAATACATAAAAAATAAAAAAAAAACAATTCATATATAAATATTAAAATAAAAAAGACAGCTTGTAAAGAAAGGACATACATGCATACATCCATACATATATAGTATAGAGACATTTTGAAGGATTAAAATTAAATTAAATTAAAAAAAATTAAAGGAAATAGAACAACAACAAAAAAGACATATAAAAAGTAAGTATATGATGGACATTTTAAAAATATTATTAAATTAGTAACAAAACAAAGGAAAAATTACAAAAAAAAAATAAAATAAAAAAAAATAAAACAAAATGAAAACAAACAATTTTTATTACAATAAAATTTTATTATTATTATGAAGAAAGAAAAAAAAACTCAAAAAAAATTAAAATATTTATATTAATACAATTTAGATAAATTAAAAAGAGAAACCAATAACAACAACAACAACAAATAAAGTATTTAATAAATTGTTAGCAAACGAAGGAAACAGATTTAGGAAAAATAAACATTATATATTATATATTTAAAATTAATACTTAATTATTAAATAAATTAAATAAGATAATAAAAAATTAAAAATAAAATAAAACAAAATGAAATAATTAAGCAACAAAATTCCGTCTTGACTTGGTGAGAGAAATAAATTAATAAAAAATAAACATTCAACCAAAGTCGAACGAAATAATTATTAAAATAAAAAAACAAATTAAAATTATATATAAAATAATAATAATAAAAAAAAAAATATTAAAAACAAATTATTATTATTATTATTTAGGTAAATTATTAAACAAAAAATTACAATAGTTTTACACAAAACCATGAAGAAAAACTACCAAAAAAAAAAAACTCTCATTTAATCCTTCACACTTATTACAAAGAAAAAAATAAAATAAAATAAAAAAAATTAAATAAAAAAGAAACCGTAAACGAAACTTTTAATTCATATACTGAATTTGAAAATTCCAATACGAAAATAAATCTCAAAAACCCAAAAAAAATATTCAAAACCAAAGTAGTTTATATTTAAAAACCAAACTTTCAATATTTATTATAAAAATAATAAAAAAAACTAAATAAAAAATATAAATTAAAACAAACAATAAAACAAACAAAAAACAACAACTCTCTTTCTCAAATGTTTCCTTTTACTTTCCTATTTAAAAAACTACATTACAGAAGTGTTATTAAAAAATGTAAAAGAAAATATTTAAAAAAAAAATTATAAAAAAAAAAAAACTACAACAACAAATAAAGAATCCAATAAAATATTAAAAACGAAAAACAAAACTCTTTTTAATGTTCAAAAAAAAAAAAACCAAAAATAAATTCTTTTTCCCAAAACCAAAAATAAAAAAAATTAAAAAAAAAATTTAGTATAAAAAAACCATTCAATATTTCATTAAAACTAAAAACCAAAAGCAACAAAAAAAAACACTGACATAACAAAAAAATAAGAAAAGAATAACAAAAACCAGCAAACGTAAGGAAAAGTTTTGAAAAATATTTAAAAAATAATTGAAACCCGTAATTGTAGTATAAGTAAATCAGAGATTAAGGAAGGCAAACCCAAAAACCCAAAAAAAAAACAATTCAACAATAATCGTACAATATCTGTATGTATGATAAAAAAAAAACACAATAAAAAAAAGAAATTAAATTGTTTTTTAATATTAAAAACAATAATTAATCAAAGGCTTTGTGTTGCCACTAACCATCATGAGAACAATTAAAATTGCAACATTTAAAGGATTTTTGTTTTTGTTTTTTTTTATCATACATACAAATATGGTAACAATAACAGCAACAACAACAAAATTCAGTATATAAATGCATATATTATTAAAATAATTATTAAATTAAATTAAATAAATAAAAACAAATGAATAAATTATATATATAAAAAACCAAAAACAAATTATATATGAAAGTATAAACAAAAACAAAAAAGAAAAGAAATAAAAATAATAAATAATTATAAATAAAAATAAAAGAAAAATAAATAAATAAATATATACAAATAAATTGTTTTATTTTAAATGAGACTATAATTTAAATCACATTTACAGTTATATTTTCTTAAGCCCCTGCACGACTTCTATATGCCTATGGACTTATAAAAACGAATAAATTCTAATCCCAACAAGTAAAATGCCTTCTTCAGCACCTGCATATGCATCTAGTATATGGTTTTGGAATGGATTAATGCCTCACAGGTTCTAAGAATGTGTTCCGATGATTTACTCTTATCGTAACAGGATCTATAAGTTGGTTTCAAAACAATCCTCTCTCTGAACAAGTGTGCTTTGAGCCTATAGTGCCCTGTCAAAAGACCGTTTGCTAGTCCCAGATTATTCGTGGATAGTCTAACGTAAGGCACACAACATGAGTGGTGTGAGAAGCTAGGCCGTAATCCTGACTGAAGGGTTGTAATGGCCAATTATGTATGTATGTATGTAGTCTAACGTATGACTTAAATCTCTTTCTATTGCAATTTCCAATTGATTTGGATTTAATTCTCTTTATATTTTTTTTTTCATGGAGTATATAACATACATAATTGGCCATTACAACCCTTCAGTCAGGATTACAACCCAGCTTCTCACACCACTCATGTTGTATGCCTTAATTTTATACTTGAGTGGTGGGACCTACAGTTTAACGTCGACTCCGAACGACAGATTTTGAGAAATTTTTTCATGGCAGGTTTATTTACTCTCAGAGTTTTTGCCAGAAATCTGCTGAGAGGAAGTCGTCGAAGAAATACTTTTTTCATATTTCGTTTTGATGTCTTACATCTAATAAGCGAACACACTACCTACTAGACTACAGCGACTACTTTCACAAATATCTGCCACTACTTCAGAGTGATGCGTAAGCTCAAGTTCTAGCAAACGCAACTGCTTGCTTATTTCCGCGGAGTCTAATATATAACATGGGTCACAACAGAGCGAAACCAAAAAGGAGAAACCACGAATAGAATTTAAAAGGTATTAGACATTAATCAAAAAAGAAAATAGAGTTGAAAATCAAACTAAAATTTGTAGTACCTTTGAATTTAGGAAGAGTTTTGTTCTGTAATGTTCGAAAATATTTTCGAAAAGTCACAAAACAAGGAAATCGACCCCTTGAAATGACCTGATAGATAGTCGTCTTTAACATCCTGTCATATGATAACAATGTCTTTCACAACAAATCGTTTGAAGAACTAATCCAGTACGTTAGAGATTTCACATACCCGAAAACACTTTTAGTTCCTTTAAGCATCATATGGCTGTCTTTTGGTGCTGTAACGAATACAATTCATTGAGTTGTACTATCCAACCTTCCTATGATGATCTTTGTGTATGTTATAGTCTCTTGTCATCAGTTTATTTGGCCTGGAAAATAAACTTTTATATTTTATTTTTCAAAAAAAAAGGAGAAAAAGAATTGTTTGACTTATCGAATCGATCATGGTGGACTGAATCATCTTTGGATAGAATAAATATATTAGCTTCTAATTTTGCAGGTTTTTTCAAAACCAAATAATATAATAAAACTAAATCCCGGGTCCTTAGCTTTTATTTGCTACCAAGTTTATGACAATCAATACTGCATAAGCAAAGTTTTTACATATTTTGCCACGCCCACTTTAAAATCAAATCAAATGTAAACTCTTATAACTTTGTCTGTATAGCATCAATTTTAATATATTTGTTAGCAAACGAAAGCTAAGAACCACTACTTACATTTTCTGCTAACGTTCAATAGTGCCACGCCCACTGAATCATATTTAGATAGAATAAATATACTAGGTTCTAACTTTGCACGTTTCGAAGTAAAATAAGAAGGAGAAAATGAGCGGGCGTGGCAAATAATATAAGAAAATTAAAGTCCGGGTCTTTAGCTCTTATTTGCTACCAAATTTATGACAATTGATCAAAAAATATGAAGTGAATCAAAAATAATCTAAAAGTATGCGAAAATGCCCAATAGATGTTCGTTAGCAATCCTAAAAAAGTTGCTATGGTAAAAGGTGTTCAATGCGCTATCAAATGGATGACTAACCTATAGAAACCCTTTTTATTATTCTGGTCTAATGAAGTATACTAGGCATGTTATTGATGCTCTTTTCGATAAGTAAAGATTCCATACATTTAAATATTACAGCTTAAGGGTTACACTTCTCAACCACCCTATAGCAGTGACCATTCTTTATACAATATATGCCAGTTTTTATGTGCGTGACCAAACTAGTATATCTCCTACCAAAAGACAGACCTTTGAAAGCGCTCTATGTTTACCTCTGATTATGAGACAAACATACATGTAATCGAAATTAAAACTGTGTTAACAAAATTTCATTACGTTTCTGTTAATGTAAACTTAATATGTTTGCCGATTGGTTGGCATTCTATAACATAACATTGACTTATAATGAGTCCTACTATATGGGCCTACTCATTGTATAGAAGATGTGGGTTTCTAAAGCTTGGAAGATAGGTTCCTAGTAAACCATAAATAAATGAACTGATGAACATCCCCAAGATGAAAATGCTGCATTGATTTGCATTCTAAATTCCATAAATTATTTAGACTCACAAAGGAGTCCATGAATACAATCTTCTGCATTGGCCAACATAGGTCAGTTTCACAGCTAATATGGTTGCAAGAAATGTAAGTTCTTTTAAACGTCGAAATAAGTTTAAATTTGAACAAGAATATTTTAAAATTTGATTAAATTTTATATGTTTTGTAAATATGTATGTAGTATATGATATGAGACATTTAGTAACATGTGGTTTACTTACTTGTTTTTAAATTTTATTTGCAAACTCCATTTGGGAAACAATTTCAAGTCTTTTTTTTTTTTTTTGGTTTTGTTTTGTTTAGTTTTGTTGTTTTTTGTTACCACATAGAATTCTTTATTTAAAAGCAAAATATTTAACATGATTTGGTTTTTTTTTTGGTTTTTAGTTTTAATTTCTCATTCTCTTATGATGAAAACAATTCAGATCAATTTCTAACGAAATCATTCTCCTTTTTTTTTTGTTTTCTTTTAAGAAACTTTTGTTTGTATGAATTAAACACATTTACTTATACTTTTCTTCTTCTTCTTCTTCTTCTTCTTCTTCTTAATAGTGGTATTATACATGATTTTTTTTTATTTTTTAATTTTGTTAATTTAAGTAAATTAAAAAAAAAAAACAACTTTAATAAAAATTTATTTTTTATATTCCTTAGAGTTTCTTGAATGGATGAATTTAATGTTTGAATGATTCTGATACTGTTAGTGACTGAAAATGCAAAGTTTACTAATTTTAATTTTTTTTTTATAATTATTACAAGTGCCTGTTTTAACCATAAGTTTAAATATTTTTACTTAATTTGATTTTTAATTAATTTGAAGAATTGGAAATTTTTGTTTTCATATGTATGTAAGATTTTCGAAATATTTTTCTGTGGTTTGTTTTAAAATTTAATTTAAATTTTATGGAATTTTTTGTTTCCAATATGTATGAATAGAATATATTTTTTAAATTTTGTTTGTTTTTAGTTTTAATCATTAAAATTAAATGGCATTGTGAAAAAAGAATATAATTTTTTAATATTTTCTCAATATTAAATAGTAGCAGAATGAATAGTTTTTCTTTATATTTGTTTCATTTTTTCTTTTTCTTCAATACTATTTATTTTTAAATGTATTTGTTTTAAATACTTTTTTTTTGTATTTTATTTTATGTTGTTGTTTCTGGTTTTCTATAGTGAAATTGTTTTGTACCTTTGATAGTAATTGTAATTGTTTGCAATTGTATTTCTATATATATTTTCTTTTCAGCTACATTTTCTTTAAGATTTAATTTTCATTTATTTTAAATTTTTTATTTTTTTTAATTTTATATTTGCTGTATTTCTTAATTACTTTGTTGCAGCATTATGAAAATGTGCCATTTTTATGTTTTTAAAAATAGTTGTTTTTGTGTTTGTATTTAGAAAAAATCCCTGAATGTAATTTTGCTTTTCGTACAAAGAGTTCATCATAATTTTTTTTTTTTTTTGTTTTGTTTTTTGTTTCTTAAATGTTTAGGTTTTTTTATATATTTTTTTTTTACTTTATATGCAATGTATACATAAATTAAAAAGTAATTTTGAAAAAAGAATTTAAAACCTATGTATGTATGTATTTATATGTAAGTATATAAATTTAAATTTTTTAATTCTAGAATTTTCCAAGAAAATTTAATTTTTATTTGTTATTTTAATAACTATGTATGTATACTCTACTACTCGTTAATCAAATTTTTTAATGAATTTTACTTTCATGTTTCACATTTTATAGAGCCGAATCTTAACTTGTTAAAATTTTTCCTTTCTTTTTAGAGTTTCATTTTTAAAAATAAACTTAATCTTTATCAATTTACGTTTATCAAACGTTCTAATATGCGGTTTGCAACTGCCATCATCACATCATGTGCTGTTACTTTTTTGTTTTTGTTTAAATTATAAATTTTTAATTTCTTTTGTTTTTTTTTTATAAAATGAATGTTAATTTTTGTTTTATTTTAATTATAAATTTTGAAAAATTCAAATTTATAACAACTTTTAAAATTGTTAAGAAATTTTATACGATTTTGTAGGAATGTTTTTAAAAAAATTAAGTACAAAAAATGTTTTCTGGAATAGTTTTCTTTTTTTTTTTAATTTCAAACTGCAAACTCTTTATTTCTTTGTCTTTCGTCGTTTTGCAGTTGGTTGCGGAAAATTCTATTTATTTGGCAACTCTGGTGGACAGTCAGGTTGGTTGGAGGGATGAGCTGCACGGAAAGCTGGATTGGTTTCCAATTCACGATCAATACGCAAAATGATGGGATAGGGACGCAAATCAACGTGGAATCTATAGATAGGAAACAAATTTAAAGAATAATTAAATTAATTAAATAATTAAAAATAAATTAAAAAATATTATTTCAGTTACTAAAATAGTAAATTTTTTTATTTGTAAAAATTTAAAAAAATTTGAAAGTGTAGCAATTATTCGAAAAATTCTTTACCCCATTGACAATCAAAATATCAAACCAAACTAACAAACTTTACATGGCTACACAACTCACCTTAACAGGAAAGATTTTGACAAAAAAAAAAAACAAATAAATTTGTTAAATGCTCTACAACGTTGGCATCAAACTAACTAGCGAAAGTCTAACCCTGTAAGACAAAGTCCTGTATAAGCATGGGAAAATATCCCTTAATGCATAGACAAATCTTTAAATCTTGGTGTACCCTCATGTATGTACATCTGAGCCATAGAAAATAAAACAGAATGTAAATCTGAAGCCAATTCAGTTTTGTTGTAAACTCCTAAGGAATCCTCTGTTGTTGTTGCTGTTTTTAAAACTTTGTCCCTGTATTAACTTGAATTTGTATGTCATTTGACAGGAGCAATTAAGTCACCACGGTTGGTCTTAATACACTAGGCGTAAAGCAGTGTGTTAGACACAACAGTTAAATAAGTTTGCCCTGTGATGAGGGCTTTGAAGACGACAGACCTGCAACGATTGACGGTGATAGGAATAATACTCTCAGGATAATGATTTAAGATGCTGAACCAATCAGTTCTAATCTACGTTAAAATGGAGCGAGTACACCTGAAAAATTGTCTCTAGCCATCAGAAACCGCTAGAGAGTATTCGTTGAAGACTTTGTTGCCTTTATAACCGTTATTAGATTCCGTGACGGCTGATTAATTCAATAATTAATACTGCGGATTTATTAATGCAACTGGTCGACGTCAGATGATATGGCATTCTGATTGGTTATATTAAGGCGGGCGACAGTACTGATGGTTGCATCGAAAGGGAGGAGCTTTCACGACAATGGAATGATGTGCTATTCTATATTACTAGTGTTACATTATATATTCAATCAATCTCATCTTTCTCAATGACCAAACAAATAAAGATGTTTTGATTGTCCACTGAACCATACACAAAGTTACAAAAAGCCAAAAATTGTCCAGTTTCTTACAAATTAAAATTTACTGTCCATAGATACTAACATAACACTTTCAAAGTCGTCTTCAAATATATTCTAATCTACACCCGCTTTTTTTTATTGTATTTTAACAAGAACTATTGTATACATTAGACCCCAAGTGTGTTCGCCCGATAGTCCTCCTTGTTTTTACATACATACATACATAATTGGCCATTACAACCCTTCAGTCAGGATTACGGCCTAGCTTCTCACACAACTTATGTATGTTGTGTGCCTTCAATTTAATAGTTGAGTGGCGGGACCAATAGTTTAACGTCGACTTCGAACGACAGATTTTATTGAGAAACTTTTTCATGGCAGGTTAATTTATTCTCAGAATTTTTGCCAGAAATCTGCTGAGAGGAAGTCGCCGAAGAAATATTTTTTTTTTGTCATATTTCGTTTTGATGTCTGGCCTGGGGCTCGAACCCGGGCTTTTGCCTCTAATAAGCGAACACTCTACCTACTAGACTACAGCGACTAGGTACTCTTGTTTTTACTATATAATATGTTAATAACAGCTTCATAACCTAACTAAAATGTAAATAAAATCCTAAATTGAACAGAAATGTGCGTGTGTGTGTGTTGTCAGAGTCCTTTAGTGATTATATCGACATGGATACGCTTCAGCAAAATTCAAAGCTTTTCATTTTTAATTTTTAAAACTGTAACCCTTTAACCGTCTTAATGTTTTCTATTTTAATCTTGATATTAATCTTAATATAAATTAAACTTACCTGCGTGCATTGAAGACTTGAGGTACCAAGCAACAGTCAGCCATTGAAATTTCATCGCCCACACAATATTTGCCTGCGGAAGTTGCCAAAATCTTTTCGACGGCCCTAAAGCCACGTGTAATCCAGTGTTGGGCCCATTCTTTCTTCTTCTCTTCACCCACGTGGATTAAAACAATAAGATTTTGTAGGGGCTGTATACCGGCACAAATAATTTCACATACTTCACGAACTTTAGCACGCTTATGAACATCCTGCGGCAAGAGAGGACGTTGAGGTCGGGTCTCCTCCAAGTAGTGCATAATGGCAACAGATTCAATTAAAGTGTGGCCATCTACAGAAAACAAGGCGGCAATTTTTTTTATTGTAATTGTATTTCAATTTAACAGTAAACTTACCAATTTGCAAAGCTGGCACTTGTTCCATGGGATTGACCTCACGATACTCATTGCAATGTTGTTCGCCGCCCGACTTAATCAGACTGATGGGTTTGATGTCATAGGGTATCTCTTTGAGATTCAGGGCAATGCGCACACGCCATGAACAAGAGCTACGCCAATACGAGTAAAGTATTGGCTTTGGGGAGTAAGCAGAACATGTTGATTCAGAGGACATTTTTAAATAATGTGAAGGAGGAAAATATTTTTTAATATTTAATAAATTTGCCGAATTAAACAACAGTGACCACCTGTTGTTGTTCTGAATTACTGTGCGATCGATAAACTTATAATCGAAATAACTTGGTTTCAGTTTACTTAGTTTATTCAACGTATTCATGATCAAATTAGAAAAACAATTTTAATTTATTCACAATGGATCTGGATTTTCTAGTATGTATGTACATATGTACATATGTATGCATATACAGTGTCTATTTTATTTCTTTCTTCTTATTTATGAAATAAAAAAAGAAATTAAAAATTCTGCCTCTGATAATAATATAACGCGTGTTGTTGTCTCTCAACGCTCTACTTTATGATAATCAACCGGTTTTTGTGTTTTTATTACTGTTTTGTTGTTATAGAATATTATCTGCCGTTTAATTTGCTTTATTTTGGTTTTGGGTTTTTTTTGTGTTCTTTTTTATCAAAATATAACAAATACACTTATATATACACTTATTCACATTGAAAAGATAATGAACGAAAACATTGCATAATGCAGTCTAATGGGATGCAATTATTGTGTATACAACAGCTGTTGTGTATTCTATTGTGCAGTTGTTTTCTGTCAGCCTAAAAGTATGCGCGGTTTTAAGAAATACTAACAAAGCAAAAGAAATGCATTTTAAATGACAAACATTGTTTGTGCATGGTTTTCAATGTGGATTGCATTAAACTGTTTTATTTTCAGCCTAGAAGCATGTAAAGCTTTTAGAGACATTTAAACCATTTTTATTTGGCATTGTACTACACCGGCAATAATAATGATTTTTATTTATTATTCCAACCAAATAAAATTAAAAAAAAACTATTAAAAAAAATTAAATTTTCGTCTTCCATTTTGTAGAAACAATTGTAAAACAAATTGTAAATAGATGTAAATAGAAAATAGATGGCTTTTTTAATCATTATGTGTTGTAAAAGTACAATTGGAACACACTAGATGGCGCTCTAAAAAATACGGTTTACACTAAGAAAAAAAGAAATACAGTCAACCCTCCTATAACGCAGTGAGTGCGCGTTATATGGAAACCGCGCTATAAGAAACTCGGATTTCACCGTACAAGCCAGTCTAATTCGTAGCGCGTTCTATGGAAACCGTCTACCGCGTTGTATGGAAACCGCGCTATAAGAAACTCAGAATTAGTACAAATCCCATCATTCGTACCGCGTTATATGGAGACCAAGAAATTCAAAAGGCAAGATAAATTATAAATTATTTTTATTGAATTCAAGAGTTTATATAAGAATTGATAGAAAAAGATGAAATAAAAACTAAACTAAACGACTACAAGGATTTTAAGGGATGTTATTGAACGGAAACCGCGCTGGAAGAGTACCGCATTATAGGAGGGTTCCGCGTTATATGGAAACCACGTTTTGAAAGTACCGCGTTATAGGAGGGCTGTCGCAATTTCAGCCCCGCGTTATATGGAAACCGCGTTCTGAGAACTCCGCGTTATAGGAGGGTTTACTGTACTTATGACAGTTGCGTAATTGCTTGAGTAAAATCTCCCCATTTTAACACGTTGACTGCCGACTACGAGATAACTTGTATATTGCGTCCCCTTCTAGGGTGCCAACTACGAGTTATCTCGTAGTCACTAAACCTGGAATTTTTGTGTAGCTACGAATAAAATCGTATTATATCAACGCTAGTATCGATAAATGGCTTCTGGAAAAAAAAACAAAAAGTCAATGTTGGAGGCAGTGGCTAGTTTTCTGAAAATTGCCGCGGCAGTCAACGTGTTAAATACATGTCCTCATAAGGCTTTGTTTCTAGGGAGGGGTGGACAAGCTAAACAAACCAAATTTCATGAAAGCTTTGTGACATCCCGATGTTCTTAAAAGGGATCGCGACGAAAACTACTTCACACACATTGCATTTTTTTTGGACAAAGACAGACAGACGACTGTCTAGTAGGTAACGTGATGACTTATTAGACATGAGCATATGGTTAAACCTCAAGTCGTATTATAAAAAAATGCTTCTTTCGGCAGTTTCCGGCAATAAATAAAATTGCTATGAAAAGTTTCTCAAAAATCTATCGTTCGAAGTCCTCCTTAAACTGTAGGCCTCAGCACTAATGGATAAAGTTAACATGTGGGTAGTGTGGAATGCTAGGTTGTAATCCTGACTAAAGGGTTGTAGTGACCAGTGAAGTTTATAAGTAAGCAAGTATAACCGCCGCAACGATATCCAAGCCAGAATTAACGGTCAAGAATGATTTACTGTTTGCTTGATGATCTGTTAAACAACGACCGAACTCGTTATTTCCAACAATATTGAAGGAATAATCATTCTAAAACATGATTTCTAGTAAAAACTCTGAGAGTAAATAAACCTGCCATGAAAAAGTTTCTCAAAAATCTGTCGTTCGGTGTCGACGTTAAACTGTAGGTCCCGCCACTCATGTATGTATACAAATTAATGCGCACAACATAAGTGGTGCGAGAAGCTAGGCACTAGTCCTGACTAAAGGGTTGTTATGACCAATTATGTATGTAATCATCCTAAAGCGAGGAGTACGATGGGTTTTTGAAAATTGGTAAAGACTTGTTCTTATACAAGCACAACTATAGTTTACGTACAGGGTTGGTGACTGGCCAAAAAGCTTGGTTGGCATATTCTTACGAATCCACCTTATACTCTAAGCCTGGCAGCAAGTGATTTCATTCACTTGAAGATATTTCCCGTCTTTATTTAATTTCTTTGTCTGAGTGTCTTTGACTTTAAAATGTCAACACGTTATGCGACAAAAAAGTTTCCAGCAATGATCGGCATGTTGTTCAGATTTCAGAAAGTTCCAAATACTACTGTTCCTAATAGCGTCTTCCTTATGGTCAATATAGCACACCAAAGTATCAGTTAAAATGTAAGGAAGGCCTCTTAAAATTTAAAACATATTTATGGAACGTACTGGAATGTTTAAAAAAAATTAAAATAAGAAACAAAATTATTGTATTGACTTCACGCGACCGACCCCTGTACACATTCCTATTTGAGATTAAATTTATGAAAATTAAAACCAATCACTGGGAGGACTAAACATAAAACACAATGTAGGAAATGAATGACAGCATCACCAACACATGCAAAAATTTGAAGAAAAAAAATTAACATTTTAGGCATAAATTATGCGGCATTGTACGGAAATGAAAGCGAATCATAAACAAACACAAGCAAATAAATATTAAATTAAACTAATACAAAGACACACACATACACAGAAACGCTTCTGTTGTAGCATAACACGCGCTGACAATAATTTCAAACACTGTATACCTATTACCGTTATTGGTAAACCAAACGAAAACGAAAGGGACCATAAAAGTCCCCGAATGAAGAAGAAGAAGAAGTGAAAACAAAACAAACAAAAATTCCCACACAGAGTTTATTGAACTCAAACAAGTCATTGACATCAACGCAAAAAGGAGGCAGGACTAGGCAACAACAATAACAAAAATGTATACACAAAAAAGCCTAAAAACGTGTGTAATAAACCAACAACAACAAATCTAAATAAGGATCCTTTAGGCTGTAAGCTGTTTATGTCATCTACCAAGGTCGGTTCATTGAACTCACTGCTACAGCAACAATTTAGGAGTGGAGGGTGGTGAGAGGTGGCACAAGTCATTGACATTAAAGGCAACAAAAGAAAAACCGGAAAATGTATTAAAAACCCAAAAATATCCTACCAACTCTCCTTGTAATGCCTTACCAAGGTCAGGTCATTGAACCCAATGCCTAAAAGTAAGAAATTAGGAGAGCGGTAGGGAAGAAATAAAAATCAACAAAAGTTTCCTTTCCTCAAAGATATCCTAAGGCACCCAATTGTAGGCCCTTTTTGGTAGAACAAGTGGGTGTGTGAGTGCTTATAACATTTTACCAAGCAAGGTCAGGTCATTGAACTCATTACGTATGTGAAGAACAACAAACACAAGCACGAGCCTATCAAAATAAGGAAGAAATTAGGAGCACAAAAAAGCATAAAAATAAAATAAAAAACAACAACAAATAAGTTTCATTTCCTTAGAGAGGTCATTGCCATCAAGAAAGCAAAAAAAAAGCATGACAACAGAAGCCTGTAATATCCTAACAAATTTTAATGGAGGAGAAAGTCTCCACCTCATAATATTAAGCACACGTGCAAGTTTGTTTGTGCGTGTCCTATACCAAGGCCGGGTCAATGAACCTAACATATAATGTACAACAACAACAAACACAGCCTATAGGCATACAGCAACAAAATGGTAACAGTATTTTGATGGAAAGAAAAGAAAATCCCAAAGAAGTCATTGACATCAACATAAAAAACAACAACAAAAACCACAACAACAACAACACCCTAAAAGCCTTAATAAATAAATGAAAAGAAAGAAAGAAAAAAATAACGGTAATATGCTAACAATACATACTAAATGGAGTTCCCTTTAGGCACCACATTAAAAACACGTGAACTTAATTTGTATGTATGTATGTGTGCTCAATTTGTATGTGAATGTTGTATACCATTCACAAGGTCGGTTCATTGAACTCGACAATACAACAATCTAAACACAGCCTATTTATCATTCGTTCATTAGTAATAAAATAGGAGAAAAAAAATACAAACGAAAAAGTACCATTTTGTTGTAGTTGTTGTTGTTTTACTTGCTAATATAACAACCGTAAAGCCATGTGTTTTTTCTTGTTGTACTTATTTGATGTCAATGTAATGGCGTCATATTCAAGGACATTCATTTGCTTGCATAAGATATACATACATACATACCACAAGCACGCAAACACACATGCAAACACAAACACAAAAATAACAGGAAAATATGTTATGCTAGTAATAAATTTGTGGATTTCAAATGTACGAAGAACAAACAAACAAACAAATAAAGAAAGCCTACGGAAGAGTTTATTATCTCATTCTCGTTCTCTTTTTGGCAATAAGAGAGCAGGAGTATGAAAATAAAAAGCTTTGCTTTGTTAAACACACAAAAAAGCTTACACTGTTATGAAATAAGGGAGAGTAATGATGATTTATGTATAGTTGCCAGGCTACAATGAAAGTAAACAACCCTGGGAATATTTTTTTTTGTTACGGAAATCTTTAAGGGAAATTTAAATATTTTTTGTAGAACAATAACAAGTAATACTAAGTTGAGCAATGGTTTTTTTTTGTAACCTTAACAATCTTGATTTTATTGTGTAAGTCAAGATTCTATTTATTATGTACATATGTATGTGTGTGTGGTTGTGGTAAAGTAATCTTAATTCGAAGTAGAATAATGAAAGTTTCATGACCTTTTTGACCCGGTTATTAAGTGGGGCAATACTAGCAATAACATAATCTCTTCATTATTCCAAACAATCATACATACATACATAATTGGCCATTACAACACTTCAGTCAGGATTACGGCCTAGCTTCTCACACCACTTATGTTGTGTGTGTTAATTTTTATACATGAATGGCGATACCTACAGTTTAATGTCGACTCCCAACGACAGATTTTTGAGAAACTTTTTCATGGCAGGTTTATTTACTCACAGAGTTTTTGCCAGCAATCTGCTGAGATGAAGTCACCGAAGAAATTTTTTTTTTTCATATTTCGTTTTGGTGTCTGACCTGGGGCTCGAACCCGGGCTTTACGTCTAATAAGCCGACACACTACCTACTAGACTACGGCGACTACGAACTTAATTTAGTCATTACTAGATAATATTAGTCAGGATTACAACCTCAGTTTTTCACACCACCTATGTTGTGTGTGTATTAATTTTATCAAAGAGTGGCGGGATTTACAATTTAAAGACGACTCTTAAGAAATTTTTCAGAACAATTTTATTAACGTATTGTTTGAGATGTCCGAGCTGTTGTTTGGCACACTACCTACTAGTACTAGTACAGCACCTTCTGCTGCAAATCATAGCGATAGATTATCTTCAGTGCGAAGCTCAAGAAAACTCGCTCATTGCATTCACTGACGTAACCACCATGTATTAAATATTGACACATTTTTTTTTTGCCTAAATAGGGAAAATTGGACTAGGTTGACATACTCTTTTTCTAGAGAGACGAGTTTGCTGATAAATTAATCTCATGTTAGAGAACCAAACTCATGCGACATGACTACACTTGAGTATTTGTTGTGGAGGTATCTGAAGTGTCTTACGACAAGCCAGTAACATTCTAGCCCTGAAAGCTGATATGAAAGCTATTGCTTTAGTCAGGATTACGGCCTAGTTCCTCACACCACTTGTGTTGTGTGTGTTAATTTGTATACATGAATGGCGGGTTCTACAATTTAAAGTCGACTTTAAACGACTGATTGTTTTGAGAAACTTTTCATGGCAATTTTATTTACTCTTAGAGTTTTTGATACGAATCTGCTGAGATGAAGTCACCGAAGAAATACTGTTCTTCATATTTCGTTTCTGTTGGTGATGTCTGACATGAGTTTTGAACCGTTGCCTCACATCTAATAAGCCAATACACCACATATGGCGACTATTGCTGATATACCGATCGAAATACAGGAAAAAGTATAGCAACATAGATGCTCACAGAACTAGGGTATAGCCGCTAGTAACATTTACATGCGATTATTTTTAAAAATTTAAATTTATCTGATGAAAGGTTAGGTTAGGTTAGAGGACGTGTACTTGTCAATTAAGACAAGTACAGTACACGGAGGTCGAATTGACCCATTGTACATCTGATGAAATATTTCATTTATTTATGAAAAATTTTCAACACTCTTCCACTTCTCAAAATCAATTTTTATTTTAATACCGTGTTTTTTTGTGCTTCTTCCCGATAGCATATTATTTTTATTGTTGTTGTCTTTGATTTGACCCACTTTTCTGATGGTACACAAAATAAATCGATACTGGCATTCGGGTGAAGGTGTTTCACCTAGTTTCCTAACCTAATTTTCCATTTTGATAACAAATTCCCATTTTCAAAATGAATGTCCCCAGTTCCGTATTTAAGACATGAAATATGGCAATACTACTTAGGTTTAAAATAAGTTCCCAATTTTAAAATTAATTTCCCTAGTTTTGTAATTAAATCATTAAGTTGGCAATATTTTTCATGTTTATTGCGAAAATATTTCAAAAATTTTTAAACAAAAATTTAAATTTTTTTTGATAACTCTTCGAAATGCGTTCCAAAAAATTTCGGAATTTAACAATAATAATAATAAGGGGAACAAAAAAAAAAAGCGTGAGTATGAGTGTGTTTGGTTAATTTTAGTTTGGCTAACATTGTTTTTAGGAATAGTAACAGTCATGCGTAGTGGAAACATATTCGAGGCTTATTGGTATGAATCTAACAAAACCAAAAACATTAGAAACGAGAACTACTCAAACCCTGTTAAGCAGTGGTTATGACCGCATACCATGTAATGTCTGTCCGTAAAGGCGTTCGCTAGCACGCCAGACTACATGTGGTAGTCTGAGAATATTTTTTTTCGTAATTTTTCGATTTTCTTTTTATTGTTTGGTGGTCACTTTTAGAATTTTAATTTAAATAAAAATATTTTATTAAACTTACCTTGGCTATGGCCGATAAGGACATAGCGTTGTGATGATACTTTGAGTAATTAATTTTGAAGCCGTTTACTGTAAACACGAATGAAAAAGAAATTCCAATTTGCTGCACTTTTTTTTGTAGTTTTTGTAAGCTAAGCTTTCTTCAAAACTTGTTCAATTTTTCTTCAATTAAAACTGATGATTTAAGCCTGTCTAAATGAAATAAGGGCTTGGCGTCTTCTATGCGGCATCAAATGTTGCGATACTCGATGTTGTATTCAATACAGTGTTCAGCGGTTCACTAATACTACTACCTAAACAACTAAACTGCAAATGAAAGAAATACAAGAACATACTTGTGTTTATAAGGTATATGTATGTGTGAGCACTTACAACACAATCACAACGACCATATGCACGTCGTCTATGACGAACACATGAAACGAAATGAGTGGTTGTTTTGTGCAAAAATTTAACAAAAAATTCAAAAAAAAAGGACATAATTCAATGAATTTATTATGTTTCAATAGATTTTTAAACTTTATTTTGTTTTGTACTCACTAGCAATTTGATTGAATTTATTTTGTTTTATTTTATTTAAAAATATTGCTTTAACAAAATTAAACTTTTATTTTCAAATTTTTAATAAACCACACACTCAATATTATTTGGTGAAGTGAACTGTTTAACAAAGTCCTTGCTACTGACTCTGACTCCGTTTTGTTGCTCTCTAATATATAAACTTACACTAATGCAAAGCGTATTGTATTCTAAAAAAAATGCCGACAAGCGAAAAACAACAACAAAAATATTAAAAACATTACACACACATAAACACCGCAACTAAATGGTATCAGTGTTGGGCAAAATGATTTGCTACGAGTTGAGGCGAATTTTAGTACCTAAGTTAAGAACAAGTGAAGTGAAGAATTTCTTTAGGTTAACGCTATGAATTCAATGAAACTTTTATTTCATTGTTCATATAATTGCATCACGTCTCGGTTATTATTTACGAATGCAATGTCATTCGATCGATTGTGATGGCCATAATCTGCCCATAATACGGAGGTTCAGAAATGCACCTCTATTGCCTAAATTGCAATAAACGCCATTATTAAGCTTAAAAATTCATATAAAGTTTCAATTAATTATTGCGCAATAAATACGCAAATTGTTATAATCTTATATATAAAAATGAATGTGTGTTTGATTGTATGTTTGTATGTTTGAAGTTTATAGACGATTAAACGGCTGAACCGATTTTCTTGAAATTTTCACAGTATCTTCCTGTATGTCTGGAAGGAGTTATAGGCTACTTTTTATGTTGATATTCCAAATGAGCGAGGGGCCATGCTCATGTATACTACATACTACATACTTAATATTTAATTGCATTTGAAATACATTACTCATACGCATAGTAGTTACCCCTACAAGTATGCTATCTGTGATTCTTGATGTATAAAACCAAAGAAAATAAAGTGTAAAGAACGACGCGGGGGGAAAGATAGAAGGGAAAGAAAAAAATTTTGTAACCAACATTTGTGAAAAAATTCACCAAATAAGAAAAAATATAACCAAAATTAAATTCGTAGACTTTTGTTTTATTTATTTTTTTTCAAGTTTAAATTATCTATATATATAAAAATTAATGTACTTTATGGAATCGTAAACTATGCATTTAATCTTTAGCAAAGTTGTTGCGCATGAGCCGACGAAGGTTTCTAAGTTGGTATAACCAATTTCCGACAGGTGGCGCCACTGAAAATTCTTCGAAATTAATTAAATCGTAAACTGCGCATTTGATCCTGTGTTGAAAAGAAAAGAAAAGAGCATTACTAGCCTCAGAATCAGCATTGAGACTGAAAAATCTTCGAGTACATGCCGCACAGATCCGTTCGCATGAATCACTTGAACAATGAATCACTTGATCGAATGCGTACTACTAAGGCCCGTTCGTCTGAATCATCTGGACAACGGGAAACAAAATCAATAAAATGATTCAAACTTAATTGGATATTTGTCTAATGTCTTTCCTTCAAATTTATTTTAGTTTGTAGTGCAGCAAAGCGCGCAGGGTACAGCTAGTATTGAATAAAACTTAAAATGCAGTATGTTCAGTGTGCATATTACAATTATCCGCACACTTTCTGTTGATATTTGGCAACTCAAATGACAACTCAAATGTCAACAACGACAAACAAAAAAAAAAAAACAATGTTGTTGAAACAACCAGCTGTTGAATATAGTAAAATGTTCGAAAAGCAACCGCATTTTTAATTACTTTTTCGTATTCTACGTTTGCTAACTTACATACATACATACATAATTACAATCCTTCAGTTGGAATTCCGACCTACCTTCTCACAATACTTGTGTTGTGTGTGTTAATTTTTGATAGATAAGTGGCGGGACCTACGAACGACAGATTTTTGAGAAACTTTTCAACACAATTTTATTTACTCTTCGCGTTTTTGCCAGAAATCTGCTGAGAGGAAGTCGCCGATGAAATATTTTTTCATACTTCTTTTTATTGGAAATGTCTGACCTGGGGTTTGAACCGTCGCCTCACATCTAATAAGCCAACACACTACCTATTAGACTGCGACGACTTCGGTTGCAAAACGGTTCCCAAATGGTAAGTCTTCCACCACATTAATGACACTTTAATGACAGCTGATATTCTGGTTTGAAACCACTAAATGGATAACCCACTATTATTACGAGAAAAATAGTTTTCTAGTAGCATTGTTCATTCGGCAAAAGTCTGTTATGTCGTTAACGAGTGTATTCGTTTGAAAAGTTGTCTCCCACTTTCAACATATTTTTCTGGTACCAATGAAATGTGTGTGAATTTTGTTCATGAGTGGCTGGACAGTTTGACATCAATTTCAAAGAAGCTAAGCTTTTTCAGAACAAGCATTTGCTAGATGGCTTCATACTACTTCCCTTCAAGTTGTCTCAGATAAGGTTCGTAGCCTCAAGCTCCAGTTTAGTAAGACAGCGGGGCACAAAAGAAGAAGCAACAAAAACAAACGAAAACAAATCATAATCATCTACATAGAGGACATAAAACTGGTCCACTTATAGGTTTTGTTCTTCCTTTTCAAGCACATTACCTAATACCACTATTAAAACTGTTTTTTGAGGAAACAAACAAAACCTCAGTAAACCTTCCGCAGTTTTTAGGACTCGAAACACTTAATATCTGAGTGTTAATTAACATCACACCACAGCCAAATGTACAATGTATGCAAAAAGTTCTAAATTCTTTAATTTCCCTTTAAAAAGTACGTTTTCACTTGTTTCAAGTACCAACCATTCCCCCAAAAGCTTCCTCGCTACACATGCCTCACAGCATGTTACGAATGTCTTCCCATTTTTTCTTCATTTAGAAAAACAACAAAAAAAGAGAAATAAAATGTATAACAACAACAACAACAACGACAATATGCCGACTTTACTAAAACATTATTGTACACTGTACAGCTACAACAACGAAGTCACATATAAGAGAGTGAGAGTATATTTTCGGATTAGTTTTGAATGTGCATGCATGGATGTATGTGTGTGTGTACGTTGAATGTCCTTCTTGTGGAAGAAAGCGAAAGGTTTTATTTGTATTTGGCACGTAGTTGTTGTTGCTGTTGTTTTTGTATTGTGCTGTTTGGTTTAGTGCCTTCCTTTTGATTGGTATTTAGAAGAGAACAAGCGCGTTTAAAGGAAATAAGAGAGCGCAGAGCTTTTATTTAAGCGAACGCTAAAACGGTTGAAAAGGGTTGAAAAGGTACAAAAGGAGCAAATGTACTTTTTTTTCATAAAGGCCATTTTATTGTTGTTGCTTCTTTCAATTCAGCAATGTATTTTAAATTTTAACAAAATGTACCAGAAATTAATGCGTGCGTACCAGAGATCAGCAATGAATCGTTTTTTCGCTACTCATAAGCACTCATGAACTTTTGAATATAAATGAGTTAACAGTATTTAAATTCAACTACTCTGATGCATTCGTACTCACTACAACATTGATTTATAATTATAGGTTGCAATGAGTATGAGTACAACGTTGACATCAAACTCATAACATTCGAAATATATTTGATTCATACGCCTACTCATTCAGATTCATAACATTAGAAAAATACTTATAATACTCATAAATGTCTCGAGTAATTCGAATAATTCATTAAAATTTACAGTCTTAGGAAAAAGGCAAAGACAATAAGCTAAGCAAACACCAAACATTCTAGTGAGTATTGTACTGTTCGTACGCGAATCATACTTATTTTGTGATTCTTGTAAATGTTAAGTAAAGGTGAGTCGAAATCAACAACATCATGCGTATTGTTAAGTATGAGTACGATGAGTACTTCAAACTTTGAATATGAGTAGTATGAGTATGATATTAAAATAACTATGAAAGCGTATAAGTATCAGAAATTATGAGTATGATTCGAATCTAATCATCTTTTTGAATACTCATTGCTGATCTCTGGTGAGTACCTTTAAAGTGAAATTGTTTTACTTTAAAAACCAAATACAAATGCTACCAGAATAAAATATTCTGAGCTCATGGGAAAACTCGTAGCCTTTGTCTTCAAAAGATGAGCTCAATTCAATTTGAAGAGAACGTACAAAAGACAGGACATAGCAATACTACCTGACAGTCTTATCTCTTATGAGGTTTAATCGAAGCTGGTATGGGACTATCTGGGGAAGTTGAATCACCTAGAAAGGCAAAATAAGGTTACGCTCTGCTGGGTCCCAGGTCATGTGGAAATTGTCGGTAATTGGCAAGTAGACGAGATTGCGAGGATTGGAGCTTCCAAGCCGTTGATGACGCCAGAAACCTTCTGTGGCATAGAGACGGATGTTTACATGTTTTGTATGAACAACCAATGAGAGGATAAAGGAAGTCAAATTGGGAAATTACAATAAAACGAGATCTGTGTCATGCATCAGACTATCCAGAAATAACCTGAGACCTGAGTGCCTGAGTCGGCACTGTAGAGTCAGGGTCTTTAATTCGGAATAAGGCTTGTTTCGAGTCCAACATATAGATTCTGTTATGATGAGAATGAGACACATGGCAGCACATTCTTGAAATCTGTGAGGCATTAATGCATCCCACTTGGAAACAGCAGGATACATTCATATCATGTTCCAGGCAGGGAATTGTCACTGTTGATACTGAGCAGCATTCTGAAGTTGGTCAGGACAATAAGGCTTGGAGGAGACATTATACAGACGCCGTATAAAAATGGAGGGAATACAATAATCATATTACTGAAGCTCCATTACAGCTTAATACACAACATTAGCGAGTAATTGTTGTGCCAAATCTGTACTTCCCACATGCATGTCAGACGTAAAATACAATCACAAACGCTTCCAAACAAATGTTTGACAAGTCTATCGATCTCTAAGAAGAGGGTGAAAAAGTTATTGCCTAACACTATATGCAGTGACGAATTTCGTGTGCAAACAAAGTAGCGACCAATACAGGATAAAATTCTAAATCCTTAATGTTACCGTTATCGAGTTTTGAATAAAAAATCCTCTTCCATTTGTTTTGCTCATCCTGTAAGCTTTATCCAAATCAAAAGATGAAGAGCTTTCGTCCTTTTATTACCGTTGCTGTTAAATATACCCAATGTTGGTAGTACAGTTATAATCCTGAAAAAGTTCAGTGGAAAAGCTTTGAGGGGAATCAATTCTATATATACATATGTATTTAGTTTCTAATAAAAGTGCAGGATAATGATAATACAGTTCAACGTTGGGTAAATCACTACAACAAAACAACTTTGTTTTATGTACAGGAGCTTTTAAGTTTAAGTTTTTTTTTCTTTAAAAACATATTGTTTTTGTTTTTAATGGGAATTTTACATGTTTATGGTTATGACACCTCAATGAGGAATGATAATTTGTAATTTTATACTCGCGGATTTCATTGCAGTCGTCTAAGTTAGTGTATTAGACGTGAGACCGTGGTTTAACCCCTGGCTCAGACATCTTAAATAAAATTAAATTAAAAAAAAAATATTTCTACAGTGACTTTCAGTAGATTTCTGGCAAAAACTTTGAGAGTAATATTGCCACAGAAGGTTTATCAAAAATCTGTTATTCGAAGTTGAATTTAAAACGTAGGGTGCCGCCAGTCATGTATAAAATTAACACACACAACATGGGTGGTGTAACAAGCTAGGTTGTAATGACTAATTAAGTAAGTAAGTAAGTACTCAGAGGATGGCCCCTATTCATGTAGTGCATTGTAATGGAACAAGGAAAGGTGTATATTGATAGATATAGATAGAGGGGTGTATATAGACTTTTTTTCTGCAAATTTCTTTGGTTCTAGGTAATATATTTTATATTCGTTTTCTTCTTCAAAGATTCATAATTGTAACAGCCTTAAACAACGCTATAATACATTTTTCAATTTGATAAAAATCACCGGGACTGCATGTTATGGAGAGGAGGAATGAGCGCTTATGTTTTTGAATGCGTAATTTTCAGGAAAAAGTCCCTTCATTTCGCTGAAGTAAAAGCCTTAGTAGTTAGGGATGCAACATCGTTTATAAAAACACAGTAAGTTAATAAACGCCTATGATGCTTTTATTTTCCTATCGTTAAATATCGTTTAGAAAACATGGATGTATCACTTGTTGTAGTTGTATAGGGTGTTTTTAATAGAGGTATAGAACTTTAAGTTGCAATAAAACAACGATGGATTATTCGATTGACATGAATTTTATTTATCCGATAGATAATCTCGTGGCATTACACTTTATATATGATTTCTGGCATATGACCGCCACGGCTGGCGCGGATGTAGTCCAATCTGGACGTCCAATTTTCGATGACTTTTTCCAACATTTGTAGCCGTATATCGGCAATAACACGGCGAATGTTGTCTTCCAAATGGTCAAGCGTTTGTGGCTTTACCGCATAGACCAATGACTTTACATAGCCCCCACAGAAAGTAGTCTAGCGGTGTCAAAGCACAAGATCTTGGAGGCCAATTCACAGGTCCAAAACGTGAAATTAGGCGGTCACCAAACGTGTCTTTCAATAAATCGAAATAAAATTGCACTATTTGCAAGCGTTGTTCAGGCGTGAGTCTATTCATGATGAATTGCCAAACCAAACTGAGACTAAATCACTTGACAGCTGTTAAATCGGTCGCCATCTTGAAAAGTAATGCCAACTTAAAGTTCTATATCTCTATAAAAAACACCCTATAAAATACTGGTATATGTAATAGGGAAAGGTGTAACTTTAGGCATCTAAGCCTTCTGGCCAGTTGTCCAGAGTTGCCAAATAAAACAAATTGCGTTGTTTTTTGTTGTTTTTTTTTCTTTATTTAAAATTTTACAGAAGAACATTTGCATCCTTTTTTTGTTTTTGTTTTTTTGTTAAATATTCCATACATAATAATTTTTATCCCATAATTAATCATTAAAAAAAATTAATTTTTGTTTTTATTTTCAATTAATGTTTTGGGTTTCTTTTTTATTTAATGTTTCAATGTAATTTTTTAAAAAAGTTTTATTAAGTTTTTCTTGTGATTGATATTCGAAACAAAAGAGTACGAAAAAAAGAAAGACAATTAAGTGTGAGACATTCTTTAAACCTTCAAAAACCTTTTTTCAAATGATTTAAAAAAAGGTAGGAACAGGGGAAATTATTTGGAAAAATGGAAAATCAAAAGTTGGCAAATATTGGGATTTTTTTGTTTTTTTTATAAAAATCTACAACCTTTTCTTTTTGTGTATTTTTTTGTATGTTTTTTTTTTTGTTTTTTTTGTTGAAAAATTGGTGTTTTTGAAAGAAGAAAATTTTAGTTGAGTTTTTTTAGTATTTTCTAGGGAGTATGATTTCTTAATTTGATTTGATTTTTTTCTTAGAGGATAGTTAATGAAATTTTAAAGTAATAAAGTACAAGGGGTTTTCTGTTTGTTTTTCCATTTCCATTCTACTCCTCTTTTTTCGGTCATAATAATAATTATTAGAGACTTAATAGTAGGCTTCCTTAAGGGTTTCTTGTTTTTTTTTTAATTAAAACTTTACATTGATTTTTATAAGGATTTCATTACATTTTCTTGTCATTTTTAATTTAATTTTAAGGATTTTACTGTTTTTTTGTTTAACATTTATTATGAATTATTAACTAATACACTCACATTATCATTTGCTTTTTAAAATTTTTTTATTATTATTATTCATGGTTGTGATAACTAATAAGAATAATAATTTCATCATCATTATCAAACGTCGTTACTTTAAGTAAGTAATTGTTTTAAAATAAATTGCAATACATTTTTTTTTTGTAATGAAGACAACATATATGTATGTATGTATGTATGCATTGTATACCATAATTAGTGTATGTATCATAATTAATTAATTTTTTAATCAATTCAATTAAATTTGTTTTTTAATGTGTAGTTTTTAATAAGAATGCTTTCAACTAAAATTGTTTAATGTTTTTAAAATACTTTTTTTTATGTTTTATTATGTGTAAATAAACAATTATTTTTTTTTTAAATTTAATTTTTTTTCTTTTTTCAACATTTAAAATTAACAGTTTAATTAATTAATTATTTAATGGAAGGCAGTTTGTAAACAGAGAAAGTTTTCATTATAATTCGTTATGTTTTTTTATGTAAGCTTTTTAGTTTTCGTCACAAGTTTTTAAAAAGTGGTTTAATTTTTTTTTCATTGTTTTTATAGGAAAAGAAAATTAATTTTTTATTTTCATTTGTTTTGATTTGATTTTTTTTTTTTTGTTTTAAATGTAGTTTAAAAGCACGCACAACCGATATAGTATCACACTCCAATTCACTTCTGAATTTATTTTTAAGTTTTATAGTTTTATTAATGTATTCGTATTCGTATTAGTTTTTTGTTTTTATTAAAGTTTTATTTCCATTTAAATTAAATAATAAAAGAATTTAAAAATTAAAAATTAGAACCAAAAAAAAGATGAGATGATATGAGAAAATAAAAAAGACTCCGTTAGACATGGGGAAGAATTGGCAGTATTGTTTTGAAATTTTTAAATTCTTTTTAAGCTTTCAAATGCATGTGGAAATACATACAGTGAGAGCCGAAAGTAACTGTACCATATGGATAAAATTCTAATAATCACCACACTCAACTTTTACCACTTAAGGAGAGTGCCTGATTTAATTTTTTTCAATGAAATGAAACTCTGTATGTTATTATTTTTATAATATTAAATATCGATAGTTACGACAATGTGCTATCTTATTGAAGGTAAATAAGTAAATTATAAACAATCGAAACAGAATAATATTGTTACGAAAATGGAAAAATCTAGATGCTGATGTTTTGCTTTTATATCGTTTAACATTAAAATGATAATCAAAAACTACAAAAATAAAAACAATGAACTTGTTTACATGATAAACAAGTAAACAAAAATATTCTAACAAACACCAGCATAAAAATTTTAATAAGTAATCAAAAATACAACAACAAACACTGGAATAAAAGTAAGCAAAACACGCAAACAACAATAATGAAACAACGATGTTTACGTTTATAGAAGTTTCGAGAAGGCGCAGCCACGGACATTCGCCTTCAAGAACATTCAACAGTCTATTTACGTTACCATATAAAAGGCAAGGCAAAGCAGCCAACGAGTTAGTGAAATTTAGTCAGCCTTGCCTGAAGACGCGATGCGTTTGAAGAGAATAAACGTGGTTAGAAGATCTCCGTTATAAAGATCTGTCGAACAATTATCTAGTAATTGTTTTTGTTTATGCAAAAACTTGTAAACAAAGGAATAACAAACAAAGTAATTGTTGTTGTTTACATCAAGTTGTGAACAGTGTCACACACAATTGTGCGAACAATAAAGAATTCAATTAAAATTAAACACAAATTTATTTTTATTGTACATATTTGCAATCTACAAGCTCAAGTTTTTAACGTACGTACGTCGTATTAAAAACGTAACAATATGTATGTAATCTCATATTAATTCCACGAAATTCACAACCGGAGGCCAAAAAATAATTTAATTCTTAACAATTTACTCAATAATTGTATTAAAAAACAATGTACGCTATGGCGAATTTAAAGGGTTCATATACTTCCCAAGGGTTTTTTTGTCGACTACTTTCTGAAGATAAATTTATTTAAGTAAATTAATCTTTTTATATGTTAAAGAGGAAACTTGATGAGGATCATCTCAAAATCTGTCTACCATGATTTGAGTAGGTAAAGAAAGTAAAAATCGAAATGGAATCTTATAACCTGCTGGCTATAGCCTGTGCTAGGATATTTTGAACAGTACAAACAGCGCCATTTTGGGTGTTTGGAATTTTTCTCTTTTCGCCTATTTTTCTACTACATTAATTGTTTAAAAAAAATTATTAATTATTCAGGTATCAAAAATATCCTAGGTCAGGGTAAAACTACTCATCTTATTTTTGTTCGAAATAAAGCGCGCATCTGGACGCTTTGTACTATTTTGGGTTTTTCCGCCTTCGTTTCGTATCTTTTAAGGGAAACAAACATTTCTTCTTTGGCTACCATGGCTCTAAAGTAACTAAAATCGTGAGAAAATTAAAAATTTCTTCATGAAGAAATAGACACTCTCAATAGATTAATTTAGTTAATGCTGAGTGTGTGAGAGCAGGAGGATGGCGGTTTTTTTTTTTGTTTCAAAAAGGTGAAAACGGTTTGGTGAAGAGTCTCTTATAATTGGGTTACTGACTTGTAGTTCTGGGGACATGGCATAAAAATAACGAATAAAATTTACGAAGTAAATATTTTGGAAGCTGTTCTCAAACCACTTCCAAAACTAGCCGTGGCTTATTCAATAAAATTCTATGCCAACTTTTAAAGTTTAAATGACGCAGAACTGGTTCTGAAACAATTTATGTGGCCTGAAAAACGGTCCTCTCGCAGTCTAATAAATTGTGGACTGTTTTAGACGATTGTTTAAGTGACCCAAATGTAGTTCTGTTGCATTATTTTGTGAAGAAATTGACACTTCGTTTGATAAAATCGGACAAACTCACACCACTTATGTTGTGTGCGTTAATTTTTATACATGAGTGGCGGGGACCTACAGTATAAAGTCGACTCCGAACGACAGATTTTTGAGTAACTTTTCATGGCAATTTTATTTAGTCTTCGAGTTTTTGCCAGAAATCTGCTGAGAGGAAGTCGCCGAAGAAATATTTTTTCATAATTCGTTTTTGTTGTCTGACCTGAGGTTTGAAGCGTGGCCTTATGTCTAATAAGCCAGCACACTACCTACTAGACCTCGGCTACTTCAATAATAGTATAACATCGTGTTATATTTTTTATATCGTTAGTATAATTCGCAAAGACGCTAAGTCCACTTTTTCCCAAACTTGAGATTTTAATGCAAAACGGTAGCACTATACAAAATACATATTTTACGACAACAAAAATGTCAGTATGTAGTTTAAAGTTGTTGTAATTTTGTGGTTAGCAAAAACGCTAAGTCCACAAAATACGAAAAATATTAAAATCACGTGCTAATTTCACGAATATTAATTATTAATTATTATTAATTTTTGATCTAAGTCATTCAAAGAGAGCTATTTTGTAAAAATAATTGCGTTAAAAAAGTTTAAAAATTTTTAAAACTGAAAAAGCTACAATGTTTTTTGTGTCTCCTGTACAATTTGGAAAAAGGGGCTTAACACATTTGCGAATTATACTAACGATATATGTATGTCACCTTATCAAACGAACTTTCAGTTCAAAAATTTTCAAAATTTTTGATGGATCTTGATTGTTTACCGCAAAGTGTGCAAATTTCAATAAAATAAAATTTTCAAATAAACAATAAAGATCCATCAAAAATTGTGAAAATTTTTTGAACAATTTAACTCGACTGTTATACTATTTAAATAATAACTACAGTAATTTATGTTCGATTTCATCAAACAAAGTGTCAATTTCTTCACAAGATAATGCACTTTCGGAATATCACCACATACTTTATATATTTTAATTAAAGTTTGCTACTATGAATGGCCTAATTAGTTTGATGAATTCTAAAAAATTCTGAATAGAATCTTTGGAATTAAAAAAAATCTCCAATAAAAGACTGAATCTGCGATATTGATTAATACAGATTTACCCACAATTCTCATTATTCCCCAGTCTATTTGAAAAAAAAAAATAAATAAATATAAAAAATAAATCGAAGAAAAATTAAAAGTTTTGTTTAAACTATCGTTATAAATATTAAATATCTTTTTTTAAGTTATTAAAATTGATTTTGTTTTTTTTTTATAATTTTATTACAATATTTTCTTGATAATTCGTTTTGAGTTTTTGTTTTAAAGAAATTGACACAATTTTTGTTTTCATCTGTACTTATGTATATTTTAAATATATTTATATAAAGAGAGTTTGTTTGTGGTTGTTTGGATTAAAAATGTTCTTTTTTTGTTTTTTCTTTTACTTCTTACTAATTAATATATTTAACGAATTTTCTTTTTTTTAATTAAATTTTTGTTTTTTTTTTTTGTTTTTTAAGACGTTGAATGTAAAGAACCCATTGTTTTATTTTATTTTTTTAAAGAACATTTAATTTAAACAATTAACATGCTAAAAATGTTTTAAATATACAATGATGATTTTTCTTTTTTTAATATTTTATATTTTAAATTGTTTTTTATTTTTTAAGATGTATACATAATAATAATCATAATAATTTTAAAAATTATTTTTTTTTTATAATTCTTTCATATTGGAGGGAATATTTATGATTTCGTGTGAGTTTTATTTTTAATAAATTTTTTTTTAAATTTTTTCTTTATATTCTTTTGAAATGAAAAGAAAAAAATGTTTTTTTTTTTAGAAATATTCAGTGAAAAGAAAATGAGTCTTTATATATGTATAAAATAAACTATTGCTCTACATACCATAGATGCACTATACATAGTAGTAACCGTAGTTGTAATTTGTAAGATTTTTTTGATTAATTTTTTTGTGTTTTTTTTTTTTTTTTTTGTAAAAAATTTTAATTTTTTGATTTTCTTAGAAAATTTGTTATAGATTTCTTCTTCTTTGTATTTCGTTGAATTGTAAAGTATATGAAGTATCTATTTATGTAGTTAAACGGGTACAAAAGAAAAATTCTAAGGAGTTTCTTTGTGGCTTAACAAAGGAGCAGAGGAGTTAGTTTAAATTATTATAAAGGGGTAGGATAGGGGTACAAATTATTCTTTACCATCCAGCATATAACCTTTTAATATTTACGAAATTTGTATACAAAGTTTTCATTACTTTTTATACGAAGCTTGCAGTTTATTCGCAAAGTTTAATAAGTCGGGTACAGTATAAGAATTGTTTAAAAATGAAAAAAAATCTAGATACTGGTGTTTTGCTTTTACATCGTTTAACATTAAAATTATAAACAAAACCTACAAAAACAAAACAATGAACTTGTTTACAAATTATTGCATTGCTTAATATAACAACAAATGCCAGCATAAAAAATGATAAACCAGTGAAAAAAATATATCAACAATACTACAATAATAAATGTAAACAATGATGTAAACAATGATTTTTACATTTCGACGCCTCCGTTCTATAACATTCTAAGTCGAAAAAGTGTGTTTTGAGTTATGAGCTCTCAAAGTTTTCACGGTACATATGACTATATGTGTATTCTAAGTATATTTTTCCCTATAACTTCGGAACGGATCGGGGCAGCTTAACCAAATTTTGACAGTATTTAAGTTAGAGAACGTAGAATTTAAAAATGCAAGAACATTAAAAACGTTCTAAGTACATTTAGAACGTTATAGAATGGAGGCGTCGATTTATTTCGAGAAGCGAACATTCATGACTTCAAGAATATTCATCAGACTGTATACGCTGCCATATAAAAGGCAAGGCAAAGCAGGCGACTGAGTTAGTGAAGTTTTGGCAGTCCTGTGTGAAGACGCGGTGCGTTTGAAGAGAGTAACCGCGGTTTGAAAAACTCCGCTACAAAGATCAGTCGAACAATTGTCTAGTAATTGCTATTGTTTATGCAAAGGGTATAAACAGAAGAATATCAAAAAAAGCAATTGTTGTTGTTTACATAAAGTTGTGAACAATGGCACATAGAATTGTGCGAATAATAAAGAATTTTAATTTAAACTAAACACAAATTCATTTTTATTTTATTTGCAATCTACGAGCTCACATTTTAAATGTTTTTAAAATGTAAAGCATGAAGACCGTAAAAGGTTTTTTTTAATAAGTTTGGCAGGAAATACTCAATTTCGAAAGTTCAAAATTTTCATTTAGCAGCTGATATAGGCTATCGCCTTTAGTTAAAGTACTGTATAATGCTTATCCAAATATTTTAAGGTTAAACATTTGCTGGCAGAACGTTATAACTATTTAGGAGTACTGTATAAAATATAAAAGATAAGTTTTTAGGATGGTTTTCTTAGGTTGTTTTTTTGGGTTACAATGTCACTACGTTATAAAAGATAGAACATTTAAAATCTAAGCTCCTTTGGGGATTCATAAAGGACTACATTTTTTAAATTTCCTTATATGTAAGGTGTTCACTTAAATTTAATTAAAAACATTTATTCTTATATATTTTATTCTTTTTTTTTATAATTAAAGTTGAGAGTGTTTCTTCGGTTTACTTTTTACTTTTTTTTTTTTTTGATCATCAGTTTACAACCATAAAGAATTTTTTTAATATTATTATTATTTTATTAATTAATTAATTTCTTTAATTATATTTTTTTTGTTTTTAACAAGTGTTTTTATAACATTTCGATAAAATGTCATAAAATAACAGATTTTTATAATGTTAAGAGTTTCATTTTTAAATAATTTTCTTACGGCTTTGATCGTATATATTATAAAAGATTTTATATCTGTTTTTAAAAATCTTATAGTAGTAAAATACTTACTTTATATTGTATATTTTCTTCTTATATTTTTTTTAATTTTTTTTTTCGGTTTCATTGTCATTATTAAATAATTTTATTTTTGTTTTGTTTTATTTTTTAGGGAATTTATGGTTTTTAAAAGTTTTCTTTTGAGATTTTCTTTTTTCTTTTTGGAATTTAAAGATTTTCGTTATTATTTTAAGAATTTGTTTTTTTTTTTTGTAGTTATTGGAGAGGTTTTCCTGTCTTTTCGTATTTTTTACATACAGTACATTACAGAACAGTACCAATATATGAATATTATTTGCTTATATATTTAGTATATCATCTCTGGTTTTTATTTTCTTTAATATTAATATTAATAATAATAATATAATATATTTTGTTTTTATTTTTATAATTAAAATGCATAGATATAAGTTAATATATATATATATATATATATGGTATATATAATAATAATAATAATAATTAATAATTAATTTATTTATTTATTTTGTTTTTTCTGTTGATATGTCTAAGAACTATTATCATTCGTTTTCAAAGTAGTTGTAGTAATAGTAGTAGTAATAGTAATAGTAGGAGTAGTAAGTAGTACGAGCACGAGTAGTTGTTATTCGAAGAAGTTTCTTAATTTTAAAAATAATTTTGTTTTATTTTTTTTTAAGTTTTTTTTAAATAAGTTTTACAAGTTCATAAACTTACGTATAATGAGTTTTTTATTTCTTTATTTATTTATTTATAAAATATATTCATTTATTAATTATTTTATATTTAATTTCAGTTTAGTTTAAAGTAAAGTTTTTATTGTTTTTTTTTATTTTTCAATTTATTTTTTTTTATTTATTTTACACTCATATTTTACACACTTATTACACAATCACAACGCAGAGTATCGAGATAAGGTATGTTATGATTTTATTTATATTTTTTTATTTTATTTTTTTATTCTAAATATACATAAAATTGTTTTTGATTTTTTTTATATTTCTATATAAGTACGCACGTATGTCTGTCTGTATGTGTATATATATTGTATTTGTTTAATATCATTTAATAGAGCTTATTTATGTATGTATGTATATAGTTTCTTATATAAAGATTGAAGTATACAACAAGTTATTATTTTAAATAAAGATTGTCTAGTCAAATAATTTATTTAAAAAACTAAAAAAAATAAAATTTAATAATAAAAAAAAATAAAATAAAATAAGCATTATTGAAATAAATATTTAAAAAAAAGTTGCGTTCCTCGAATATATATTGAAAGAGTAGTGTTACCTTTAATTATTTCAGAGCGTTATTGGCTGGTGACTAGAAATAAAAATGTGGAATGCACATATAAAAAAAATTCGGCGCCAAGTGGGTTAAAACGTTATTACCTAACGACCGATGGCTAAAAATTAGAATATGCAACAGTCACTGACTTTTTTTTGGTATAACCAATACTCAGGGTATGGCCCATGCAGTACCTTGTGCTGGATCTAGGAAAACACTTTGTGAAAGCGAACAAGAGAGAGAGCCACAGAGAGAGAAAGACGAGTACTACAGAAAAATATGTGATTTTTGTAAATGAGTTATTTCATTTCGTTAAAGCGCAACACTTTGTAAGAACGATAGAAGCATATAAACTAAGCCGCATTGCGAAGATGTTCGTTCCCTTCTGTCATTAGTCAAAAAATGAAAACCAGCTCGATATGACTTTCGTTGCCTTCTGTCATTAGTCAAAAAATGAAAACCAACTCGATATGATTTTAATGTTAATAACTGAGGCTTTGTAAGGTTTTCTGTAACATTTTTTTTTTATATGTATTCTATATCGAACTGAGATAGAAGTACGACTGATGGAAAAAGATGGGATATGCCAGGACATCTTTGAGACTTGGAATACTTAGAATTTCTGCTAAGCCACAAATACATAAAGGACTACAGCAGTAAAATGATGTCAATGGAAGTGAACGCAAATGTTAATACCACGTTTTTTTTGTCAACAGATACCTGACGAAATTGGGGTAGCATCATCAAGAATTCACACTGAACCCTATTTGGAGCTAGTTTCAAGCTGAGACTGAGACTACAATTTTGAACTCCACAATCAATTTTGTTGTAGCAATACGATATATGTGCTCAATAGCAAATGATTCAGAAGGGCCAGAGCCTTTGGCTAGCGAAAATATTCAACGCGGACCTAAGTCGAAAGCATAACTTACATGAACATACGTCTGAATGGAATTCATAGTAAAGACAAAGTAAAGAAAGGAGTACAAGAATCAAAGCGAGAGTAATATTTATTATTCATTACTTGTTTAATCCATTTTTTGTAAGATGATTTTTATCATAAGTTGATAAAATGCTTTAGGTATATCCTAAGTCCATGACACCTAGTGGAACATAAGAGGCGAAGTTTGGCTTTAAAATGGAAGAATCAAGCGGAAGTTTACACTACCGAAAGATTTGCTCGAATTTATCATGAATAGCAATTACATTCGATAATTAGGCCGCAGTTCAAGCATTTAGTTTCTATAATGTTGACACGAGGTTAGTATTTGATTACCTGGGCAAGTTGATTCAGCAAGGCGAAGAAAATAGAGACACTCTTTGTTGTCGGTTATTAGTCGTTGAGATGCACTAGGTTTTTGTGTTTAAGGAAATTCCAAAGTCTACGTTTAACTCAATTTCAGTCGGAGGACCAGTCCTCCTTGCTTAGAATTCTTGTGTGAAATCTCGTATTAAGACAAGGTTGTTGTTTTACTCAGAGCCTAAGGATCCTTAGGTAAGATAGAGGAGCGTCCATAGGAAATAATGTGCTAGCGTGACAGAGCATTTAGTGGCATTTGCGATTTATTATTTATATAGTCTGAATATAAATCGAACTGTTTTCATGAGTTGTGGTACCGAAAGTGTTAACTCACGCATGATGATATGAAAAATTCAACGGAAATAAATATGTATGTACATAATCCATGATTAGGAAGTAAAATAAAATAAAAAATAATTTTTAAAAAATAAGGAATTTTAAATAATATTTTTATTTAATAAATAATAAGCTAAACAATGAAAATAATATTATTTAAAATAAAGATAAAACAAATCAATAAATAACACAAAACAAACAATTAACTTACAAATAATAATTTATAATAATAATATGTAATAATAATAAAAATTAAATTTATTTATTTAATTATTCTTATGTTTCTTTAAATTATCGTGTATTTGATAGTCATAAAGAATTGCCTCCTTGCTAGGCCTTAAAAAATTTTGGCTAAAATTTGTTTTTTTTTGTTTTTTTTTTTGGTATTTATTTTTAAAATTTCATTTTCATTTTATAAATGAAAAATTAAAGAAATTAATTTTTATTTACTAAAGTAGAAAAATTAACAACACTTTTACACACTTAAGGATATACATATGTTGTATGTATTGTAGGTTATATACAGTTAGAGTTCAGAGTTCACTTAATTAATAAACAACAAAGAATATTACTTAATACGATATATTAGTTTATAATTATTTTTTATTTAATTAATTTATTAATTAAAATATATGTACTATAAATATAAATATATGTATGTATGCATGTAAGTGTGTAATTATTCTTTTTTAAATAGTTTAATAACATTTAAGATTTTATTTTATTTTTTTTTAATTTTATAGAAATAACTGAATATTTCTTAAGGTGGTTTAAATTTGTTTTTTAAAATTATTTTTCTTTTTTTTCTTTCATTCTTTTGTTATTATTATTTATTGTAATACTTTTTAAATTTAAAATTTTTTCTTTAATAATTATTACATTTTGTTTACTTAATGCTAAATAAAATAATTTAATTATTTAATTTAAAAATTATGAATTATTTTTAATTATTTTAATTAGTTTTAAAAAATATTTCATTTTTTTCTTGTTTTTTTTTTAATTTTTTTAAAGAAGGCATTGATGGAAAAATCATGTTTTTTTGTTTTGTAGAAAAAAGTTTTGAAAAGACAAATTATTCAGAAATAAATTTAAAAAAATAAATACTTGAGCGTTTTCAATTTAATTTCATTTTATTTGTTTTTTACAATTTAATTGTAATTACATTAGTTTAGTTTTGTTTTTATAATTCAATTTAAATCATTTTAAAATTTTGTTTTTTTTTTTAATAATTTTTCTTGCTAAATAAGAGCATCATGTGTACGTGTGTGTTTGTGTTTTACAATACAACCATAGAAAATTGCTAATAGTTTTTATATATTTTTATGTTTTATTAATTAATTAATTAATTCATTACTTTAAAGATATATTTCGTTAATATAATTTAATTTAATTTATTTTGCATATTTTAAAGAGAGGAAAATTTTAACTAATTTTGGTTTTTGGAGATGAAAGCTAAAAAGTTGATGGTTTTTTTAGTTTATTATTCTTCATTTCAGTAGGTGAGTAGTAGTGTTCTAGAGTGTTTATATATTTTTCTTTCTTTTTTTTAATAATTTATTTATTAAGTTTACATTAAATTAATGGCAGAGCTTGTTAATGAGCATAGTTTTCAAATAAATTTCAAAATTAAAAAAAAAGAAAACTGAAGTGCTTCTAAGCAAAGATTTCAACAGTGTTGCCTGTGTAGTAAGTAATATGGTAGTAAAATTTTACATATTTTTTTTAGAGCATAGATATTCGTTTGAATTTCTTCATTTTAGAGTAGCAATGAACTCACGCGCAGCTTAGTATAATGTTTGTAGATATATTACTTTTATTTGATTTGAGCAAGACAAATAGCATTTTTAGCGAAAGGATTGCTTCCACATCTAATCCTCATGAATCAACAACCCGACTACAAAGCATCAAAAGACGTACGATACTCCAAGAGCTAGGACAGTACAGTAACGCGGGGGATGCGTTCCAATAAGTTCCAATGCTAAACGAAACAGCGTTAAGCGTGGCAACTAATAAATCAACTGTGACGCAGGAAAGATGCGTTCGTATTGTGATTGCGACTTCGGAAAATACAGTTGGAATCTTTATTCTGGGCAGACCAACAAAAGAGCATAGAAAAAGATACATATTATACACCATCGCCGTTTCATTATACAACAAGTATCAACACAGTGTGCGATTTAGGGGAATCACAATACTACCGCTTAATACTGAAACAGCCTTAAACGGAGCAGCGTCAAGCTGGGTTTTACTGTATGATCTTTACAATAATACCATTTCTAGTGATACAAAGTTGTAAGTTTAATACCAGTTAGCTACAGATGATTTACATATTAAGCAGATCAGCTAAATTAAATAATTTTTTGCAGTATTTTAAAACACCAAGATATCAATTTGCGAAAATCGTATTGTATTCTCATGCGTATTTGTCCTTGAATTCGAAGCCAAAGGCAATATAAGATGGCTGTGTCAATAGATTTCAAGTTAAAATTGTTTTATGGTCATATATGAGAGAGTAATTCATTAGGAGAACTTGTTCTATGACTAAAAGATGCTGTCATCTGCAAAGGAAAAAAATGCAGTCTAGAAATGGTTCAGAAAGAGTGCCATATCTTTGTAAGCGGTAGTGATCGTGGACGTAGTTATTCACTTTAAGTTTAAATTCAACTTAAAATAAATGGTTTTTTCAAGCCAATTAATTACTCGAACAGTTTCTGCCAGAAGATTGCTGACACTGACCATTTGAGGAAGACAACTTACAATCATCTAATCCAATACAGGTGGTAAGAGAAAAAAATCCCGATATTGTAAAGTTAACGACTCCTTTAAATATGAGGCAAAGGACCCTAAAGAAAATAGCAAAGAAAACAAGAAAATTCTTCTAGACTTAGTCTAGGTTACAAACTAAAAACAAATGTAGTTGTACAATAAATTTATTTTTATTATTATTTTACACAACTCTGCGAAACAGTTTGTGGTTGCGATAACACAAACGGAAAGGCGGTCTGCGTTTGACGAGACCTTGGCCATAGAAAACATTCTTAGTAACAAATCAAATATTCGGTGAATAAACCAAACAAAGTACTGCGAAGAACAGAAAAAATCTACTAGGTTAGCCAAAATCTTGATTTTGTGACTGGGTATTATAGTCATATAGACTCACCTATATGTTATCTGCCAACAAACAATTACTTCTACTTACATCTATTTATAGGGCTGTCGATAGGCCAAGGCATTAACGTATCAGACATTCAATTATTTTCTAATGGGAGAACTTTATACAGAATCCATTCTAATTAAAGAATATTGGACATCACTAAATGATATAATGAAGAGATGTGGAGCATCCAGTCAATGATGAAAGATTAGCTAAGGTTAGCCCCAACAACAGACGCCACATGGCAAAGAATCTAAATCTTAAGTGAATCCAAAGTGTTAGACATACTATTACAGCAAAGAGTACTTTGACTGATAGCATACGTGATAGGTCATTAAACACATACTGGCCAACTTGACTTGTTTAAAGTGAAGGCTTGGAAGGAGATCGGTATGCATAATGAAACTTGCATGTGTAATGACAAATAAGTCCTATTTATAATCGTAAATAATGTTGTGCTTAATGTCCCAATAGTGTGGAGGGAGATTAAATTATTCCTTATTTGTCTTTCGCTGCTTTGACCAGGACTAAGGAAAGCCAATTTTTATTGAAGACTTTATGTGTTCGTTAGAATCTGTAATGAGTTTTGAACTTATTATTAAACTTAATTGTTCTTTCAGCCTCATATCAATATCATATTGACAATTATGAACGATTAGTCAGCATTTGTCAGTTATTTCTGGGGCATATGGTATCATAACGGGTCACTACGTATGTGCTCAACTGAGCTTTGATTTACAAAAATCTACCACTCGCTTCTATTCTATTCCATATGTTAGGTTAGGTTAGGTTAGGTTAGAGGACGTGTACTTGTCAATCAAGACAAGTCCAGTACCCGGAGGTTGACCCATTGTACAACGTCCTTAAATGTTACATTTTACAGTAATTCTACATTATTTACTCACGACCTGTTGAATTCTATTTTTGAGACTTGCGCTCTTTTTTAATTAAGATCTACATTCAGAAAGTAGTTCATATTTAAGTAGCTAGAAATGCGAAAAATTAGTATAGAGAAGATATAGAGAAAAAAGTTGTGTGGCTATGTGGATCTATTTTTCGTAGAAGTTCCTAACTTAGTTTTCTCCATGTTTCCTAAATTAACCCAAAGGCTTGTCGGTATTAGAACTCTATTTAAATATTTTTTTTTTATTTACCTTTGTGGGAATAAATTAAAAATGTTTAACGCAATAGAATCCTTTAGTGTACATTTAACTTGGCAACACTGGAAATTAAATAAATTTTTTAATTAAGGTTTTGAAACTAAGTACAGCTATTAGCGAATTAATTTTAACTTTTCTAAGTATGTATGTAATGTAATGTATTTAAATTAAATTAAAAAATTTAATGAGAAAGTAAAATTATTATGAGAATTTTTGTGGTAATGAAAGTTGAATTAAAATTGTCTTTTGTTGGCATAATTATAATTATTTTTGTTTTTTTGGTTTTGTTTGATAGGACTTAAGAAACAACTTAATATTTAATTTAATTATTTTTAAATATTTCATATTTCATTAGATTTTATGTACAAAGGTAAATAAAAATTTCTGGATTTTTGGTTTTTCCTTTTTTTATATTGGTATGTGATTTAAAATTCAAGACAAATATGTATGTATTTTGTAACAACAATTAAATGTACTTTGGAGATTATTATGCTTAGATACACCATGTAATGGTTTCTTTCTTTTCATGTGGGAAGGAGAATTTGAGTGTTAGAATTATTATAATTTTAAATAATTTTAATTTAATTTTGCTTTACAAATCTTATGATGGAAATTAAAATTAAACATAAAAGTTGTTTTTGTTTTTTTATTTAATCTCACTCTTTATCACGCAAGTATGCATAAATTAAAATTTTAATTTATTTAAAATTTTTTTAATTTTTAAATAAAAAAAATAACAAAAATAATTCATTAACAATGACTAGAGAAGATATACAATAAATTGATAAATTATGTTTATTAATAAGCGTGGATTTTCTTGTAATTTTATTTTGTTTTATTTTTTTTTGTATCATTAACATACTAATTTTAATTTTAATTTAAATTTAAAATTCCAACTAATTGTCTACAATAAAAATTATTTTCTTGGAATTATTTCCATTTTCCCCAAACAATCTTAAGAAATGCTTGCTGTTTTAAAACAATTTCAAATCATTTTAAATGATTGAAACTTAAAATAATTTATTAATTTTTTTTTAATTTAATTTAAATTTAATTTTGTTTTTTTTTTTTTTTAATTTGAATTAAATTTTCTTTGGCGATTGTCATAATTTGTTTTTAATATTTTTTTCAACTCACTTATCGTTTTACTTTATAAGGATTTTTAATTTAAATGTTTAAATATATTTTGTATAATTTTTTGGTTTTTTGTTTTTTAATTTTTAATACAATTTTTAAATGAAGAATATTTAGGAATTACGCTTGAATTTATTTAAAAAAGAAAAAAGGATTTTCCTTTTTTTCTTTCTCTTTCTCTTATTATTATTATTACTTTTGTTATTTTTGCTATTGATGATGTTGTTGTTGTTGTTGTTGCAACTGTTGCTGTTGTTGTTGTTGTTGTTGTAATATATGATTTTGATTATTATTGGTAATTTGTACCGTCGTTTCATTATCTGTTGCACGATGGGTCTTCATATGGGCACTACGACTTTTAATTTTACTGAATACTCTGGTGTAAATATTAGATTTTTATTTATATTATTGTTGTTGTTGCAGTTGTTGTTGTTATCATAGAAACAAAAAAAAGAAATCGGAAGAAACATAGAAAAAACAAATATGGCTTATAAATAATAGTCTGTTATAAATATTTTAAAATTAAATTGAGAAAAAAAAACTTATTTTTAATTGTTAAAAAAATAAGAAAAAATGAAATAAAATAGTTTGTTTCTATTTATTTTTAATTATTTTTAATAAAAATTAATAGACATTTAAGTTTAAGAAGAAGCCCATTTGTATAGCACGAGTATGAGACATACATTCGACGTAGTAGTACATGCATATTTTTTTGGATGATAGTATAGGTAGAAAGAAGCCTTTGATTAAAAGTTACATGCTTAGCTAGTGTTAAAAAAAATAAAAATTTTTTTTTGGTTTTTTTTTATTAAGACAAAGAAAAATATTTTTTTTTTAATTTTAAATCGTAAATAATTTTTTTTTTAAATACCTTTTTAAGGCATGGTCAGTTAGGCTGCCTTCCAAAATGTATCAATACAAAGTTTGTATACAGTTCTACTACTGTATATAAACTATGTTGATATGCAAAGTAACCAAACAATGCATCAACTATAAATCCGTTAAAAATACACATTGACGACGTTTTGAAATAGAATACATTGTATATATTTTGTACAGCGGCATTATGAAACACGATACTTAGTTCAAACACAAAGCAACTAACATTTTGGAAGGCAACCTTACAATTGCTTTGTAAAAGAAAATAAAGCCAAAAAAAATATTTTATTTTGCTGTTAAAAACGTATTTTAATCAGTTTTTTTATTTTTCGTCAAATATGTGCATAGTGTGACCATACCTTAAGTGTCAAAACTGTGTTCGTATGAAATCAGACAGTTAGACAGTGAAAATCTAAAGAAAAAAAGGAAATATTTTTAAAGAAAAAAAAAAAAAAGAAAACAAACAAAGGAATACATAACAGAAAGCTTTAAGGAGAAAATATAAAAGTGTGGAAAAAAAGGAATTTAAATTGTGATTCTTAAGACCTAAAAGAGAATTTCGAGGAATTTTTATAAGAATTTCAATATTTATCTTCGAGGAGAACGCTTCTTTGCTATTAAATAACTATTACTAACTGAACTCAAAGTCTTAAAATACATACGTTCGAAACGTTACTTCACGTATCAATAAAAAAAAAAAAAAAAACCTTAGGACTGATATTACTCTAGGCATTCTAGTCACAGTTGTATAGGCATTTTTTATACACCGCACAAATTGATACTCTTGAATTGTACTTAATTAATTGCATGAATTTATTATTACAACGCTTTAGTCAGGATTATAACCTAGCTTCGCTCATGTTTTATCCATGAGTGTTGGAATCTAAAGTTTAATGTCGATTTAAGAAACTTTTGACTTTTGGCAGTTCTGACAATTTTACCATTTTCCAGGAGTCTGCTGAGAGAATGCATGAGTGGTAGACAGCGTTGCAACTCAGTGCTTTTAGCACTGTTTTTAGAACTTTTTAAAACTTTCGACGCGGAAAATTTTCGAGTTAGTGCCTAGTGTTTTTTTAGTGCTTTTCTTTTCATGTCAGTGACACCAAATCAAAAATTAAAAAAAAATAAAAAAATTGGTAGAAGAAATAAGATTAAGACTTCCTAAAAACTACGAAATGCTAAGCAAAATTTCAGTAATCAATGTAAATAATGTTTTATCACATACAAAAGATGAAATCATGTCATTAGCTAGAGAATTTTAATCTAAAGCAGACATTTTGAAAAATATTGTAAATGCATGGCGAACGATACTAAAATGGCAAAATAAATGGTTAAGTAATAAATAAATGGTTAAATAAATAATATTAATTTTGGTTTGTAAATTTTTTTTTGATTATATAAAATGGTGATAAAATTAAATATTATAATGTTTTAGTGCTTTTTTGTCAAAATTACGGGTTTTTTTTAACGAGTTTGGTGCTTTTTGAAAATTTATAGTTGACAACGCTGGTGGTAGAACCTTCAGGTGAATATCGACTCTGAACGACAAATTTGAAGAACTTTTCTTTGCAATTTTATTTTTCTCTCAGAATTTTTGCCAATAGATTTACTGAGAGGAAGTCGCCGAAAGAAATATTAAAAAATTTTTTTTTTGTTCCAGACGTCTGAACAAGAGATTGAACCACGGGCTCTCACCTAATAAGCCAACACACTATCGACTGGACTACGGCGACTTAACCTTTTACTACTATTCTAAAGGTAGGAAAGTCCTGTCAAAGAGTATATAAAATATCTTTTTATTTTGTTTTTGTTTCTTTGTTTTCTTTCAATTTCATTAATCATGATTTTTCCAACAAAGCATGTTATTGGTCTAGTATGATATATCGACGGCTCCGTACTATAACACTCTAAGTCGAAAAAGTTTGTTTTGAGTTATGAGCTCTCAAAGTTTTCACGCGACACACGACTATATGTGTATTATAAGTAGATTTTTCCCTATAACTTCGGAACGGATCGGCACATCTTATAACCAAATTTTGACAGTATTTAAGTTAGAGAACGTAGAATTTAAAAATGCAAGAACATTAAAAACGTTCTAAGTGTACTTAGAACGTTATAGAATGGATTCGTCGATATGTATGTTGTATATACAGTGAGCGTCAAAAGAATAAAAATCTGACAATCACCACCATTTTAATAAAATTTCACAATTTTTTTTTTCATGAAACAGTTTTAAAATTAAAATAACGGTAATTTATTAATGTATATTTTTTATTTGTACAGTTTCTTTTGAAGCTCACTATATAACCAACAACTTTGTGAAAATGCTAATGGCAGTTGTATTGGATGCAGATACAATTTTGCTGGGCGTGCTGGTCACTGTTTTTCTAGAGATGGCACAACTCAAGAAGATACTTCGGAAGCTATTATATTGTAAATATAAGCTGCTATTAAATGGGTTCTATGGCTGGTAAAATAACTGGCTTCGAAAAAGAATATTTCTTGCGTTATGGGGTGAATTTATTCGTCGTAATAAATAGTTAGAAAAATGGTTGAAACATATTTCGTATTTATTTAGTTTATTTCCAGGAATTTATTAAATTAATCATATTTTTGGTAGCAGAAGTTATACTAAACTAAAATTGAACTGCTAAACTAAAAACATTTTTAAGTACTGCCAATCACTATCAGGGTTCATCATTGATTAGAATAACAAAAAAAAAGAAGTTGTATCTGAGTTATGGTTTGTAATTTATTTAATAAATTAATAAAAATAAATTAGTTTTGAGTTCGCATTACATTTTAAAAAATCTGAAAAGAAAGACATCTTTTAAAACAAGTACATCACGCCTGTTTAGAAGAAAGTGATTGAAAGAATTATTGATTGCGTTTAAAGTGGTGAGTAGAAATTTAAGAAAATATTTACAAAAAGGAGGCAATATTTGTTTGAAATTGTTTTTTTTTTTTTTTTTTTTAAGAAAATTTAGACAGATTTAGGGAATGGAATAATAAAATTCGAAAAATTATTTTTTTTTTTGGTTTTTATTTTAATTTTATAAAAATAAATTGAAATTAAAAAAAATAAACAAATTTTGCCAAAAAACACTTACAATTAATCCAAGTTGATGATGAGTTTAATTTATATTTTTTATTTTTTAATTTGGCATATAAAAGTCTATTTTTAAGTATTTTTAACCCTTTTTTTCTTTAATTTGTTAATGTTAAATATAACTTTAAATTGGTTTTTCATTTAAAAGAGTAACGGCTAAACGAAGTAACTTTTCAATTTTCAACTTTTTTTTGATTGAATGTGAATTCAACGATTTTGTTTAAAAACTTCTATGAGCAGAGTATCTTCGCTTTAATATTGAATGAATTTAAAAAAAATAAATTTTTTTTTTTATAAATTTGTTAGTAACAATAAAATACAACAACAAATAAAATAAATGAAAAAAAGAAACAACAATTATTATATGTATTTATTAATATTTTATATGTCATAATATGGTACTATATTTGGGATTTCCAAAAAAAAAAAAAAAAAAAAAAAAAAACAAATGGGAAGGAGGTAGGGTAGTAGGGTGTTCATAAAATAAGAAAAAAAAATTCAACAACTTTAACTTGGCTTTGCAAGCACAATTACATTGGTGACACATGATGACAATAATTGTGATGATAATGATTATAATGATGGTTTAATAAAATATCAGCTATTTTATATGGGGGTCATATAAAAAGAGTAACCAAACGATTTTTTTATTAACAGATGGTATTGATGGTCGGTCATATATCGGTCATCAATGATATCATTTTAGGCGATATTTTTCTTTCAATAGACGCAGAACCGGATATCGTTTTACTAAAATTTGTAAAACTTGCAGTGAGAATGCTATGAGAGTAAAACCGATTCATAAATTTCGATGTGAAATATTTATATCGCTTTGGTTTGCCAATTACAAAAAATCTAGCAAATGATAAAGCTATACCTGCATGCAAACTGACTGCGGAAGACAAAGGCTTTAAACTTCAATCACATTATAGTTGGGAAACATTTAAAAATAAAACTGGCTACTCAATCCATACGCGATTTTTAGGTACCACGTAAGTTAACGCAAAACAAAGCAATGAAAACTGAATTGAAGTACATCCAAAAATCACTGTCAAATCCCGGTGACTCATCACAATCGAATTTAACATCCGGCGTAAAATTATCCATTTTTAGCTGCAACAATTTGGCGAAATTATAAGTTAGGAACTCTATTGTCTATAACTCGATCTACAAAAATGTTCTACTATAAGAATGTGCAGCCCCTGAGCTAACCAACTTCCTTCTCTTCCCTGATTTTGGTGGAACTTGGTCAGTACAGGGGCTGCGTTCACTCATGGCGTCATTATGGGCCGCTATGCGTGCTCAAGTGAATTCTTTGATATCAGAGCTACCACTTCGATCTAACCTAACCTAACTATAAGAATGGTAAGCTAATCACATCCTTGATGGTTTAGTGACGGCAATGTAAAAGAGGATCCATTACGACAAAACGAAACATAAAAAAGCGGCTACAACAGCGAAACTGTGTGCTCTACTGCTTATAATTAGACTATTCGAACGAAATAAATAGGAACGATCCACCAGAAATTAGGGAACATTTTCTCTTCACAGCTAACATTTCCCGATTGAAAGTACAAGATATTGTCTGCTAAGAAAACATACAGTTACGCTCCCCCTTCTTACGATTTCTTTTGAAGCTGAGAGTTATAGGATGAAGAAGCGTCCTTCTTTCATTTAGTATATCACAGTCAATCAATCACTCCAAGACAAAATATTTCTGACGAAACTATTTCGAGAAAGATTGAAGGACTTTGCCTGGTAAACAAGAGAGTTGATTTATATATTAAACTACACGACCTTTCCCAATGGCGTACATCAACGACTTTTTATTTTAGGTAATTGGACATTACAACCCTTTATTCGGGATTATAATTTAGATTCTTACATCATTCATGTCGAATGTGTCAATTTTATTCATTAATCCTACAGTTTAACGTCGACTCCGAAGACCCAATTTGAGAAAGTTTTTTCGCCAGAAGATTGCCGAGAAGAAGTTGCCGGTAGACATACATACATACATACGTAAATAATTGGTCATTACAACCCTTCAGTCGGGATTACGACCTAGTTTCTTACACTACTTATGTTGTGTGTGTTAATTCTATACATAAGTGGCGGGGCCTACAGTTTAAAGTCGACTTCGAACGACAGATTTGTTTGAGAAACTTTTCATGGCAATTTTTTATTCAAACTCAGGGTTTTTGCCAGAAATTTGCTGAGACCAAGTCGCCGAAGAAATACTTTTTTTTTGTGTATTTCGTTTTTAATGTCTGACCTGGAGTTTGAACCCAGGCTTAACGTCTAATAAGCCAACACACTACCTACTAGACTACGGCGACTCTAGTCGCCGGCAGAACTATTACTTTATATTTCATTTTGTTCGAGATGTCTGAGCCGATGGTTGAAAGAAGGATAATGAAGTGATCTAAAGCGATGGAATGGTTAGCCCTATAAATGCAATGTGTTTCACTTTTTTCGGAGTGTAGTACATTTATTTTATTGAATGAACTTTATTGAAATAAGGCGGCTTGTACCGAAGAATTCAATATTCTGCATTGCACAGTTCAATGCAGTAAAAATATGTTTCTTAGCCGCACCATCTTTAAGGAGAACGAAATTCCGAAAGAAGTCTTTTCTGTCACCTATAACTACGACTATAAACATAACCTCTTCTTTCCTCTCTCCTGCAGTTCACTGCTTGATAAAAGGATTATTCCCTAAGCGTTGGTCGCGTACAAAAAGGGGCTTACAAACGGGAGATTTTGGATTAAAACTTTATAGAAAATAAAAACCGCAGACACTTTTTATATGACCCATTATTTTAAATACTTGACATGGCTAAATGAATGTTAATTCTTTTAGGCTACAGGCAAATTAAATTTCAAAACCAAAAATCGAAATTAAAAACAAAAAAACAAAAAAAAATTAAAACGACTCTTTCCAAAGAAAAATTCAAAAACGAAAAAATTACGTTTCAACGTGCTTCTTTCTTTCTGGCTTTTTATGCGGATTTTTTTTATTTAACGTTTCTTTTTTCAAATTAAAATTCGTTGACAATTAACACAAAATATGTAATCAAAAATGAAAAGGAAACTCAAAACAATTTTCATTCGAATGATAAGGAATTAGAAATCAAAGAAGACTGGTAGAGGGGATCTCTTACTTGCCGCACACCTTGCAGGGGAATTCGGTTGTATTGTCTTTATTGGCATTTGGATCTTTGGTTTGATTTGGATTTGCTGTGCTTGTGGTACTGCTGGTGGCGTGTATACTACTTGACTGGGTATTATTATTATGCATGGGATGGCTATTGGTTGTATTATTGGTTGCAGAACCTTGCGAGGTATTTGCATTCGTATTATTACTAGCATTTGTATTTGCATTGTTATTGTTGTTATTATTATTATTATTATTGTTGTTGTTGTTATTGTGATTATTATTATTACGGCCATAGGTATGTATACGCGTATGGCCATGCAGAGCAGCTTTTGAAGAAAAACTCTGAAGAGTTTTCAAAATAAAAAAAAAAAATTAAAAAATTCAGAAAAAAATATCAAAAACAACATACAAAAGTTCAAAGGTTAGTAGATTGAGAAAATTGATTTAAACGAAATGCTTAAATTTTAAGAATACATACATATGTATGTATGTATGGTTTGAAGAACTATTTTACTTACCGCTGAACAATCGGGTATTTCGCATACATAGGGCTTGGGATCGCTGGTGTGGTTTTGTGGTGGCGTTTCAGTTTTTAGGTGGGTTACCTTATAGTCCACGCACAATTTCTTCCAGAAATAATACATTTGTACACATTCTCCCGTCGATTTTGAGCCCAGCTAAAAATATACAGAAAGTTATCGATAACATACACCGATTATTTGAACATTGTTTCATTGCTTTCAGGTTTACAGTTTTATTTCTTAAAAAAAAAAAAAAATTTTTCAAAAACCCCAACATCGAGACACTACCATCTCTAATAAACGATAAATATGCATCTAGTAAAACGATAACTTACCTCCTTTGCAATTTTACTAAACTCCTTGCCATGTTTCTCAAGGCCTTTCAGAAACACTTCCAGCTCTTGTGAGGACCATTTAATTTGGAATGAGTTCGATTGGGTCTGCAACAAACTCAATACAGCCGTAGCAGAATTACCTTGAGCTTTCAGTAAAGCCTGCAAAGCTACCTCCTCGGAATGACTGCCCAATGGCACAGCCGATGATTTACTCAAATCGATGAAACGCATTAAAATCTTTTCATCCTTTTGTACCAGTGGATTCCACATTAACTCACAACCGATCGGTTCGTCAATAGACGAAGGCGTAGAGTTCTCATTAAATGCAGGTATAGCGGCTTGATAGGCCGAACCCAAATTAACTTTGGATTCATCGGAGAAATCAACCAAACCGACTGGATCATCGAAATCATCATCAAAAGTATCGAATGTCAATAGGGAACAGCCCATTTGCCGTAAGACATTGCAATATAAACCCTGACCCTTACGTTCGGGATTTAAGATGGGCGCTGGCGTATAATGGGTGCGAGAGGGTTTACGTAATTTCGACTTGTAAGGCGATAAAGCCTGATATTTGGAATATGAAGAGTGTGTATGTGAGTTGTCCAGAGAGGAATGACCGTGACCTTTTAAACGTCTTTTCAATATCGAATTGGTTTGATTCGACAGGGGCTGTAGGCTACTAGTAGAGGTATGTGTATGGGATGTGGATGTGTTGTGCTGATGCTGTTGCTGCTGCTGCTGATGTTGTTGTTGTTGTTGTTGTTGATATATCATATGGTTTGCTGTTGTTGTCGTTGAGGATTTCTGGAGTGTAATAATACTTTGATATTGGCTGCTGGCATGGGTGTGACTGTGGCTAAGGGAGCTGCTGTTGGGCGTGCTGTTAGTGTCTAATTTTATGTCCATTTTATCGGTGGTACCACTTGTATAAATTATAGGCTGCATTAAGGCCTCATTAAGCGTATTAATGGTAGTGGAGTTAAGATATTGTGTCTGCTGTGGTTGGGGCATATTATGTTGCTGCTGCTGCTGCTGATGTTGCTGATTACTAGTTAAATTGTTTTGTACTTGTGGTATATTTTGTACATTGTAGTGTATGGTTGCAGGGGCAGATGAGGAGGTGGAAGAGGAATTTTGTATGACATTAGCAGCGGGTATATTCAAAATTAATTGGCCCGTTTCGGTGTTAGTGGTGGTGGCGGTGGAGGTGGAATTAACATCGTGATCCAGGGTTACTTTAACAGTTTGTTGCTGTTGGGTATATTGCAGATTCTGTTGTTGCTGCTGTTGTTGTTGTTGTTGCTGGTTAGGAATGTGTTGCTGCTGCTGCTGCTGTTGAACCGCGAGATTTGGCTGCTGTTGAATTGTTGGCTGCTGCTGTTGCTGTTGCTGCAATTTCTGCTGCTGGCCAAAATCTCGCGGTGACGACGATAACAAAGGATCTTCCGAGTTGGGCATCATTTGCGATTGCAAACTTAGTCCAGGCAAATAATACAAATCGATTATATTCTCTCCTTGATTTTCACAATTCAAATTGAGTTGATCCTCGGTTAAGACCTCTCTTAAGACCTCTTTAACTTCCTCGGCAGTACCTATGCCGCTGGTGAAAAACGATTCCGATAGCGGTGATGTCGCATTGCGAGAATCATTTAAGAATTCCTGATCCTCATCCAGAAACGATAGATTGGCTTCGGCAAATTCCCGCAAATCACATTCTGTATCTGGATCGGTGGTGCCATTAAGTAAATCCTCCACTTTAATGTTCGAGTCAAACGAGTTGTCCTCCAAAACATTTTTCAATTTTAAAATCTTATCGTTCTCCATTTCATTGCCATGATTGTGGGCATTAATCAAGGACTCACTGAAGAAGATATTTTGTGAGTCATTGTAATGATTGTGATCCTCAATGTACGGTGAAGTTTGTGTAACATTTTCATGGCTGGAGGGTGGTGTGGGATAAGCCAAAGGTGAATGTAATGGTGAGTTAAGACTGGTGGCAAACTGTTGCTTAAGGTCCTGAGGCAAAGTCAAAGTATTGTGTGTACGCAAATGTGATACATGTTGGTGTTGCTGTTGCTGCTGTTGTTGCTGTTGATGTGTAATTATGTTGGGATTTTGTATGATTAGTTCTTTGGAATGGAAATGTTGGAAGTTTGGTAAAGTTTGTGTTGTCTGACACTGAATTGTATTGTGCTGGTGTTGATGTTGCTGTTGTAGCTGCTGTTGCTGCTGCTGTTGCTGTTGCTGCTGTGACTGTGGCTCTATTTCCAATTTAATTTTATTATCCAATACCTCATATTGTTCGGAATGTTCTGATTTTAAATTATCGCCTGGCTCTGCAGCCAGCAATTGCATGGTGTCCACTGTTTGCAGCAACATTTCAGCTTCGCTTACATTGTAAACCTCGGACTCACCGAATAAAGCTGAACCATCACTGGTATAGGTAACCGTATACACTTCACTATTGCTATCCGCACCCTGAGCTATGGTCAGGGATAGGGGTGTGCCATCGGCCAATGTAACATTGGTCGCATTGGCCATCTGGAGGTTGTTGTCATCTTTCTTGTGTTTGGCTTTTGTGGAGACCACCTGGACCTCGGAGGGTATAATCACGCTGCAATTGTTTTTATTCGTTATGATTTGACGTGTAACACCACCCAAGGGTGTGTTGTGATTGATATTGGGCGGTTTTTGGGTTACAGCTATGCGTGTACCACGTTTCAATAATTCGATCAGTGTCGAATCTTTTGGATCGGTTGATGTACTTCTCGAAGTCGTTGTATTATTAATCGTTGCTGCTGCTGTTGTGTTTGTTGTTGTTGTAATTTTCGTTGCTTGACGTTCACAATGTAAATTCCCTATTGACGATGTGGCGGCTGCTGAGGACGAGGTGGAGGAGGAGGCGCACGACGAGGAAGAAGTGTTGTTGCTGGAGGTACCCACGCCAATATTATTCATTGTCTTTTGTTGTTGTTGCTGCTGTTGCTGTTGCTTCGTACTATAAATTTCGATACTCTGAGGCAAATTAATATCTTGCATACTAATCGTGCTTGATTTGCAATTATTTTTCATTGTTAACTGCTGCAGCTGCTGCTGATGTTGCTGGTGTTGTTGCTGCTGCTGCTGCTGGTGGTTAGTATTCTGTTGCATGGTTGCAGTTGTACTATGCGTTTGTGTTTTGGGATTAAGAAAACTATCCAAATCACTTATGGATCTACGTATGGTTGTGGTATTTGTTGGATTACTACTGGAGGAGGGTGGTGCAGGAACTACAAAGGCACCCTGAAAGAAAAATTTTAATGTATTTACAAGATCCTTTACATTGTTGTTGTTATTGTATAGAGCGACCGCCTTACCTTGTTTAAATCTTTACTACGTTTACTAATGATTTTCTCTTCAATTAAAGCCCGTACACCGATACTGGCCGTCTGCAATGGCGGGCCGCTGTTCTCTTTTTTCTCACTCTTTTTGGTTTCGGGATCCTTTTTAAAATAGCCGCCATGTAAACGCATGTGACCATTTAAGGCGGGTACATTTTTAAATTTGCGATGACATAAATTACACTCGACCGGCTTCTGATCAATTTTAACCAAATTAAACAGATTCGAATTGATGGCATTCGTTAAATCAATTTCAATTTCTTCTTCTTTCAATTTCGTTTGGGACATATTATTATTGATGGTGGTGGTGCTGGTGCTAGTGGTAGTAGCGATGTTGGTGGTGTTGGCATCATTGGTATTATCGGCACTCAATTCATCCACGGTTATGGCAACATTTTGAGAGGAATTAAGCTACAAAGTAAGAAGTAGAAATAGAAAAAGTTACAATAGCACGACCTCTTTTCAGTACATTTTACATACCAATTGCATATTCCAGGTTCTGGGTCGGGAATTCTGTGTTTGGGTTTGCACTGTTGCCTGGGGGTTTGTATCGATTTTATACGATTGGCTACTGGTAGGCGATGATACTGTCACCTGAGCTGTGGTTTGTTTCGTTTGTCTCATGATTTTACTTATCAAATCCAATTGTTCTCGCGTCAAGCCCTCACCCTCCAAATTGCCACTGTTATCTGTCAAAGTAATAGTGGCTCCAGGGCCAGAGGATAAACTGCTCGAGGACGACATGGAGGATGTTGTCGATGTGGGCGACAGTAGAGTTACGCCTGTTTTAAGGGGCACATTTAAAGCTTTCAGTTCTTCTTCAGTCAAGGCCAAGCCAGTGGCAGCATCTACAACAGTACCGCCATTCGATAGATAAGTACCTAAACAGGTGGCACCATCCGGTGAACTGGCATCGCCTATATAAATTGTATACAAAATTTATGGTAAGCAGGTGTTATGGCAGTATGTGTGTGTGTGTGTGTGTGTGTATGTACTTACCATTTGCTGTTGCTGGGGATAAACTTAAATTTGAATTGGAATTATTATTGTTTAATGAGATTTGTTGATTGTGTGGTGCTATAATACCGGCGTGATGATTTTCTGTGTGTCTTCTTAAAGACCTTGCATCACAATATGATTTGCCACAACCTTCAGCTTTACATTCATAAGGTTTTTTATTTCTATGTGTCATCATATGCCCATTTCTGTACAAAGAATGAAATGAAAAATGAAATTTGCATCGAATGTTTGTTTTGTTGTATTTTAAAATGTTGAAAAAGGAGAGAAAGAAAAACTTACAAATGATCTTGTCGCTTAAATGCCTTGGAGCACATAACACACACGTATTTCCGTTCGTCACTGTGTGTCAGTTTGTGTTTGGCCAAAGCTGATGCATTTCCAAAAATTTTATTGCAAATCTATCGAAGAAAACAAACAAACAAACAAAAACAAGAAAAAATGTGAAAAATCTTTTAAAAATAAAAAGAAAAATTGCAATGCAAATTGAATCAACCACCCACCACCACCACCCCATAAGAAACTGTCGATTTTATTTTGAATATCTTACAGTGAACGCTGATCACCATTCCCAATTACTTTAAAACTAATGTGAGTAATTTCTGTTGGGAAAAGATGCATTATAGAGCGGTTCTCGGTACAAAAACAACGTAATATTAGTACCATCTCCCTATAAAATAAATGTGGCAATATAGAACCTTGTAGTACGCCAACCGAAATAATAAAAATTGTAGTCGCCTTAGTCTAATAGATAGTGTGTTTGCTTATTAGACGTAAAGCCCGGGTTCGTATCCCAGGTCAGACATCAAAACGAAAATACGAAAAAAAAATATTTCCTCGGCGACTTCCTCTCAGAAGATTTCTGGCAAAAACTCTGAGAAAAAGTTTCTCAAAATCTGTAGTTCGGAGTCGACGTTAAACTGTAGGTCCCGCCACTCAAGTATAAAAAAAAATTAAGGCACAAAACATGAGTGGTGTGAGAAGCTAGGCCGTAATCCTGACTGAAGGGTTGTAATGGCCAATTATGTACAGCCATGGACATTAAATTAGCACAAAACTTCGTCATAACAACAATTATATTTTTATAGTATTTTAGGTCTATTCATAAAAAATTTAAACATGGGAACTTAAAATACATATTCTTCTTTATCAAAAAAAAAACAAAAATTTTGACGAAATTGCCAGTCGTTTGCTCATTAAGACCTGCAACATATCAAACGCCAGATTTTAGCTGGACAGTAAAATAGCACAAATTACAATTTCTGGAATAAAAATGATGTGCTTTAATAAATAGTAAAAATATTAATGTTTTCAGCTTATTTGATTAATATTTAGTAGGGTAGCCTCTATTTTCAAGCGCCGCGTGGCATCAACGGAACAATGTTCTTCTGGAAAGTTCTTTGGGAATCGAGTACCAAGCGTCCCGTATTCTAATGCACAAATCGTCCAAATTTTTGTACTTTTGTTGACCAATTGTACATTTCACATCGTTCCAGGGGTTTTCAATCGTCAGAACTTTGCGCCGGCCAGTCTAAAACGGGAATGTGCTCTTCATAAAATCAATCCTTTGCCTGCTTAGTTGTGTATGTGGCGTCACTATCTTGCATAAATATGAATAAAACTGGCATGTATTTAAAAGCTTGTGGTTCCATTTTGTTCTTTATAATGTCCAAATACTGATAACAGTCCATTTTTTCATTAATTTTTACAATGGGACTTACACCGTGCCTTGAAAACGCTCCCCGCAGCATTGTGTTGCCTCGAACATGTGTTATGGTCGTTTGAGCATAGCGTGGATTGAATGTCTGACATTTTGGCCAATGAACAACCACTCTACCATCCGGTCCCATACGATTTACCTTTGTTTCATCACTCCAAAATATTTTTTTCCAGAATGGGAGGTCTTTAGCATTGTGGATGCGAGCAAACATTAAACGCTTGAGTATATTTTTCTTTTCGTAGAAGTGGCTTCTTCCGGCAAGAGCGTCCAAAGAGCTTTTTGTGATTAAGACGTCGTTATAGGAGCCTGTCCGATAAATTTAACCTGAATTGGGAGTTAATTCCGTTCAAAATATCGTGTGGCGATATGAAAGGCTCCTTCTTTGACTTCTGGACAATAGCACGGTCAACGATTTCGGTTTGCTTTCTTGACACGTGGCCTTCAATTTTTGTTTTTAACGACATTATTATGTTTGATTTGAACGAAATGATGACGTTATAAATCATTTTTCGCTAGCAATTCGAAATTTCAACAATTTCAGCCAGCTTTTTCCCATCATGCCACAAGTTAACGATAATGCGCTTCTCCTCTGGCGAGCAATCTTGTACACGTCCCATTTTTTCCAAAAATTACTTCAAATGCCACAAAATTAAAAGAATATACCTTAAGAATAAAAATACTCGAACAAAACTTGTACCTAAAACACTTTTAGGCATGTTGTGCTAATTTACTGTCCAGCTCGAATTTAGATGCCGATACAAATTGGCAGTCAAAACAAAAAATATATACGATAATGGTAATATTTTTTGTTAAACAACTAGATGTCATCGTGCAACATTGCAGACCAAAACAATTGGCTTAATTACGATTTAAATGGGAAAAAATCACAATCAAACTATATATGGATTTTGTGCTAATTTAATGTCCATGCCTGTATGTATATATGTATCTCGACCTTTAACATACTATAATAGCCAGAAATGGGAAGAAATTCTAAACGGAGTTATTGAACCAGCATTACTATTTGGCCTCAATTAAATAGATTGTCTGAGAAATAGAGAAATCTAGCTTTAGTTTTATATAAATACTTACTTACTTGGTCATTACTTTAGTCAGGATTACAACCTAGCTTTTAACACCAGCTATGATGGACATGGTAGAACCAAACAAATAGATTTTCGAAACTTTGCATGGAATTTTTATTTTACTCTCACAGTTTTTAGCATAAGGCTACTGAGAAAGTGATATATGTTTCGTATTTCGCTATGTTTGAAATGCCTGAGCTGGGGTTTGAACTATGGGTTCTTGTCTAGACCACCACAACTTTTATAGAGCTGAGAGTAATATAAGTACTTCCTTTTCCTTTTACTTATTGAAACGGAAAGCCAAGCTTGACTAAATAGAAAGTGATAAAATAGAATGTACTTTTATGTCCCTTTATAGTCTCATTTCTTGCTTGTTATAGAGCCTTCAAATTATATTCCTTCAATTCAATTATTGTCCCTCCTATTCAAAAGAGAAATAAAAAAAATATCATCTTCAACATTTTCATGTAAAATGACTCATTTTGTAGTGGTATGTAACGGTATAATAGAAAGAAATGTTGAAGACAGACATGATAATTTAATTATGGGGGGTACTTGTATGTCTGAATATTTTTTTTTTTGTTTTTCAAATTTCATTTCAATTTATTTGAATTCATGGCAGTCAAGTACAAGTATGAACACGAGTATATTGCGTTGGCAGTTGTTGCGTAGAAACTCAACAAAAAAAAAAAACAACAAAATGAATCAAATTTTTGTCGAAAATAATTTTCAAAAACTAATTGGTAAGATTTCGTAAGAATACAAATAATTTGGTACTTGTTTTAACCAACAAAACCAACAAAAATAAATCCGAAAACATGCGTAAGTAAACACATTTCAAATAGTATTTCAAATTATTATTAAAATTCAATAAGAAAAAAAAATTCCATTAAAAAATGTAGAAAAAAAGAATTGAAGGGAATTCTTAGAAAATTTCGATATACATACGTAAAGAAACCTTCCAACTTATGTATGGAAATGGCAAACTGATACGAAAATGGCCACCAAGATGATCCCTAAGAGGAATTACAATAACAATGAACATTTTAGGCAGCCAGAATAGGCGTTGAATAGTGTTCAATAAGAGAAATTCCACTAACTAAACTCAATGCAACAATCCTAATAATTGACAGTTGGCAACCCTATCATCTTAGAACTTGCTACGGTAGACCTAGACCTCCTGGAAGTAAGTTTATTCAAAAAGCTGAAACAAATCAAGAAAATAATCGAAGAGATGGATGAGGTGATAGTTTGTGACATCCCTTCCGCCTATACGAACTTGGGTTATCCTTTCTCGGATAGGTAACTAGCACAAGGACATGTAATTGCGACCAAATTTTAGTAGCAAAGTTAATCAGTCTTTAACTGAGTTTTAACAAGAAACTAAATACACCAAAAATAATACTTCTTCAACTATTAGCACGAAGTCAGCATACAGTAAGACCCCGCTGAACGCAGCTTCGTTTAACGCTGTTTCAGTACTACGCGGTAGTATTGGGATTCCCCTAAATCGCACACTGTATCGATACTTGTTGTATATGTGTGCAAATGTCGCTCCAGAATAAAGATTCCAACTGTATTTTCAAAACGCATCACATGAACTGCGTCACAGTTGTTTTATTAGTTGTTACATCGTTTAACGCTGTTTCGTTTGCCGCTGGAACTTATCGGAACGTATAGCGGGGTCTTACTACATAGTGAAATTACTATCAGCCTGAAGAAATTTTTTAAATTCTTTCAACAAAATCTATTAAAATCCACTCACCTGACACTGCTGCGGTCCGTGACGACTAGGTGATGATATTTTCGAACGACTTTTCTTTAAGATTTTCGGTGGATTTGTTGTTAAGGGACCAGGAACTTTACGGCTACCGTGACTCAACGTTGTTATACTACGTGCAACTGAATTGCCGCTACTGCTGTTGCTACTATAACTGAAACAGCTATCGTTACTGCTCGAGCTAAAATTGCTATTGCAACTGTTAATGCTGCTGCTGTTGTTATTATTTGTTAAGCTATTGCTATTGTTGCTATTAATACCGTTACCGTTAACGTTACTGTTACAATTGATGGTGGTTGATGTAGTAGTAGTAGTGGTAGTGTTGCTAGTATTGTTGTTGCTGTGATTGCTGTGTATGTTGCTATTGTTGTTGCTGCTATTACTATTATTGCTGCTGCCACCGTTGCTGCTACTACTACTATTGCTCATTATCTGAGCCAATGAGGTTATATTGGTGGTATTGCTGCAACTGCTGCTGCGTATTAAGCAATTCTTTATATAACTATTGGTCTTACTCAATCCGCTGGTAGTATTTGTTGAGGTCGAAACTGTTTGCACTGCTGAGGTGGTAGTCGTCTTGCCAATATCTCTTAAAGATAAATTGTGGCTGTTGCTGTTGCTACTACTGTTGCTATTGCCGTTGCTGTTGCTGTGATTATTTATGGTAGCTTGGGAATTACTGTTGTTGATATTCGCGGAGCGTTTACTAATTGTTATACGATTTTTAATTGAACCATTTAAATTTGTTGTTGTTGTTGTTGTAATATCGCTGGTATTCGTAAATTTGGAGGAATTTTGTTTTGTACTCTCACCACTGGGATTTGTATTCTTTAAAGCTGAAACGAAGAGAGAGAAAAAAACGAATTTTAGTTTAAAATACAGAACAACCAAATGGTTCAGATTTGTAGGCAGAGTACTGGTAGAATTCGGATTTAATCTTAGTTTTACGCACACATCATGAAGTCGCCGTAGTTTAGTAGATAGTATGTTGCCTTATTAGACGTGAGGCCACGGTCCAAACCTGAGGTCAGACATCTCCAACAAAACGAAATCTCGAAAAATTATTTCTTAGGCGACTTCCTCTCAGCAGATTTCTGGCACACTACCTACTAGACTATGGCAACGGATATGATTTTTATGATTTTTCGGATTTCTATAGACTTCTTGTAAATATTTGTTGTATTGATGAAATATTTTCATCAATTCAATTAAATGATTCAATTAAAATATAAAAAAAAATTTAATTGAATTGAAAATCCTTGAATTGAACTTACATGCTGTTTGTAATGTGCCTAAAACATCAGCCAACATTTCTGGATCTGGATAACCGATGGTTAATGCATTATCCAATGTTGTTGTTGCTGATGCTGTTGTTGTTGCTGATACTGATGATGTTGTCGTAATAGCTGAACCAACTGTACCAGAACCAACTGTTGCAGTAATATGATGAAGATTTGTTGCTGCCGCAGCGGCTGTTTCGGATGATGATTGATTGGATTGATTGGATTGTAACGATTGTATTGAATCATTGGAATTGTTAACATCGCGCAATTGTAATGTCACCGAAGCTTCCGATGTACCCACCGATGCGCTACACATAAGCACACGCGGTGCAGACGATAGACTTGTAGTCAATGGCAGGTGGATACTTTTGGGAACCTAAAATGAGACATAAGACATGAGACATGAGAGAAAATATTTTAAAATTAAAAATGTTTTCATTAATAATTTATGCAAAATGACTTTCTATGCGTGAATATGAAATGACATCATAATTTTGTGAACAGAGAAACAAAAAAGAAAAACTTTTTAATTGTTCTTGGTTTGTACACAAATTTGTCATTTTCAATAAAAATAATAATTAAAGACGTTGTTTGAACCAACAATTCTTTTTTTCTGTTTTTCATTGTTCATACAATAATTAATTGCTTGTTTTAAAATTTCAATTCATTTTAATGCACTTTATTTAACTACAATACATACATAAATATATTCTTTCGATTCTTTTTTTTTTTTTTTTTTTATTGTCTGCAAATACTTCTAAGGACAGCAAAAATGCTCAAGTAAATGTGACGGAAGATAAATTTGATTTATTTTTATTTTATTTATTTTATTTTTTTTTTGTTGTTGTTGCCTGTTTTGTCTTTTCAAAAATTATTCAAATATTTAAGAAAACAAAAAAAAGATTCATTTGTTTCGCTTAAATATTTTTCAATGCATCACACTTATTATATGAATAGAAATTTGCAAAGAAATTCATAGACACACACATTGAAATTAATTTCTTAATATTTTTAAGGTTTTACAAAATTTCAATTCATTTCTATTCGTTTATCGTATTGAAATAAAGTTTTTAAAAATACAAAAAAATTTTAGAAGAAATATATTTGAGAATTTATTCACACAGGCTCACATTGCTTCCAATTAAAACGCTGGAATTTTTTAGTGTAGCTTACACATGCATACATACATGCGTACATACATAATTGGCCATTCAGTCAGGATTACGGCCTAGCTTCCAACACCACTTCTGTTCAGTGCGTTAATTTTATACGTGAGTAGCGGGATCTACAGTTTAACGTCGACTTCGAACGACAGATTTTTTTGACAAACTTTTTCATGGCAGGTTTATTTATCTCAGAGTTTTTGCCAGAAATCTGCTGAGAGGACATCGTTCATATTTCATTTTGATGTCTGACCTGGGATACGAATCCGGGCTTTACGTCTAATAAGCCAACACACTACCTACTAGCCTACGGCGACTTCACACATACATAGATTTACATCATGGGTCATTACAAAACTTTAGTCAGGATTACGGCCTTGTTTCTCATATCACTTATGACCTACAGTTTAAAGTCGACTCCGAACGACAGAAGTTTTGAGAAACTTTACATGGCAATTTTTTTTTTTACTTTCAGAGTTTTTGTAAGAAATCTGCTGAGATGAAGTCGACGAAGAAATATTTTTTCAGTTCAATATTTTTTTAGTTCAGTTGTAGATTGCTGATCTAGGGTTTAAACCGAGGCCTCATGTCTAATAAGCCAACACACTACTTACTTACTTACTTAATTGGCCATAACAACCCGATTAACGGATTTCGGCCTGCCGTAACACACTTCCTTCCAGGCGCCTCTGCTTCTTGCGCGCCTACGCCAGTTGGTCACACCAATCGATGTCAATACACTACACCTACTAGATTATGGGACTACAATAGCATAATCTTGGTTGACAATTGATACTGGCAACACGTCAAAACGATATCGGTCGTATTGTGTGGTTTGTAATAATATACATAAGTTTTAATTTCCGGTCAATAAAATCGTTTGTCACACGGACATAATGCTTTTCCGAAAAGTACGCTCTGCTAACAGCTTCAGATAATGCTTTCGGTTTTCTACAAACAATTCTGTTTTATACGACACCCATTTGAGACTGAGTGAGAAATTAGCTTTAATGCTGAATAAAATTTTTGACTCGAAAAATCAGCACTGAAAGCCCAGGATGCTGCAGGATGTTCCCATTAGCACTCTATAACCATATCTATGGTTTTGTGAATGATCAGCTGACTTTATTCATTGCGTGATTTAGACTTTGTACAAATAGAGGCACAAATCCAAATGAAAATAACACCAAAATGAGCCGTAATTTAGGCCCAAATACCGCCACACTTTCTTGAACAAAAGTGACATTTTCAGCACTGACCATGCCTGCAAAGCTGCAATTTTTTTTAAACGTCTTAAATTTCTTTCTGTAAACGTCGGTTATAACGACCAGAATCGTCATGTAATAATATTCAATATGTAGAAACATTGGAATCGTTACTTTTGTAGTCAGTTTTAACTATTTTTATGTCACATTCTATTCATATGTGGCCAGCCGGTGGAATGGATAACCCAATAGTAGCCGATATGCGAATCCAATATTTACTGACAGTAAAGCGGCCGTTAGAACACATTATCTAAGATTATTGAACATTTTCCATGTGTTTCTGAAAGATATTCCCGATCATGGAGGAAATTGAAAGTAATAAAACGCCCTTACAAAAGCTGGTATAACAGATAATTCCAAGCAATTTATATACGAGGCTATGGAAAACAATTATCTGACAATCAATATTTTCGGTAAATCTACCCAGAATACCTTTTGAGATCTTCAAAGCAAAAAAAGATTACAAATACCTCTTGACGACTCTTACAAAAGCAGAAATGGCAAGCAAGAACGATACATCTTTTTCGTGATTGTTCCATACTTAAGAACATGATGCAAGACTTTTAAGCACCCAGAATTTTTTGACAGAACGTGTCTAGCCAGAGAACATGTCTAGCAGGATGGTTGGAAATATAACCAAGAAGGTCTGGACATATGACGAAAGAGGTGTAATCGGTATTACAACTGGGCTTTATATTACCCAAGTGAATCGTGCTTGCATGCAGCAGCAATTTACATCAATTTCACTTGTTGCCCTGAGTGTGCTTGATGGTTATTTCTCCATTCTCGCAATTTTAAAGAACTCTACTCTGTCAGTGTAAATTTTAGAGTAAGAACAGTATACGAGAATGCATTTGTATGATAAGTTTTGTTTTGGAAAAGTTTTTCTCTAACACTCTCAATAAAAGCGAATTCAAATATCCGAATGATTTCCAATGTGAGCAAACGCTTCTAAAAAATTCTCCACTTTTTTGGGCCTCAATGGATTACAAATGAACAACTTTTGAATGTATTTAGCTTGTATCCTAGCTTGTGATAGAAATCGAAATTTGGAGGAAAAAGTTCACCTAAATATGGCATAAGGGTCAAGGGAGAATATTGCTAGAATCAGTTTTAAATGGAATGCACAGTGACATAGGAGGACATGAAGACCAGGGGAACATGTATGGTGTGTAGAGGAACTACTGCCAGTTACGAGTATCAGCTAAAAACGTGTACGGGGAGGCAGTAAATGTCGACGATGCCAGAAAGCGAGCCATACAACAGAGAAATGGAACACTGAAACAAGTGGTAGATGGACGGCAAAACTTCTCCTGGGCTATTACCCGCTGGATTGAGAGGAAATTTGGTGAGATTAATTAGTATTTAACACAGCTGTTATCCGGGCACGGTTATTTTTGTAAATATCTATTTAAAATGGGGAAGATGGCAGGACCATCGACGCATCATTATAAATGACCAGAAGGACTTCACTTCGAAGTAATACTACAGCAGTTCCAGAGTGGGCACAAAGAGGCCAAAAAAGGAGGGGGAGATTTAGTGTGTGAGGGCACCGCACAAGGGGGATAAGACGACTTCCTCTATGGTGCGTTTAGGTACATTTACTCCTCCTCAGTGGAATAAAAATAAAATAAAAACAAAACTGCCAGTTATCAGAGAAGGCGATAACCTATGTTCCCTTTGCACGTTTACATTTTTGTCTGAGAAATATATTTCTAATAACACTCTGTTATTAATTTGTATTTATTTTTGGGTGTCACACTCTTCTTTTTTTAACAACTAATTCCATACGATATGAATACCATACCATTTATTAAATCATCGGGAGAAGAGGAAACACCATAAGTGTGATTATTTGGGCGTACTGTACAATTACAAAAACATATATACATATGTATGAACATTTATTTTTTATATGTCTTTTTCTTAAATTTAATTTCTTCTAATTAAACACCTTTCGGTGGGCGAATATCATCGCATTTTCACAAATCGCCAAATAATAAGAAAGAAAATCAAAGAACAAGTTCAATACGAAATTTATTTATTGAACTTTTACGATTTAACAAAATACCAATTAATTTTAAAACAAATCGTGTTTTATTTGTTAATTAAATAATATAAAAAAATCTATAAAAAAAACAACAACAACAACAAAATCAAAAAAAAAATAAGATAAACAATTGAGTGGACGGACGTGTTGAAAACTTAACGATTTCAATTAAATTGTCTGCATGCAGACAGACAGACAGCAATGCCTTTAAAAATGTGTCAAAGTATGAGCATAAATTTTATTATTTTAAACAAATTAAAAAAACAAGAAACAATTAAAAAAAAAAAAATACAAACACTTGAAATCATTCACTCATTGGCTACAATAATAATAAAAATTCATTCATTCACTTAAAATAAGAAATAAAATTAACCAAAAATTATTGTAGTTTTGTTTTGTTTTCTGTTTCTTTTGTTTAGAATAAAACTGAATTTAAATTTAATTTAAATAACTTATTTAGTTTTGTTTTTGTATTTTATATAAATTTAGTAAAATAATGCGTATATTATACGAACGAACGAACGAGTATGTATGTATGTATGTATGTGCAAGTAGAGTAATAATTGTAAAAATATTTGATGACCCAGCAGCAGTAAATGGAAAGAAAACATTAAGAAGAAAATGCACATATTCACTCACATATTCATACAGTGAGCATCAAAAGAAACTGTACACTAAGAATAAAATTCTAACAATCACCAAACTCAAGTTTTACTATTTAAGGAAAGTGCCTAAAAAATTTGTTAAGATTTTGAAATTTTTTGTATTTTTTTTTTTTAATTTTAAAAACTGACAATGAAACAATTTTTAAAAATCAAAATAACGGTAATTTATTAATGTATATTTTTTTTTAATGTAAAATTTCTTTTGACCCTCACTGTATACTAGAAGAATAAATGCTTTAAAGCATGTTTTTTTTGTTGTTTTGTTTTAAAAGCATTTTTTTGCAATTCTATTTAATTTTTAATAATATTTATGCAGATATTTTATTTTATTTATTTTTTTTTTTTTTGTTTTTATTCTTCATTTTGTTAACTGCAGTAGCAACAAATTTTCTAACAAATTGTAGAAAATAATTTAAGAAAAATTTTAAATGATTTAAAATCTACAAAACATACTCTAATATGTATATAAAAATAATAAAAAAAAAAATAACAAAAATGATAAAAAAATTTAAATAAATTTTTTAAGCATTTATTTAAGCATTTTTACATGCCACAAACGAGATGTGCAATTGTGTTTTTAAAAATTTTTTTCTTAAAGAAAAAAATAAAAAAAACTAAATTTTTCCTTTATTATTAAATTATGCACCAACAGCAGCACTAGCAACGACAACAAAAATTTAAATTTTTTTAAAACTTTGGTACTCTACAGTATGCATGCAATTTACCTTTCCCACTAGCAACCATTCTATCGTAATGAATAACAAACTAATTTGGAATTAAAATTTACAATTTAGAACCACTTAAGTGTCAACTGCCTACAGTAAAGAAAACACCTTAATCAGGGCAGAACTGTGGTATATATTGTACAGTAAGCGTCAAAAGAAACTCTATATTACAAAAAATTTACATTAATAAATTACCGTTATTTTGATTTTAAAATTGTGTCAGTTCCAGTTTTTCCAGTTTTTAAAATTGAAACAAAACAAAAAAAATTACAAGAATTTTCGAAATATTTTTAAATTTTTTCGCGCACTCTCCTTAAGTAGTAAAATTTGAGTTTGGAGATTGTAAAAATTTTATTCTTAGTATACAGTTTCTTTTGACGCACACTGTATGTATATATCAGCGTCTTGCTTCGCATCATATGATTACTAGTTGTCTTTATACTAAACATATACGCCAATATATCCGTATCTTGTTAAAGGATTTACATAGGCTCTATATGGAGATTATTTCCTGTTTTGTATATCATATATCGTGGAGTCATGGCATTGTAAGAAATCCCTGATACATACAATTATTTTCTGAGAATCTATTAAGTCGGCCATGATTCAAAGTTTTTCGTTTCTTTTCAAGCATGATAAAAATGTTCTAAGTATTCTTCTGACACATCGGCTACATTATCAATTAACTTTATATGATCAAGACCTACATAAGTAGGTGATGGTAGTGTGTTAGTTTATTAGAGAAGAACCAGTGGTTCGACCTCCGGCTAAAACATTTCGTAGAAAGCGAAATATAGACAAATCTCTTAAACTGTGGGTTCCACCACTCATGGATAAAATTGACACACACAACATGAGTGGTGTGCGAATCTTGGTTGTAATGCTGACTAAAGGATTGTATTGACCAATTAAGCAAGTATGTAAGATCAATACCTACGAAAGTGTGTCGTTACGTTCCGACGCCGAATGTATTTGAGTTACATATACCATTCCAATAACCAAGCGATTCTAATTGAAAATCCAACCATCAAATTCCTCACTTCGGTCCGTATAGATCTTCTATCAATAGAATGGAAAGCCTTTTTATAATCCATAAATCGGATTTATAACGGAGATTACACTTGAATCCAGTGATTAATTATTATCCTAAGGATACTACTTTGATCTATACATACATACATAATTGGTCATTATAACCCCTCAGTCTGGATTACAACCTAGCTTCTCATACCACTTATGTTGCGTGTGTTAATTTTTATTTTTATGGTGGGACCAACAGTTTAAAGTCAACTCCGAATTTTTGGGAAAACTTTTCATGGCAATTTTATTTACTCTCAAAATGTTTGCGAGAAATCTGCTGGGGTTTGAACCATGGTCTTACATTTAGACTACGACGGCTTCGCGATCTATACACTTATACAAAATCAAGCTTAAACTAGTCAGTCAGTCGCTTTTGAAATATCGTTCAGTTCTTAATCTTATATTGCAGATCCAGAAGTTATCATATGACAACAGTGGTCCGAGTTAATGACAATGCTACATACGGGATCATTTTCTCAAAGAAAAAGAAAAAAACAGCCCAGTGAGAGCTCCAAGTGAGAGCTCCAGAACATAATGGTTACCAAACAGTCACTTGTTCTGGATATAGTGACTTTTCCACAATCAAGTCTGGGTTTTTTAAAACCCTATATACATAAGTGGCAATTTTGTTTGTTAGCCATCTAGCCCCGAAACAGCCTATCTACGATTTTACAAATGCACAGCCGTCTCTAATTATTTGGAGAGTCGGAAACGGATGGATGTTAAAATTAAAGTACAAAATGGGTCATAGAGAGCCATCAAATAGCCAGACTTTCTCTAACGGAAATGCTATTTTTGGTAGTGCATACATTACAATGTAGCATTTGTTAATAAATAAATAATGGTACTTCAGATGAAACAGACGATAAGACGTAGACCAGCCAGAGCGTTTTCGCAACCACTAAATGGATATCCCTTTCCATTGATATATGTATTTTAATTAACTGTAATAAATAAATAATAAATAATTTTCCCTAGTCTAGAAGGTAGTGTGTTGGCTTACTGGACGTGAGACCACAGTTCAAACTCCAGGTCAGACAGCTGCAGCAAAACGAAATATGAAAAAATATTTCTTCGGTGACTGCCTCCCAGCGGCAAAAACTTTCTTACTTCTTACTTAATTGGCCATAACAACCCCATTAACGGATTTCGGCCTGCCTCTGCTTCTTGCGCGCCTACGCCAGTTGGTCACACCAATCGATAATAGGGATTCCTCGATTTGGTCCTTCCAATGGATACAAGGTCGTCCTCTTCGCAGACTTCCGCAGATTCCCGCATCAAATACCTGTCTCGCCGGAGCATCCTCCTCCATTCGAACGACATGGCCGAGCCAGCGCAGCCGCTGGATATTAATACGCTGAACAACGTCTATGTCGTTGAGGAGCTCATACAGCTCACTGTTGGATCGGATGCTGAAATCATCGCCAACTCGTACTGGACCGAAGATCTTACGTAGTACTTTTCTCTCGAATACTCTCAAGGCTGCTGCATCAGTGCTTAATAGGGTCCATGCCTCTGCGCCATAAAGAAGCACGGGGAGGATGAGCGTCGTGTAGAGTACTAGCTTTGTCGCTCGAGAGAGGTCTCTGCTACTCAATTGCCTATTGAGACCATAATAGCACCTGTTGGCAAGAGTGATCCCACGCTTGATCTCCAGACTGACATCATTTTTGGTGGTAACGGCAAAGCCAAGATAAATAAATTCCTTGACTGTATCAAAAGTATAGTTATCGGCCGTAATCTAAGAATCAAATTGGTAGACCCCCGTTCAATAGCACTAAAGGCAGCAGTAAAATCTCGCTTGGTACGTCCTATGATGTCAATGTCGTCAGCGTATGCAAGCAAATGGACACTTTTTTGAGAAATAGTGCCATTGCGATGCACTCCCGCCTTTCGCAGATCACTCTCCATGACGAAGTTGACGGGTTCGCATGATAAGGGGTCGCCTTGTCTGAAACCTCGCACGGTATCAAAAGGTTCTGAGAGTAAATAAAATTGCCATGAAAAGTTTCTCAAAAAAATTGGTCCTTCGGTGTCAACTTTAAACTGCAGGTCCCTCTTCATATATATAAAATTAGCACACACAACATAAGTGGTGTGGGGAGAATCATAATCCTGATTGAAGTCTTTTAATGACCTAATATTTATCCTGTGTAGTCTACTGAGAGTACGACTTTTGCCGCTCTTCAAAATAAAAAATCCCTTTTCACAACTGCATGATGATCAAGATGAAGATTAAGATGACGATAATGATGATGATGATTTTAATTTTAATTCTTTTGTAACAAAATTTGAAAAACGTACACATATTCAGATACATAATCAGATACAATTTACAACTGTCTGTAAATATTTTCATATATTTTGTTTTTGTTGTGTGGCTTGTAGATATTCTTGGCTGGCCATCTCTGTCATGTGTTCCTGTTTGTTTAAAACGGATTTAGGGCACAACGGACGCATTCATTTTTTTGGCATCCATTAAAACAAACCAAAAAAAAAAAAGAACAAAAATTTAGAAAACAACAGACGAGTATGACTGAGTACTTTTAGGTAAAAATTGTATGTCTGCTTGAAGCAAAACAAAAATTTTCGTGATATTTTTTCTTCATGTGAAATTAAAAAATTAACAAAAATGTTTCTTTCTTTCTTTTGTAAATAAATATACTTAAAAATAAAAATTTTTTTGGTTTTTTCTGCGTAGAAATTATTATGTTTCCTTCAAACTATCAATCAAACAAAGGAAAAAAAATTTCAATTCCATAACAAAAGTTCCAATATTTACCGCCTCTTCACTCAAGAGCGGACAACGAAAACAAAATATTTCATTTTCTACAGGTAGAACAACAAAATGAAAAACTTTTTTTAATTCATTTTCTTATTTTCGCTAATTTTCAATGTTGGAAAAATACAGACAACAAGCAAAAAAAAACGAAAAAATTAATGAAATTATTGGGAAAAATTCTTGCCCATCACACACTCGTCCATAGGTGAACTAGCAAAACGAAAACACAAGTTTACCGTTACCAGATACCAATATGAGTGATACATATATGCCAGTCAAATGTCAATACCAGTTTAATCATCATCACCCTGTAAATATGAAAAAATTCGAAATTCGAATAATATACTACTAAAAGCATGGAAATACTTTTAAGAGAGTTTTTTTAAATTTGGCTGAGAACTGTGTCGCCGGCTTACTCTCCTCACACAATTTCATCAAGAGATCACCGACAACCACGCTCTACATTAGTGGTGAAAGGACCCCACCTTGCAGGCTACCTCTTGTCACTGCGTCCCCTAAACTATTTGTGCAGAAACTCTGCCATCCATTCGAATATCACAGGGTCATAGCCCTCACATTTAAGGCCCTGTTTATGAAGTCGTGAAGAGTTTTATCAAATGTGCAAATAGTCACCCCTGAAAATTAAATCTATGTGTACTTGGTGCCCTCAGTAATAAAAGTAAACCTCTGGTTTCACTTTATTGTCTGAATATTGAATATCAAATAAGATCGGAACTAATTCGGGATGATGACGTTACGATGCGACACTACAAACTACATTAATCACCATCCTAGTGAGAGTAGTCAACATCATGGGTGACTCATACATACATACATACATATGTACATACATAAATGGCCATTACAACCCTTCAGTCAGGATTATAGCCTAGCTTCTTACACCACTCATGTTGTGTGCCTTAACTATTTACTTGAGTGACGGGACCAACAGTTTAACGTCGACTCCGAACAAAAGATTTTTTTTTAAGAAACTTTTTCATGACAGGTTGACTTACTCTCAGAGTTTTTGCGAGAAATCTGCTGAGAAGATGATGTCTGACCTGGGATACGAACCCAGGTTTTACGTCTAATAAGCCAACACACTACCTACTAGACTACGGAGACTTCCTCATGGGTGGCTCAAGTCAACTAAATGAAAGTGACAACAAAAACCCGAAGTAATTCAAACAGGAACAATCACCCCTAACGTCCATTTCTTTTAGTTTTAACCACGATGGAAGCTCATGTGCACTTCAGATATTATCTACACAAACTACATCTCTAAACTCATTATATTGGTTACGGTATGTTCCCAACAGGAACCAGAAAGCAGCTGTTTGAGTAATGTCCGCTCAAACTTAAGCCAAAGCTAATGTCTGAATCATAAATGAGCAATGAATCGTTTTTTCGCTACTCATAAGTACTCATGAAATTTTGAGTAAAAGTTGAATTGAGTATTGAAATTCAACTACGCTGATTCATTCGTACTCACTACAACATTGAGTACAACATTCACATCAAACTCATAACATTCGAAATATGTTTGATTCATACGCCTACACATTCAGATTCATAACTTTAGAAAAATACTCGTATAATACTCATAAATGATTCGAGTGATTCAGCCTGTGAGATTTCAGCCTTAGTTGTTGTTGCCTTTACAACAAAAGAAGAAAGAAAACGACAAAGACAGCAAGCAAAGCAAAAACACAACCTTCTAAGTGAATATTGTAGTGTTCGTACGCGTATCATACTTATTTTGTGATTCGTGTGTAAATGTTGAGTCATAGAGAGTCGAAATCAACAACATCATACGTTTTGCTAAGTATGAATATGATGAGTACTTCAAACTTTAAATATGACTAGAGGTTCCATGATCTTATATATAAAAATGAATGTGTGTTTGATTGTATGTTTGTATGTTTGTATGTTTGAAGTTTACAGACGATTAAACGGCTGAACCGATTTTCTTGAAATTTTCACAGTATCTTCCTGTATGTCTGGAAGGAGTTATAGGCTACTTTTTATGTTGATATTCCAAATGAGCGAGGGGCCATGCCCACGTATGCTACATACTACATACTTAATATTTAATTGCATTTGAAATATATTACTCATACGCATAGTAGTTACCCCTACAAGTATGCTATCTGTGATTCTTGATGTATAAAACCAAAGAAAATAAAGTGTAAAGAACGACGCGGGGGGAAAGATAGAAGGGAAAGAAAAAAATTTTGTAACCAACATTTGTGAAAAAATTCACCAAATAAGAAAAAATATAACCAAAATTAAATTCGTAGACTTTTGTTTTATTTTTTTTTTTTTCAAGTTTAAATTATCTATATATATAAAAATGAATGTACTTTATGGAATCGTAAACTATGCATTTAATCTTTAGCAAAGTTGTTGCGCATGAGCCGACGAAGGTTTCTAAGTTGGTATAACCAATTTCCGACAGGTGGCGCCACTGAAAATTCTTCGAAATTAATTAAATCGTAAACTGTGCATTTGATCCTGTGTTGAAAAGAAAAGAAAAGAGCATTACTAGCCTCAGAATCAGCATTGAAACTGAAAAATCTTCGAGTACATGCCGCACAGATCCGTTCGCATGAATCACTTGAACAATGAATCACTTGATCGAATGCGTACTACTCAGGCCCGTTCGTCTGAATCATCTGGACAACGGGAAACAAAATCAATAAAATGATTCAAACTTAATTGGATATTTGTCTAATGTCTTTCCTTCAAATTTATTTTAGTTTGTAGTGCAGCAAAGCGCGCAGGGTACAGCTAGTATTAAAATAAGTATGAATGCGTATAAGTATCAGAAATGATGAGTATGATTCGAATCTACTCAAACTTTTGAATACTCATTGCTGATCTCTGGTCTGAATGGTACATCATTGTGCATTTGTGCTGTAGAAAAAATTCCTGAACTCAAGCATATATAAGAAATGGCAGTCAGTCCCTTCATGAATTTTAAGGTAATATTGCTGCACCTCTACATTACCTCTAGGCATCAATTGCAATTTATAAAGTCTAAATTTGATAATGTGTACATTAAATTAGCAGCCATCTTAAGACATCTTTATTCCGTTAATATTTATTCCGTTACTTACCTATTTATAGCTTTCGGCTGACATATTTGTGTGTATTTCGTCAATAATATCTTTGGCTAGACACATTCTGTCAATAAGTTTTGATTTTCCAAAGTTAAAAACAATAAAATTTACCGAAAACAGATCCGTTAACCTATCTACCAGAGATCCACAATGAGTATTCAAAAAGATGAATAGATTCAAATCATACTCATCATTTCTGATACTTATTCGCATTCATACTTATTTTAATATCATTCTCATCCTACTCAGATTCAAAGTTTGAAGTACTTATCGTACTCATACTTAACAATACGCATGATGTTGTTGGTTTTGACTCTCCTTTTCTCAACATTTACAAGAATCACAAAATAAGTATGATTGGCGTACGAACACTACAATACTCACTAGAAGGTTGTGTGTTTGCTTTTCTTGCTGTGTTTGACTTTTTCTTTCTTCTTTTTTTGTAAATGCAACAACAACAACTAAGGCTGTAAATTTTGATGAATGATTCGAATCACTCGAATCATTTATGAGTATTATAAGTATTTTTTCTAAAGTTATGAATCTGAATGAGTAGGCGTATGAATCAAACATATTTCGAATGGTATGAGTTTGATGTCAACGTTGTACTCATACTCATTGCAACCTGTACTTATAAATCAATGTTGCAGTGAATACGAATGCAGAGTAGTTTAATTTCAATACTGTTGATTTACTTATACTCAAAATTTCGTGAGTGCTTATGAGTAGCTAAAAAACGATTCATTGCTGACCTTTGATATCTACACAACCGGTTTTTTGTAAGAGCCCGTAAAGCATGATTCATTGTCAAGTCCTGGTGGAGGTGTTAATGATCATTTTCTAAAGAAGGCACATTTGAGAAGACTGGGTCTGCTGCATTATGAAAAGATTTCTGTGTATCAATTGACGTCATAGAACTTGCGTTGTTCAATAGAAAACATGCGATGGATCAGGTTTTCCATTTCGAATTTTGTATATTTAATTATGAACTATTAATTGAAACATATAAAATATTTATTTCAAATAAATGGATGACAATAATTAATTTCGATTTTGTTTCACGTTATTTTTTTCTCCTGTCCATTTGGTGTGTTTTTTTTTTAACATTTGAAATCCCTTTTCATGTTTTCATGACAAATTTATAACAAAACACTTCCTCCCACAATAAAAAAAACAATAAAACAATTCTATTTAAAAAACAACAACAATTAAAGAAAAAGAAAATTAAAAAATACAACAACAAAAAAAGGAAAAACATTCTAAATGATGATGAATATGCAGGTGATGCAAACAATTAGAAACAAATATATTCGTTCATTTTTTCGTTTTATTTTTCGAAATTCTGTTTTTTATTTTTTTTTTTCGATGTTCGTGTGTTTTAAAATAATTTAAAGAAAAAAAAAACACAATAAAAAAATAGTAAAAAAGAAAACTCATGTATCATATCTTGTGTAGAATTAATTTTTATTGAAAAAAAAAACAAAATTATTTGAAATGAAATTCACATTCAATATCACATCTCACATCACATCACATCCACCAGTAGAAGTAGGATTCATTAATGAATGATTTTTAATATTTTCGTTACGTTTTCATTATTTTTTTAATTTTTTTAATTTTTTTTTTTATTTTTAATAAAATTTTTGATAATGAATCATACAATAACATGACTCAGTTACACCGTATCAGAAATTATTTACTCAGAGCAATACATTTCGATTTATTTGTTCCTCAAAATTGGTTGTAAAATAATGATTTCACTCATATGTGATACTCCTAGGGGGCGAGAAAATACATGTATGTTTCTAACAGAGACCAGCAATGAGTATTCAAAAATGATGAGTAGAATCGAATCATACTCATAATTTCTGATACTTATACGCATTCATACTTATTTTAATATCATGGAACCTCTAGTCATATTTAAAGTTGGAAGTACTCATCGTATTCATACTTAACAACACGTATGATGTTATTGATTTCGACTCTCAACGACTCAACATATACAAACAAATCACAAAATAAGTATGAATTGCGTACGAACACTAAAATACTCCCTAAATGGTTGTGTGTTTACTCTGCTTGCTGCTCTGTCGTTTTTACTTATGTGCCTCTTTTCTTTTGTTATAAATGCAACAACAACAAAAATTTTGATGTCACTTGAATCATTTATGAGTATTAAGTATTTTTCTAATATTATGAATCAGAATGAGTAGGCTTATGAATCAAACATATTTTGAATGGTGGTGAATTTGATGTCAACGTTGTACTCATACTCATTGCAACCTGTACTTATAAATCAATGTTGCAATGAGTATGCATGAATCAGAATACATAGGTAAATTTCAATATTGTTGACTTACTTATATTCAAAATTTCATGAGTGCTTATGAGTAGCGAAACAAACGTTTCATTGCTGATCTCTGGTTTCTAACTATTATTCTACTGTTGTGCGGAATGACGGTAAATTGCAGGTAATTCTATAAAAAAAAGTAATACGAATCGTTGGTCAATTGTAATCCCCTTAACTACCCATATATAGCACTGACTAAGACAGTCATCGTATTACATACATACATACATACATAATTAGTTATTAAACTCCATCAGTCAGGATTACAACCTAGCTTCTCATACCACTTATGTTGTGTGTGTTAATTTTATACATGAGTGGCGGGAGTTTAAAGTCCATCCCGAACGACAGATTTTTGAGAAACTTTTCATGGTAATTTTATTTACTCTCAGAGTTTTTGCCAGAAATCAGCTGAGAGGAAGTCGCCGAAGAAATATTATTTTCATGTTTCGTTTGAGGTTTGAACAAAGGGCTCTCGAGTTCGTCTCAAATATCTTCCGGAGACTTGATGCGTATTTAAAACTTCGTACAGAGATTACAACATAAAGGTTTGTCAGTTAACTTAAAGTGTGATAGATTAGGATTAGCCTGATTACACAACATACATAATACATACATAATTGGCCATTACAACCCTTCTGTCAGGATTACGGCATAGCTTCTCACATCACTCATATCCTGTGCGTTAATTTTATACGTGAGTGGCGGGACCTACAGCTTAACGTCGACTCCTAACGACAGATATTGAGAAACTTTTTCACGGCAGGTTTATTTTTACTCTCAGAGTTTTTGCCAGAAATCTGTTGAGAGAAAGTCGCCAAAGAAATATTTTTTTTTTCATATTTCGTTTTGATGTCTGGCCTGGGGTTCTAGCTCTATGCTATCCCACTACTTACTAGACTACGGCGACTACCCTGAGTACACAAAGTTGAATCAATTATCCTGAAACTTCACTTTTAAAATTTCATAGAGTTTCGAAAAAGAAATAAAATCTTGTGAATAATAATAAAAAAAATAAATAATTATAATGGCCCCACTGTGCACTATTTATAGACAATAGTTAAGATGTTAGTTTGTTTTTTTCGTAGATTTTGTTTGTGATATTTATTTAACATACATTTTAAAATAAATATTTATTTTATTTAAATTTATTTTATTTTTTTTTTTAATGTTTGGCGATAATGTTTTAATATTTGGATTTTACCATATGACAGTAAATTTAATATTTTTTTTTGCAAACGAATTGCCTCTTGAGGGGGCCTCACTTCAGTCAGTTTTAATGACAATTGCACAGATGCCGGAAATACTATTGAAAAAAAGACAATTTGGTTTTTTTGTTTTGTTTTCAAGCAATGTTTAAAAAATTATTCGAAATTTTTTCTCATACAAAAAAATAAATATTTGTGAACATTTTTCGTCATTGAATTTTTTTAACACTTGCTACGCGTGTATATGTATGGACGAGTATTTTATAAAAAAAAATAAAAAAAAAAACAATTTTTTTTTTAAATATTTTGCGGATTTTCTTGCGTTTTTTTTTATCTTTCAATTATTGCTGTTGTAGTAAAATGATCGCAAACACATGTTGTTTATAAATATTATTATAATATTTTTCTTCTTCTTCTTATTTTCCTTCTAACTTCTTCTTCTTCTTCAGTTTTAATTTGTTTATTTTGCTAAGATTTTCACGTGCCATTCAGTCAATGTGCTTCCAAAAGTTTTGATTTCAATTCGAAGATTTTTTATGGCCTTTGCCAATGATGGTATTTGTTTTCTTTCCATTATTATTATTTTTTTTGTTGTTGTCATTAATTAGAAAACATTTTAAAAACTAGTCATTGATTTTAATTAGTTTAGTATACACGATACTAAAAATCATATTTACAAATGAGATATTAATGGTGCGTATTGAAAACATGCTGTAAACAGTAAAAACAACATTTTTGTAAGTTAATCACGTACTAGACGTATTAAATCGATATTGCAAACGATTCTGGATTCACAATTTAATTACTTGCATAACAAAATAATTTACATTATTATCTCAGTTAATGGGAATACATACGATCTTAATTGGTTGGTTACTACACTTTAGCCAGGATTACAACCTCTCGCGTTATGTGTGTATTTTTTCCTTTTATTCATGAGTAACGGGATATACAGTTTAAAGTCAACTACGAATGACAGATTTTATTTTTCTTTGAGAAGCTTTCTATGGCAATTTTATTTTATTTTTAGAGTTTTTACCAGTTGTTGAAACTGTTACGAGAAGATCGTACCTGTACCTGTAACAACTTGAGAGGTTTTGTGAGAAGCTAGGTTGTAATCCTTACTAAATATTTGTAATGACCTATTATGTATGTATGTATGTCCATTATGGTTAAGTTTAACTCAACGATTTTTCTGTTATACAAGCCTTTTCAAGTGCCTCAGCTTTTTTTGTTACCTTCAATGTCCCCATGTCCAGAAACCCTTATGTGAGTAAGCGACGAATGTCTTGCTCTCTCCTCCAGAGATACCCAGCATTATTGGGCTATATTGGATGTTGTATATGCACTCTCTAGGGATCTAATAGCCATTTTACTGCTTGTAAAGATGTATCTATTCATTTCGTATGTATCTATTCATTTCATTCTGATACAAGATTCGCACAGCCGTAGTGTTTATGGCAGCCATTGTGTCACTCTGGATGGTACTGCAGTAAATGGGTAGTGCTAGCGACACTTTAAGATTGAATTGCTGCGAAAAGTATAATGAGAAACTAATGAGAAGCAGAAGTATGAAGATTTGCTTTCATTGACATTTGCCTTCGACATTGCTCAAGGCGTGCATAGATCTATTTTGAGGCGTAGAAAAGGGTAATAACTCAGGTTGATTGTTTGGTGTGGATAAATTTCATTGTAGAAATCATTCTTTTTGGTACCCATCTCGTATAATTCAAATACGGGCATGAAGTTGCCGCTGTCTAGTACCTAGGGTGGTGGCTTATTTACAGTGTATCACTAAAGTGAGTATGCAGCGATATATATATTTGAAATTATTGGAAAAATTGCTTAAGATTTGAAATAAAAACACAAATATTATGTTTTTTCATTTATTTTACATATAAACTTAAAAAAAATAATAAGGAACAAAAATGTTTTTAATTCATTACTGGTTAATAACAATATAATTAACAAAATGGTTAGAATTCAGGTCACATAAGTGAGTATGAAATTCAGAAAAATTGGCACTATGATTCAATTTTTGAAGTCAGGCTGATATTTAATATTTTGTTGGATAGCCCTTTGCCTTCTTGACTGACTTCAATCTCGATGGCATAGATGTTATAAGATTTTGGGTAACCGAATGTGGAATTTTATTTCACTCCTCAAGTAGTGCAGTTTTAAGGGTGTCTTTACTTGTAATGACATGACTTCTGATTTTTTTTTTCGAGATAATCCCACAGATGTTCTATTGGATTAAGGTCGGGTGATTGGGAAGGAGTTTTTAGTTGTTTTGGCGTGTTACACAAAAGATAATCTCTAACGATATGGGCTGTATGTTTGGGGTCATTGTCCTGTTGGAATACAAATGATTCTGTTAGTCCCAATTTAGCTGCACTTTGATGCAAGTTGTTTTTTAAAATGTTCAAATACACCGTCTTATCCATTGTTCCTTCGATAAACACAAGATTTCCAACACCTGATGCTGTCATACACCCCCATACCATAACCGCTCCACCACCATGTTTTACTGTGGCAGCCATATTTTTTGGATCGAGCTCAGTGTTTACTTTTCTCCACACTTTTTGACACCCATCTGAGCCAAAAATATTATATTTAATCTCATAAGAAAATATAACTGATTTCCAGAAATTTTCATCCTTGGTTTCGTACTCCTTTACGAAGTCCAGCAGTTTTCTTCTATTGGTGCAGTTCACAAATGGCTTTTTGCGGATGTTACGGCCATGGTAACCAGAAACATACAGAACTCGACGAATGGTCTGTGTGTTACAGGTTTTTCCAGTCTCTTTTTCTAATTCTGACATAGTTTTTGGAGCGCTCATCTTGGGATTTACTTCTATTTTTCTGGTGATAATTCGTTTCTCCCTGTCATTGAAGATTTTTGGACGCCCAGGTCGAGACTTGTTATTTGTATTTCCCTTCTTATTATACTTTTCTATTATTTTTTGCACTGTGGAGCTACTTTTATTAATAATTTTTGCAATTTCACGTTGGCTTTTCTGCTCTTTATAAAGTTTAATAATTACATCTTTTAAATCTTGTGAAAGTTCTTTTCCATGAGGGGCCATAACAAAAGTTAAGAAAAAATTTCGGTATTTAATCTATTTATTTAATCTTTTTATATTTATTTATCTATTTATATTTATTTATAATAACAATTATTCACTTTTCCCGCGATTAAAATGCGTTTAGTTTAAGTGCAGCTCAAAACTTTAAAAAGTGCATACTTACTTTTGTGATGTGATTTTTTCTATTTTTTAAGAAATGATAACGAGATATGATAAAGGGATAATTATTTTGAGGTATGTTTGTGTTTTTGTGTAAGGCATTATCATATATTATTGTAAGTGTAAACATAATATATTTTTCTGCATATTTTTGGAAAAAAAAATTGGGATATTTAATTATTTTCATGCTGCATACTCACTTTAGTGATACACTGTATATCAGGCATCAAAACGAAAATATGAAAAAAATATTTCGTCGGCGACTTCCTCTCAGCAGATTTCTGGCAAACAATTCTGGGAGTAAATAGAAAATTGTCATGAAAAGTTTCTCAAAAAATCTGTCGTTCGGAATCGACTTTAAACTGTAAATCGGTCCCATCACTCATGTATCAAATTAACACACACAACATAAGTAAGTTGAGAAGCTAAGTCGTAATCCTGCCTGAAGGCTTGTAATGACAAATTATGTATGTATGTATATGTATGTTTTTTTAAAATTATTTTAATTTAAATTTTATTAACTGACTGATCTTTACGAAGCCCCTTTTCTTTCAATTTTATTCTGTATTTATGAAATGCATTCATTGTAGTGTATACGAAATCATATATAATTTTTCATAATAAATCAATTTTAAAATTATTGAAAATATATTTTTAAATTTAAGAAATTAAAAAATAAAAATTTAAATAAAGGAATAAAATCAAGTTTACTTACCGAATTTATGGTGGCCATGATGAAAGTTGATGCTGATGATGGATTTGAAGTTGAACAACAAATTTATTGATGATGATGGTGGTTGGTAGTGGTTGTGGTATTTTGGTGGTGGCTGAAGTGGTAGTGGTGGTGGTGGTGGAGATGAATTTCTTTTTTTCAAATTTAAATTTAAAAACTGATTTTTTGTTTTTTTTTTGACGAGCGATGAAGATGATTAAATATTTTTAATTTAATTTTTTTAACGATACAATGAATTATTAACTGAATTTATTTATTATTTTTTAATTTATTTATAATTTATTTTTAATTTTTAATTTTTTTTTTTTATAATTTTTCTATTTTGATTTGTTTTATTTTTGGTGATTTTGGTGATTATTTGATAAAGATTTTCTTTTTTTGTGGTGGTGGTTGTGGTGAACGTGGTGGTAGTGGTGGCTGAGAGGACTGACAACAACAACAACATAAATCAAAAAATCTGCAAATTAATAATAAAAAGAAAGAAATAAATTATAAATCAAAATCAAATGAAATTTTTAAAATAATTTTTTTTTTAATTTTTAAAAAAAATTTTTTTTATTTTAATTTTCGCAATAAAACTAAAAAGTATTTGGAGACATTAAAAAATAATCCCGTATTGTAAAACTATTTATTCTGAATTAATTGTTTTCCCTTTTCGTTTTAAATTAATTTTTTTTTTAAGTAAAAAAACAATATGAGTTATAAATAAATTATATTTTTGCTGGCATATTTTTCTCTTTTTTTATTATAAATTATTATTATTTAATTACAGATTATGTAGGAGAAAAAAAAAAATAATAATCGATAATATTTTATTACCAAATTTTAATTTATGCCACAAATATGGCTCGTAACACTTCCATACACACACGCACTCCCTTATTTTAATCTTGTATTGTTTTATAAATTATGAAAATATTTTTTTTTATAACAATAACAACAACAGCTATAAAAAATTTATTTCAATTAAATTTATGTTGAAGAAAAAAAAAAGTATAAATTTTTAACATAAAAAATATTTCATTTAATTGAAAACAATTTATGTTTCTGATGAAATTCATACACAAGAAAACAAGTGTTTAAAATGGTAAACTGAAAAAAAAATATTTGAAATATACGAGGTGGGTTCAGAAAACAAAGTATTTCGGGGTCATACTCCTTCTAAGCCACAAGACAAATTTATGCACGCGTTCAGCAATGCGGAATGAAAATGTCAATGAAAGCATACCTTCATACCTCTGTTTCTCATTAGTTTCTCATTATACTTTTCGCAGCAGTTCAATCTTAAAGTATCGCTAGCACTACCCCATTACTGCAGTACTATCCAGAGTGACACAATGGCTGCCATAAACACTACGGCTGCGGGAATCTTGTATCAGAATGCAATGAATAGAGACATACGTATCTTTACGGGCAGTAAAATGGCTACTAGATCTCTACAGAGTGCATATACAACATCCAATATAGTCCAATAATGCTGGATTTCTCTGGAGGAGAGAGCGAGACATTCGTCGGTTACTCACATATGGGTTCGTGGACATGGGGACATTGAAGATAACAACAAAGTTAAGGCGCTTGCAAAAGCTTATATGGAGATAGCGAAACGTTATAATGTACATATCATATGGGTACCAGGACATTATGACATTCCAGGTAACTGTAGAACGGATGAACTTGCCGGGTTTGGCACAATTATCGAACTCTCCATTGAATTCTCTATGATGGAAGTCCCATTAATTGACAATACAGTCATAGATTCCATCAATGCCACATAGACGGCTGCGGACATAGGCAGAGCAACGCACAAAATCTGTACAAATCGGATTGCAGGCTCACGAAAAGTCTAATCACATTCCTTCCAAAATAGCGCGCTCAGTGTGGTTATTGGTGCCATTACTGCGCTTACATTATGGGCAATCAAGCAAGACGTATTCGTCTTAAATACTTGGTTAACGATTTTTGCAGAAGTTGTAGAGAAAAGAAAGACTGTTGAGTACATTCTCAGCCATATCCCTTAGAATGATAAAGCATCTTGGGGTCTATTATATGGAAGATGTAAACGAAGTGCGCGCAACATGGTAGTATGTAGCACCAGGTTTCAGCATCTCGACATTCATAAGGCCACCTGGATGTCCCCCGATCGATCAACAACCAACCAGATCGATCATATTGTGATAGACGGAAGGCACGTTTCCAGTGTACTAGATGTGCGTACATTCAGAGGTCCAAACATCGACTCGGACCACTACCTTGTCGCAGCCAAGTTCCGATTGCGCATTAGCGCCTCGAGATCTGCGCGCTCTAGTACATTGCGAAAGCTGGACGTCAAGAAGCTGCGATCACAAGGGGCAACTGAGGCGTTCTCCGCTCAACTCTCGGATAAGCTCCGTCGGTTTAAGACCGGATGTAATGAGTTGGTAGGGCGCATGCACCAACTTATTTACAAAATATGGCTAGAGGAAAGTATGCCCAACGATTGGAACCTCAGTGTCCTCTGTCCTGTCCTGAAAAAGGGAGACCCTACGATATGCGCCAACTACAGGGGTATAAGTCTTCTCCCTATCGCATATAAGGTTCTTACAGGCGTATTGTGTGAACGATTGAAGCCACTCGTAAAAACACTGATTGGACCTTATCAGTGCGGCTTCAGACCTGGCAAGTCCACCATCGACCAGATCTTCACACTACGCCAAATCCTGGAAAAGACCCACGAGAAACAAGTCGACACACACCATCTTTTTGTCGACTATAAGGCAGCCTTCGATAGCCCCATAAGGGATCGTGTTTTTGCCGCAATGTCTGAGCTCGGTATACCTGCGAAGCTGATAAGGCTATGCAGAATGACGTTGAGCAATTCTTGCAGCTCCGTCAAGGTAGGAAAGGACCTCTCCGAACCTTTTGATACCGTGCGAGGTTTCAGACAAGGCGACCCCTTATCATGCGACCTCTTCAACTTCGTCATGGAGAGTGTTCTGCGAAAGGCGGGAGTGCATCGCAATGGCACTATTTTTCAAAAAAGTGTCCAGTTGCTTGCGTACGCTGACGACATTGACATTATAGGGCGTACCAAGCGAGATGTTACTGCTGCCTTTAGTGCTATTGAACGAGAGTCTAGTAAGATGGGTCTGGCAGTAAATGAGGGCAAAACAAAGTATATGTTATCGACAAGTAGAGACGCGCGCCGTATTAATTCTCAGATTACGGCCAATAACTATACTTTTGATACGGTCAAGGAATTCATCTATCTTGGCTCCGCCGTTACCACCAGAAATGATGTCAGTCTGGAGATCAAGCGTAGGATCACCCTTGCCAACAGGTGTTACTATGGTCTCAGTAGGCAATTGAGTAGCAGAGACCTCTCTCGCGCGACAAAACTAACACTCTACAAGACGCTCATCCTCCCCGTGCTTCTCTATGGCGCAGAGGCATGGACCCTATTAAGAACAGATGCAGCAGCCTTGCGAGTGTTCGAGAGAAAAGTCCTACGCAAGATCTTCGGTCCAGTGCGAGTTGGCGATGATTTCCGTATCCGATCCAACAGTGAGCTGTATGAGCTCCTCAACGACGTAGACGTTGTACAGCGCATTAATATCCAGCGGCTGCGCTGGCTCGGCCATGTCGTTCGAATGGAGGAGGATGCTCCGGCGAGACGGGTATTTGATGCGGGAATCTGCGGAAGTCGGCGAAGAGGACGACCTTGTATCCGTTGGAAGGACCAAATCGAGGAGGCCCTGTCATCGATTGGTGTGACCAACTGGCGTAGGCGCGCAAGAAGCAGAGGCGCCTGGAAGGATGTGTTACGGCAGGCCGAAATCCGTTAAACGGGTTGTTATGGCCAATTAAGTAAGTAAGTGTGAACGAAGTGTCAGGCATGAACATTGGCAGACTGAGTCACTTCAATGAAAGCTCCGAAGAAATCCGAATATAGTTGAAGGAATGTAGTAAATAAAACAAGCCATTATAATTGTTTATTACAGCCCTTCAGTCAGGCTTACGACCTAGTTTCCCACATCACTCATGTTGTGTGCGTTAATTTTTATACATGAGTGGCGGGACCTACAGTTTAAAGCCGACTCCGAACGACAGATTTTTAAGAAACTTTTCATGACAATTTTTTATTTACTCTCAGAGTTTTTGCCAGAGATCTGCTGAGAGGAAGTCGCCGAAGAAATATTTTTTCAGATTTCGTTTTGTTTGAGATATCTGATCTGGGGTTTGAACCATGAACCTTACGTCTAATAAGCCAACATAGTACTTGCTAGACTACGGATACAATAATAGTTTCGAATGTAATTTAATGAATACAGTAAATGAAGGAAGCCAATGCCGACCCTGGCCCTTAAACGATCTTCAAGCTCTGCAGAATTAATTTGGAGGTTAGGGAAGTGTCTCCACAAACTAACCCATTAAGCGCTGTCCAATCTCAGTGTTCCTTATGAAAGTTCGCCCACATGTTACGACAAATCGTATTACTCATATTTAGAGGCCTTTTTTAATGGCCACTAGGGGTTTAAAGTTGTTCGTTGTTTTTTAAAAAAAAAATTTTTATTTTATTTTTTTTTTATTTTATTTTATTTTTATTTTTTTTATTTGTTAATAATATATTATATGTATCATTTATTAATTGCTTGAAATTATTTTTCAAGAATTCCATTTGCTAACAAGTCCAGTTGTTTAATAAAAAGAAAACACGCTCCTCAATTCACATTCTTTATGCCACAGCAGACATGATTTATGGCCAAATGATGTTGTTGAGAGCGATAAACAAATTTTTCACACACGTTTATGTTTTAGGCTGAGACCAAAACAAATAAGAAAAAAAATATAAAAAAAAAACAAAAATAATCGAAAAGATTAAAATAAAATAAAAACTGCCATCATTATGCCCACATCTGTCTATTTTTAAATGCATGAGACAATGATCTATTATAAGTGTGAAGTGAATTGAAATTGTTTTTGCTAACACTACCCCATAAAATATGAAGAGAAACAATTCTTAAGTAATAACCGAAATGCCAACGGAAAAATTATGTCAAAGCAACAAATTAACCCTCAGAGGGTATTTAAAAAAATTTATTTTTTTTTTATTCATGTTTTTGTGCCGCTTTCTTTCAAATTTTATTTTAATATTGCCGTCCGCTGTTTTTCGCCTCGCCTTTTATGGTCCATTCATTATATTATATTACAGTCTGTTCTTTTGTTCTAATCTACAGCTCCCCATTTTAAGTTGCGTTTTCCCCCATGTTGATAACCAATTCTACTTCTCAGGTATTAGTTCAATCACTTCGTCTATTCTGCATTTCTGAATGCTCCTGAGTAGACGCCGTAGTTTAATAAGTGGTGTATTGGCTTATTAGACATGAGGCCACGGTTCAAACCCCGGCTCATACGTGTTCAACAAAACGAAATATGAAAAAAATATTTCTACGGCGACTTCCTCTCAGCAGATTGCGGGCAAAAAATCTGAGAGTTTCACAAAAACTGTCGTTCGGAATCGACTTTCAAGCGCTTATGTGTAAAATTAGCACAGTGTTATGAGAAGCTAGGTTGTAATTCTGCCTGATAGGTAGTAATGACCAATTATGTACATATATATGTGGGAACAGGACGTACCACCAGGAGTGGCAACACTTACTGATATGAATACGACAAAATGCAACACTAGTAATATTGAATGCGACCCTACGATGACAGACGCTATTTTAAGTTCAACGAATAGTTTTAAGTTAGATTTTAAACACTTGTAGTTTGATCGCCAAGAGAGCAACATCTCTCATACTTTTAAATAAACATTATTAATTACACTAATAATTAAAAAGTGTTTTAATTAAAAAAGGCAAAAACTACATTTTGGGGGCTCGTCCGGGAAGATTCCCACCTTTGTTGAATTTAAATAGTATGTGCTGTGTGCCACAATTATTTTAAAATATTTCAAATTCTGAGTGAATTGAAGGAAAAGACTGAGTGTCGTTTGGAGTATTGAAGATAAGAAAAAACGAAGGACTGAGTGTCAATGCAGTTTAAAGAGTCCTAAGCGAAATAATTAAAATCGGTAAAACGGAGAAGTATTAACTGTTGAGTGTTGTGAAATTGGTATAATACTAGAATCTAAACTGTGAGACTGAGTGTTAAATTCTTTTAAGTTTAAAGAAAAATCTAGAATTTGTGAAAAAAACCAGAATTGAATTCGTTAAAATTCAAAATTTGAGAACAAAGAACTGTATGTGAAGAAACAATAGCAAAGTTAAAAGCAACGAATCTTAATAAGTGAATGTGTTTTAGAAAAGGACAATAGTCTGAAAAACATAAAATATAAATTGCATTTTCGTTATTTAAAAATTTACAAAAAGAAAAGACTAACGAATAAAAAACAAAAGTGACAATTGTATGCAAGACAGCAGCAGAAAGCAATAAAACTAATATTAGAAAGAGAAACTAAATAATCATAAACTGCGCAAATTATGAAAAAGACAAAGACGGTAACTAAAATATAAAAACGAGTGAATCGTATTTTGATTGTATTGGTAAGACATTGTTCGCATTGTTTAAAAAGGGGAATAACATGAACAAATACAAATCGTCTCATTTTTAAAATGCTACAACAAGTACGATGTGAAACCGCAACATCTTTATAACGAGTACACAAAGCAACGAAAAGAAAACGTTAATTTTAAAATTTTGATGACGAGTGCGAATAAAGCCTATTGAAAAGAAAGAGATGCATGGTTGAGAAATTTTCATATACTACCACAGCAGCAATTCTAAGAAGAGAGTGAGAGAAAGACAAAATCAACAACAGCAAAAGAAGTTCGTCGCGGGATCAGCCTATGTTAAGTTGTTTTTTATCTATTTTATTGTTCTTTTTTTTAGATATTAGTGAGCAAGGTTCGATAAATTCTAATTGGATGTTTATTTTATTATTTTTGTATACAGAATTCAAATAGGAATTAATTTTTTTTTTGTTTTGTAGATACACTTTCTATTTTTGTTTTAATAAGAATTCAAATAGGAATTACCTTTTTGTAGTGTTATATGTACTTTTATTTCTTTTACTTTTTTTGCTTTAATATTCACAATATCTATAATTACTTTTAATAATTTGAATTTAACGTAAAATTTTGAAGATAATTTTTTTTTCATTTCATTTTCATTCATTCAATTTAAATTTTTATTCATCTATTCATAGTAAGTTGGACGAAAATAATTTTTAGTTATAAGCGAATTAAACTGAATTATTGTTAATTATTTAGTTTATATTCTTTCCGAATTGATTGAGTTTGAATAATTTGAATTTAATTTCTTTTCTTACATTATTTTATTTTATTTTTAATTGATATTTATATTTACACTTATTTTTTGTAATTGGACAAGATGGACATACAGGAAATTTTACAATTGAACGTTGAGGGCTTAAGGAATAAACTGACGGAGTTAGGTTTAGAGACTACGGGACGAAAACAGGAGTTACAGGATCGACTTAAGGATCACTTCGGCCTTAACAATGATGAATCGGAGTCCGTTAACGATGATGTTTCCTCTCGACATAATGATGCCACGGTTGGTAGGGGCGGCATGTTCACTTTAAGGGACATAGAAGATTCGCTTACTTCATTTTGCGGCACTGATAGTATCGACATTAGAAATTGGGTGGAAGATTTTGAAGATAACGCTGAAGCTGTTGGATGGAACCAGCTTCAAAAATTCATTTACGCTAAGCAGTTATTAAAGGGTGCAGCTCGTTTGTTTATACGCAGCCAAAGTGGAGTAAATAGTTGGAGAATGCTTAAAGAAGTATTAATAGAAGAATTTGGAGAAAAGATAGCAGCGATCGATGTGCATCAGATGCTTAGAAATCGGAAGAAGAGGAGAAACGAAAGTTATAGAGAATACCTCTACACGTTAATGGAGATTGGTAAGCCTATACAACTGGATGAGAGTAGTCTAATACAATATTTCGTTGATGGTATTCCGGATTCAAAGTTTGGAAAAAGTATTTTGTATCAGGCTAGAAACATTGAAGATTTAAAGCAGAATATTAAAACGTACGAAAAGATTCGTGGGTCGTCTCAACAAGCCTCGACTTTAAAATTTACTCCTGAGTCAGCGGAACGAAATCGGGATACACAGAATAATAATTTAGGTGTGAGGAGGAAATGTTATAAATGTGGCGGGAGTGACCATTTGGCCAATAATTGTTCATCAACAACTGTCAAATGTTTCAAATGTGGTAAACAAGGACACAAATCATTCGAGTGTAGGAGTCAGACGCAACCTACTGTGAAAAGGGAATTTTCTACTTCGTGTATGGTGAAACCTTTCGGTAATTTTGTTCAGGACACTAATCCAACGGCAAATCGAAATTTTAAAGAAATCGAAATAAACGGAATCAAATTTCCTGCAATTATAGATACGGGTAGCGATATTTCAATAATAAGGTTTGACGTTTTTGAGCACTTAGGCAATTTGAACTTTATTGAAGGAAGGAAAAGTTTCATCACAGCTGGAAACTACAAATTGATAACAATTGGTTATTTTGAAGCATTGGTCAGTATAGATGGTGTTGATATCAATGTTAGATTCTTTGTTTCAAAACATTTTGTATATCCGGCAGCAATCGGCAATGATATTTTGAAGCAGGTCGACATAAAAATAACTTCTGATGGAGCAACTTTGGTGGCAAAATTAAAACAGGTCGAAAACAACTTGAATATCAATGAGGTAGGTGGATTGGAAGAATTTTGTTCTACCTTGCTTTTAGAAAATGGAAATAAATACGATATATCTCACCTGCGTGGGGAAACGTTTATTAAAATAAAGGAACTACTTGACGGATACTGTCCAACAAGACAAGACCCGTCACCAATTGAGATGAAGATAATTTTGTCAGATGAAATACCTATCTATCAGAGGCCTCGTCGTTTGTCCTATGAAGATCAGAACATAGTTGCGCAGCAAATAAAAGAGTGGTTACATGATGGTATTATACGAACAAGCACATCGGAATATGCGTCACCAATCGTATTAGTATCCAAAAAAGACGGCAGTAAGAGATTGTGCTGTGATTTTCGCAAATTGAATGAGAAGATATTAAGGGACAACTTTCCAATGATGCTTATAGACGACGTTTTGCATAAACTACAATCGGCTAAGGTTTTTACGACGCTTGATTTGAGAAATGGATTTTTCCATGTACCAGTTGAGGAAGAATCAAGAAAATACACGTCATTTGTCACCCATAACGGTCAATACGAATTTAATTTTGTACCGTTTGGTATTTCTAACTCCCCGGCAGTTTTTTCCCGATATATCTTTGCAATATTTAGAGAACTTATCCAGGATGGAACAATCGTAGTCTACATAGATGATATTATCATCCCATCATTAAACGAAGAAGAAGGTATCATTAAACTAAGGCGAGTACTGAGTATAGCGGAAAAATATAATCTGAAGATAAAATGGGAAAAATGTCAATTTTTAAAGAGAAAAGTAAATTTTTTGGGATATATAATTGAAAATTCTACTATTAAACCATCATCTGAGAAGATTTCAGCAGTTTCAAATTTTCCAATTCCAACAGATAAGAAGTCACTTCAAAGATTCTTAGGACTAACATCATACTTCAGACGCTTCATTCCTAATTTTGCAATTATAGCAAAACCCCTATCGGACTTACTAAAAAAGGATGCGGTATTCGAAATCAAGGACGGACAAATAATAGCGATTGATCAATTGAAGGCAAGCCTAATAAATGCACCAGTTTTAAATTTATTCAATCCGAAGGCACCAATTGAAGTTCATACCGACGCAAGTATGCACGGATATGGAGCTGTTTTGTTACAGAAAAGTTCAGATGACCAACAATGGCACCCAGTTGAGTACATGAGTCGGAAGACTACTGATGCTCAAAGGGAGTATCATTCGTATGAGCTGGAGGTACTGGCCATAATTGAGGCACTTAAAAAGTGGAGGGTTTACCTAATGGGCTCTAAAATAAAAATAATCACTGACTGTAACTCATTCGCGATGACAATCAAGAAAAAGGATGTACCATTGAGGGTTTCTAGATGGGCTATGTTCCTTCAGGAATTCGATTATATAGTAGAACATAGATCTGGCAACAAAATGCGACATGTAGATGCTCTTAGCAGGGTCTCTTGTCTTCTGGTAGAGGATTCAATTAAACATCGTCTTAACGAAGCACAACTACAAGACGAATGGGTAAAAGCTATAAGAAAAATAATCGAAAAGGACAACTATGAAGATTTTTACTTAAAACATGACTTACTTTATAAAGATCCGAACAAAGAACTTTTAGTAATCCCAGCCAGTATGGAAGAAGAAATTATTCAAATTGCTCACCGTGAAGGACACTTTGGAATAAAGAAAACTCGAGATTTGGTTGAAAGAGAGTTTTACATACCTAATGTTTTACAGAAGATTACTAAAGTCGTACGCAATTGTATGGAGTGTATTGTTAGTGAGGCCAAGATGGGAAAAAGCGAGGGTCTCTTAAGTCACATTGATAAGTCTGACAGACCTTTAAGAACGTATCACATAGACCATATTGGCCCAATGGAGAACACTCAGAAACATTACAACCACATACTAGTAGTCGTGGATGCATTTTCCAAGTTTGTGTGGCTATATCCGACTAGAGGAACAGGTACAGAGGAAGTCATTGACAGATTGAAAAGACAATCGGCAGTTTTTGGAAATCCTGAAAGAATCATTTCTGACCGAGGAACCGCCTTTACCTCCAATGCATTTAGGGAATATTGCGAGGAACAAAGTATCCAGCATCTATTAATAGCAACAGGTGTCCCTAGAGGTAACGGGCAAGTAGAAAGAATTAATAAGATCGTAATTTCATTGTTATCGAAACTGTGTGTCAACAATCCTAATAAATGGTATAAGCAAGTCGACAAAGTTCAACAGTGCATTAATAACACTCCTCCGAGAAGCACGAAAGTATCTCCATTTAGAATTCTTACGGGTTGTCATATGCGTACCGAAACACAAACTGATGTTCAAAAATTAGTTGAAGAATTTGCTATTTCCGAATTGGATGAAGAGCGGGATGAAATTCGCACAATTGCCAAGGAAAATATTGCCAAACTGCAGGCTGAAAATCGCAAGACATTTAATAGGAAAAGAGTGCAAGCACCTGCATACAAGTTAAATGAGCTTGTGGCGATTAAAAGAACCCAATTTGGAGTTGGTCTAAAATTGAAGCCTAAATACTTCGGACCCTATAAGGTCGTAAAGGTATTGAAACATGATCGCTATGAAGTTGAAAAGGTAGGCGAGGTGGAAGGTCCGCGGAGAACTGCTACCGTGGCGGAATATTTGAAGAGATGGAGTTCATCATTCGGGGCGAATGATCATTCAGGACGGCCGAATGTGGGAACAGGACGTACCACCAGGAGTGGCAACACTTACTGATATGAATACGACAAAATGCAACACTAGTAATATTGAATGCGACCCTACGATGACAGACGCTATTTTAAGTTCAACGAATAGTTTTAAGTTAGATTTTAAACACTTGTAGTTTGATCGCCAAGAGAGCAACATCTCTCATACTTTTAAATAAACATTATTAATTACACTAATAATTAAAAAGTGTTTTAATTAAAAAAGGCAAAAACTACATATATGTATGTATGTAACGAGAATTCTAGGTCGTCTTTTCTAGGTAAATTTAAAACATTAACACGCCTAATGGAACGTCTTCTTTTTTATTATTGGAAAATCTAATAACTTTTCCGGGTATTAAAACGGGCCTTAGAACCTCCTTAGGGTTAATGAAAAACTATTGTGGAATAAGCCATTAACGTAGTGGTAAGCTAATGATGACATTGAATTTTGTTTTTTTTTTTGTTTTTATTTTCATACATACACATACCCATACACACGAAATAAATCGTTGAACCTCAGCAAACGAAGATTTCATATTTTATTTTCGTTCTTATTGATGCTGACAAACGCTCATACGCCACAGCGGTACGGAAATTCAAAAGAAATTCGTTTAAACAAATAAATTCGAAAGCAAAGAAAATAAAGAAAAAATGTTTTTTTTTCTTATGAGAAAATAAATTTCAAAATAATTTCAAAAAATAATGGATAATCAACTATGGATTGTAATAATTTCCAGAATTTGGAATTCGAAGTTGAAACTGAACACTGGTGTGGCTTTTCGGCAGCCATAGCTGGTCTGCAGGCATTTCATAGGTAATATGTGAAGCATAACTTCTCAAGACGGAACGGTTCACACTGATTCTATTTTACGGACATTTATATTATTGTAACGAAAATGGAAACGGTGTAACATCGTTTGACATTAGAGTAATGAACGGGAGCCTATACAAACAAATTGTACACCGAACTTGTTTACAAGTAAACCGGCAACATCAGTGTGGGGGAGGGGGGATGCACAGGCAGGCGAGAACGAAACAACAAACAACGTGAAGGGGAATGCGCGGGCAACAGCGAAGCAGCGATGGGATCACGAGTATTCAGGAACATTTATCAAAGTGTTTACGTGAGCATATAAAAAGGCAAGACAAAGCAGTCAACGAATAGTAAGAATTCAGTCAGTCTTGTATGAAGACGCGTTGCGTGTGAATAGAACAGTCATGGTTTGAAGATCACCGTTGTAAAGACATGCCGTACAATTGTTTATGTTTACGGGAACAGAAGTGTAAGAAAGAATAACGAACGAAGCAAATTGTTGTTGTAACATCAAGTTGTGAACAGTGGCACATAAAATAGTGCGAACAATAAAGAATTTTAATTAAAACTAAACACAAATTTATTTTTATTTGGTTTGCAATCAACGAACTTATATTCTAATCGTTTTTGAAAAGGTAAAAACCTAACAACATGATAGAATATTGGACATCAAGTATCTGAAAACGATTGGAATACTGTGAACAACAGCTTTCAAGACAAAAACTTTACTTCGCCCCTGAAAGTATTTAGGATACAGCGCGGTTTCTATAAAAATTGTGTACAATATCCAAAAAACGATTTCACCAAATATCATCACAGGAAATACGCTGGCCATACCCCAAGTATATTTATTCTCCGATCATTTGTGTATTTGGCATTCTATTGACATCATGTACTTCGATCGAAGTACGCAATCGCAGCGAAAGCATTTTAATATTCTCAAATTCACATACATACATATGTAAGTATGGCCTCTACGGAGGCCAGAATAGCAGAACGTTCTCTATGAAGGTATTCAAACGATTTCGATTCTGCTTACACAGCTACCATCTACGGCAAGCAGATGTGCCTTCGGATTCTGAATGAAAAGATTTTAATTCGCTGGGGATGGGCAAGTCGGGTATATTCTGTAACTTTCTTCGATATCATCTTCGCCAATTACATCCCTGCTAGTAGCACCAGTCTTCGTTCTATAAAATTGGATATACGGGTACGATGTTCTCTCACCGGATTGTTTAGTTCTCCAGCATTGGGAGAATATCACGCTACCCTTTAACTCATCATATTCGGATTATAACCTCCCCTGGTTTCATATGTAAGAATCTTTCCCTGTACGTTGATAAAACAGGATAGTGGCATAGAAAATGGAGGATAGTCTCGTCCTGCTACACATCATCACAGCACTTGTATCTCTTGAGTGCCATTGGAGTATTAGTGATCCAGAGTGAGGTCATTATGATCATTTAATACGAAGTCTCAGGCCTTTTTGAGTACCATGGGTTATCCGCAATCGACTTAGCCTAATATATAGTGTTTTGGCATATTAGACGTGAGGCCACGGATCAAACCCCAGGTCACACATCTTCAACTAAACGAAATATGAACAAATATTTCTTCGACAACTTCCTCTCAGCAGATTTCTGACAAAAGGAAATAAAATTGCCACGAAAAGTTAATCAAAAATCTGTCGTTTGAACTCTAGGTTCCGCCATCCGTGTATGAAATTAACACACAAAGAAAAGTGGTATGAGAAACTTGGTCGTAATCCTGACTAAATGGTTGTAATAACTAGCTATGTATGTACTTATGTATTGCTTATGCGTAGGAGAGCGACTACGGCTAAGGAGACCTAGATTATTTGCTACATTACTGAGCCTAAGTATAATGAATAGTTTTTAGTTGAATTTTTAATATGGATTATATACTATACACCTCTCCCTCTATTTTCGTCATCAATTGGGGCCTTAGTGAAGTAGAAATACATCAGAGTCGTACTGCTTTTATGACTCAGCCTAACCTTTGTAAATACTACTCCGATTTATTTATGTTTTCTTAATTCGAATTTGAATTCTCGCCGATACGGGCTTTAAGGATACATTTTATGAACTTTGAATCCATTTGCAGGAAAGTATTTCTATTAGATTTCTATTCACCGTACAATAATATATTTGTTTACAACAAAAAACTTAAAAAATTCTTTAATTTCTTACATTTTCTTCTTCTAAAAATTAATTTAATTTTCAAAATTCATTTCAAAATTTCGAAAATTTGTTTCTTATTAATTACACAATTCGCTGTACATGGCGTATTCCAAATGGATTTTATGCTCCCTAGGCAAATCGTTTCTAATTGCGTATGATTGTTGTCAATTAATTTACTGCCAACACTGTGCCAGACGATATGGTGGCAGGAGAAGGCGACTTTCAAATGAAACGCATGTCAGAAACTATTAAAATTTTCAAATCATAAAATGTGTTTGTCATTTGCAGCAAATCGTCAAATCATTGGCACTTTATAAATTAAAATGAGGCCTTCGGGGTGGCAGTATTTTGTAGTAAGAATCAGTAAAAAAGAAAGAAAGTTTCTTCTTTTCTTTCTCCTTTTTTTTCAAACATAAAAATGCAAGTAATAAAATGACAGAACAAGCTGGGAAGTACAAAAAAATGTTTCTTATTCAACAGAAAGAATGAAAATTCAAATTAAAAAAAACCAATAAAAAAATAATTTACTGCCGACGCAAGAATTTTTTTAATTGGAGTTTTTATAAGTCAAACTCCATGGCGATGAAGAATAAGATGGTCTAAGAATATAGTGATATACTTGAATGCCGTCTCTTTTTCTCTGGGAAATGGTAGATCCAGAAACTGTTTAGGAAAGGAATGAACTGGGACGGGTACTAAAATTTACAAATTTTAAATATTTTCCACATTCAGTTAACATTTCATGAGCAGAAAAAATGAACTCCTCGATCGAGTAGGACGAAACTTAATAAATAATTGCCGCTGTAATTGCCGCTGTTGTCGCTGTAATAGCCGCGATTCCGCGGTAATGATGACTATTGCTGTTGTTACATTGCCACTGTTGCCTCTGTTATTTCCTCTGTAATGGTCGCTGTTGCGCCTGTAATTTCCGTAGTTTCGTTGTAATTGCCGGTGTAGTGGCTACTATAATTTCAGTTATAGTCGCTACAACTTACACTGTTGAAGCTGTAGTCGTTGCTGTAACAGCCGCGGTAATGACTGCTGTTGTCGCTGTAATTGGCCATTACAACCCTTCAGTAAGGATTACGGCCTAGTTTCTCACACCACTCACGTTGTGTGTTTTAATTTTATACATGACTGGCGGGATCTACAGTTTAAAGCCGACTCGACGACAGATTTTTCAGTAACTTTTCATGGCAACTTTATTTACTCTGAGAGTTTTTCCCATAAATCTGCTGAGAGGAAGTCGCCGAAGAAATATTTTTTTTTATATTTCGTTTTGATGTCTGACCTGGGGTTTGAACCGTGGCCTTGTGTTTGCCAATACACTGCCTACTAGACTACGGCAACTTCAAAGTTGCCGGGATTGATGCTGTAAATTTATGCTTGATCGGTACCCTTAAGGAACAATGTCTACTAGATAGACACACTTATCGGTTAGGCGCCATCTTCACATAGAAGTTGCACATCGAAAGTGGTGAAATAAATGATCGTTTGTTATTTCATATGCCACTGCCAAGTACTTGCGCTAAAGCTATGTGAACCAGAGATCAGTAATGAATCGTTTTTTTCCTAAATCATAAGTACTCATGAAATTTTGAGTATGAGTGAGCCAACAGTATTAAAATTCAACCACTCTGATTCATCGTACTCACTACAACATTGATTTATAAGAGTACAGGTTGTAATGAGTATGAGTACAACATTGACATCAAACTCATAACATTCGAAATATGTTTGATTCATACGACTACTCATTCAGATTCATAAATTTAGAAAAATACTTATAATACTCATAAATGATCATCAAAATTTACAGTCTTAATTGTTGTTGCATTTACAAAAAAAGGAGAAAGAAAAAGACAAAGACAGCATGCAGAGCAAACACACAACCTTCTAGTGAATATTGTAGTGTTCGTACGCGAATCATACTTATTTTGTGATTCTTGTAAATGTTGAGTAAAGGAGAGTCGAAATCAACAATATCATGCGTATTGTTAAGTATGAGTACGATGAGTACCTCAAACTTTGAATATGAGTAGTATGAGTATGATATTAAAATAAGTATGAATGCGTAATCTACTCATCTTTTTGAATACTCATTACTGATCTCTGGTATGTATTTATGTTTTTACGTATGTATGTATTTGAGCAATAGAGTGGCCATACGAAAACAAATCATAATCGAAATGAATCATTTGAAAGTTTGAAGGGCATCCATGTAAAAAAATATAGTGTGATTTGGTTTTTTTTTATAACGGGTGATTTTTTAGCTATTATCTTTTTGGCAACACTGGTATAAACAGCTCACGCACGTTTCGTGTTTTGTTTCACTGTCAAACATTTTCAGTTTGGTTTATAATTTAACCATGAATCGTCTTACAAACGAACAATGCTTGCAAATCATTGAATTTTATTATCAAAATGCGTGGTGCTCAGTTAAGAAAGTTCATCGCGCGACTTATATTTATTAAAAAAAACTACTCTTTTACTCTTAAGAGTACTTAGTTTATTAGGTTGAATCTTAAGACTAATATCTTACAAATATTTTACTTATAACTAAAGCTAAACAATGCAAACAAAAATGCTTACGTTGCTGTCTGGCAAAATGTGGGAACGAAAAACAAATGTGTAATTTAAACCTATTGAGTTCCCTACACTTTACCAGCCAATATAATTAGTTTAGGAAGTGGGAATGTAACTCCTCCACCCCTTGTATGAAATACTCCTGGATTTCGTCTTATTATATACTTTTATATTTATATCTTTAACAAAAACATTTTTTTATTATTCTTCTTTCTATTAGTAAATATTAACAAAATTAAAGCAAATATTTTAAATTACAAAAAGCATTTTAATAAAAATACATAAAAAAAATTTTAAGGTTTTTTTTTTTTTGTTTTGTTCATACATATATTACATTTATACTTCTGAATTATGTGGCTGTGCTGGCCTGTACTTTTTCATTATTCTATCAACAGCACTATTTGCAGTTTCTTTATTTTTTTGTTGTTCAATCTTTATTTTAATATTATTTCGTTTCACTATAAAAAGCAAAACGACAAAAATTACAATGACAATAATAAATAGTGTTATATTTAAACCATAAGAAACGTTTTTATGAAATTTAAGTTCTTCAATTTTTTTTACATTTTCAAAGTGATCTATAACGATATTATTATATTTTGGTCTTACATCTGATTTGTTATACAAAAAGAGATTTTGGTAAAAATATTTTTCTTGAATTAAAAATTTTGTATTTGAAAATGACTGATTGCAAAGTGTTATACTACAATTATTAAACGTTATAAAGAAATTTCCAGTCAAATTGAACTTTCTATCGTCACAAGTTTGTCTCATTGATTCAGAAAAAGCATTTTTTAAAACTATTGTTCGTCATCAAGATCCAATACAGATGTAACATTATTAAAAATGAAATTACAACTATTATGAAAAATACAATGTTTACTTATCTTTAATTTTTTCAAAGGTACATCTTCCTGATATGCCAGATTCACACCGTCTATTTCAACAATATATTCGTTCTTTGATTCTATTTCAAGGTTATCTTTATTTGGAATTGGCATGATAAGCTTAAGGTCCGTTTTAACATAGCTGTCCGGTATCTGTACTGCTATCATCAAAGAGTCATTAAAAATCATTATTCTTACTTTAAGCATCCTCAACCTTTAAAAGTCTATTTTAAATTTCTCTATTCCTGTAATTCAAGCCCTCAATATTTTTACTCATTTGGTACAATATGTTTTGTATTTCGGTAGTATTTACAATGTGGACAAGAGTAGTTGTTGTGTTAACAACGTCCACTTCCTTAGTTCTGATCTTAAGGAAACCATCATTTTCGCCCACCGCACTAATTTGAAGGGCTGCCTGATTCAGATGTATTTGTGCAATTAATATGAGTATGACTGCCATGATCTGTAAATTTAAAAGGTCGTTTAATATTGTCTGTGTGAACATTCTCTAGAGACTTTTTAACAAACTTCGGTTCTTCTTTATGTCTCAAGCTCTTATAATTTTTTACAAATCCTTCTTTCCTATTCTCTACATAGTTTTCTCTTGATTTATTCCTTTTTTGAATCACTCTGAACTTAACGTTTTTTAATCTTTCTTTTATTATGCTATGATCAATCAATTTATTTTGCACATCCAAAGGACTACATTTAATTGTGCTATGATAGCCACTGTTATAGAATTTTACTGCTTTATTCATTTGGGTGCTTATTGGCAGTTTTTCCTCCAAATTAAAGACTCTGATTTTCTCTGTGATTGTATTATTAAATCTTTCAATATCTGAATTACCGGTATGACTATTCGGTTTTGTGAAATGATATTGAATTCCCTCTTGATCGAGGAAGTTCCTTACATTTGCGTTATTGAATTCGTTGTCTAGTACAAATTTAGTAACATTTCCCTTAATGGCCAAAAATGCACGAATTTTCCCAACTAGGGTTTGACTATTTCTGTCGAGCAAATGAAATGAAACTACATGTTTTGAAAATTTGTCAATAAAGACTATGAATGAATGTTTACTGTTGACATAGGTATCAACATGAATTATTTCATTGGTGGTGGAAGGGGTTTCAGTTAATTTGAATTTATTTTTTATAGGATTTCTGTCATATTTAGCTGCGGAACAAGTTTCGCAATTATTGATTACTCTTTGAATAAATTCTTTCAAATTAGGATTATATATTTTATGTTTTATTTTTTCGAAAGTTGGAATTATACCAGCATGACCCGTTTCAAATTTATGAAACAATGCTATTTGCTTCTTTAAGTCGCTTTCCTCGACAATATCCCTGGCAAATTTAGAACATTTAACAAATTTCAATGAACTGTTTCCAGAGAATTCCTTGATAATTATCTTTTGTAAGGTGTTGTACTCATGATCATTCAATTCGGAAAATATAGCAATTTTTCCTCTAGAAATTTCTCTTCTGAGAATGTTCACGACATTTCCACCTGCACAATCATTCCTATCAATAAATATACGTTTTTTCCCGAAAACCTCCTGCATTGGAATATTTTTTTGCTCTACTAACATAATTTGTGTTTTAAAACGGTTTACCACGGTATCCAAAATTGGTATGTGATCATTAGCTTCTTCTTCCTGTGAATGGACGGTTTGGACCAATAATGAATCTTCTTCTTCATTTTCATTCATTTCGCCGGAATCATTTTCCGTTAAATGATTAATTTCATTTGTGTCGGGATTAATACGGCTCAAAAAATCGGCAACTTTGTTTAGTTCACCTTTTATATAATTCACTCGCATATTATATTCCCCCAATTGGACCAACCATCTCTGAAGACGTGGGTTGATATCCTTTCCTGTATATTTTACTTGTAACCACTTCAACGGCTGATGGTCGCACTCAAGATCAAACTCTCTTCCATAGATATACGGTCGGAAGTATTTAACACCCCAAACTATCGCCAACAATTCTTTTTCAATTGTTGAGTAGTTGGTTTCGGTTACGCTTAGAGTTCGAGAGGCATATGCAATTGGATGGCCTTCTTGTGAAAGAACGGCGCCAATGGCGAAATTGCTTGCATCGGTGGTTATTTTGAATTTTTTGGAGAAGATTGGATATCTAAGGATTGGTGCATTGGTTACAATTTCTTTTAATTTTTCAAAAGCCAAAATGTAATTAGGGTCATATGTATTAATTTTTTCGTTTTTTCTAAGTGCTTTTGTCAAGGGACTTGCGATTTTCGCATAATCCTTAATGAATTTTCTGTAGAATCCTGTCATTCCCAGAAAAGATTTAATTTGTTTTGTAGTTTTTGGAAGTTGCAAATTCTGAATTATTTTAATTTTTTCAGGGTTTGGCTTAATGCCTTTATTGGTCAGTACGTGACCTAAAAATTGCGTCTCTTTCTTCAGAAAGTCGCATTTATCTACCTGAATTTTTAATTGGGCCATTCTTAATGTCTTGAAAATTGATCTTAAAGAATTTATGTGTTCTTCCAGGGATGTACTGAACACCAATATGTCATCCATATAGACGACACAAGTTTTGTTAATTTGTTCACGAAGAACTGAATTCATCAGCCTTTGAAAGGTTGATGGCGCATTCTTCAAGCCGAATGGCATACGAATGAATTCGTAATGTCCAAAAGGCGTTGAAAAGGCTGTTTTCTTTCGATCTTCTTCTCTTACCAAAATTTGGTGAAACCCTTTGGCAAGATCTAGTGTTGTAAAATATTGGGATTTCCCCAATTTATCAAGAATACCATTTAAGTTTGGTATGGGAAACTTATCATCGACTGTGTTTTCGTTAAGTTTTCTGTAATCTATGACGATTCTCCATTTTTGTACTCCAGAATTATCTCGTTTCTTTGGTACAACCCATAATGGACTGTTATAAGGAGAATTACTTTCTCTTATAATATTTTGCTTAAGCATGTCTTTTATCTGTCTTTGGATTTCATTCTCATGAATTTGTGGATACCGATAAATTTTTGAATACAAAGGTTTATCTGTAGTAGTAATTATTTCATGACAGATTTCAGTTGTTGCGGACAAAGTATCTCCCTCAACAAAAAACAAATCCTTAAATTCATTTAGTAAGCCTTTAATGGATTCATGCTCCTGTTTGCTTAAATCATTCATCTGGAACTTGCCTTGTATGTCTTCATTCTTAATATACTGAAGACTTGTAATCATGTCAAATGCCAATGGGTAAGCATTTTCTTCAAAAAATATTTTATTATCGAATATTTCCAAATAATTTTGGTCTAGATTTATTTTCGCCTTGAAAGGTACCAGAAAATTTTGACCCAGTATAGCATCATAATTTTCATTTTTAAAGTCAACTATTTTCCATGAAAGTGTACCCCTAGCAAGAAATTGTGAAGGCATTGGGGTAACAACGAAATGTTTTACTTCGTTGAAACCGTTAAGGCTTTTTATATAGACAGGTTCTTTTAGATTCTGTCTTTCATATAGAAAAAATGTGTTTGGTTTTACTACACTTGTATTTGCCCCAGTATCTATTAGGCATTTGAAATTTTGTTTGCCTATGGACAAAACAACTACGGGTAATTTGAATTTCGAGGCAGTTCTAAAAAATTTGCCTCATCGTTGTAAGCAACCTTTTCAGCCTCCTGTAAGGTATCAACCTCCATATATTTTGAGTCATGAGACCTCTGTGAACCCAAGTTAGTATCAACACTCATATGTGATAAACGTGTTTGCGACGAAACAGGTTTATTCCTATTATAAATAAAGGAATTTTGAGGCTGATTACAAGAACCCTGAGGCTGTTCATTATTTCGTTTGCTGAAATTTTGCGGTTGAACAGAGTTAAAATTGCGATTATTGTAATTGTTATAATTACGAAAATGTTGGGATTCTGTTCTGCCATAACTTTTTGCTTTTGTGTTACCTTCATTGAACTTCTGAGGTTTGTTTACTTGGTTTCTAAATGTGCTATTACCATTGACAAAGCCCTTGTTTTTCAAGTTAGATCTATGATCAAATGCTATTGCCCTAATGTCGTGTAATAATTTAAGTCTTGTATACTTCAAAATTATGCCAGATAAAGTTTCATGCTCTCCTATGTGTGCTCTAATAGGTCCATCTATTTTTTCCAACAATATATCCACTAAGTCCCTATCAACATTCTCGGGCTTATATATACCTGGCTTAAGTGGATCTCCTAAAAATATGTCGTTTATTTCAAATTTAGCCTCTTCAAATACCCTAAACAATTCACTTAAATTTCCTACTCTTACCGTTCTGCAGTAGTTAAAAACCTCCGCATACGTCCTTTCCGGCCGGTACTGTTGCAGCATCCTTGTTTTGATTTCCTCCCATGAGGCATTGTTCTGCAGCTCTCTCACCCCTTTACCAGCCTTTCCAAAGATTTTCTCGTTCGCAACAATTCCGATGCAGAATCTAGCTAAACTCTCGTTGTTGCCGCAAAGAGTGAGGTTTGTCTCGACGGACTGTATAAACGCCCTTGGGTTATGCCTTTCGTCAAGAGGTCTTAGTCTCCGGAACTGCTCTATGACGTCCTTTGGCGCCATGTCAAACCTGTACCCGTTGAACTGTTGCTGTTGAACTTGTTGTTGTTGAGCCTGTTGGTGTATTTGTAGTTGTTCCTGTAACTGCTGTTGTTGGTGTACTTGTTGTTGAGCCTGTTGCTGTTGTGACTGCTGTTGTTGGTGTACTTGTTGTTGTTGAGCCTGTTGCTCTTGTAACTGACGTAACTGCTGTTGCATTTGCAGCTGTTGTTCTTGCAACTGATTTTGCTGCTGTATAATTTTCTGCTCTTGAAGCCGCAGGACCGCCTCTAATTCGGCAATCTTTTCCTGCCCTGACCCGTCTACTTCCTGTAGGTCCCTGTTCACATCAAATCTACTCATAGTTTTTTTATTTCACTAAACACTGTCTTTGTTTGTAATGTTATTGTTTTAATATTTTCTTTTCGTAATTAAAAGATTTTTTTTTGTTTAACTATTAAAATATTAATTTTTAAGTTCTGTTGCTTAAAAAAAATAAGGCCAACTTTAATTTTTTTTTTCTTTTTCACTAAGCACTTTGTCTTTGTTAGTAATAATAGTTATTCTTTTAAATATTTTCTTTTCTTTATTAAAATATTTTTCTTTGTTTTTTTTTTACTTTTAAAATTTAATAATTTTAATTATTAAGTTCTGTTTACAAAACTGATTTTTTTTGTTTGTAATGATATTCTTTTAAATAGTTTCTTTTCTTAAAGATTTTTGTTTTTTAACTTTCAAAATTTTATAATTTTAATTATTCTGTTCGCAAAACCGACTGCGCCACTTATATTTATTAAAAAAAACTACTCTTTTACTCTTAAGAGTACTTAGTTTATTAGGTTGAATCTTAAGACTAATATCTTACAAATATTTTACTTATAACTAAAGCTAAACAATGCAAACAAAAATGCTTACGTTGCTGTCTGGCAAAATGTGGGAACGAAAAACAAATGTGTAATTTAAACCTATTGAGTTCCCTACACTTTACCAGCCAATATAATTAGTTTAGGAAGTGGGAATGTAACTCGCGCTTCTTCCATTTTATGGTCAGTTTAATCGATCCAATGAAACGGTCGATTTTTTAGTGAAGATCAGCCAGAAGCATTGCAAAAGCTACCAATGCATCCAGAAAAAGTCACAGTTTAGTGCGGTTTATGGGCTGGTGGCATCATTGGACCGTAGTTCTTCAAAGATGCTGCGAATCGTAACGTAACTGTGAATGGTGAGCGCTATCGTGAGTTGATATCCAACTTTTTTTTTGCCCAAAATGCAAGAGCTTGACTTGCATGACATGTGGTTTCTTAAAGACGGTGCCACATGCCACACAGCATGCGTAACAATGGACTTATTGAGAGGCCAGTTCGGTGAACATTTTATTTCACGTTCGGGACCGGTCAATTTGGCCGCCTAGATCGTGCGATTTAACGCCTTTAGACTATTTGTTGTGGGACTATGTTAAAGCTCATGTCTATACAGACAAGCCCGCTTCAATTGACGCATTGGAAGACAACATTGAAGCATTTATTCGTGAGATACCGGCCGAAATGTTGGAAAGAATATGCCAAAATTGGACTAAGCGGATGGACCATTTGAGGCGCAGTCGCGGTCAGCATTTGCATGAAATAATCTTCAAACATTAAATTATAAGGACCGTACTATCGATTCAAATAAAGATTTTATGAATTTTTCTGAATTTTATGTGTTTTTTTTTTAATTTTCCTATAGCTCTTAAAAATCACCCCTTATAAATTTATGGCACCTACACTTAAGAACATTAAAAATATTTTATTTTATAAAATTCATACAGTTTTCTTGACTGTCAGCATTTAAGGTTTAGTTTTGAAGCTAGTAGCTTGAATCCACTGCATTTTTTTTCATCAAATGATGTACGATTTTCATTGTTATTCCCTTCAAATTTATCAGAAATTTTTTGTATATTTTTCTCTAAAAAAAAATTGAAATATTTTTTTTGTCTAAATTTCTTGATTTAAATTTAAATAAAATCTCATTTTTGTAGAAAAATTTTGTAATTCTATTTATAAACATAACATCCACCAAATTTACCATATTTTTAGTTCATTTTATATTGAATTGAATTTTATTTACTTTATTTTGCGTTTTATTCTTCATTAAATTGTTAAATTCTGATAAAAATAATTCGTATAAAAAGAAAGAAAACATGCAGACAGTATTTTACAAATAATTTATAACACACACGCAAATAGATAGATAGACAGACTCACATGTATGCAAGTGTATGCCATCTATTTTACACACACACACACATTCACAATTTAAAGGAATATAATAATATTTTAGAGATTGTATATCTATGTATGCATGTGTAAGTATATGTGTATGCAGTTACATCGTTAACCAGTTTAAAATATCACTTTACGAATGCCTTATGAACGAACGAACCAACGAACAAAAGAACGACGGAACCAGATGCAAAATAATACACACAACTTATAACCAAAAAACAAACACAAGCACACACACACACAAAAAAATCAAAGAAATTATTTAAACACATACATACATACATACACACGCTAATGAAAACACTCATATTTATTATCCACTTACAGATATTACACATACAATTACAAGCGCTGGCACATGTAAGCAAGCACTTGCATTAAAACAGATACTGACTGGCTCTGTTTGATATTTTGTTTTTGTTCTTGTAATTTACGTATTCAAAACAGACAGATTGTAGTGCAGACAACAAAACCATTATTTTACTTTTTATTTTGATTTTTTGTTTTATACCCTACAGTGCCGCGTGTTTTCAAAGTTTTAAATTGGTTTCGATGTATGCAGTATGTAGCAAGCACTTCAGAAACATTTCTTTGATCTTTTGATCGAATCAAGTAAGCCTGTCCATTAAAACCTTGTGTTAGGAGCAACTTCCAAGAGTTGTTAGCTTAGCCAATGATAACCAGAGTGCAACTTCATTCCGATTGTTGTCGACTTTAAAAAGGAAAAAAGGGGACCAAAATAAACAGTAACATTTATCTCAAGGCCAATATCCTATGCGAGATAGCTGTTGATACTGATATACATATGTATACGTAGGTATGTAGCTCTGTTGTTACTGATATACATACATGTAGGTATGTAGCTTTGTAGTGCATTAAAAAGTCGGTTATGATCGTTTTTAGTATTTAATTTACATTTTCTATCATATTTTTCGTACATCTATTGGCGTCTCATGCGTAGTTGTTGTATTTCGTGTGTTTAAAACACAATAACAGACACGTAATATGTAAGTGTGCTAATAGGGAAAGTATCCCTGTAGGAGGAAATACTAAACAATATAAAGTATTTTACGCTAAGACCAGAATACAAGTCAGTACTTTTGAAAGATAACTCAGGAGACTAAGTTTTTAATATATTCGAGACCCTAAAGGAAACGATCGTTCAAGTATTTTTGTCTAAGTTTTCACAAAAACGTACACTCCTTACGCTCTCAATTGTACTCTGAGAACTCATTCTTTATCTCATCTAAAAAGCTTCTACGCCATTTTACTATCAGCTAACCTTAGCTTCGCGTAAAGGTAATTAAAACTTTGTGCTTCTTCAACAGGCTTATTATGAAAGAGAATGGGGATTATGGATGGAGTTGTTTGCTAAAATAAGTTGAGTTTAATTGGTATTGAGACGCAATTGGCTTTTTCATCATATATCTCTAAAGGGTTCTCTTTGACTTGCTGATGGTATCACTTCGTGCATGTCAATGTAATATCATCCGCCCAAGCAAGGCGTTAAGACGTTGCATATTTATTCGTCTCTTGGAAAAGCCTCTGTTGTGAGTGCGCCTTGTCCTTGTCCTATCCGGGAATATAAAATGTATCCTTGGCGAACATCTAAAACAATATGGATAGGGTCAAAGAGCTCCCCATCCACACCAAATTAAACATTGGAGTACTGTATACTGGGCCTGTAGAAGACAGACTACTTTTTCTAAGACATCTTTTCTCCCAACGGCAATCCACCCATGTAGTCGCCGTAGTCTAGTAGGTAGTGTCTTGGCTTATTAGACACAACGCCAGGCTTCAAATCCCTGGTCAGACATCAAAACGAAATTTGAAAAAAAAAAATATTTCTGCGGCGACTTCCTCTCAGCAGATTTCTGACAAAAACTCTAAGAGTAAATAGGAAATTGCCATGAAAAGTTCATCAATAAATCTGTCGTTCGAAGTCGACTTTAAGCAATAGGTGCCGCCACTCATGTATAAATTTACGCACGCAAAATGAGTGGTGTGAGAAGCTAGGCCATAATCCTGACTGAATGGTTGCAATGGCCATCCACATGTATGCAATCCACACTTCTAAACTCTTGGTTATATTTCCGATGGATGGACACTTGAGTGTCCAAAGTGCTTCCCGTTAATAATTATGCCATTGGGGATATCATCCTACATGTTATACTTCGTTGTAAGGGTTCATAGATGGATCCTTCACAGAAGCCTGAAGTAAGCAAATACTCTGGCGTCAGTATTAGTTTTCAACAATACGAACGCTGTGATGGCGGCTCGCCTACTGCATAAAATCAATCAATCTCTGTTACTTTCTACATACACACATACATAATTGGCCATTACAACCCTTCAGTCAGGATTACGGCCTAGCTGCTCACACCACTCATGTTGTGTGCCTTAATTTTTTTATACTTGAGTGGCGGGACCTACAGTTTAAAGTCGACTCCGAATGACAAATTTTGAGAAACTTTTTCAAGGCAGGTTTATTTACTCTCAGAGTTTTTGCCAGAAATCTGTTGAGGGGAAGTAGCCGAAGAAATCATTTTTTTTTCATATTTCGTTTTGATGTCTGGCCTGGGGCTCGAACCCGGGCTTTACATCTAATAAGCGAACACACTACCTTTTAGACTACGGCGACTTATATGTATCTTTCTATCCCCAAAGCAAATCAAATTTCAGAATTTCATTGGGGATTCTGTCGCATTTTATATTTGCAATGATCTCCACGTCGAAAGTGCACGTTTACAACATTCTTTTTAATTGCAACAACAGCAACAACAATAACCATAATATTACACTAACCTATAACTATGACAACAACAAAACTAATTGCTTGTATATACAACAACAATAACAATTGTTGCTGACAACACCATATAAAAAGGGAAAATAAAACTTCAACCAAAAAAAGAACAAAAAAAGCAAAAAAAACGTCGTCTTTTCATTTCTCTGTGCCAAAGCAACCAATAGGGGTCCAAAAGTCTAAGATTCGTATTCAAAAATCTCTATTTCTCTCGTGTCCCTTTACATCTTAGATTTTTTTGCATAGAAAACAGCAACAACAACAACAACAAAAACTATACGATACAAATGATGTACGAACTTTATGTACGAAAAATGTAGTCGAGCGCGACAACAATTTGTTAAAAAACAAACAAAGAAGAGAAAAAAAACGTCGTGCTGTGTTGTTGTTGTTGTTTGTGTTGTTTTAGAATATAATGTTTGGCTTTGTGCCCACTAAAACACACTAAAACAGCAGCAACAACAACAACAATAACAAGAATAAATTGATACTACTTTTAGGCACCAACAACTACAAGAAGCAGAATTTAAAAAAAAAATTTTAAAAAAAAATTTCAAGAGATTTTCTCGTTTTTTTACAATTTTTTAATAAAAAAATATTCAAACGTCAGCAAATGGCAACATAAATTAGAAAAAAATCAAATAAAGAATTACAACAAATGCAACAACAATAACAATAACAAATTAAATTAAATTTTTTTTCTCTCTTCACGCAGAATAACAAATAAAATCCAAAGCAAAAAAAAAAAAGCGAAGAGGATTCATTCCATAGAATAACCCCCATTGGTCACCTTTTGCATACATTTTACGACTTTTTTATTTTCTTTTCTTCTTTTTCTTCTTCTTCTTTTTTATGGTCAACATTTTTGTTCACAACATTGTATCACAATGAAATTGTTTTCTTTTCAAACGAAATATTTTTGTTTTTTGTAGAAAACATGCGTAACGGTCGGCCTATATGAACCGAGGGAATACCCTACAGGCTCTTTCAATATTTCAAAAGACATTTGAGAGTTCATAGGATATTCCAATCCAGTCCAATACTTTTTAAACTTATTCCCAGGAAATCCATTTCTTCAGCGGCACTCACTTGTATGATTCTTGACCGAGCAGTCAGAGCACTTCCTGGATGTAATATTTTGAAGAGTGTGGAAACGTTTTAATTTTAAAATTTTGTTTTAAACCTGTATTGCTCTGGTTTATGGACGCAATGCCACTACAAATGGTATTTGGCAAACGTCATCATGTCTCTCTTATATAGTGTAGGGTACAGAAATGTTGATTTGTTTGATTGCAAATACCATCAGCATCACTACCACCACTTCTAATAAAAATTGTTTTTCTTTGACGATTTGTTTTTTGATTTTTCTTCGGTTTTTTGTTTTCAATAAAATATTTAAAATGTTTGAAATCTTAAATCATTTTAAAATTAAAATTTTATTTTTAATACATTTTATAAAAATAAAAACAAAACAATTTGCTTGAGGCTTATGTGGCGAGGTCAGATGAGTATTTTTTTTTTCGTTTCTTCGTCTTCAAATATTTTCAATTCAAATTAGTTACACTCTACATTATCAAAAATGTAGAGAATATTTGATTTTAAATTAAAGGATTTCTAAAATGAATATGCCACATTCATCCACAGAAGTATTGTGGATAAAATTCTAACAATCACCAAACTCAACTTTTACCATTTAAGGAAAGTGCCCGAAAAAATTTGTTTGCACCACGAAATTTTTAGTAATTTTTTTTCTTTGTTTCAATTTTAAAAACTGGCAATGAAATAATTTTAAAATCAAAATAACTGTAATTTATTAATGTAAATTTTTATTATTAATTGTACAGTTTCTTTTGACGCTTACTATACATATCGTTGGTCTCATGTAGAAAGGCCCTAACTCGTACTTTTTTCGAAATTGATTTTTTTTTTGTGATTCCAATGCATTTAACACAAATACACATTGGAATCACCAAAAAATCAATTTCGAAAAAAATGTGAGTTAGGGCCTTTCTACATGAGACAAACGATATGTATGTACATTAGGGTGGCCCCGTTTGTATGGAGAAAAAATAAGGTATAGATGTTCCCGACTAAAATGAAAGTTTGATTCATTCTAAGACCACGTTTCTCAAAATTTTTGTCCTGGGCTCAATATTTGGTGAGCTGGATCAAAGGATAAAAAGGTCTTTTTTAGAGGTTTTTTGGATTATTTTCATATTTCTTCCAAGGGAACTATATATAAATTTGGTATCATATGAAAGGTCTTTAAGAGGCGCTTTCAATAGGTTATCAGAAATTTTAAAAAAAATTTTGAAAACTCAAAAATTTTGAAAATTTCGGACAAAACTTTTGTTTTTTTTAATTTTTTCATAGAATTTACTTAACTAAATTGTTGAAATTTCTTGATTATAAAGACCATGTAATTTAACCAAAATGGTTTTTTCCGTTTTTCAAAATTCAATACATTAACGGCACATTTTGCAAAAAACATTGACTTCTATATATAGCATTTTCAGTTTAAATTAAACCTTTTTCAAAATAAATGAAACTTTTTTCAAAATGAACGAAACCTTTTTCAGATTAAACGAAACTCTTTTTAAATTAAACGAAACCTTTTTCAAAATAAATGAAACTCTTTTCAGAATAAATAAAACTTTATTCAAATTCAAATAAACATTTTTCAAATTAAATTAAACCAGTTATAGAATTTAATTTAATTTTACAGTCACTATTATCTTTTATGGATTCAGACATTATCCATAATTAAAAATGAACTTTGTAACTCTGGGCTGCTTTCAATTTTATCCAGGAGCTCCCTCAGAATTATTTGGAAACGGGCTGAATTTACAGTGGAAAGGGAAAAAACTTTATGGTAAACAATACCAGCATTATTTATCGCAGCAATTAAAGTAACGTTCCTTCCCCTTAAGGCCGTGTCAGATAAAACTTTTGCTTCGCGTTGCGTTGCATATACGCTTTGACATTTGAGATAAATGTACATGTTCATATGGCACTTGTCACATAAACTGCTTTTAACGCAACGCAAAGCGAAAAGTTGGGCATCTCTCATCTTTTTGCTCGCTTTGACAATCAGCTGTTGATTATTCAGTAAATATTTTTGGCAAATTTGAGCGCATATTTTATTGTTTCAATATTTTTCTTTAAATTTAAAGCTTTTTTGTTATAGCATTTTCAGTTTAAATTAAACTTTTTTCAAAATAAATTAAACCTTTTTCAAAATGAACGAAACCTTTTTCAGATTAAACGAAACTTTTTTTAAATTAAACGAAACCTTTTTCAAAATAAATGAAACTCTTTTCAGAATAAATGAAACTTTATTCAAATTCAATAAAACATTTTTCAAATTAAATGAAACTAGTTGTAGAATTTTTTGTCATATTTTGTTGTATTTTTGTTTTTGGATTTGCAATTTTTTTTTTAACCGATTACTGTAAATGACATATTGTTTTTGGTGTCTGATAACGGTTGGATTAATTCCTTTACTTGATAATTGCACATTCAAAGTCAAAAGTTGAAAATGAGTGATTTAACACTCATGAGTGAAGAAACAGAATTTAGTGGAACAATAAGAAGTAGGAAAATATGCCAACATTTCAAAAAATGTGAAACTAATGATAATAAAATTGTATGAGGAGGGGAATACCATCGCGGAAGTATCTCGTATAACATCAGTAAATATAAACACCACTAAAACTATTATTTCGCGATATAAACAAAATGACTGCAAACTAGTGGAACTTCCTCGCGGAAAAAATAAGCAAAAAAAATTAATTCCCCAAATCCTGGAAAAAATTGAGACGATTGTGGAGAGTGAGCCGGGAATAACTTTGAGAAATATCCGCAAAAAGTTATTTGAACAATTTAATGTAACGCTTGCATTGTCTACAATTTTCAACGGATTAAAAGAACTTAAAATAACGCTGAAAGTGGCTTCCATTGAAATGGACCGCATGAATAGCGCATCGACTATTGAAAACCGTCGACAGTATGCCTCAGAATTTGTAATTTGGTCTCCTCAACAGAAAGAAAAAATGATTTTTATAGCCGAGTGCGGGTTTAACTTACATTTACGGCGTTCACAAGCACGTGCTAAGGTAGGTGAAAGAGCTCATGTTGTTGTGCCAACCATAAGGGGAAGGAACGTTACTTTAATTGCTGCGATAAATAATGGTGGTATTGTTTACCATAAAGTTTTTTCCCTTTCCACTGTAAATTCAGCCCGTTTCCAAATATTTCTTAGGGAGCTCCTGGATAAAATTGAAAGCAGCACAGAGTTACAAAATGCATTTTTAATTATGGATAATGCCAGAATCCATAAAACCCAGGAAATTCGAAATATGGTGGATAATAGTAACTGTACACTTAAATTTTTACCACCTTATTCTCCTATGTTGAACCCGATAGAGAAAACATTTTCTAAGATAAAATTCCACGCCGGATCATTATTAAGTGACATTACCACAGAGCATAACATAGTAAGTGTAATTGAGGAAAGTGTCGCACAAATTAATCAAAATGACTGTGCGAACTATGTTATGGATATGGTCATGACAATTCCTAAAGCGGTCAGTGGACAAATTCTTCATTAATTTTAACAAGTAAACAAGTAAAAATGAATATGTTTGTTTTCTATTAAATTCTATAACTAGTTTCATTTAATTTGAAAAATGTTTATTTGAATTTGAATAAAGTTTTATTTATTCTGAAAAGAGTTTCATTTATTTTGAAAAAGGTTTCGTTTAATTTAAAAAGAGTTTCGTTTAATCTGAAAAAGGTTTCGTTCATTTTGAAAAAAGTTTCATTTATTTTGAAAAAGGTTTAATTTAAACTGAAAATGCTATATATAGAAGTCAATGTTTTTTGCAAAATGTGCCGTTAATGTATTGAATTTTGAAAAACGGAAAAAACCATTTTGGTTAAATTACATGGTCTTTATAATCAAGAAATTTCAACAATTTAGTTAAGTAAATTCTATGAAAAAATTAAAAAAAACAAAAGTTTTGTCCGAAATTTTCAAAATTTTTGAGTTTTCAAAATTTTTTTTAAAATTTCTGATAACCTATTGAAAGCGCCTCTTAAAGACCTTTCATATGACACCAAATTTATATATAGTTCTTTTGGAAGAAATATGAAAAAAATTCAAAAAACCTCAAAAAAGGACCTTTTTATCCTTTGATCCAGCTCGCCAAATATTGACCCCAGGACAAAAATTTTGAGAAACGTAGTCTTAGAATGAATCAAACTTTCATTTTAGTTGGGAACATTCGCAACTTTTATTTTGGGGCCACCCTAATGTACATATGTAAACTCAGGTCTCTATGGAGTTTTATTTGATTTGCTATCTCAGCCTCAACCATTGGCCTGGCACGGCTATCAGATGATAAAAATCATTCATTTAAAATTGCTGACTTACTTAATTTAGTCATTACAACACTTTAGTCAGGATTACAACCTAGCTTCTCACGCCACTTATGTTGCGTGCATTAATTTTTATACATGAGTGATGGAATCTACGGAATTTTCTGCATGCCATGAATAATAAGAAAGTCTCGAAGTTATTTTCTATGACATATTTCTCCATAATTGCTAGAAAATTCGAAAGGCAAAGAGTAAGGATGAGTACCAGACATCAGCAATGAATCGTTTTTTCACTACTCATAAGCACTCATGAAATTTTGAATATAAGTGAGTGAATAATATTGCAATTTAACTATGTACTCTGATTCATTCGTACTTACTACAACATTGATTTATAAGTACAGATTGCAATGAGTATAAGTACAACGTTGACATCAAACTCATAACATTCGAAATATGTTTGATTCATAAGCCTACTCATTGAGATTCATAAATTTAGAAAAATACTTATAATGCTCATAAATGATTCGAGTGACTCCTCGAATAATTCATCAAAATTTACACTCTTAGGAAAAAGGCAAAGACAATAAGAAAAGCAAACACCAAACGTTCTAGTGAGTATTGAAGTGTTCGTACTCGAATCATATATATTTTGTGATTCTTATAAATGTTGAGTAACGGAGTGTCGAAATCAAAAAACATCATGCGTATCAAAATTCAAAATTTGCAGACTTAGTTGTTGTTGCATTTACAAAAAAAGAAAAGAGGCACATATGCAAAAAAGGAGAGAGCAGCAAGCAAAGCAAACACACAACCTCTTAGTAAGTACTTTAGTGTTCGTATGCACATCATACTTATTTTGTGCTTCGTGTATATATGTTGAGTTATGGAGAGTCGAAATCAAGAATATCATACGTGTTGTTAAGTATGAATATGATGAGTACTTCAAACTTTAAATATGAGTAGAGGTTCAATGGTATTAAAATAAGTGTGAATGCGAATAAATATCAGGAATTATGAGCATGATTCGATTATACTCATCATTTTGAATAATCATGGCTGATCTCTGATGAGTACTGTTGCCCAGTGATATTATTAAATCATAACAACTTTAAACGAATACGAAAGCTAATTGGCAGGTAATTATTGATTGGTTGGGGATCCCTGCTTATAAAGGGTGATTTTTTAGCTATTATCTTTTTGACAACACTGGTTTAAACAGCTCACGCACGTTTCGTGTTTTGTTTCACTGTCAAACATCTTCAGTTTGGTCTATAATTTAACCATGAATCGTCTAACAAACGAACAACGCTTGCAAATCATTGAATTTTATTATCAAAATGCGTGGTGCTCTGTTAAGAAAGTTCATCGCGCGCTTGTTCCATTTTATGGTCAGTTTAATCGACCCACTGAAGCGGCTATTCGGGATACGTAAATAAGCAGAATTGCCGATTTTGGAGTGAAGATCAGCCAGAAGCATTGCAAAAGCTACCAATGCATCCAGAAAAAGTCACAGTTTGGTGCGGTTTATGGGCTGGTGGCATCATTGGACCGTACTTCTTCAAAGATGCTGCGAATCGTAACGTAACTGTGAATGGTGAGCGCTATCGTGAGATGATATCCAACTTTTTTTTTGCCCAAACTGCAAGAGCTTGACTTGCATGGCATGTGGTCTCAACAAGACGGTGCCACATGCCACACAGCACGCGTAATAATGAACTTATTGAGAGAGGCGAGTTCGGTGAACATTTTATTTCACGTTCGGGACCGGTCAATTGGCCGCCTAGATCGTGCGATTTAAAGCCTTTAGACTATTTTTTTGTGGGGCTATGTTAAAGCTCATGTCTATACAGACAAGCCCGCTTCAATTGACGCATTGGAAGACCTCATTGAAGCATTTATTCGTGATATACCGGCCGAAATGTTGGAAAGAGTATGCCAAAATTGGACTAAGCGGATGGACCATTTGAGGCGCAGTCGCGGTCAACATTTGCATGAAATAATCTCCAAACATTAAATTATATGGACCGCACTATCGATTCAAATAAAGATTTCATGCATTTTTCTGAATTTTATGTGTTTTTTTTTTAATTTCCTATAGCTTTTAAAAAATCACCCTTTAGAAAAACCATAAAAATTAAATGAAAAACGAAAGGAATTATTTTTTTGATGAAATTTAAAACAATAAAATTTTATAAAGAAAATAAGAAATGTTTTCGTAAATTTTTTTTTCTTCTTCTTAGGCATACAATTAAAAAATCATTTAAAAACTATTTTTATTAATTGCTATACAACAACAACAATGAATTAAAGAACAATCAATTTGCAAAAAAATTAAAACTAAACAAAGAAAATTTATAAACAAAAAATCATTTTTGAATGGGTTTTTATGATGGAGTGAGATGGTTGATGGGGTCGCGTATGTTTTTTAAAGATTTTCATTAAAAAACTAAAATTTCTTTTCTTCTTGAGTTTCTTTTGTATAATTTTTCAACAGCAAATTGAATATTTCAAACATTTTTTTTTAAAGAAAAACATCATAAAAATGATTTAAGTGGCCAAGAAAAGAAAAGCAAAAGAAAAACACAAACAAACGTCTACGTAGTCTATGAAAATTTCTGAAAGCAAACAAACAGCCATAAAGCATAGGCCGTCCAATAATAATTCTTAACGAAATCGACGATTTCAGCCACTCAATAATTTCTTTTTAATTTTTATTGTTTTTCTATTTCCCATACCCATTTAAATTTTAAATTGTATTTTAAGTATGTTTCTCTGTCTGTCTGTCTGTCTGTCTGTATGGGGTTGTAAAAATTTAAATAAATAAACAAACAACACCAACACCATATACAATATTTTAAATATTTAATAATAGAACAACAACAACAACAACAAAACAATATTTGTGGTAACCACCTTAAACTGTACATATAGCACATGCCTGTGCCTGTGCCATGGTACCACCATCATCACCACCACCTCAAAACCATACATGGCATCTGGAAAATAAAGATGCCTTTTTGAAAACAGCAACAGGTTTGTGAATCATAAAAAAAAAAGAATTTTCTTTCCGTTTTTTTTATTATATTCTTCCATGTTTTTCTTATGAATTTTAAAAAATAAATTTTTAAAATACTTCGTTTTTCATATTTCATAGAGAGTCCAATAAAAAATTATGCCATAAATTCAAAATCGATTCGTTTTGCTATGAATCATTCATTCAACATTCCAAAATATTTTTTTTCAATGGTGAAACGTGTTTTTTTTTTTGGTAGTTTAATGCTGCAGAGAATTAAAAAACCTATGATTTACAGTGGGCAACAAAGATTCGAATAAGAGTAAAAAAAAAATCTGAAATCCAATGTGGAGTACCATGAACTACGACTAAGTAAAAACTGGTACTAAATTGTTTGATGCCGAGAAACAAACTCAATTGGGTTAAAATACAGTGAGAGTCAAAAGAAACTGTACATTAAAAAATATACATTATACGTTATTTTTAATTTAAAATTGTTTCATTGACAGTCTTTAAAATTGAATCGAAAAAAGATTACAATAAAATTTTCGGTTGGATTTGCGATTGTTAGAATTTTATGCTTAGTGTACAGCGTCTTTTGACGCTCACTGTATGTAGCTTCCGAATGGGCCATAATTGCTAAATACTTCTCGGCTTACTTAAAGGCTCAAACGGGCGACACCAATTATCAATAATAGTCGGATTATAATGCCATCGTTTACAAACTTCTACAATCTATAATTGTTTGGTATTATCATTAGAAGAGGAAGACGACCGTGCTGTGGTTTTATTTTGAATAAGCAATATGCGTGGAGTAGGCGATATTAACTGCTTAAAATCAATACAACTCTGATCTCGCCGTTATTCAAACGTTCATATAATTGAGAATTTCAGGATACACTTTCTGGCAAAGCATTTTATTGAATCTGGTAGTTGGCAAAAAATCTATAAAATAACCTCGATCTTGTATTGATCATATCAGCAATCTGAAATTATAAAGCAATGCAATGAATCGATATCATGCCCCACATTCATCGAATTTGAGAAGATTTTCAATGCGATAGACTGTAAAGCCATATGGTCAGCGTTGTAGTAAAAAAAGTATCACTAAAATAATAAATTTGGTCAAAGCGGAATATTACGAGGCAATAGGAAGGGTTGGTTCTCCATAGTGGCGGTATAAGTAGCCCTTTAATACGCCTACCGGAGTCAACAAAAGGCTGAAGTATTATATGATTAGAGCGATGAGGGATTATGTGGATATTCTGTGGTTTTTTTCTTCCCTCAGACGGAGATTCACTGCGTCTGGTGTTTCATAATCTAATATATAAGACACTCCTCCGTAGAAGAAATGTTCTGCTAATCACCTGATCAGAGAGAGTCCTCTGGTTCTGTGTCCTCAGCAGTTAGCAGAACAATTATATGATCAAAGTTCCTGAGTTCTCTGAACACTCCGCATAGCATATTTCTTCTTCATTCTGATACTCAATAAATGCTAAGGTCGCCGTAGTCTAGTAAGTAGAGTGTTTGCTTATCAGACGTGAGGCCACGACTCAAACCCCAGATCAGACAATCTCCAGCAAAATGAAATATGAAAAAATATTTCTTCGGCGGTTTCCTCTCAGCAGATTTCTGGCAAAAACTCTGAGAGTAAAGAGAAAATTACCATGAAAAGTTTCTCAAAAATCTGTCGTTCGGAGTTGACTTCCGGAGTTGGTTCCGCCACTAATTTATAAAATTAACACACACACAACAAAAGTGGTGTAAAAAGCTAGGTCGTAATTATGGCTATGGTATGTATGCGCACAGTCTATGTTTCTTATGAAATTTGATATTTTATTTTTATGTTTGGAAATGGTGTCTTTCACGTTTGTGATGATAAGTTAAGTATAAGGGTTCACATCAACATTGTTACCAAAGATCAGCAATGAATATTCAAAAAGATGAGTAGAATCGAAACATATTCATAATTTCTGATACTTATACGCATTCATACTTATTTTTCGACTCTCCATAACTCAACATATACACACGAATCACAAAATAAGTATGATTCGCGTATAAACACTGAATGAGTAGGCGTATGAATCAAACACATTTCGAATGTTATGAGTTTGATGTCAACGTTGTACGCATACTCATTGCAACCTGTACTCATAAATCAACGTTGTAATGAGTATGAATGAATCAGAGTACATAGTTAAATTTCAATATTGTTGACTCACTTATATTCAAAGTTTCATGAGTGCTTATGAGTAACGAAAAAACGATTCATTGCTGATCCCTGATGGTAACGCTGGCTGATGAATATCAATCTAGAAATGTTTTAAAATCACATATTTAATCAAATTCAAGCAATATGTATGTACTCGTATGTAAGTACGGAAAATTCTTAGTCAAAAGAACTAAAGGTTGGTACAGTTGTGTCTGATTGCGAAAATTTATATATTTTTTCATCAAATTTAAAACAATACAATTTGAAATTATTTTTATTTTCATATTCACATATGTATGTATGTATGAAACACTTACCATGTCCAAAAGACAGACAGATGTATCTAACATAGTGTGGTCATTTACATACCTAGCTAGCTAGACATCATCATTCATTGTAATTATATTTTGTATGTACATACATACATAAGTACCATAGACTGCTGCCTGCCTGCCTGGCAGCATTGGTTGTATTGTATTGGATTTAATAGAGTGTTTTTAATCAAAATTATTTGTAGTTGATATTTTATAAAAATGTTTATTATTGTTGTTGGTGTTGTTGTTGTTTAAAATAAAATAAAATATTGTTTGCATTACAATACTACATCGGATTTGATTTGATTTGATTTGCTATTGTTGTATGTATGTACATATGTATATACTACTCATGTTCTCATACTTATATTGTGCATGTGCCTTCGAAATATTTTATATTTTATCGCAAAACGAATTTAAATTTTTCGTTTTTCTTTCTTCTATTTTCTATTGACTCACTTGCCAACACTGCAAATAATAATAAAACAACAAGAAAATTAAAAAAATTGCCTTTCAAAAAAATATTTACCATACTTTTGATTACATTCATACATTCATAGTACATCCATACATCCATACATAGTACATCCCTACTGTATATTCACTTTACATAGCAGCAAGCTTGTATACTGGTTGGTTAGTTGGCATGCTAGTCATAGACGTCGTACGCCAAAAAGTTAATTTCGAAATACAATTTCAAATACGCTGAGCAACTGTAAACTGCCGTTGCAGTTGCCGCTGTAATTGCGGCAGCTGTAAGCAGCAGCAGATTTAATAAATATTCTTAATACACTGACCACATCAATAAGCAAAAATTTTGTGTGACGCCTCAAGTACTTCAAGCGTAAATCGGCGACAGTTTGTTTGTAATTCAGACATCTTTAACAGATTCAAGTTAAACACAACCAGCTAGGCAGCCAGCTAGTCGAATGCATACGAGTACATACATGCATACAGAAACCATTTATAATTTTAAACAAAAAAAAAATTAGAAAAAATTTAGAAAACCATCTAATGCTAGCAGCAGTGTATGTATGTCCATCATTTTTAAGAAATATTTTCGAATACAAACAAAAATAAAAGTCTTGTCGTTGGTTAGTTCATTCGTAATGGCTCGTTTGCAATGATAAAATAATAATTTTTTTTCTTGTTTTTTTTTTTTATATTTATTTTGTAATAATTTCTCTTGTTTTGTATTAATAATTAATCATTTTATTATAATAATTCTTTATTACACAGAGTCTTTCAATATTAAGGTTTCTTTTTCATGTTTTTCGATCATTTTTTTCTAATTTTTCAAATGTCTACATACATACATACAGTGGTGGCCACGAATTTAAGACACGACATATGACTGGCTTATTTGTGATAAATTTTATATTTTATCGAAAAAGTTTTGGGTCCATGATATTTTTTTTAAGATTTTAGTAATGTTATGAAGAAAAATTAATAATATTTTCTTACCTATATTCGGTTAAGAATTTTTATTTACATATTATATACATAAACACAAGTTTTATCCTGGTCACGAATTTAAGACATAGCATAATATAACACTATTCTCTAAATTAAGCTCAGCTTAATAAAAAAAAATCCTAGTATTCAGTGGGAAATCCTTTATTTTTGATCTGGTAAACTTTCGACTTTCGACTAATGCCACACAACGTTGCTTTGGAATCGCATACCAAGCCTTTTGGATTTCTTCCCACAAATCGCTGGAATTTCTTGGTTTAACTGTTCGTACATGTTTCTCAACATCATTCCACAAGTTCTCAATTGGATTGAGGTCCGGGGATTGAGCTGGCCACTTAAGAACAATGATATCGTTTTCCTCTAAGCAACTCTTCACTAGACGTGAAGTGTGCTTAGGGTCATTATTATGCATAAATTTCCATATTAGAGGCATGTTATCTTCAGCGAATGGTATCATTGTGTCTGTTATAATATTTTTGTAAACATGCTGGTCTATTTTAGAATTTATATTGTAAATGGAACCTACACCATGCCAGGAAAATGCTGCCCACACCATCACATTTCCACCACCATGTCTGACCGTTTTTAGGGTGTACTTTGGATGATGCTCCAGGTTTGGAGGGCGCCATACGTACCGCTTTCCATCAGAGCCGAAGCGGCAAAACTTCTACTCGTCGCTCCAAAGAATATTTTTCCAAAATATCATGGGTTTCTTGAGATGTTCTCTCAAAAACGCTAGTCGGGCTTTGATATTTTTTTTTGACACAAGTGGTTTACGTTGAGCAATACACCCACGCAAGTTTTTTTCATTTAATCGTCTTCTTATTGTCCTAGACGAAATATTAATGCGAAAATCCGATGCAATGTTATTTTTTATTTTAGTTGAGCTCGTGAAAGGATTACTAGTAGTAGCTACTCCATAAATTAAAATGCCCTCCCTGGGTGTAGTTTTTCGGGCTCTAGGTTGCTGTTTGATATTTTTGGTGGTACCATGTTGCTTGATGTGTTCCATCGCGTTGTAGATCTTCCATCTAGAACATTTAAGCAGCATGGATATCTCTATTACTGTTTTTCCAGCAGATTTTAGTTGTTGGATCAGTTTTCGCTCGGCATCGGAACTCCAAGTACCTCTGGCCATTTCTAATTAAATATTTCGATGTATTTCAACATAAAATAATAAAAACATTCGTTACTCACCGTTTAGCTTCAAAAAACACAAAAAAAAATCGCTTAAAAATCAGAAAATTCTGAAATGTCTTAAATTCGTGGCCAGTTTCAAATACTCGTTTTTACATTAATATGATTAAAAAGCAACAAAATGTAAAAAGAAAAAAAGAAAATAACGGTACTTTTTCTTAACATTACAGGGTACATAGAAAAATAAAGAATATCTTATTTGATATTACAGGGTTGTCAAAATTATCACTAATAAGTCAGTCATATGTCGTGTCTTAAATTCGTGGCCACCACTGTATATATACATACATAATTGGCCATTACAACCCTTCAGTCAGGATTACAGCCTAGCTTCTCAACACCACTCATGTTGTGTGCCTTAATTTTATAAGTGAGTGGCGGGATCTACAGCTTAAAGTCGACTCCGAACGACAGATTTTTGAGAAACTTTTTCATGACAGGTTTATTTAATCTCAGAATTTTTGCCAGAAATCTGCTGAGAAGAAGTGGCCGAAGAAATATTTTTTTTTTTCAAATTTCGTTTGGGTTTCTCAAGTCAGAGATTCAAACCCGGGCTTTAATTCTAATAAGCCAACTCACTACCTATTAGACTACGGCGACTTCCCACCATAGAACACAGTCTATTATAAACGGAGCAGTTCTCATCTACATAACCCCAAATATATTCGTTTAAACCAAGATATGAATGAAACAATCCAGGCGCAGAAAGACGGCAACTAGTAGGCCTAGTAGTGTGAGGCACTCGATGCACGATTTTGCAATGAAAATAACAAGCTGCAGCTTGGTAGTTAGCTATGAAGAAAAGGAACGTAACAAGGCAACCGTTTGAGTGTATTATGAGGATGGTACCGACCACAATAATAGGTACTCTTAAAGTTGCAACAGCTAAGACACTGTTTGCAATCCTAAAATGGCTGCCATCAACATCTCAGCGAAACAAGGTGCTGGAAAGACAACAGTGTTACTGAACGCCTCTAGAGCTTGGAAATAAAAATCTAGAGCACAGTTCATCTGGCTGTATCTATTCACTTGGTGATACTTGAACCCCCTTTTGATCCTGAATTTATATTGAAATCACCGAATACATCTTACAATGCTAATGGTTTACATCTTCCAGAGAACGTCATCAAGATAATGAGACAAAACTCGACGTAGAATTTTTTCTAGAATAATGGATTAAAATATTGACTTTGTATGAATCCGGTATCAGAGTATATCTAGTGGAGATAGGCACATATGTACTTATAGTCAGGCGGAATTCCTTGTGGAATTTTTTCTGCAATAATGGATCTAAAGATTGTTTTTGTATGAATCCGGTATCAGAGTATATCTAGTGGAGATATGCACATTTTTACTGATAGTTAGGCGGCCCTGGAGTGAATGTACACCCCAACTAAGATTGCAGAAGAATACCAAGTATCTCTGGTACAATAGAGAATTTTAATGAATTTTTAAGTAAGATTGGCATCCTTCTGAAGAAAGGCAGACAAATACTCACCCACAAATTTCACTCATTTGTAAAAGGAAAATGTGATAATTCATTCACTTGGATACATGCTAAACTAAGTTTGCTATGAAACTAATCAGAGTCCTTCTAGCAGTTGTAACAAAAGTGGGAGAATACCTCATAATGATTTCTGTAGAAGCAGTTACAGGGAATTAGAGAAGAGCACAGACCTCTGCTTGGGGCCATTATTATAACTTGCCATTAACTAAAGAGAGGATTTTAATGCACAGATTAATTGTTTTTCATTATTATAAGTGGTTAATAAGGTAGAAGTGATCGTTAAGCTAAAGGAAGGATCATCCTATCTCTAACTTTTAAAGTTAACTTTATGTTATGAACTTGCCATATTATATATTATTTTCAATATGGCAACTTCAAATATAAACAAAATGAGCAAATACAACAACAATACCGGAGGCCCTTCATTGCCACTGCGCTTAAAAAACACTTGTTTAATTGAGCAGTGTTATCGACATTGCTCCGGCACTGCCATATTTTTGAAAACGTTAACTTTATTTTAACATTAGGTTATAATAACGAAAAGAATTTAAAGGTGACTTTAAAGTTCACTTTAACTAAAGGTAACTTTAAAGTTCACTTTAACTTTAAAGTTCACTTTAACTAAAGTTACCTTGAACTAAACCCAAGTTCAACGTCAAGTTATAATAATGGCCCTTAAAAACCCAAGGCGAAAACATATTTACACGTGCACTCAGAACTTATTTACAAACCGTGTGAGCTAGGGGTTAAAATTAAATAATGAAACAGAAACTATCGGTATTACAAAGGGGCACACAAGTAAACATCTAATTGTCCTAACTCTGCCTTACGCAAAGACAATCGGACTTTTAGACTTTCGCTAAAATTTTTCTTGAAAATCTTTCATTAGTATTTACGCCTTTGCTTACTGTTAGTCGACAGTTAATCTTTGAAATCAATTTGATTTAATAATGGAAACAGTGTAGATTAGTTAATTAAATTTGTTGTTGCATTCCACTTGTAATACATTTTATAAGCAATCCATCCTCTATCCTTTGTTCGACAACATTTTCCTTGTCTTATACTTTTGAATTCGTTTTTCTTCTAATGAACGCTTCATTTCATTTCAATTCAACACAATTCGATAAAATTTTATAAATTAAAATCTATGACAACCATTCGAAATGCATTCAATTAACAACAACAACAACAATAATAATAATAAAAACCTTAAATTAACACACACACAAACAATGATATTACAATACAATAAAACAATAAAAATCCCTCAGCATGAAAATTATTCACATCAAAATGATTTATTTGATCAAAATTTTCTATACGAAGAAAAATTTCAAAATATTTCTGACATACACCCTACAGTGTAGCCGCCATACTTAGTTTATTTATTGGTCTTTACAACTCATTAATTAGGACTATAAACTAGCTTTAAACACCACCCATATTGTGTGTTTGTTCACACGTTGACTGCCGACTACGAGATAACTCGTAAATTGCATTTCCTTCTAGGGTGCCAACTACGTGTTATCTCGTACTCACTAAACCTGCCATTTTTGTGTAGCTACACGAAAAAAATCGTATTATATCAGTGCTAGTATCGATAGATGGCTTCTCGGAAAAGAAGAAAAAGTCAATGTTGGCTTGCATGGCCAGTTTTCTGAAAATTGGCGCGGCAGTCAACGTGTTAATCTTATTCATGAGGGTTTCAGAGCAGTTCTCGTGAGTTTGCGATTTAAGGCCTATTCTAGTTAGCTACAGAGCAGCATATAACATCTCGTCCATTACTCTTCTACTTCTAATACAATACAAAAATTTAATTGATTTTCCTAGAGAGCAGCTGCAGATGGCAACCCTATCATTCTAGAACCAAATACAGTAGGCGAATCATCTGCTTAACTAAAAAAAAACTTGTGCTACGAAAATGAAACAAAATAAAGAAAATAAAATAGAAAAGAAAATGGAAGAAATACTTTAAAACCTTATTTGAAGTTGTCTTCCACACACCTTTGGAATATATGGAAAGGGTTACACTCGCCCTCTACTTACATACACAATTGGTCACTACAATCCTTCAGTCAGGATTGCGACCTAGCTTCTCACACTACTTATGTTGTGTATGTTAATTTTATACATGAGTGATGGGACCTACTTCAAGAAACTTTGCATGGCAATTTCATTTATTCTCAGAGTTCTCTTTGCAGGCTGCCATATTTCGTTTTCATATCTGACTTGGTCTTTGAACTGTGGCCTTACGTCTAATAAGCCAACACACTGCCTACTATACTACGGCAACTTCATCTACTTCTTCTTCCTTCTACTTAGGAAAGGCAAATTCTATGTGAAGTGTAATTGACTCCAGTAGCCCAGTTATGACATGGTTCCACTGTATGTAACTCTTGTCATTGCAGTTGGTAGATCGAGATTATCACTCAAAAGTACTCCCCTGAATCCATTGAGCAGTGAATTCATCACATATTATATCTTTGGCCATTACAAACGTTCTGTCCAGATTACGGCCTAGCTTCTCAGACCGCTCATGTTGTGTGCTTTAATTTTATACATGAGTAGCGGGCCTACAGTTTAACGCCGACTCCAAACTGCAGATTTTTGAGAAACTTTTTCATGCCAGCTTTATTTACTCTCTGACTCTTTGCCAGAAATATGCTGAGAGGAAGTCGCCTAAGAAATATATTTTTTCATATTTCGTTTTGATGTCTGATCTGGGATACGAACCCGAGCTATAAGCCAACACACTACCTACTAGACTACGGCCACTTCAAATTAGATCTTTAAAGTTTGCCAAATTCAAAGAAAGCATACCACTGGTGTCTTCAGCAAGCTTTCACTGTTGAAAGGTTTGTCACAACACGTTTATTATCATAGTCGCGGATAACATCCTCTAATACAAGAGCATTCGTGCAGTCCCTGCAAAACAAAAAACAAAAAACGGGGTCGGTGCAACGCCTTTTATGTGAGTGCCCTGCACTTCAGAACAGGCGTCATCGGTTTTCTGGTGGCAGAACGTTTGAAGAACTGGGCATGGTGACGAATGTGTCACTTAAGGAACTAGCTGGTTTCCTCCAGAGCTCGGGTTGGTTCAAACTCACCACTAAGCGATCAAGACAAGGGGGCTTACCTCACATACTATATGGCCACCGAGTGAACTTGCATGTGAACTAGCTTGCCGCCCGCTAACATAACCTAACCTAACCTAACTTAGGTATCTATTCACTCTAAGCACCCCAAGTTCGAATGCCACTATTAAAGGCTTCCTCAAAGTCAAGCAAGGCATTCAACCACAGTGTGTAGTACGGTCTCGCTGTAATGGACTGGACATGATGATGAATGTGTCACTTAAGGAACTAACTGGTTTCATCCGGAGCTCTGGGTAGTTCAAACCCACCACTAAGGGATCATGACAAAGGGGTTTACCTCACACATATGGCCACCGAGTAAATATGCCTGTGAACGACAAGCTACACGCTAACCTAACATAACCTAAGTTAGGTATCTATTCATTCTAGGCACTCCAAGTTTGGATTCCTCTATTGAAGACCTCTATGAAGACTAAAGGCATTCAACCACAGTGTGTAGTACAGTCTCGCTGAAATCTCCATTGTAAATGTATTGCTTAATACGTATACTGCCGACTACGATATAACGCGTAGATTGTGTTCCCTTCTAGGGTGCCAAGTAAACCTGCCATTTTTGTGAAGCTACGAATAAAATCGTATTATATCAGTGTTTGTATTGATAAATTGCTTCTGGGAAAAGAACAAAAAGTCAATGCTGGCTTGCGTGGAGTGCTTTCTGAAAATTGCCGCGGCAGTTAACGTGTTAACGTCTTTGGCTTGTGCTTAAGCAATTATTCTGTTAGAAGGTCTAGCTAGACCACTGACATCATGGCATTGTAATGCAGTCGTTGTTGACCGTTTATAGAGTACATATCTTACTTGTTCTTATTTCCATACTGACGATGATGAGTCGTTCGTTAGTATTTTAAAAATATTTTCTATTTTTCTAACAGAGAGAAAGAGGCAAAGAGAGAGAATTGAAATAATTTTATTTCATTTTATATTATAGGAGCAAGCGAACGTACATACATATGTACATATGTATATATTTTTGTGTAGATTTCATTAAATTTGTTTGTTTTTAATTTTAATTTATAATTAATGTTACAAAAAAAATTTTTTTTTATTCAAAATTTTTTCTTTTTCTTTTTTTTTCATAAAATTTTTATTCTCGAAATGTGTTGCGTCCCTATGGTCGAGTGATATCGTCCTCTGGCATGCCATTGTTATTTGTTGAATCTTCTTAGTTACGCTTTAATTTATCTCACAACTGAATTTAATACAGAAAATACTTCAGCTTTTTTTTTCTGTTTCTGCTCTGTTTTATTATATATTTTTGCATTGCATTGTTAAAAATTTTATTTAAAATTTTTTTCTTAATTTTTATTTTTTTGGTTTTTTTTTCTTTTTTTCCTCTCTAATATAATTGCAAAATAATGTTGTAGTAAAGCTAATAATGAAAAAAGAAATAAATTTTTTTTTGTTTAAAAATAAATTTTAGAAAATAAATTAAATTTCATATCATTAGAGTGACTAATAAGCAGAGTATTATACACTATGATTACACTGTGCTGCAAAATGAAAAATGAATTTAAAAAAATTTTTTTTTTATAATTATTTAAAAACTCATCTTTCAAAGAACAAAAATAATTTTAAAGTTCGTTTTATTCCGTTATAAAAATGAGAAAATTGTTTTGAGATCCCTTTGCGTATTGCCATTTACGAATACGAATCATTCAATATTCGAAGAACGTGTAGAAAAATAGAAACGAACTACAAAAGCGATGATAAAAATCCGGTTTAAGCATTACCGGGCGATAACGGTCATCATAATTGTGCTACCGAGCAATGTATTGACAAAATTATAAGTGATCTAGTAGGTAGTGTGTTCGCTTATTAGACGTAAAGCCCAGGTTCAAACCCCAGGTCAGACATCAAACCGAAATATGAAAAGAAATATTTCTTCGGTGACATCTTCTCAGCAGATTTCTGGCAAAAACTCTGAGCGTAAATAAAAACCTGCCATGAAAAAGTTTCTCAAAAATCTGTCGCTCGGAGGTACCGCCACTCATGAATAAAATTAGCACACACAATATAAGTAGTGTGAGAAGCAAGGCCGTAATCCTGCCTGAAGGGTTGTAATGGATAATTATGTATGTATGTATAAGAAATTTGAAAAGACTGGAAGAGCTACAAATACGATTAGGCCTGTACATGCTTATAAACTATATGTTCTGAATTTGCACCACCATCCATATAAAGTCTATCTTACATACAATTTAGGCCTGCTAAGCTTTCAAAACGCTGCATATATGCTGATTGAGCAAAAACAAAATCAAAATCCCGCTTGGCTGGATCCATCTGCGGATTGAGATGTGTAAAGGGATATGCTCATCGAAAGCGAAGACAAAGAGAATTAAAAGCTCTTTTCCAAAGAAGCGAGTGAAAAGTTTTGTTGGAAAACTATACAACAAGTTCTAAGTTCTGGAAGAATCAATACCAGTTCTGAAAGGCTTTATATCCGTATGATATAGGAATTTTTGTTGACTATAATTGAAGGATGTGAACTGGACGGTCTGTGCCTTCAGCAAAGCGGAGATGAAAAGTTTCCAGGCAGAATAATTTCTAATTTTGGCGACATTAATTGGCCATAAATATTAGGCTATTTGATGCCATCAAACTTTTGTTTGTCGCATCTACACTCGTAATCGAACGTCCCCGGCCACACACTAACCCACCCAATCCCCTAAGATGGAAGCATCTGAAAAAGTATTTCAAATTATTAAAAAGTGATCGAAACTACCTTAAAAGAATCAACTGCTGTAACCAATTGAGTGACGGTCATTTACACGACATGCATGCGTACCAGAGATCAGCAATGAATCGTTCTTCGCTACTCAACAATATTGAAATTCAACTATGTACTCTGATTCATTCGTACTCACTTCAACATTGATTTTTAAGTACAGGTTGCAATGAATATGAGTACAATGTTAACATCAAACTCATAACATTCGAAATATGTTTGATTCATACGCCTACTCATTCAGATTCATAAATTTAGAAAAATACTTATAATACATACTCATAAATGATTCGAGTAATTCGAATAATTCATTGAAATTTACAGTCTTAGTTGTTGTTGCATTTACAAAAAAAAAGAAACAAGAAAAAGACAAAGACACCAAGCAAAACAAACACACAACCTTCTAGTGAGTATTGTATTGTGTGGTTATTAAATGCATACTGCACAGGGCTTTTTTAGGGTCTCTTAATAAAATATGCTATTCAGATTATGTAAAGGCTTTAATAAAGTAAATTAATTTCACATTTTTTTTTTATGAAGCCCAGTGTGATTTATTTAAAATTCATTTATTTGTTTGTTTTACATTGTTTTTAATGTTTTTCTATTTCTTTTTTGTTTCTCAATTTTAATAAACATATTTTATTTATTACTAGCTGTACCCTGCGCGCTTTGCTGCACTACAAACTAAAATAAATTTGAAGGAAAGACATTAGACAAATATCCAATTAAGTTTGAATCATTTTATTGATTTTGTTTCCCGTTGTCCAGATGATTCAGACGAACGGGCCTGAGTAGTACGCATTCGATCAAGTGATTCATTGTTCAAGTGATTCATGCGAACGGATCTGTGCGGCATGTACTCGAAGATTTTTCAGTCTCAATGCTGATTCTGAGGCTAGTAATGCTCTTTTCTTTTCTTTTCAACACAGGATCAAATGCACAGTTTACGATTTAATTAATTTCGAAGAATTTTCAGTGGCGCCACCTGTCGGAAATTGGTTATACCAACTTAGAAACCTTCGTCGGCTCATGCGCAATAACTTTGCTAAAGATTAAATGCATAGTTTACGATTCCATAAAGTACATTCATTTTTATATATATAGATAATTTAAACTTGAAAAAAAAATAAATAAAACAAAAGTCTACGAATTTAATTTTGGTTATATTTTTTCTTATTTGGTGAATTTTTTCACAAATGTTGGTTACAAAATTTTTTCCTTTTCCTTCTATCTTTCCCCCCGCGTCGTTCTTTACACTTTATTTTCTTTGGCTTTATACATCAAGAATCACAGATAGCATACTTGTAGGGGTAACTACTATGCGTATGAGTAATATATTTCAAATGCAATTAAATATTAAGTATGTAGTATGTAGCATACGTGGGCATGGCCCCTCGCTCATTTGGAATATCAACATAAAAAGTAGCCTATAACTCCTTCCAGACATACAGGAAGATACTGTGAAAATTTCAAGAAAATCGGTTCAGCCGTTTAATCGTCTATAAACTTCAAACATACAAACATACAATCAAACACACATTCATTTTTATATATAAGATTATTATTAATAAGCAATAACAGCAATGTATGTATATATGTATGTATATATATATGCATATGTGTATGTATATTTTTAATTAGCAAGTTTTGTTTATAGATTATCATTTAATTTAATTTCTATTTTCTGTTTTTTTTTTTTTGTAATAACGAATTAATGCCAAAATGCGAAACAAAAAATGTCATATTTTTTTACATCCCATTTACATGGGGAGTCATGCTAATGAATCACTTTGATTTTACAAGTAATTTGTAACAACTTTACGCAGTCAGGCATGTGCATTAGACATCAGAATCTAATTTGAAACAAAAAAAAAAAAAACAATTCCTACCATAAAGAATAGAAACGAATTTGAAATATTATGATCTTGTTGATCTTTTTCAACAGAATTTGGCACAAATTTAGAAAAAAATTGAAAAATGTTAAACCAGACAACCGGTAAGACATGCACGAACGCTTAGAATATGAAGAAGTCAAGAAGGCTCTTCTTAGTGATGCTTTAGAATTGAAAAGTAATTTTTTCTAACAATGGCATACGGAAGAGACAGCTTAAATTTTAGAGATAAACAGAAGATTAATCAGTTGTTTGAACTGTTAAAACATTTTCCTCAAGGGAAACATCTGACATCTGTCAGACAGAAGTATTTGCTATAGTCTTTGTTTATCAAGCATTTGAGAACCTTGAAGCTAATATCGAAATGATATTTCATAGTCTTAAATGAAACTGTGGGTTTCTAGGAAAGCTGTGATTTGTGATTTATTTGCATACACCTGCTAGTTAAGAAAACTCCTCAGAAAATAATCTAATGAGATTAAAATCCTTGAAATCGCTTGTGCAGAATATCCGTAATGGCATGAGCTGTGCAGCAAGTAGAGCCATTCTGTTAAAACCATATATTGTTCGTGTTGAGATCATTCAATTAAGGTCAAAAGACCATTCAATCGACATATGCCATTTGGCCATTTACAGTGATGACCTCAAAGAAATATCGACCGACTATGCCATCAGCCCTAAATCCATAGCAAACAGTGATTTTTCGCGATGTAAGTTCATTCTAATGTCAGAAACCTATCTCAACTTATTCTTAGTTTCAATTGCGGCCTTCTCTGTATAAATTGTATTGGCTGAAGAATTAAAGCCTAACAACAACGCAACAAATGAAAATGTTGGCAAATTCGACGACGATGGGAATTAAAAAAAATTGCCATTTTACATTGAAAATTACATGCAAAACTATTTATGTGAGTGGACCTAAATAAAAATAGAAAGACAGTTATTATCTATCAAACTGGAGCAACGGTCTTTATTAACAAGAAGTAGATCGGCCATTGTAGTATGCTAGGCAGTGTCTTGGCTTATTAGACGCAAGCCGATGGTTCAAATCCTAGCTGACATGACATAGCGAAATATACAAAAATAATTCCTTGAGTGTGTTCGCTTATTAGACGTAAAGCCCGGTTTCGAGCTCCAGGCAAGACATCAAAAAGAAATATGAAAAAAATATTTCTTCGGCGACTTACTCTCAGCAGATTTCTGGCAAAAACTCTGAGAGTAAGTAGAAAATTGCCATGAAAAGTTTCTCAAAAAAATTTGGCATTTGGAGTCGACGTTAAACTGTAGGTCCTGCCACTCACATATAAAATTAAAGCACAAAAAGTGGTCTGAGAAACTAGGAAGTAATTCTGACTGAAGGGTTGTAATGGAAGGGTTGTAGTCTGAGAATAAATAAAATTGCCATGAAAAGTTTCTTAAAATCTATCGACGTTATACTGTAGGACCAGCCATTCATATACAAACGAGCGCACAAAACATGGGTGGTATGAGAAGCTAGTGTGTTGTAATCCTAACTAAATGGTTGTAATGCGCAATCAATTCCATAAATTATATGTTGGATGCACCACTCATAGGGATGGAAAATTTTTAATTTATTGTCTAGTCTATCCCTTAAAGATGTTGAAATTTTCGGGTTTGATAGTTATGTCAACGACAGTGGCATGACTCGGATATCGGCGACGCAAAGATCCTGAGGGAAGCGGTACCACTTCACGAAGAGATTCAGGAGATCAGTCCCGGACAATAAGGTCTGGAAAGGTTGTGTGACCCACCCGGTAAGGGACTCCGTACAAATCTACACGGGCGCCGCTGTTCGAAACTGAACGAAGCTGTTGGCACTGGAATTTTTTCGGAATCAGATGGAATAGCCCAGTCTATAAGACTGCCAGAGCCCTGCAGCATCTTTCAGGCGGAAGTGATGGTAATACAGGCTGCGGCGAGAATTATTGGGGACGGAAGGGTCTCCAAGCAGAACGTCACCATACTTTCTGATAACCAGGCGGCCAACAGGACACTAAGTTTCAAAGTGATGAACTCTAAGACGGTGTACGGCTGTCGCAGATATCTAGGCGAGATAGGGGAACAAAATGATATCCATATCGTATGGATACCGGGGCACAGTGGTATTCCGGGTAACTGCAGAGCTGATGAACTTGGCAGGCGGGGTACGACCATCGAGTTCTTCGATGAATTTTCGAATCTGGGCATTACTATGAGGACCTGCAGGCACATAATTGATAATGCGATCGTCGATTCCGTAAACGACAGGTGGGTGGCCTCTGACACTGGTAGAACGGCTCGTAAAATCTAGCCAATGTTGGATGAGGGGCACACAATGAGTCTACTTAAACTCAAAAGAGGCGCACTCAGCGTGGTTATCGGTGTCATTACGGGGCATTCCATTATGGGTTTGCATGCGAGGCGCGTTGGTCTTGGGCACCTTGCTAACGATTTCTGCAGAAGCTGCAGAGATGAGACAGAGGACCAGACTACCCCTCACCTGCTGAGTACATGCCCGGCTCTTTGCCCGAGGAAAAAGAAGTACTTGGGTACTTATTACATGGATGATCTGAAGGAACTGTCAGGGATCGACATTGGCAGCCTAAATCGCTTCATCAGAAACTCCGAGTGGTTTCGAGATTAGGGGATAGCGGATAACAACGGATAACTGTGGTAACACAATGGGCCCAATGCGGCCTAAGTGTGTTTATCCAATCAACTTTCTTGGATAGGCAGCCACCTCTACCTACCTATCTAATTATGTCAACAGATTATTTGTGTTACTCAAGATCACTAATCTAGACTAAAGTCGCCCTAGCCTAGTACATATGTAGCGATTTGGCTTATTAGAAGCAAGATAGTGGTTCAAATCCCAGCTAATATATCTCGAACATATGGATATATTTCATTCGGCAACTTCCTTACAGCAGTCTGGGAGCAAAAAGTCGGAGAGTAAATAAAATCGCCATGACCATGATCGCCAAATCTTAAAATTTGCTTACGCCACTCATAGATAAAATGAAACGCACACAACATTACTAGTGTAGGATGACAGGTTGTAATCCCGACTAAATAGTTGTAATGAAGTATTGTCTACATTTTGTTTACAACGTTTACATGCATGGGGCGGGGCACATACATATTTAGGTGACATAAGCTTTAAAAATATTGTGAATAAATAATCGTTGGAATTTTTTCTTGGTCAATTTCTTTAAAGAATAGTAGAAAAGAAGAGAAAGAATTTTGTTTAATTGCAAAAGTGTGTTGCAGTTAATTAAGCATTCTATAAGAAATTCTATAATTTTGCATACGATTCATAAACGTTCCTAAACATTAGCTGTTCCTGGCTATTGCCTTTCTGTCAGCCCTATTTACCAAGAAACAAAACAACAACAATTTTACAACAATATTATAACAGTGAGTAATTTTAAACGATTTTTCTTTAAAAAGATTTTAATTGCAATTGGGTGAGTAGGGATGTGTGATTTGCGATTTGCGATTTAAAAGAAAATTCCCTTTTTGCCAAAGAAGAGTAGCCGTGACACACACTTAAAGCACATAAACACATACAAACATACACAAATGAAACATAGAGAGAGAGAGAGTAGGGAGAGATGGAGAGCGAATCATAGATTCACCACAGACAGTCAGTTAAATCGACAGACAACGACAGGTGGCCATAGCCAATGATGAATAGTGACCATCTCTAATGATGCTGGTAGAGGTGATAGTGTTTGTAGTTGTAGCAGCAGATTATGTTGTATTTCATGGTGCTTCTGCTGCTGCTGTAGTTGTTGCTTTTATATTGCACATATACTACTAAAGAATCCATTAAATTGTGTCTCTTTTAATACCCAAAAGACATTCATCTTTTCACCATCACCACTACTACCACCACTACCACTACGACTGCAATGACAAGACAATCTTTAACGAGAGGAAAAAAAAAACACAACGAAACCCTGTACGAAAAAAAAAGATGTGCCACGAGTACACGTTGTGATAAATCTTTAAATCAAATTAAGATTTAAAATAAAACAACAACAACTACAAATACAACAATAATTTCTTTTAAATTTATTTAAAAATAAATCTTAAAGAAAAACACAAACAACAACAACAAACATTTATGCTGCTGATAAAATATTTTTGAAATTTTTTTATTCTTCATTGGCTTGTTTTGAAAATCGTTTAACAGTCGGTAAGAAAATGTCATGGAAATGATGTAAAAAAAATTGAAATTTTTAAAAAAGAATTTCAATTAAAATTATTTTATAAAATGATATGGCAGATGTAATCAATGTTATTCCATTGACCGTAGTCGGGAATAAGACCTTTCCAACAAGTATTTCACCTTTCCAAAGTAAGCTCCACCGTGGAAAATAAGGCTAATCAAGCCATTATGCGAGTGTAGCCGTCGTAGTCTAGTAGGTTGTGTGTTTGGCTTATCAGACCTGAGGCCAGGGTTCAAACCCCAGATCAGACATTTCGAACAAAACGAAATATGAAAAAATATATATATTGTGGCGACTTCCTCTCAGCAAATTACTGTGAGAGTAAAAAAAATTCTCAAGAAAAATATTTGTCGTTCGAAGTCGACATTGATAAAGGCATCTTGCAAAGTCGCCGTAGTCTAGTAAGTAGTTCGTTGGCTTATTAGACGTAAGCCCACCATTTAAACTCCGGGCTAGACAACTCGAACATTAGCAAAATATGACCAAAAAATATTTCTTGTGGCGACTTTCCCTCAACAGATTTCTGGCAAAAATTCTGAGCATAAATAAAATTGCCAAATTAGCACTGAGTATTCAAAAAAAAAGGAGTAAAATCAATTAATCATACTCATAATTTCTTTTCCCAGAAGCCATTTATCGATACTAGCACTGATATAATACGAATTTATTCGTAGCTACACAAAAATGGCAGGTTTAGTGAGTACGAGATAACTCGTAGAATGCGTTCCCTTCGTAGTCGGCAGTCAACGTGTTAACAACACGTATGATATTGTTGATTTCGACACTCCATAACTCAACATATACACACAAATCACAAAATAAGTATGATTCGCATACGAACACTAAAATACTTACTAGAAGGTTGTATTTTTGCTCTGTGTTGCTGGTCTATCTTTTTGCCTTTGTGTCTGTTGTCTTTTTTTGTAAACGCAACAACAACTAAGACTGTAAATTGTAATGAATGATTCGAGTCAGCCGAGTGGCTCTAATCACACGAGAACAATTGTGCTGGCGTAAAATGATAGTTTATAGGCAAGAGCGGTGAAGAGAATGGTTTTTTGGTGGCGTAAAGTTTCAACCAAGTTTCAAAAGTCGCCGTGGTCTAGTAGGTAGTGTGTTGGCTTATTAGACGAAAGGCCCGAGTTCGAATCCCAGGCCAGACATCAAAAACAAAATACAAAAAGTATTTCTTCGGCGACTTCCTCTCAGCAGGTTTCGGGCAAAAACTCTGAGAGTAAATAGAAAATTGCCATGAAAAGCTTCTCAAAAAATCTGTCGTTCGAAGTCGACTTTAAACTGTAGCTCCCGCCACTCATGTATAAAATTAACGCACACAACATGAGTGGTGTTGAGAAGCTAGGCCGTAATCCTGACGAAGGGTTGTAATGGCCAATTATGTATGTATGTATGTAAAGTTTCAACCAGCTACAACCTAGCATTACCGGCAAACAAAATGCAAAAACACTAATACATACAAAGCTGTATATACGTATACATACGTGTGATTTGAAAAGAACAAAAGTTGTACGACTAAAAATTGTTCTCGTGTGATAAGAGGCAGTCACTCGAATCATTTATGAGTATTATAAGTATTTTTCTAAAGTTATGAATCTAAATGAGCAAGCTTATGAATCAAACATATTTCGAATGGTGGTGAGTTTGATGTCAACGTTGTATGCATACTCATTGCAACCTGTACTTATAAAGCAATGTTGTAATGAGTACGAATGAATCAGAGTGCATAGTTAAATTTCAATACTGTTGACTCACTTATATACAAAATTTCATTAGTGCTTATGAGTAGCGAAAAAACGATTCTTTGCTTATCTCTGATTGAAATTCGGTTTTAGTTTTTTCTAAAGCTTTACTCATACATACTTACATAATTGGCCCTTACAACCATTCAGTCAGGATTACGGCCTAGCTTCTCAACACCACTCATGTTGTGTGTGTTAATTTTACACATGAGTGGCGGGACATACAGCTTAACGTCGACTCCGAACGACAGATTTTTGAGAAACTTTTCATGACAATTTTCTATTTACTCGCAGAGTTTTTGCCCGAAATCTGCTGAGAAGAAGTTGCCAAAGAAATATTTTTTCAGATTTCGTTTAGATATCTGACCGAGGATTTAAACCGTGACTTCGCGTCTAATAAGCCAACGCACTACCTACCAGATCACGGTGACTCACTTATATTTAAAATTTCTTATGAGTGCTTATGAGTAGCGAAAAAACGATTCATTTCTGATCTCTGATTGAAACTCGGTTTTGGTTTTTTCTAAAGCTTTACAGGGTTTTAATAAAAACGTTAAAATTGACATTACCGTTAAGCTAGTATCTACCAGTACAGTCAACCCTCCTATAACGCGGTGAGTGCGTACCGAGTTATATGGAAACCGCGCTATAAGAAACTCGGATTTCACCGTACAAACCAGTCTAATTCGTAGCGCGTTCTATGGAAACCGTCTACCGCGTTGTATGGAAACCGCGCTATAAGAAACTCAGGGTTAGTACAAATCCCATCATTCGTACCGCGTTATATGGAGATCAAGAAATTCAAAGGCAAGATAAATTATGAATTATTTTTATTGAATTCAAGAGTTTATATAAGAATTCATAGAAAAAAATGAAATAAAAACAAAACAAAAAGACTGCGAGGATTTTAAGGGATGTTATTGAACGGAAACCGCGCTGTAAGAGCACCGCGTTATAGGGCGGCTCCGCGTTATATGGAAACCAAGTTTTTAAAGTACCGCATTATAGGAGGGCTGTCGCAATTTCAGCCCCGCGTTATATGGAAACCGCGTTCTGAGAGTACCGCGTTATTTTTTTTTTTAATAAATTGATTTTTATTGAATAAAAGGGGGGATATGGCAAATAAAATAAAGAAAAATTTCTTATTTTATTGATACAAAAATAATTAAAAATATCACTCAATTACTTAATTGACCGTAAACGCTTTTTTTCGAAAACAATTTTTATTAATTTGTAACAACAAATAACAGCAATAACAACAACTGAATGTGATAATTGCAACAAATTTGCAAAAAAAATTTAAAAATAATTTCCTTTTTTGTGTGTGTAAATTTCAAAAGATATTTCAAATGAAAACTTGGTATCAAGAAATTGTACCAAGAAAAAAACAAAAAAAAATTTTTTAATTTTATTTATTCATTGAGAAATAGAAAGGAGGGTGTTTGCAATGAAAATTGATGGAAATTAATCAATTATTAATGCCGTTATTTTTATTCGATTCAATGAAAAACAATAACAACAACAAGATTACATTCATAAATTAAAACGTAAATGTTTTTGTAGTTTTAAATTGAAATAAAATATGAAGAAGAAAATAAAATAAATTATTGAGTACGAAAATAAACTGAGAAAAAAACAAAGAAGAAAAGAAAAAAATTAATCAATTTCATATACAAGAGAATGTACATATATTATTTTTATATATAATTTTTTTTTTTTGTTTTATTTGTTATAAAATTATGAATAATTTTTTTATTTGCCAAGCCATAGTTTTTCCATTTTTTCACTCTGTTTTTATTTGCGTTGAAAACATTTGGCACGTGCGTATTTGCTTCGTTTTAAATTTTTTGCGTTTTTTCATAAATTTTTTTCACACTTTTTTTGCTCTGCAGATTTTCTTTTTTTTTTTTAAATAATGTTTGTGTGAGTGTGTGAGTGTGTGAGTTGTGTTTTCCACAAACAAACAACAAAAAAAAACTCTTTTTTATTTGTTGAAAATGAAAATAAAGAATGAATAGCACGGTTTTTTTTTGCTCATAAACATTTATGAGTTTAACTGTTACGTATTTTTTCGATCACAGTATGTACATATTTACATGATGTTTTACGCACAGTGGGTTTAGGAAATGCAACTTGGCGATAAGAAATTCTATTAGTAGTTGAACTCATTACATTGATTCAAGAACAAAAGCAAAAGAAAATTATTATTCCAGAAATTAACACGTTAACTGCCACTCACTTTTACAGTAAAATCTCCTTTAGGCCACGCGTAGTAGTAGTAGAAGTAGTAGTCAAATAAGGGTCACCCAAATACGGGTGATGCGGCCAGATCAGAAGCTTTACTGTCACCCGATGATGGGTAACGTGGCAGTCAATGTGTTAAATACAGGGTCTTTCGGATTCGAATTTTGTTTTCAATACACACGTACAGTGAGCATCAAAAGAAACTGTACAATTAAAAATAATATGAACAATAATAAATTACCGTTATTTTTAATTTCAAATTGTTTCATTGCCAGTTTTTAAAATTTAAACAAAAAAAAAAAGATTCCAAATATCAACAAATTTTTTCGGGCACTCTCCTTAAATGATAAAAGTTGAGTTTCGCGATTGTTAGAATTTTATCCTTAGTTTACAGTTTCTTTTGACGTTCACTATACATATACACATAATTGGTCATTACAAACTTTCAGTTAGGCTTCCAACCTAGCTTCTCACACCACTTATGTTGTGTGCATTAATTTTATATATGAGTGGTGGGGCCTATAGTTTAAAGTCGATTCTGAGCCACAGATTTTTGAGAAACTTTTCATGGCAATTTTGATTTACTCTCAGAGCTTTTAACAGAAATTTGCTGAGAGAAAGTACCCGAAGAAATACTTTTTCAGATTCGTTTTCTTGGATATATCTGACCTGGGGTTTGAACCGAGACTTCATGCCTAATAAGCCAATATGCTACCCTACTAGAAACCCTAGCCTCACGACTAATAAGCTAACACACTATCTACTAGACTATGGCGGCTACTAATGGTCGATATCTTTTTCTATGGCACGAAACCTCTTTGAAAGGTAAGATTGCAGTTGGGCCAAAAACTAGGCCCATTGTTATACGGCAAATTAAGAAATTAACGCACCATGAAATGAAATTTTTCGATTTAAAAAAAAAGCTGAAGAATGCTGCTCAAGAGTTATGATTGAACAACAGAATTGATATTACAAAGGGCCCTAATAGAACGTCACTAAACAACGGGTTTTAAAGCTGTTGTCAACCTTTAACCTAACTTTCTACTGCGGTATTGATAAGGACATCATGCAAAGTCGCCGTAGTCTAGTAAGTAATGTATTGGCTTATTAGACGTGAGGCTGCGATTTAAACTCAAGGTTAACATAGCAAAGTATGACCAACAATTTTTCTTGTGGCGACTTCCCCTCAGCATATTTCTGGCAAAAATTCTGAGCATAAATAAAATTGCCATGAAAAGTTTGTTCAAACCTATCGTTCGAAGTCGACTTTAAATTATAGGTCCCGCCACTTGTGTATAAAATTAACATTAATTAAGTAGTGTGAGAAGCTAGGTTGTTATCTTGATTGAAGGATTACTTACTTACTTACTTACTTAATTGGCCATAACAACCCGTTTAACGGATTTCGGCCTGCCGTAACACATCCTTCCAGGCGCCTCTGCTTCTTGCGCGCCTACGCCAGTTGGTCACACCAATCGATGACAGGGCTTCCTCGATTTGGTCCTTCCAACGGATACAAGGTCGTCCTCTTCGCCGACTTCCGCAGATTCCCGCATCAAATACCCGTCTCGCCGGAGCATCCTCCTCCATTCGAACGACATGGCCGAGCCAGCGCAGCCGCTGGATATTAATACGCTGTACAACGTCTACGTCGTTGAGGAGCTCATACAGCTCACTGTTGGATCGGATACGGAAATCATCGCCAACTCGCACTGGACCGAAGATCTTGCGTAGGACTTTTCTCTCGAACACTCTCAAGGCTGCAGCATCTGTTCTTAATAGGGTCCATGCCTCTGCGCCATAAAGAAGCATGGGGAGGATGAGCGTCTTGTAGAGTGTTAGTTTTGTCGCACGAGAGAGGTCTCTGCTACACAATTGCCTACTGAGACCATAATAACACCTGTTGGCAAGAGTGATCCTACGCTTGATCTCCAGACTGACATCATTTCTGGTGGTAACGGCGGAGCCAAGATGGATGAATTCCTTGACCTTATCAAAAGTATAGTTATCGGCCGTAATCTGAGAATCAATACGCCGTTCGTCTCTACTTGTCGATAACATATACTTTGTTTTGCCCTCATTTACTGCCAGACCCATCTTACTAGACTCTCGTTCAATAGCACTAAAGGCAGCAGTAACATCTCGCTTGGTACGCCCTATAATGCCAATGTCGTCAGCGTACGCAAGCAACTGGACACTTTTTTGAAAAATAGTGCCATTGCGATGCACTCCCGCCTTTCGCAGAACACTCTCCATAACGAAGGTGAAGAGGTCGCATGACAAGGGATCGCCTTGCCTGAAACCTCGCACGGTACCAAAATGTTCGGAGAGGTCCTTTCCTACCTTGACGGAGCTGCAGGAATAGCTCAACGATTGAAGGATTGTAATGACCAAACGTGGTACCGCCTAGGATACAATGATCACACATTAGTGTGTTGATAAAATAGGTTGTTTGCCTGACTGAAAGCTTGCAAAAAATCCAAATTAAGTAAGTAAGTAGGTTGGCTTATTAAGTAAGTAAGCCATGTAAAGCTTCTCAGAAAATCTGTCGTTCGGAATCGACTTTAAATTGTAGGTCCCGCCACCCATGGATAAGTGGTGTAAGAAGCTAGGTTGTAATCCTGACTAAAGCATTACAATGACCAATTACGTACGTAAGTAAGTGATGAAAACATTCTAGAATTCAAGTTGTTCCTAATTAAAGGTTTTTATTCTTTGTAAACCTTCTCCGACCCATAAAAATTTAATTATGGTCCTGTTCTAATATTTGCTTAGCAATTACGCATAATCTGAACCGCTTTAGTATAACAAAAAAAAATTCATTTTCAAATAATTATTCACTGACTGTGACAGGAAATATTGTTTTTGTTTTTTGTTTTTTTTTTGTTTTCTTTTCTTCAATGACAGGCCAAAATAAATCATTTTCATTAGAAACCACCATCACCGCCACTTAGTCAGTTATGATGCGGTCGTTTATTAATAATGATGAAGATGATGATGATGAAGATGATAATGATGGAGAACTTTGAACCTAGTACAGAAAGTATTGAACAATAGATGATGATGGATTTAGAAAATTCAAAATGCAACAAATGCAAAATGAAGACTCATTTGAAATATTTCGAATGAAAAAAATTTTTTTTGGAAAAAAAAATTTTCTGAAATGAATGTTAATGTAACCAGAAATATGTATGTTTATTTTTCTTTTAGCTATTATTGTTGTTGTTGTTGTTGTTGTTTGTATTGTATTAATGGCATCATTTTTATTTAACCTTGGTTTTATTGTTAATGTTGTTGTTGTTGTAGTTGTCATCTCTTAGTTAAGCCGTATTAAACCAACTCAAACAAAATAAAAAAATTCCTCAAAAATAATCTGCTTTTAAAATTCAACATTTTTTTTTCTCTGTTGTTGTCATTGTTTTTATTAAAAAAAAAATTTTTGTTTAAAAAAAAAAACAAAAACATTAACAGCAACAGCAACAACAACAACAAAAAACCGAATGATATTTTAATTTTCTAATGCTACTCATAAATTTTCCGCAAATAAAAATAGAAAAAAAAAATATAAGAAAACAATCGAAAAACATTCGAAAAATTGGAAAACTTAAACACAGTAAATGGAAATCCAAACAAATTCCGAATAAAAAACCCAACCGAAACGCAATGATCATGACAAATAAACAAAAAAAAAAAAAAAATAAAATTGAGTGACTAAAAACCATACCCATGGATACACTTTAGGCACACACACACACATGTATATATATACATACACACATACGTACTTATACGCATACACATTTGAATAGTTGAAATAGGATGTGTTTGTTTTTCTGTTTGTTGTCGTCGTACTCACATGTATAGATTAGTGGGTTCCACGTTCCAGGCATTAATCGTAAATAAAAATAAAAAAAAACAAATACAAACCATCGGCAAAAAAAAACTTTTAAATTGTACAAACGAGCAAGCACGAATACCTACAGTTAAGTGTTAAGTGTGTTAAGTTAATGATATACACACATACACACATAATTGACCAGGATTGCAACCTTTTAGCCAGGATTACAACCTAGCTTCTTACACCACTTATAACTTAAAGTTTAAAGTCGATTCCGAATAACAAATTTTTGAGAAACTTTTCATGGCAATTTTCTATTTACTCTGCTGAGAGGAAGTCGCCTCAAAAAATATTCAAATTGAGCTTTCTAGGTGATGTTTGAGATTGTCTTTAAACCGTGCTCTCACGTCTAATAAGCCAATACACTACCTTCTAGACTACGTTAATGATACACTTACTGGCAATTGCACATTCATTTCGTTGGTCTCATGTAGAAAGGCCCTAACTCACATTTTTTTCGAAGTTGATTTTTTGGTGATTCCAATGTGTATTTGTGTTAAATGCATTGGCATCACAAAAAAAATCAATTTCGAAAAAAATGTGAGTTAGGGCCTTTCTGCATGAGACCAACGATTTGTAGTTTCAGTTCACAAAGGTGCTTGAAGTATAAATCGACCGCTACAGTAGGATATTGCGTTAACTGGCGTTAGACTTTCATAGAGGCTGCCTAACCACTGCAATAATTTCCAGGAGGACATGGCCGTATTGAATGTAAGACAATGCTTGATTAGTGTTGGAATTTTCCCCAAAAACCTAAAGATTTACTTGCATAACCTTGGACTACGGTCAAGACACTCACAGACGTTTATTCGATATTCGCTGTCGTCCTTGAATGCCGGAGATTTCTTAGGTCCCCGTGTCTTAAGGATATCGTGGCAATTTTTATTGCTAATTAACTGAACAAGCCTGATACAGTGATCAGAATTTCCCATATTTTACACGACATAGGTGTTCCGATAGCCTCAGTTTAATTGGGTATTTTCCGATTCTTGTACGGTGAGGTATAATTTTTTTTTTGCTACGCAGTACTGATCTGCATAAGAAGCCATTTGATTGTATTCCTTCCATATATTGCATTATCATCCACCACACTGATGTGCTTGTTATAGTACGAGTCATGACGAAGTAAAGGGTGTTTTTTATAGAGGTATAGAATTTTAAGTTGGCATTACTTTTCAAGATGGCGACCGATTTAACAGCTGTCAAGTGATTTATTCTCAGATTGGTTTGACAATTCATCATGAATAGACTCACGCCTGAACAACGCTTGCAAATAGTGCAATTTTATTTCGAAAATAATGGTTCTGTGCGGAAAACGTATCGCGCACTACGTCCATTTTATCGTCGACAAAATCGTCCATCAGAGCAGTTAATTCGATTAACCATGGAACGTTTTCGCACCACGTTTACTCTTATTGATAACTCGCATCCCCAGAGACGCTGTACGGTGCGTACAGAAGAAGCTATTGCTGCTTTAGAGCGTGGCATTGAGGAAGAACGTTACAGTCAATGGTGATCGGTATAGAGCCATGATTACTAACTTTTTCATTCCTGAATTGAATAACCATGATGTCCAAGAGATGTGGTTTCAACAAGACGGCGCAACATGTCACACAGCTCGTGCCACAATAAATTTATTGAAAGACACATTTGGTGACCGCCTAATTTCACGTTTTAGACCTGTGAATTGGCCTCCAAGATCTTGTGATTTAACACCGCTAGACTACTTTCTGTGGGGCTATGTAAAGTCATTGGTCTATGCGGTAAAGCCACAAACGCTTGACCATTTGGAAGACCACATTCGCCGTGTTATTGCCGATATACGGCCACAAATGTTGGAAAAAGTCATCGAAAATTGGACGTCCAAATTGGACTAAATCCGCGCCAGCCGTGGCGGTCATATGCCAGAAATCTAGATCGAAACCAACAACCACCCCCCTTACCCAAAAAGTGTAGACATGAAATGAATTATGAACAGCACAAGCTTTATACTGATATTGACATCATTGGATACACCGAAGTACAAAATGTCTATGTTAGCTTTGACATGTCATGCATATGGATGAAACTGTTCCAATGAATAGAAAGTCGTGGAAAGGTGCAGACGAAGACAACCGATGGATCTGATGGATCATTGAAAGCTTGAAGTGAGAAAACAAAAAGAGAGCATGATTTTTCGCGCTTATATAAAATTTTGGAATGTTTTGTATATTTCCAGTAATATTTAGTATCATATATACCGCTTGTAGGGTGCATTCAAATAAAAGTAATAAATTTAAATTTTGTAAATTTGTTTGCTGGTGTGTGTTTTTTTATTTTTCAATTTTTATTTATTTTTATTTTTTTAAGTTGACAATTGAAGCGAATATTTTTTTTTAATGTGTACGTAGTATACACATTTGCATGTATGTACAGCAATCAACAATATACTAGCATCATTCACATGACTGATATATGATACCTTTTGTTGGTTGCTTTCATACGTACATACATAACATACATAATTGGCCATTATAAACCTTCAGTCAGAATTATGGACCTAGTTTCTCACACTACTTATGTTATGTGTATTAATTTTATACATTAGTGGCGGGACCAACACGAGTGGTGTGAGAAGCCAAAAAATAATCCTGCTAATGGCCAATAATGGATGCATCTATTTAGGTATAGGCCTTGGCTATAAATTTCATAGCTTTTCCGATCGATCTTTTACGATTAATGCCTAGAACGTGTAAACCACAGATCTATTCATATGAGCACGCCATGTACGCATGTGTATACGCCCACATAGAACGTTAAAAGAGTTTATTTGTAAGATTTTATACCCAGCATATATCGCACTAATGCACGTCATGCTATTATTTTACCCACAACTGTATGTATTTGTTTTGCATATGAAAATATCCCTGTGCCACTTAAAAAAGACATGTTAGGCGAATGAAAGAAGAAAAAAAGCGAAATAATTTTTATTACTGTTATAAAAATAACTATTTTTTACCGTTTTTTTTCTTTTTTGTCCTTTATTTTCGCTTGAATTTCATAGAAATTATTTTAGAGAGAAAGAGAGAGACAGAGAGAAAAGGAGACAGAATATGCAATGTTGGAAATTGTGTGGCGTATCGTTGCTTCTTTTTTTTATTTCCATACTCATGAAACCTTAAATTAAATTGCGAAAAATTATTTCAACTGAAATGAATGTTTTTAATTCGTGTTAAACTATTACAAGGTTGTCAAAATCAAGGCGCAATAAGCGTACAAATGTGGCAATTTTTTAAAGCCTATGCCTACCTGCGTACCCGCTTCAAAATATGGATCGAATCCAAATATAATTCCCCCATGTGGATTGTGTAAACTTGAGTCAAATATTGACTGTTGAAAAATTTGCAAGAAATACATATATTTTAACGTACTTTTTTGGTACTTTTTTCCAAAAGTCCTTATTTGGAAAGTAACACGATTATTTGACATTCCAAGTTCAAAAATATAAAAGAATATATATTTATACAACACCTTTCATTTATTTATTTGGTACTTTTCTTTTTCACTTTTCTTGGTACTTACTTCAAAAAATACTTTTTGAAATACGAACTTATTAAACAGTACTTTTTTAAATTTTCAATATATTTAGAACAGTACAAAAAATACTTCTTGAATAAAGTGTCATTTGACACTTTTTCCTGGTCGTTTCTTCAAAAAGTACTTTTTTTTAAATTTCAATATTTCCAGTTTAAAAATAGCATAATATACATAATTAGCACAAGAAGCTTTCGGTGGCACGTAACCAGTACTATTTTAAAGTACTTTTTGAAAAAGTACCTTTAGGAAAAACATCCCTTGAATGATGTACCATTTGAAAAAAGTTGGAAAAAGTACACGTCAAAAAAAGTTCTTTTCAAGACGAACTATTTTCAAAGGATACTTTATTCAAGGGGTTCTCTTGTCAAAAGGAACTTTCTCAAGAAGTACCTTAAAACAGTACTTTTTGAAAAAGTTCCTTTCTCAAGAAGTACCTTAAAAAAGTACTTGTCAAAAGGAACTTTCTGAAGGAGTACCTTAAAACAGTACTTTTTGAAAAGGTCCCTTTCTCAAGCAGTACCTTAAAACAGTACTTTTTGAAAAAGTCCCTTTCTCAAGCAGTACCTTAAAACAGTACTTTTTGAAAAAGTTCCTTTTGACAAAAGAACCCCTTGAATAAAGTATCCTTTGAAAATATCGTCTTGAAAAGAGTTTATTTTAAAAAAGTACGCTTTAAAAGATGTTCCTTTTGGATAAAGTACTGTTTTAAAGTACATCTTGAAAAACGTACCTTTTGAAAAAAGTTAGTTTTGAAAAAAGTACACTTTGGAAAAAATTCCTTTTGGATGAAGTACGTTTTCAAAGAAGTACTGTTTTAAAGTACATTTGGAAAAAGTACCTTAGGAAAAAACGACCTCTTAAATAAAGTACCTTTTCAAAAAAGTTGTTCCTTTTCGATAAAGTTCATTTTCAGAAAGTACTGTTTTAAAGTATATCTTGAAAAAAGTAACCCTTAAATAAAGTATCCTTTGAAAACGTTCATTTTGAAAAAAGTACACTTTGAAAAAAGTTCATTTTGAAAAAGTACACCTTGATAAAAGTTCTTTTTAAATGAAGTACTTTTTCAAGAAGTACTTTAAAATAGTACTTTTTAAATCAAGTACTTTTTGATAAAATAACCTCTGGAATAAAGTACTCTTTGAAAAAATTTAATTTTGAAAAATGTTTATTTTGAAAAGAGTACACTTTGTCAAGAAGTACTTTAAAAGAAAACTTTGTGAAAAGTACCTTTTGAAAAAAGCACCTCTTGAATATGATACCCTTTGAAAAAAGTTAATTTTGAAAGAAGTACCTTTTGAAAAGAAGTTCTTTTTGGATTAAGTACTTTTTCAAAAAGTACCTTTTAAAAGTACTTAAAAAACAAAGTATATTTGGTACTTTGGCATATATTTGGTACATTGAAATGCATTGTTTTAAATCGTAATAGCGTTTTTAGCCTATAAATAATTTTCCTTCCATTATGGTGTATATTGCTGCCCCCATTAAATCATTCATTTTACCGAAATATACCATTAAAAAACCATAAATTTGTTTAACAACTTAAAAATTTTAATTGTTTTATAATTAATCGATTAAAAATAATAAAAAATATCAAAAAAAAAAAACAATTAAAGAAAAACATACGCTGGAAAACAATTCTAAAATGCGGGAAAAAAAAGAAAAGAGATATTGTGGTAAAGGTAGAGTGGGTGGGGGGGTTGAAGGTTAAGGAATATATTTAATTACCTTTTAACATAATTGTTGTTGTTGGTATTATTGTTTTCTGGGCTGATATGCGTTCTAAAGACTACGGCTGCTGTAGCTTTGTTGATGGTATGGGAGGCGGCAACATGCTGGGCCTCTTATAGGCTTTACGGGATTGGTTGAGAGCACACGATTAATGTTTAGATGCCACACAAAAGAACATTTACGCAGCAATACTGTGCTGTTAAAGCACTGTATTCTACACGCAGCAGTGTCGTTGCAATTCTGCTTCAATTCGAATGATTTTAAATGCGTTGTTTTAAACTGCGTTGCCTTAACGAACAGAGATAATGATGGATTAATGGACGCCGAAAAGTGATCTCTATTGTAGAGGACCGTTGTTGAAATGTTAACGCGTTTAATTTTCAAATTTAAAATTGTGGCGTTTTTCTAACGCTATGGATGGTTATGTGTTGGTATGAGTAACTTTTCACGCACTTTTCCTTTACTTGCCTATGATGCCGTAAATGAAAAACAAAAATTGTTTTTCTTGTTTTTTTATTATTATTATTATTGCCTATAAAAACAACAAGAACAACAATTATTTTGAAAAAAAAAAAACTTTTTTTATTTGAAATTTTAAACGTTCAACAGCAGTTTGATTGTTGGAGAGGGTAACGGCATGGGGGCCTATGCATTTAGAGGCTTATTTTTCTTTGTTTGCTTCTTGGCTGCTTAAAATCATGAGGGGGCGTCGTATAATTTTTTTCTAAAATTTTTTTCTTCGTTTTTTTCTTTTTCTTTTCTTTTAAAATCTTCTGGCCATTAACAATTGCGTTGTTGTGCGTGTTTCACTGCCACTGTGAACAGTCACTGTTGCTGTTGTTGGTTCTTCTTTTAATTTTATGGTCGTCGTATTTCATCTGTTCATCCAGCTAAAGAGTCTCTCAGGTATTGAATTAAACATTCTTTGCTTGTATATTTTCTCCGCCGTTCTGTTCTGTTTTTTAATGGATCCACTTCAAGTCTTTAGGATTTTATTTGAATTTTTCTTTTTATTTTCCTTTTTCTGTTACATTTTCTGTTCGTCTTTTTTTCTCTATTATTTGAAGTTGTTGTTGTTGTAGCTTTTCAAATGGATTTTCTTGTAGTTAATTTTGTTGTTGTTGCTGTTGCTGTTATACATTTGTTATGTTTAGTCTACAAGAAATAGAAGAAAAAAAAACAAAACAAAACATAAATAATGGAATTTAATACCAAAACAACAAAAAAAAGTTTGAAATTTTTGTTGAAAACAAAATTCATTTTTAAGGTTGAAAGTTCAATACCTAATCATGCGTAACAAAAATTTAAAATTTGTACTTGTAATATGGGATGATTTACATTTCAGACAGCGAAAAGTTTTTTGTTTTTTTTTCGTTTTTTTCATCAAACATTAAAGCAACTCAGAATTATCAGTCTTGATCTGCTGGCAGTTAAAACTTTGTTGCCATGTTGTGGCTACCTCGTTTATATTGGCAATGATAGGTAGCATAGATCAGCAGTGAGTGCTCAAAAATGACGAGTAGAATCGAATCATACTCATAATTTCTGATAATTATACGTATTCATACTTATTTTAATATCATGGAACCTCCACTCATATTCAAAGTTTGAAGTACTCATCATATTCATACTTAACAACATATATGATGTTGTTGATTTCAATTTTCCACTACTCAACATATACAAACAAATAACAAAATAAGTATGAATCGTGTACGAACACTAAAATACTCCCTAAATGGTTGTGTGTTTGCTCTGCTTGCTGCTCTGTCGTTTTTACTTATGTGTCTCTTTTCTTTTGTTGTAAATGCAACAACAACTAAGACTGTAAATTTTGATGTCACTCGAATCATTGATGAGTATTATAAGTATTTTTCTAATGTTATGAATCAGAATGAGTTGGCTTATGAATCAAACATATTTCGAATGGTATGAGTTTGATGTCAACGTTGTACTCATACTCATTGCAACATGTACTTATAAATCAATGTTGTAGTGAGTGCGAATGAATCAGAGTACATATATAAATTTCAATATTGTTGACTCACTTACATATATTCAACATATTATGAGTAGCGAGAAAACGATTCATTGTTGATCTCTGATAGGTAGATACAGCTGCGAAAGAAAAATAGCACCACCCCCGTAAAAAATGTTTTCAAACCCCTCTTATTGACATTTGTAAGTTTAAGAAACTTTTGAATTCGTTTTTAAAAGTAAAAGACAATAAAAAATTTAGGAATGGAAAAACATCCATCATTTTATTTACCGTTTTCAACGAGCTTAAGGATATTTTTTCAAATATGCTCTTAAATTATAAAAAAAAAATTAAAAAAATAATAACTTCTTTACTTAAAAATACTTATACATTGAGATTGAAATTGTTCTATGAATTTAATATTTCGTTGTGTTGCCTTTATTGCCAATAACAGCTGCATCAATTCAACCAAATCTTGGTATCGTTTTAGAGGAATCTTGTACGAGGATTTCTTAATGACTTTCCAAATGCCTTTTTGGCATCCGTCCATAGATTTTCGATTGAATTTAGATCTGATAACTGCGCAGGCCACTCCAAAATGTTAACCGAATTTCTTTCCAACCATTGCGTTGCCTTCTTATTGGAATGCTTGAGGTTATTATCCTGTTGGAAGACCCATACCAACGGCATCTCATCTTTTGCATACGGTAGCATCACAGTATCCAAAATATTGACGTAAACGTGTTAGCTCATTATGTTATTGATCCAATATATTGGGCCTACTCCATAATAAGAAAAGCAAGCTAATATCACTTACGTTAGACACTCCATGTTTAGTGGTTTTTGTAGTATATTTTGGATTGTATTCGAAATTTTGACGACGCCTGACGTTTGAGCGGGAACCTTTTCCACCAAATATTACAACTTTGCTCTCATCTGTTCATAAAATATTCCTCCACTTTTCGTCTGACCAATTTAGACGTTCCTTGGTGAACTTTATGCGCTCTGAGGATCAGCCCCTCCTCTTTCTCGTCTCTACAGCTTTTGCAGAAGTAGTTGGCCCAATGTCCAAGAGCAATTCACCTTGCTTGAGTGCCTATAATATAATGCCCGGTAATGATTTCAACAACCATACTGGCCGGATCTTCTGCACCGTTCTGCCTGTGTCTGTAGTCGCCCATCTAGCGTTGTCGTTGCCCCAAAACTGCATTATAAATTATAAGCTGTCCTTATAGGTGGAGAACAGCCTCATCATCTTCCTTGTCTCTACAGAAATAGTATGCCAAGTGTCCAAGTAACGTATGACTTCCTTGAGTGTAATAGTAATACAATGCCCAGTAATAGCTCCTTTCGAGGGAGTTTAGTTGGAATTTTCGGGCGCCTTCCATTCAGTTTTGGCAAGATTTTCTGTGTGGTTCTGCTTAAGTCCGAAGCCGCCTATCTGGCATTGATGGAATCCATGACTGCTTTGCCATTTATAAGCTGGCAGGTGCTCAGTGGGATTCCCAGAAGAGAGAATACAATACATTTTCCATCAAGCCTTAGCTCGTGTCCGATGCTGTCTATCTGGCGTTGACAAAACCCATAACTTCATTGTCAATTATAATTTTGCAGTTGTTCAATGGAATTCCCAAAATAGAGAATTCCATGGAATTTTAATTTTTAATCCTTTTAATTCCACTGAAAATTGTTGAAAAACTTGCGTTTCTAAAAATCATACAACAATTAAAGCAAGATAAAATGTTCTTTAACATTGAAACTTCTTTATTGTTTACCTTAAACACCTGCCAATTAAGAGAATTAGAAAAGCAAAAACAAATATTTTTAATTTATAACAGATGCCCCGCAAAGGGGCATCACCCATGGCTTTCAATCATTGTAATGCTCTGACTTGTTAAACGCAGCAAAAAAAAACACTCAAGACAAACTTTTTAATTTCGAAAACAATTCATTGAATGAAATGAAATCGACACTACAAAGGCATGGAATTCAATTGAGCACCAATGGAGGTCAGCAAGAAAAAAGCATTATGAAGGTTTTTGAATGAAAAAAAACAACAACAACAATAACAATAGCTATAAAAGGAAAACAATAAATATCAAAACACAAATACAAACATATTAAATTAATAATAAATAAAAAAAAGAAAAAAAAATCATAACGACAGCCTAAAAGTATGCCCATTTAATTTAATCAACATCTTGTGCTGGCAAATTAAATTTCTTGAGAGAGCCAGTCAGTCAGTCAATGAGTGAGTGGTTTGTGTTTTCCATTTTTCGTTTATTAAATAACTTTCATAATAAATTTTCTACAGTTTTATTCGATAACAATATTTCAATAAATTAATGGAATGGAAAACAAAGAGAGAGAGAGAGTGAGAGAAAAAAAACAACTAGCATTACCTCAAACTATGTAATAAACTAAAAATAACAAAGGCATGCCTAAAAGTATGCAAAAGATTTTTTCGTTTTTCTATTCTTACATACTTACAGGCGTAAATACATCATCTACACACGTAATGTAAACACAGAAAGAAACCTTATTTAAACGATTTTTTAATTAAATTTCTGTGTGTTAGATTTCCTAAACACAATGCTAATAACGAAGCGAGTCAGAGCGACTGCAACAGCTATAGAGAGAGAGAGAGAGACAAGAGAAAAATATGATTTTATAAAAACAATATGAAGTCATGAAACGAATGTACAACATTTCTGTATATGCGTGCGTTAAATTCTCTTTAATTAAAAAACAACAAAAAATAATTTTTTTTTTATTAATTTTAAGGATTTTTATTTTTTGATCTCCCTCTGCTCTCTTCTGCTTAACAATAACAATAAAACCATAAATTTATTATAAGAATAATAAAAAGCAACAGAAAAAACATGAAATTAAAGAGAAGAGAAAACAAATCAATATTTTATACGGAGTAGAAGAAAACATAAGCAAAAAAAAGAATATAAAAAAACAATGTTTTGTATGTATTTACGAGAGAATATATGTATTTATTATACAACATACATATGTATGTGTGTATGTATACTAAAACAACAAATACACTATTAAGCATAATCTTCTCTCTCTCTCTCTCTCTCTCACTCTCTGTATAGATTACACAAACAAATAAAAATAAACACTCACACTAATAGAAATTCTAATAAACAACAGTGGGCTCCCATACTTGTAAATTGGAAAAAGGAGTTTTCATTCCGAAGTGTGATTAGAACATTTTACGATTTGTATTGTACCACAAAGTGCTTTAACTATCACACTTTTTACAAAAAAAAAACTATCAATCGGATTCCATGCCAACTCTAAATGCAATCTAATTCATATTGAATAAAAATAGCATGAAAGAAAGCATAACCGAATGATATTGTGTTCTAAGGAAATAGTAAACACCGATTTCGTGTAATTGATCTTAATGGAGGATAAAAATGGAAAGGACTAAATTTTTAAACCTAAGAAAATTTACAATAATATAATCGCCGTTTCTTATGCCCGTAAATAATGTGGAAAAATCTCTCCGATAAACTTTTGAATTTTTCGATAACTTTTCATAGAAAATTTCCCGATAGCTATGAACTTTTGCAGTCAATTTTAATAGAGAAAATTGTTTAAATACGATATTTTTTCCATAGAAAATTTATCGATAACTATAATTTTCAGTATAGAATATATTAATAACTATAATTTCATATAACAAATTTATAGATAACAAATATTTTCTATGGAAAGACTAACATCATTATTAAATTATGTTTACTTCAATTTTCTATACAAGATATCGAAAATTTATCGATAAATATAATTTCTGATGAAATTCTAATGATATTATAGTTTCCTGAAGAAAATATTTCAGTAACTATGATTTACGGTAAATAAATTGACAATAACAATACCTTCTTAAAGAAAATATGTATATAACTTTATATTTAAATTTTTTGAATATCGATTACTATAAACATATTATAAAAATTTATTGATAACAAGAATTTCATATATTTACATAAATTTCGATAACTGCAAAAACTTTATAACTATAATTTTTGCAAATAAATTCCAATAACTTTGTTAAAACATTTTCGATAACTTTAGTTCTATTTCAAAAATATTTTGATACTTATAATTTTTTATATAAATTTTCTGAAGAAATCCAATTTCCTATAGAATATTCTACAATAACTAGTAATATTCTAAGGAAAATATTTCGATAACAATAAATCTCTATGGAAAATACTTCGATAACTTTAAATTTTATCGATAAACATACATATATTTGTTGTTATGGCATAATATTTTTATATAGAAAATATTATTAAAATTTGTATTAAAAATTTTTCGATAACTATAACCTTTTTTAAATTTATCGATAACAATAATTTTTTTTTTTTTTGAAATTTATCGGTATGTATAATTTAAAAAATTTTTTTCTAAAATTTTTGTTTTTATTTTTAAATTTTTGTGAAGTATACGATAATTATAATGTTTTAATTAAAAACCTATTGATAAATATAAATATTTGTCTCAAAAATTTTCAATAGTAGTAGTAGTAGTTCTACAGCTTAAGATTGGTAGCTAAAGCCTAGAGTTTTCATTCTTGCTCTCTAGCTTTCTTATCTCCCCCCCCCCCCCCCCTCTACCATCCAACAACATATGCATTTTAATGTTTTCAATATAAGGCACTTCATGTGCATACATTCTATCGTCATACCCTGTGTGTTGCCGTAAATGAAAGCATTATTATACGCCCTTATTGTTTATTTAATAAAAACTTATCTTTTCCTTTGAATTTTATTTTAAAGAATACAAATCCGATTAGAAATTCTAAGTCAACATTTTCCACAAACTCAAACCACTGTGCCTACACCAGCCTAAATACATACGAATGTAGGCGTGTGTATAAGCACGAGTATATTGCGCGTAATACTCGAATACACACAAACACACCACCCATGCTCCTCGTTTACATTTGAAGTTATTTGTTTAGCATCACAGATCCTTTTCAAATGTTAATTTGTTTGTTTCTTCTTCTTCGTCTTCGTCTTTGTCTTCTTCTTCTTGTTTTTTTCTTCGTTGTAACGTTTTTTTTTTCTTTTCTGTTATTGCTTTTGTTAATCTCATTGCTTTGCCTACAACATTTCATTCAATTTCTTTTGATTGTTTATTATTGCTATTGTTGTTGGTGTTGTTGTTGCTACTGCTGCTGTTGTTGTTGTAATTTGTTATTGTTATTGTTACGTTGTTAAAATTTGTTTTCATTCAATTGTTTGAAAATGTTTTTTTTTATTGTTATTACTGCTATTGTACATGGAGAAAGAAAATTGAGATGGAAAAGAAGGGAAGTACAATATAGTAAGCAATAGAAAACCCTTTAGCGAGGTGACTAATTGAGCGGTTTGTTTGATAACAATTTTGTAAAGTTTTAAAGTTTACAGGCAATAAGGTAATGGCGTTAGTTATCAATACATTAGAGTCAATATATGACTTTTGTTAGGTGAACTTAAATTTCAGTCGCCTCAAAACGCATGGTCGATAGTACTTATTCCGTTACGTAACTGTAAATTCTGGATGGTATTTCACAACAATACCGGTAGTTAAATGAAGCTGTGTGTTTTATCCATAGTAGTCGCCGTGGTCTATTGGGTAGTGTGTTGGCTTATTAGACGCAAAGCCCGGGTTCGTATTCCAGGTCAGACATCAAAACGAAATTTGAAAAAAAAAATATTTCTTCGACGACTTCCTCTCAGCAGTTTTCTGGCAAAAACTCTGAGAGTAAAAAAAACATACGATGAAAAAGTTTCTCAAAAATCTGTCGCTCGGAGTCGACTTTAAACTGTAGGTCCTGCCACTCAAGTATAAAATTACCACACACAACATGAGTGGTCTGAGAAGCTACGCCGTAATCCGGACAGAAGGTTTGTAATCGCCAATTATGTATGTATGCATGTGTGTGATCTATCCAAATCGCCTTTCTCTAGGCATATTCTGCCAGTAAATTCTGGTACCCTCTTCTCTTCATTTTCGTCACTACACATAAATCTGTAAATCGTTGCGAGGCATTCCCCGCTGCCAGACGTATGCACCGAGAGAACAGTGTCTAAAATGTACTCAGCAATCCACGGACAATCCTTAGATATACTGTACACACTCTTTAGAGATCTAAAGGCTGATTTACTGTTGCTATATTCACGTATATGCCCATTCGATATTTTGTGTCACCGAGCTTCTTTAAAGCTATTATTTGAGCTTCAATATGTAGTACCTAGCGGAAGCGACAATCTAAGATTCAAATATTCTAAAATAATTCCACATTCGACTTTATTGCATAACCGGGATGCCTTAATGAGTACGTGAACGATTTTCTAATAATATCTAATACAGATATAGATCAACTATAACCAAGACAAGACTACTTTAGGATTAACATAACATGAAAGGTGTGAGAAGCTAGTTTTTAATACTGACCAGAGATCAGCAATGAATAGTTTTTTCGCTACTCATAAGTATTCATGAAATTTTAAGTATGAGTGAGTCAACAGTATTGAAATTTAACTATGTACTCTGATTCATTCGTACTCACTACAACATTGATTTATAAGTACAGATTGCAATGAATATGAGTACAACGTTGACATCAAACTCATACCATTCGAAATATGTTTGATTCAAACGCTACTCATTCAGATTCATAAATTTAGAAAAATACTTGTAATACTCATAAATGATTCTTCGAGTGATTCGAATCATTCATCAAAATTACAGTCTTAGTTGTTGTTGCATTTACAAAAAAAGAAGAAAGAAGAAACCAAGACAGCAGGCAAAGCAAACATACAACATTGTAGTGAGTATTGCAGTGTTCGTAAGCGAGTCATACTTATTTTGTGATTCTTATAAATGTTGAGTAAAGGAGAGTCGAAATCAACAACATCATGCGTATTGTTAAGTATGAGTACGATGAGTACTTCAAACTTTGAATATGAGTAGTATGAGTATGATATTAAAAGTACAATGGGTCAATTCGACCTCCGGGTACTGTACTTGTCACAGTTGACAAGTACGCGTCCTCTAACATGATATTAAAATAAATATGAATGCGTATCCACATACATACATACATATATACATAATTTACCATTACAACCCTTCAGTTAGGATTACGGCCTAGCTTCGCACACCACTCATGTTGTGTGCTTCTAATAAGCGAAAACACTACCTACTAGACTACAGCGATGAATGCATATAAGTATCAGAAATTATAAGTATGATTCGATTCTACTCATCTTTTTAAATACTCATTGCTGATCTCTGCTACTGACTAAAGGGTTGTAATAACCAATTAAGTTAAGTTCTTGTGTACTTAAGGAACTTAATGGAAATTCTTTATAAAACCTACAAAGCAAAATGTGTTGTCGCATTTTCCTTGCAATATTAAGCGCTTTTAAAAGTTAAAAAATGACAACACTGCTACAAAGACGTTTCCATATATTGGTGAGGTATAAAAAAGGAACAACGGCAATAAACAGCAAATAAAAGCAAGAGACATTTGCATATAATTTTAAAGAATTTGTTTATTATTATAAACGTAACGGTTTTGTCTCTTCTTTTCGCAAGGTTAGAGAAAAGAGAAGCAGAAATACACAAACAATACTGTAAACGAATGCATTTATTTTTGTTGTTTTTTTTATTTACATTTTATTGATGATTGTTAATTAAATTCGCTTGTTTTTCGCGGATTTTTTTTTCGAGTCTGAGCATGCCATTACAAAAAATTCTTTACATTTCCTTCGTCACCTTTTCCCCTGTTCGACTCTTCCAACAGCCCCATCCTGGCTCTCTGTCATTTTTATTTATCTTTCTCTATACAATATACATACATATGTATGTATGTGTGTATGTAGTTGTTGTTGTTTTCGTTTTTTTTTTATTACACTAAATTTGTTATTGTTGTTGTTGTTGTGGATATTTTTGTTTTCGTTAAAAAGGTGGGTGTGTAGTAATTTGTCATTTTGGTGCTCTTTTTTTTTCTTTTTGTTATTTTGATTTTATTGTTATTGTAGTTGTTGTATTTTTAATGTATTTTTCAACATGTCTTCGCTAGTTTTTTTATTTGTTTTTGTTTTTTTTCTTGTTTCCCCCAATAATTTATGACAAAAATTGATTGGTTGTGCTAGTTTTAATGATTTTTTTAATTCTTTTTTTTAATAAAATATGTCCACACACACATAGTACTTATACGGTAAATAATTATGTATAACGGTATTTATTATTAAATCCCTTTTTAATAATTGCTATCAGCATTTGTTATGGCTTTTTAAAATGTTTATTAACACAGCTTATGAAGGGAGCTTTCTATGGCTTTGTATGCGGGTGTTTATTTTCTTAACATGTGTGTGTGTGTGTGTGTGTGTACTTCATTAATTGTTTTGATTTCTTTTCATTTATTATGTGCTAATCAAAATACCGTATATCATTTTCTCTCTTGTTTTTCGATCGTTTACTGCGTGTGTGTATGTGTGTGTGCGTTGTATTTTGTTTTGTTTTGCTTAATTTTGTTTATCAATAACAACAATAAATATTTACCGTTAGATTTCATTTGTTTCGTACTCATTAATGATTTAATGATTGTTTTCCCCCTACACTTTCATGCTATCGCAGGGTATTTTGTCTGTGTTGTTTTTATATTCGCTTTAGATGGGAATATTTTTTTTTTAACAACGAGACGAGCACGTTTTTAATTCTTTTTTTATTTTTTTTGTTTTCCTTCCATTAATTAATGAGGGGCACATTATGATGTGCACACATTATAAAAAAGGTGTTTGTGTGTGTGTGTACTAGCTGTTGGCTGTATGGTAAACCATTGTTTTGATTTAAAAATTTTTCCTGTTTATTTCATACAGATGTTATAAATTTTCATAAAAAAAAATTAAGAAATCTATTGAACATAAACATTATGTTGTAAAAGGAATTTTGGCAATTTGGAAAAAAATTATTAATGAAATAATTTTTATTAATTTTATTAAAGACAGGCATTCCGTGTTGATTTTTCGAAAAAAAAAATTTCGATTGTAAAAAATTATTAAAGAATTTTAATAAAATTAATAAAAATTAATTTAATAAAATTAATAAAAATTATTTCTTTAATAATTTTTTACAATCGAAAATTTTTTTTCGAAAAATCAACACGGAATGCCTGTTGCTCTAACATCTAATCGGCATACATTACACAGCATTGTGACTGATCAGTATGATGAATGATCTTGAATTCTGGGAGATAACTTATTGCCTTGCGAATAGTAGCGATACTTTCCTTAGTGTACAGATTGCAATGATGCACAGGCCCTATTACATCTCTAACGCTTCCAGTCTCTTAAAATTCCTTTTCAATCTCACCAATTTCTTGCACAGTGGGAAAATTATTGCAACTGCTCTGTTGAATCTGTAATTGTGGTCTATACACAATCCTCTGACACTGTGAAGCCCCCACTGTGGAGTTTATTATTCTCGATTTGAGGAGGAGCTCAATAAACCTGACCAGATTCTGATCTAGGTTTAGAGAGTTAATCGCCCTAACTGTAGCGTCCGGGTAGACGTTGTTGAATGCACCCTCAATGTCCAGGAAACTGGCCAGAGTGTATTCTTTAACGTGCAAGGTTCTTTCTACCCGAGAGATAAGGGAGTGCAGGGCAGTCTCCACCGATTTACCCATCGTGTAGGCATGTTGGGATGAGGATAGAAGCAGTGGATCAATCGAGGCCCTATATGAGCATCAAGGACTCTTCCAAATATATTCTATAGTCACCTGCCTGCCTTAGTGTGGGACGGCCTCCCAGCCTTGGGAATGAAGATAACCCTAGATATTCTCCAGCTCCATGGGATATATGAAGGAGCCTTTGGATGTATTCAAGAGACTTATGTGTGGAACTCAGAATTTTGCGAAGCCGGCTTGTCTCTGCAGAGGTTTCAACACTCGCGCAGTACTCCCTCCACAAAGCCACATCGTATTTGAGTTCGCTCTTCTTGGCCTTGTAAAGTGCCCAATCATCGGTAGCCTTTGCCCTATTAAAGAGCCTGCCACTGGATCGACGGTGACTTAGGCTTTACCCAGTGTGCAGAGGGATTGACGGACGATGCTGCCGCCGACTTAAATGTCGCGGTCAGTTTGTCCGTAGCCCTATCCATATAAAAACGGGTGGCAATGTTAAGGGATGACAAACATTTCATTTAACAAATAATACTTCAGATGAAATATATTTAACAATTTATGGCATTGCTAACCGCCGCAGTCTAGTGATAGTATGTTGGCTTACTAGACGTGAGGCCACGGTTCACACCCCCTCGAACAAATCTAAATATGAAAAAATGTGCCTTCGGTGATTGCCTCTCAGCAGATTTCTTGCAAAAACTGGGAGAATAAATAGAAAATTGCCATGAAAAGTTTCTTAAAAATTCTGTCGTTCAGAGAATTGTTCCTAAAATCATCACAATCTTCTTTGTATAGGTTTAAAATCCTATATTATACGCAGAGTTTATTCCTTTGCTTAACAGGATCTAAAAATCCATAAGAAAATATAAAATTTTGGTTTCCATATTTTAAATTCTTAATTTAACACCCTTTATTACACATTAACTTCATTTGAAATATGTATTTATTTTCAAAATATAAATGGCAACCCTTGCTAATAAGCTCACACAGCTTCCGGTTAATTTAAGCTCAAAGCATTTAAATTTAATGATAAACAATCACCTCAAGTCTACAATTGCACGGCATTGCCATACAATTCATTTATAAATTATCACTTACTGGCAATTGTAAAATATTTGTGTATACATACATATGTATGTATGTACATATGAATATAGGACACATCCCTGTATTGTATTGTGTTTATCGTGATTTTTTTTAAAGCAACAACAAGTAGTAGACACTGAAATAAAAACTCATCATACTTTAACTATTCATGCTCCATGTTGCCCTCTATTGTCACTTTTCAAACAATTTCTCTATGTATACTGTGGCCATAGGAGAATAACTGTGATGAATGAGTTTTCAAATTAAAGAGAGAATTTAAAACTCATAAAAGAACAACAACAACACAACATAAAATGCATCAACAACAATGAGAAAGAGAGAGACAGCACCGTTACTTTACGAAAACAAGAAAACTTTGAAAGGATACGAAGAGAGAGAGAGAGAGAGAGAGAGAGAAGTGTAAGAGAGCGAGAGAGAAGTGCAAGAAATATTATTTCAATAATGACTGATGTATTGCATACACAAATCCAACAACAACACATTTAAAAATAGTAAAACATGAATAATCACAACAACAGCAAAGATGACATTAAGTAAACGCAATGAGGTACAGCACAAATAAATATTTGTAAGTGCGGGTGTGTTATGTTTACGTTTACTGTTACTGTTATTACTTTGTGCCTGATTTTACTAAAAAGCAAGTACAAGTGCGTGCATCCGAGTGTGTTGTACATACACATAAATTTATCACCGTATGGCATTAACAGTTGCTTTTATTGTTGTTTTGTTTAATACAGCCTGATTTCGATTCTCAAAACGATGATGCTGGTTGATGTTTACTGTTATTGTTGTTCTTGTTATTGTTCTTTTTGTTGTTGTTGTTGTATTATAAAATAAAAACCTCCGAGACGACATTAAAATATATATTGTACACGACCTTCACCTATTTTCCCCAAATCTGTTTAATTTTTTCTTTTTTCTCTCTCTCCCTCTCTCTCTCTCTCTTTTTCTCGCTCTCCCTCTCCGCCCTCCTTTTCTCTCTATCAATAACTTTTGTATAACATGAAATGAAATTGCAGCAGCAGCAACAACAAAAACTATTCATTAACAACAACAGCAACAACAACAACAACAACTCAAAACAAACAGTCACCCTCTCGTTTTTCTGAATCATCATTACATTCTACAATTCTCCCCCATTAAACTATGCTTACTTGCATGCTCTACATAAAGTGCAAGTGTATTTGTATATTTAACAACACGCACACTCACACACACACACACCCACAAACAAAAGAGATGTCGAGAGAGTGCATTTAGTGGTGGCTTATACATACATACATACATATGTATATAGAGTAAGAGTGTGTGTGAGTGTATGTGTGCGTGTGTTTGTGTTTAAAGGATATGATTGTGTCAGCTTTGTTAACTCAAACATTCAGAAGAAAAAGAAACCTTTTAACTCTTCTCTTATCGCAGCCAGCAAATACCACTACGACCTCATCTATAATTGAGCAGCTGCTTGAAAGAATTAATTCTTCTGTCATAGTAAATAATTTTGTTTTTTTTTTTCTTTCTTGATTTTCAATAATGAATTATTTTCTCCTCTAGTATTGTGTATTTTGTCAGCCTATCAGCTTATAAAAACCTTTCATCTGTCATTTAAGCGGCAAAAGATTTGAAAGAACCCCGTAATTATAAAAACGACCTACAAAAGTTGTGGTTGAAATGTGGTCAATTTTCAAGCCTTTCGTAATCGATTTACTATGCAACGAATTGGCAAGATTATAAAGAAACTTGAAGATGTAATCAAGTCTAAGCATCATCTCTCTCTCTCTCTGTATCCACAGTCGAAAATATGGCTTCTATTAATAAAAATATGGCGAATAATTCGAATTTGTCATTACGAGCTGATCGATCTACTGTATAGAGAAGTGACAAAATAATACAGGAATTTAAAGAGTTTAAATTTAAACATCTGTATTAAATAATACAATAAGAATTTATTGTAATTCAATAATTTAGCCACGCCAAGGAATTAATACTTTTAAAGTACTGCATTTGACACTCCCATAAAACAGCAACCAACAGCAGCCAACAGTCACCCACAAAATAAGTTTTACTTTCTCTGTGTGTATTTGAAAAGCAATGAAAATCTTAAACAACAACAACAACAACAACGACAAAAACATAGTTTAAAAAGCTGTACTCGCAAAGCATGTTAAGTGAGACATAATCCGTGCACATTTAGCCAACAGCCATGACACTTTTTTTCTTGTGTATTTATCTACCCCTCTGTCTTACTCTCTATCTCTCTCTCTTTTGAGCAACCATTTCTTTTAGTCTACATTTGTGTGCCCTACTATAGGCGGATAGTGGTAGTGGTATTAGGATTACCACTTGTTGGCGACCTACTTTGTATATATGGATAGATTTTTTAGAACCGAAATCGATTCGTAAAGGCTTCGTGAATCGAAAGAAGGACACCCATGTACCCTTTATAAGCAAAGTGCAGTTCAAAATTCAACAAAATAAAGCAAATTTGCTTACAGGCAGCATGGCAATCATGTAGTGTTCAGAACTGACGGTAACAGGTGAGCCTAAAAATTTTAACATGCAATTACGGCATCCTTCTATACGCCAGTTACTAACTTATTACTAACTTAATGCAGGATTAGCCGATCGTTCAAGTAAAGTAATGTAATGTACACTCGCTATGATATGCAATGAGAACGATTACCAAACCGGAATGTAATTTCGGTAAGCATTTGCATTGTTTTGGCATTAAATGAACGAACGCACGTTCACTTATGTTACGTATACGTTCGGGTAATTCTACCTTTACTTAAATGGCCTGCCTTAACACATCCTTACAGAGGCCTTCGTTGTTGGTCACAGAGCTTCCTCGATTTGGTCCTTCCAATGCAGACAAGCTCGTCAAATCGAATATCCGCCTTGTCTTTTACACGAACAACGTGACCGAGCCATTGCAGTTGCTAGATGTTAATGCCTTGCATAATATCGATGTTGTTAAAGAGCTCATACAGCTCATTGTTGGATTGTCATCAATCGACAACTTCCACTGAACCCAAGATTTTACGTAGAACTTCTCACTCGAATGCTCTCTAGGCTGCTGCATCGATACATAATAACGTCCATGCTTCGGCACAGCAAGAATGGGCGACGAGAGAAGTCTCTGCAACCCAATTGCTTATTGACCTTTAACTCAACCAAGCATCGTGTTACCTGCATGTACTTGTCAGCTTAAGCCAATAAATATGTAGATGTGCCCCTCTTGAGCCCCAAAGAGTGTCTCAACTAAATTGGCCTATTCAGATCTCTTGTATTATTTTTATACTGCCAAGGATTTTTTGTTCCATAATCTACCCCAACAGAGTACTTTATGATGTAGCGTATCGTACAACAGTCGAACTGCACCGACCATAACTTCTTGTTTGTGAATGCACTTATGCACTCTCTCTCTCTCTTTCTCTATGTAGGTGTGTGTATATGTATGTAAGGGTAAATTAATGTCTGAATAATATTTGTGTTGTTGTTGCTGTTGTAGCTGTTATTGCAATTGCATTTTATTATGATTCGGCCATTTTATTGATAATATTTGAACATGAGAATATTATCTGTACTTGAAGCACTATTTTATTAATTTCAACAGATACATACACAAATAAATGTTTTAAATAAGCATAAAGAAAGTGAGAGAGAGAGAGAGGGAGAGAGAATAATATGAAAAGTTGTTATTGCTTAAGTAATTGCAAATGGTGCTCTTCATGTAATTTAACTTCTCTACTCTCTAAACGTTATCGACAGTTTTTTTCAAACGTAATAATTTTGCGCGTGTTTTTTTATTTTATAAATACGCGATTATTCTTATTAAAAGAAATAAAATAAAAAACAAACAATTTAAAGAAGTAAAACTAAGATTTATTACAAAAACTAATTGATTTATTATGTATACACACACACACAGTCAGTTTGAAAGGTGGGCGTTGCCACCAATTCAAAATTTAATCATGTGCGGTATTATTTTTTATTATTTCTTGAGAAAAAAAATTTTTTTTTATTTATTTTGTAAAAATAAATTCTGAAAAAATATTAAGAATAACGTGCTAATTTGGGTAGAGTCAAGTATTCATGGTTACTATTGAAATTTCTTATAATTTCATTAAAAAAAATAAAATTTTGAGAGAATCTGAGGGTTAGGGTATCAATTAGCAATCAAGTAAGCCTTTAAAGCCGTAATACTAGCTTATATACATACATAATTAGCCATTACAACCCTCAGTCAGGATTACGGCCTAGCTTTTCTCACCACTCATGTTGTGTGCCTTTATTTTATACGTGAGTGGCGGGACCTACAGTTTAATGTCGACTCCGAACGACATTGACTTTTTCATGGAGGTTTATTTACTCTCAGAGTTTTTGCCAGAAATCTGCTGAGAGGATTTGGATATGGTTCGCCAATAATGTATATACAGTGTTAGAAACATAATACGAGCAATTGCTTGTACTAGTATGAGCTTTTGGCATGGAAGGCTCATATAAAATGCATTTCAGGAAAGAAATGTAACCCAAAAACTTTGCACTGGATGTACAGCATGACGTCGCCGTATTCTAGTAGGTAGTGTGTTGGCTTATTGGACGTGAGGCCACGATTCAAACCGCGGTTAGACATCTCCAACAAAATGAAATACGAAAACACATTTCTTTTCTGTGAGTAAATAAAATTGCCATGAAAAGTTTCTCAAAAATCTGTCGTTCGAAGTCGACTTCAAACTATAGAGGTTCCGCAATAGAGGTTCCGCAACTTACCTATAAGATTATCACACACAACGTGAATGGCGTTCAAAGCTAGGTCGTAATCCTAACTGAAGGGTTGAAATGACCGATTATGTATGAATGTATGAATGAGTGTTAGACCAATAATGATCTAAAGGGTCATTGTCTTGGCAAATCCAAAAACAAATTAAATGGAATTCGAAAATATGTATACAGCGACTCTCTTAGAAACCCAGAACTTTGCAGGCCATGGTTAATATAATAGTTAAGCAAGATTCATTAGAGCACTCCATGACTTAACGACCCAATTGACAGCTCTATCCTTAACTGCCTCCTGAACAGAGCCAGTAGATTTTGTGATTTTGTGATATGCTTCGCAATGAGACTTAATAATAAAAATGAATGAAGTATCCTAAAGACAACATAGTCTTAAAAATGAGAGACTAACTTGTAGCATGCAAATGACTAAAGATAGGAAATCTGATTAAAAGGACAGAAGCACAAGCTTTTAGTGTCAGAGTGATATATTACGAGCACATGAAATAGCTTGCGAAAAACTTTCAAGCAGAAGTTCATGTCAACTTGAATACAAAATGCAAATAATATAGACGTACGATATCCCAAGCGCCAAACCAATGCGATATTACAGAGAAAGGCGCAAAGATAACATCAGCAAACCATATTAAATAAATCTGTTTTGTAAAATTTATATACCCTCAAGATGGGTAATGGGTTATCTAAAAATATTTACATTTTATTTTGAGAATTTTGAGAAAATTGTGTAGCAAAAAAATATATCGAGAATGTAAATTATTTGTTAACAATAATCTTTTTTATTTATTCTTAATTTTCTTAACCCTCACTTACAAGCTATAATAATCTATAGCACTCATACGCCCCATTAAAACAAATTGTAACACAGTAAAGATTTCTTTTTTTTTTACTTTAACATTCGTCCACCAGCATCATCACTCCCATTATGGCTACAAATTCCCACAACACACAATATAGAATACTCAAGTAAATACAGATTACCAGTATACTATATACATATGTACATATGTATCTCTACATGTAATATGTAAACAAATATATACAAAATGTCATGTAATAAACATCACATAATTAGTAAAAGACAAGTGAAAAATAAAAAAACAACAATAAATTAAAGTTTTAATTGTAAAAAAGTATGTAAAAAAAATTTATTTCCACATTTCCTTATTTTATATTTCTAAATAGTTTAACTCAACTGTAACTCCACTTAAAATCGCCCATGCATAAAACAGGAATTTACTGTATCTTACACATACACATGCACACATTGTTGTACTCATATTAGTGATATCCGTAATGGTGTGAGTACTTCATTTTTTTGTTTTTCATTTATGTTTTGAATGTTCGTTGCTGTCGATGATGCGTGAGTTCGGTAACAAGAAGAACAGCAAAAAAAACACAACGACAGCACGGGTATAAAATCCAAAGACAAACAAACAATTAAATGGCGCCCAACTCTTTAAAGCAATAACAACACTGAAGCAGCAGCATCGGCCAATTGTTGGTATAAGCAATAGCAATAATAATAACATCAGCAATAAAATATACTCGTACACCCATAATCCAACCATAAACCAACTCTCTTGTTGTTAAAGTGTATGCTTCTGCTCTCAATATCCATCATATTTTTAATGTGTTTTTATTTTGTTATTGTTTTTATTCGCATACTTTGTCTTAATATGAAAAACAAAAAAAAAAAACAAAAAACAATAATAAACACCCATACATACATACATATGTATGTACAAGTATAATATGGGAGTAAAAGGTGCACTTACTCTCACATTTGTTTCACAACAATTTGTTGTTGCAGCAGTTATTAAACACATGCTAAATAACAGTGAGGACAACTGATCATAAATTTATGCTGTTGTTTATTGTTTTCATAGGGTATTCCCTTGAAAAACTGTGTTAAGTCAACTATTTTGAAGAAAGAAAAGAGTACAAAGGGACCGATTTTTTTAAATTTGGTTTTTATTTTTATTGTTGGAATTAATTCAGATTTGAGATTTGTATGAATAGCACAGAAATGTCTTCATGACTTTCATTTCATTTTCCATAGTAGAGTATTATTAGACGAGACTCCGTAGTTCAAACCCTGGCTTGGACATCTCGAACAAAATGAAAAATATTTCTTCGGCGACTTCCTCTCAGCAATATTCTGGCAAAAACTCTGAGAATGAATAAAATTGTCATGGAAATTTTCTCAAATCTGTCGTTCAAAGTCGAAATTAAAAACTGTATGACCTATGTATGATATGGGTGAAGGTAGAATCTAAAATGAGATCCTGACTAAATGGTTATAATGCCAATTAAGTAAGCTAGTAAATTCACAGCGCTCCGTATTATAATCACATTTTTTTAACTGATTTTGGCTTCATTCATTAAGATATTTTCAAAACTTCCAGATCAAGCGATTCAATGCCCTTTAAATCGTTTCTGTGGAGCTACAACCACATCAATGTGTTTATAATCAAGTTTTATTGACTTTATCATCCTCGCGAAACCGTCTGAAATGTAGGAAAAAGTTGTTGCAATCAATCCAGAATTTAAATGGCATTATTTTCCGTAGGAAAGGGGCATAGATATGATCCAAGCATTATAACTAAGCAAAAGCTTTATGTGTGTTTAATTTAACTTTGCTTTTAAAACCGGGTCACTAAGCCATTTCACTCATAATAATAATAATGAATTACATATAGGGTGTTTTTTATAGAGGTATAGAACTTTAAGTTGCAATAAAACAACGATGGATTATTCGATTGACATGAATTTTATTTATCCGAAAGATAATCTTGTGGCATTACATTTTAAATATAACACGGCGAATGTTGTCTTCCAAATGGTCAAGCGTTTGTGGCTTTACCGCATAGACCAATGACTTTACATAGTCCCACAGAAAGTAGTCTAGCGGTGTTAAATCACAAGATCTTGGAGGCCAATTCACAGGTCCAAAACGTGAAATTAGGCGATCAGCAAACGTGTGTTTCAAGAAATCTATTGTGGCACGAGCTGTGTGACATGTTGCGCCGTCTTGTTGAAACCACATCTCCTGGACATCATAGTTACTCAATTCAGGAATGAAAAAGTTAGTAATCATGGCTATACTATATACTATACTGATCACCATTGACTGTAACGTTCTTCCTCAATGCTACGCTCTACAGCAGCAATAGTTTCTGCTGTACGCACCGTACAGCGTCTCTGGGGATGCGAGTTATCAATAAGAGTAAACGTGGTGCGAAAACGTTCCATGGTTAATCGAATTAACTGCTCTGATGGACGATTTTGTCGACGATAAAATGGACGTAGTGTGCGATACGTTTTCCGCACAGAACCATTATTTTCGAAACAAAATTGCACTATTTGCAACCGTTGTTTAGGCCTGAGACTATTCATGATGAATTGCCAAACCAAACTGAGAATAAATCACTTGACAGCTGTTAAATCGGTCGCCATCTTGAAAAGTAATGCCAACTTAAAGTTCTATACCTCTATAAAAAACACCCTTTACATACATAATTGGCCATTGCTATGTTGCTATGAGCCCAACAATTTTTGCAATAGATGTTCGTTACATACATACATAATTGGCCACTACAACCCTTCAGTCAGGATTACGGTCTAGTTTCACACACCACTCATGTTGTGTGCTTTAATTTTATATTTGAGTGGCGGGTCCTACAGTTTAACGTCGACTCCGAACGACAGATTTTTGAGAAACTTTTTCATGGCAGGTTTATTTACTCTCAGAGTATTTGCCAGAAATCTGCTGAGAGGAAGCCGCCGAAGAAATTTTTTTTTTTAATATTTCGTTTTGATGTCTGGCCTAGGGCTTGAACCCGTGCTTTACGTCTAATAAGCGAACACACTAACTACTAGACTACGGCAACTTCAATAATGACTAACAGAACATACAATTTCTTAATCATTTTACTCGTCGAAATATCGCAGTTTAAATCTCAGTTTCTTAAAATACTAATTTTTTTTTTTAAATTAATTGCCGATTTTAAATCCTTTTTTAATTTCTAATTGCTTCATATGTAAACAACTGTCAAAATTTTAATACCCCCTTTATTAATTCAGTATTTAATCAACGTTTTCTTTTGTTTATTTTCTTTTTTTTTTTTATTGACATCACTGTCTCGGCAATGGTATTTAGGTTTCACAGCCGTTATATATGTATATGGCAATGCCTCCATTAAGTATGGCAGTTAACACTGGCATAGACATACATTTACGTACAAGATGTACACGGGTGAAAGCAGTTATGTGTGTATATATGGGTGGATGATTGAGAGTGTATGTATATGAGTAGGAATGTGTTTTTAACGTTAATGATTGTTGTTTCATGAAGTTTCTGTTATGATTTTAATATGAAACCATATACTCTCTAACATTTCAGACACATGCTCCCTATTAAAAGCACTCTTTTACTCTTACTCTCTCTCACTTTATACTCACTTTCTTTTATTTTTGTTTTGTTTTTAATGTTTATTTTCCTTATAACTACTACGACACTAATTTATACTCTCTCTCTCTCTCTCCCTTTTTCTGTATTCACTCTGTATTTGTATTTGTTACTCTCTTTACGTAATTTTTAACTCTCTTGTTGAGAAATATTTGCTTAATTTTTATTTCCTTTTAATGTTTATTTTTTTATTGTTCTTTTCTTTACGTTTTGAAAATTTAGCAAAAACATAGTGATGCTGCCACCTGGTCGTATGAAGTACGTATGAAATTCTACACACTCATACGCTGTTTACTACTATTTTTGTGGGGCTGGTGTGTTTACCAACATTAACTGTGTTGTCAACTTTTTTCAACTTGCTTTTTGCTGTACATATTTGTATGCTTGTATGTATAGCAATTTTACGTACGTTTTTCAATTAACTTAATTGTTTGGCAGACACTTTGTTTATATTAGGCATGCATTTGTTCTTCTGTTCTTTTGTAAAATGTTTCTTTCTTTTTTTATAAATATTTAATTTTATGTTTGTTTTGTTGTTGTTGTTGTTTTTTAGAGTTTCTTATTTTCTTTTCTTTTCATCATCATTTAACACCATAAAATGTACATTTTTTGTGTTTTTTCGATTGTAAACTGTTGTATAGCATGGAGCCATAAAATTTAAATCCAAATAAAATTGCTTTTGTTGCATTGGCACACACACACACAGGCAGGCAGAAAGGCAGGCAGGCAGTCAGCCAGGCTTCATATGTTTGTCTGCTGTGCCGGGCATTGTACAGCATTTTTATTGTTTAATTCGTGTTCCAAATAAAACAATAATAGTTTTAATATAAACAATTCAATTCAATTCTGTTCTGTTGTGTTTGTAGTTTTAACATGTTTTCGTGTCGATTAAGAAAATGTTTGGATTAAATTAATTGTTATCCGAATTGATTTGTTTATGATCATGATTTTTCTTTCTCTTTTGAATTTGATTTTGGTGTTGTTGTGTTTATTTATTCTCTTAAAAAAGGCACAGCATAAAATAGTGAATAAAATTCATTTAAAAACGGGAATCTTTTATATTCGATATATTATAAACTGAGTGTAATAAACACTTTGTAAAGCAATTTTTTACTTGAAAAATGGTACATAATTCGAAATAAATAGATATTACAGATGTTTACATATTTGAGTTGGCAACACTGGTTTGTATGGCAACCAAATTTTATAGCATGAACTATGCTTATACACGAAGATAGAGCATCTGAGAGGATTATTTGAGATCCCAAACTTTTCTGGAGTGATAATATTACGTCATTTGTCATTATGAGTGATTATTTGAGGTTCCAAACTCTTCTGGCGTGATAATAACGGGTGATTTTTCAGCTATTATCTTTTTTACTGATTTAAACAGCTCACACACGTTTCATGTTTTGTTTCACTGTCAAACATCTTCAGTTTGGTCTATAATTTAACCATGAATCGTCTTACAAACGAACAACGCTTGCAAATCATTGAATTTTATTATCAAAATGCGTCGTGCTCTGTTAAGAAAGTTCATCGCGCGCTTCTTCCATTTTATGGTCAGTTTAATCGACCCACTGAAGCGGCTATTCGGGCTATTGTGACTAAATTTCGCACCAAATTTACATTCTTGGACATTAAACCACCAACACGCTTACGTAGAGTGCGAGCTGAAGAAAATGTCGCAGCTGTATCGGCCAGTGTTAATGACAATTGGGCCTCTGTTACTCAACAACGTGGAAAATTTTGCGGAAGGATTTAGGTGTGAAGCCTTTCAAATACAGCTGGTGCAAGAATTGAAGCCGAACGACCTACCGCAACGCAGAATTTTTGTTGAATGGGCTCTTGGAAAGTTGGCCGAAGATCCACTTCTTTATCGAAAAATTGTGTTCGGCGACGAAGCTCATTTTTGACTCAATGGATACGTAAATAAGCAGAATTGTCGATTTTGGAGTGAAGATCAGCCAGAAGCATTGCAAAAGCTACCAATGCATCCAGAAAAAGTCACAGTTTGGTGCGGTTTATGGACTGGTGGCATCGTTGGACCGTGCTTCTTCAAAGATGCTGAGAATCGTAACGTAACTGTGAATGGTGAGCGCTACCGTGAGATGATATCCAACTTTTTTTTGCCCAAAATGCAAGAGCTTGACTTGCATGACATGTGGTCTCAACAAGACGGTGCCACATGCCACACAGCACGCGTAACAATGGACTTATTGAGAGAGGCGAGTTCGGTGAACATTTTATTTCACGTTCGGGACTGGTCAATTGGCCGCCTAGATCGTGCGATTTAACGCCTTTAGACTATTTTTTGTGGGGCTATGTTAAAGCTCATGTCTATACAGACAAGCCAGCTTCAATTGACGCATTGGAAGACACAACATTGAAGCATTTATTCGTGAGATACCGGCCGAAATGCCAAAAATTGGACTAAGCGGATGGACCATTTGAGTCGCAGTCACGGTCAACATTTGCATGAAATAATCTTCAAACATTAAATTATATATGGACCGTACTATCGATTCAAATAAGGATTTCATGCATTTTTCTGAATTTGATGTGTTTTTTTTTAAATTTTCCTATAGCTCTTAAAAAAACCACCCATTATTACGTCATTTGTCACTATTAGTGACGTAAATATTGGGGAATCAAATGATGATGTTGATGTTTTGGACATGAAAGTACCATGTGATATTCGGCGAAATCAGCATATTTTTTAAGTGTCGAAAGAATCATTCAAGTGCCTCGTTTTCTTAAGATGATGCAAAATATAATCCACTCTATGTGATCTCTTACATACAGCACTTTTATCCAACCGAAAATGGAAAACAATTGTCATGTACAAGTCAGTACCTCGAAGGCTATTTTGAGGCTTCTCGAAAGCATACAAGAAAGGGCGTGGATACCCGTTAATGACGATAGGGCATCTATCTATTGATTTATTAGAGTTCGGTCGCAATATAGAAACGATCCGGCTCGAAAAAAATAAAGGAACTTGTTCCGAAAAATCATGTATTCTTATGTAATACTACTCTTTCTCGCAGAGGACATTCACCCATTGTCGATTGGTCAGTGGAAGAACGGCTCCACATTACCAAGAAAATTTGTTCTTTTCGCAGAACTTTTTCTCGCTACTTACGACATACATACATAACATATTTGGCCATTACAACCCTTCAGCCAGGATTACGGCCTAGCTTCGCACACTACTCATGTTGTGTGCGTTAATTTATATACATGAGTGGCGGAACCTACAATTCAAAGTCTACTCCGAAAGACAGATTTTTAAGAAACTATTCATGGCAGGTATATTTACTCTCAGAGTTTTTGCCAGAAATCTGCTGAGAGGAAGGTGCCGAAGAAATATTTTTTTTTTCATATTTCGTTTTGATGTCTGACCTGTGGTTTGAACTCGGGCCTTACGTCTAATAAGCCAACACACTATCTACTAGACAACGGCGACTTCACTATGTCACTATGAGTGGCGTAACTATTGTGGAATCAAAAGATCTTGATGTATTGGCCATGAAAGTAGAATGCTATGTTCGTCGAAATCAGCATTCAATTATCTCGGTTTCTTAAGATGGTGCAAAATATAATTCACTCCTTCTGATCTCCTTAATTTTTACGCCACTTTTATCCGATCGAAATACAACTCCCATATTTAAGCCTTAACCACAGAAGATCATTGCGAGGCTGCACGAAAGCGTACAAGAAAGGGTAGGGTATCAACTGACCCACCTATTGATTCATTGGAGTGCTGTCGTAATGTGTCTTGCGTTACGCTATTCAATCGCTACTGTAAATGATCCTACTCGAAGATAGTAAAGTAAGTTGTTGCCGAAAATCATATATGTATTCTTACGTAATACTCGTCTTTCTGGTTCGTTGTTGATTGGTTAGTGGAATGCACCAGCATTACAGAGAAAATTTGTTCTTTAGGCGCTACTATCTCTATCTGGAACACTCTACGTACAGTAGTTCTTACTGTTATATACAACATAGATTCAAACTTAACTTTCATAAGCACTACACCATCTATCCTCCCTTCTGCAATCTATTTTCACAAACCCAACACAATGCATTGCATGAATAAGGACCATCACCGGAGAATTCATGGCTCAAAAACAATATTTATAACGGAGAGAATAGATCAGTTATAGTGATTAACACTTCCAACAGGTTTGCTTGCAAAATTTATGAGCTTAGATCGGACGTCATAAACTGGCTCTATCAGGTCATGTTGGAACCAAACTGAATTTACTGTGTTTACATTTGGTGGACAGTATGCATATACTATTACTGCGGGCTAATATATAGGATAAGCAAGCAGTCAACTATACTGATCACTCTGTTCCTCTACAGAAAATACACACACGGCTAAACACAATGGATTTCTCTAAGAACTTCTGGCTGAGATGGTGGCTCAAACTGGATGTGGATTTGGATATGCTGCAATGATGCAAAGCCTTAGACACATTTGAGTCGACGTTCCTTGTAGTTTTCTCAATAGAGAATATGATTTTAAGGCCCCAGCAGATTATCGGTAGAACTCATAAGGTACATATCGATGTCTAAAAAATACTTGACAAAGTAGACTATTAGGAGTTCTGTCATTGGACTTTTCTATGCTCTAGTGAATGCCAAGGCTACATGGCGCAATGCCTGCGTGATATGGGATTTTGCCAGAACATCTTTTAAACTACTTGAATAGATGGATAGAGATTAACTCCATCACGAACGGCGCCAGTTCTCCTTCATGAACGCTGGGGATTACTTCGGGGAAATTTCAAATCATTTAATGATCACCCTTTATATGGGTTCCATAACATGAAGTTATCCTCGGAAATTGCATTGCTGATGATAACCAACGCTAGCATAGAACTTTGGCATGTTAGGAGGCATGCGGGGTTGTACGCTTGTCCCTGTTAAGAGTTGAAAACATTCGAAAATTTAAAAAAAATTCCAAAAATATATACAAACATACGTCCAAGTGACGAGATGAAAAATTTGTTTCATTTCATTAAACGGCAGCCATAAAAATGAAATATTTTTTCAAAAAAAAAAAATCAAAAAAAAATCGAAAAAAACCGAAAAAAGTTTGTATTCAAAATCTAACAAATTAATCAAATTTTGTAAATATGGTCATTATTATTGAAATATCCCATAAAATTTTGTTTAAATCTTTATTGCGAATAGCGTTTAAGATTAATTTGTTTATTTTAGCCAGAAAGCAACAACAAAAACCTGAATAATTTAAACAAAAATTAAACTTGACGAATTTTTTCATTTCATTACAAAGATCAATGTGAATAAATATTTAGATTTTTATTTTTCTATTCTATCACAGTTTTTAATTTTTTTTTTTTTTTTTTTAAAAATATTTACACTTATAAAGATGTGGCATGTTTTACGCCGGAAGTGCCAACCAGATTTTTAAAAAAAATTGCATAATAATGGAACCTTAAAAATAAAAATGGGGTCTTCCCCTACGAGGAAACGAATTAATATACAATCAAATACAAAAAAATTTAAAAAAAATTTTTTTTTAATTTTCGATTCAAATCCAAGAAGCGATTTTAGAAAGTTACAAATGATGTATAAATTTTTTGATATACTTTTTGTCTTAAAAATTTATTGAAGACCACTGCCTTTTAGCATCCTCTTTTGATTCTAACTTTTCTATGAAGATCTGTAATGATTTTTCTTTGATGACCTCAACGCAAAACAATCTTTACATATGATTTTAAAGAGAGTACCAATGGATTACCTACCTATGCTAATACATAACCTGCCATGACATGGAGGAGGATGCCCAGTGTTGTCAATTAACATAATAAAACTAGAACCTCAAATAGAGGTCGCTCAAAATGTTTTGAGTGTAACAAGTGCTGTTGAATTTTTAGATAATTTCTGGTTTTTTGTAATTCACTTCAACATCTTTAATGATTATGAGGCTTTTAAATTTAAGAACTCATAAAGGAGAGAATTAAGTTCCCATGTTATCATATTACACATACATACATATATAATGGGTGATTATAACCCTTCAGTCAGGATTACGGCCTAGCTTCTAACAGCACTTATGTTGCGTGTGTTAATTTTATACATGAGCGGAGGGACATACAGCTTAAAGTCAATTCCAAGCGACAAATATTTTTGAGAACCTTTTCATGGCAATTTTTACTCTCAGAGTTTTTGCCAGAAATCTGTTGAGAGGAAATCTGTTGATGAAGACACCTAAAAAATATTTTTTTCATGTTTAATTTTGTTCGAGATGTCTGACCTGGGATTTAAACCGAGGCCTCACATCTAATAAGCCATATTATTAGCAGATCTGGTCGTTCGATCAATCTGCAAAGCTAATTGATTATGAACTTCGCAATTTATTTTATGAAATTTGCCAGGTAAACTTGTATTAAGAACCCCCAGGGTATAGAAACCTTGATGGTTCTTGAAACAAATAAAACAGAATGCAGATTATTACCCCAAAACTTCTTGAAATAGGCTTAAATGTCTTTCCACTGCAATAACCTAACAAAAGTAGAGAGTGTCTTAAACCCGATTGACTTGAGAAGACTCTCCGCTACTATCCATCTCTCCTTTTTCATTATACAGAAAAATTCTGGCTTTATCGAGTCTGCTCTTTCCGTGAATTTTCACATCACCTATGTTTAACACGTTGACTGCCAACTACGAGATATACGATATAACTCGTACTGCGAGATAACTCGTAGTTGGCACTAGAAGGGAACGCAATCTATCTCGTACACACTAAACCTGCCATTTTTGTGTAGCTACGAATAAAATCGTATTATGTATATCAGTGCTAGTATCTATAAATGGCTTCTGGGAAAAGAACAAAAAATCAATGTTGGCTTGCGTGGCCAGTTTTCTGAAAATTCCAGTAGCAGTCAACGTGTTAAGCAGACGGTGGCCTTGGTTCCCCTACCTAGCTGATTCAGCTTGCTTAGCCAGTCCCATACTATTCTCGAGTTAAACTCATACGATCAGACTGACCAGTTGGCAACTTGACTGTTAAATAGTAATGCTATGTTCCGTACTCGGTAATTGTTGTTCAAGTTGTATTGAACATATCTGTCGATGTTCCCATTAAATCTTAATATACCACTCTGGAATCAAAAATTTCAGCATCTGCTACATTGTCCCCTGAGGTAATCTGACTTCTTTCCTCGAGGATTTGTGAAAGCCCTCGTTTTAGTTACACTGAATTCGATAATTTTAAAATGTTAAAAAATATTATTGACATCAAATTAATAGGTTTTGAAATACTAGGATTTTTTATGATTTTTCGCCAAATATTTGCATGATGTGACTTTGTACTTTAACTTGCTCTCTCTCTCTCTCTTCCTATGTAAATATACAAAATTCAAGCAAGAAATCCAACACAAAATTTTACTTAACATTGTGCCATCAAGCCCACTGTGTATATATATATATATATATATATATATATATATGCACAGCGCATACTTTCGGGACATTTTTTCGATCTACCGTATAGTTTGAGGACATTTGCATAGTTTGGGGACTGTCCTCAAACTGATCATATATCTTGCGCATAGTTTGGGGACATGTTACTTTGAGGACATTTTTAATGATTTTTATTTTATTATGGACTTTTATTCCGCAATGTATTTTTAATTATATTTAATCATTGTTTTGTTTATATATACATTATTAATGTCATATATATCAATTTTAAAAATTATTTCTGACTGATGAAGTTGCCACACTTTCGTCGGAAATATCCATTTGCAACGGCGTTAACAAAGTAACAGCCGACCGTCTTTGGAATTCTTATTTTTTGCCGCCATTTATTTTAACGTTTGGCATAGTATTCGTAACAACAAACATTAGTGAATTTTACAGCTCTGTGTTGTGCCATCAACACAATCTTATAATGAGTTCGCTTTGGAATATCATCTTTTATGCAGGGTTGTATTTCTTTTTGTAATTAACTTTACAATAAGAGTGAATGTAATATCATGAAATTATTTTTCTTCATATTAAACGCATTTTTTAGATTTTTCTCCAGTACTGAGCCTACAAAATAGGGACTAGTATATGAATAAAGTTTTCGGTACTTTTAAGTTCTTTTAATAGTTATTTTTGAACTTCTAATAATATGTAACCAGAAGAAGAAGCAGAAGAAAAATAAAATTAGAAAGCAGTTTTTGGTACTTTTATGATTTTTATAAACCTTTTTGACTTTTTAGAGTTTGATACTTTTATACAGCAATAAGCCTAGAGACATTAAATTAAAAAATCACCGACATACATAAATAATAAAACATAAAAGGGTACTTTTTAATAATGGTACTTTCTTGGAAGAAAAATATATCTAGAAATACGAAATTAAAATTCCCTTAGTTAACCAGAAATTATTGAGGGATCTTTTGGTACTTTTTTGATTTTTTACAGTATTTGACATATAAATATGAAAATAGGAATACATAGTCGACTGTATCAGAAAATATAAAAGAGTACTTTTTCGACATTCGAATAGTAGTTCTGAAATTTTCTATAACATTGAACAAAGAATGCTGAACATAAAAAATAGAGTTCTGTTTGTATCAGAAAATACATAAAGAAATTTTTTGGTACAATCTTCTAATGAATATCATTGTGGGAACTCAAATATATTCTACATATATATAGAGCAACGTAACTGACTGACCCATTCATCATCGCTCAGCCAAAATACCTGAATCTAGAGACATGAAATTTGAAGAAGGTTCATGTCGCTTTTTTTATGTTTCAATTATACACCCAAAAACATATTTCGGTAGGATTTACTGATACAATCAATCTCATAAAAGTGGTTGAATGAGGGTATATACATATATACGTTTGACATTGGGAATATTCATCTAAGACACAAACAACTGTACTTTTAATTTGTATGAGCAACCCTTAAAACCAACCTCTTTTTGTAAATAAATAGAACTTTGTTGTTAGATATATAAAATTTGTTGTTGTTTTATTTTAAATATTCGTCATTACTAATTACAATTTAGCACACGATATTTGTGTTATTACTTATTTATTTTATTTCTTGGTGTTTTATAAATAACATTTTTTTATAATTTTCCAAAAATTTTGTAATTTACACAATCTTTAATTTTTAAATAACTTTTTACATGTTTTTTAATTTATATTTATTTTGAAGCCTTAAAACTTCGATCAAAATAAAAGATGTGGAGTTAAAAATAATAAAATATATTAAAATGCATATAATATTAATAAAATTAATAGACTATTATTATTTTTTATTCATATCGTGTTTTTTTTCAATATTTTATTAGCAATAGGGAAATTTCTCAAATACAAATGGACATTTTTCAAATACAATTGGAAATTTTTGAAATACAAATGAAAACTTCGGATATATAATTGGATTAATCTGAAATACATTAAAAAAATTCTGAAATATAATAAGACATTTCTGAAATTAAAAGTGTTAATGTAGATTTTTTTATGTTATTTTTTTCGCAATAAATTAAAAGTTGATTTTAATGAAAATATTGAAATTTTGTTAAGTTGTTTTCTAGCTTATAAGATTTTGTTTTTACAAAATTAAATAAAAAAGTCATAAAATATATACTAAAAAATAATAATAAACTGCTATTATATTATGAGCACGTCTTTAGGAAGTTTTTACAAATTTTGTGAATATTTCAACATATGAATGTGTTTTATTAGAGCCCTTTCACATTAGGCAATTTAGTTGAGCAAGTCTCTTGTGTTTCTTGATGGATTAAGGAAAAGAAAATTTTGCAATAGACTTGAGCAACTAAATTGTCTAATCAGAAAGGGGTCTTACTGATTATTACATATTATATTACAAAAAATACAATTCACGTCAATTGTTATGTGAACAAAAGGAATCAAACATACTTCTAAAAATAAAAACTAATGATCAAAATACTTTATTCCATGTGGTATCGTCTTTGGTTATCTATCCAACTTTTCATTTGCTGTGGTGTCCTTTTGTTTAAAACCGGACATTGGTGAATCGCTCTTAGACATTCTGCTAGAGACGGCAGTTTCTTTAATTTATGCAGATTACCAAATACTTCATATACTGCTTCCATTTCATCGTTACTCCATCTGCATCGCTTTGTTTTCCCAAATGGAGAAGCTAATAAAAAAGCAAACATTTTAGATAGAATAAAGTATGTATCATAATAAAACATTGTTAATTAAAAATTAGCTAGATAAAAACGTCTGAAAAATAATGAAATATCTATAAATTTCAGTTAATGGTGTCGAACACTTCGAAGTACATGTTAAAATTAATACTAATACTCACTACTTCTACGTTTTCTGTTTGACGAGGAACTTGAATTTTTGCTATCTTCAAACAAAGCTTCCTCTGTATGTTGCAAGTCATCAATATTGAATTCTCTGTCATCAATATTGTTTTCTGGATTATCAATATGGTCTTCTAGGTTATCAATGTTGTCTTCTATGTTTTCACCTTCGACTTCATCATCATCCCCTACAGCAGCCATTAACAATTTAGAAACGCATGTTATTTCAGCAACGGGAATCGACATTCGATAAATGCTTTTATGTATATCCTTATGATGTCCCATGAAATTAGCAAGTCTATCAACTGATGCCTCTTCAATGTTTAGCAAAGATGTATGCGTAGCTATATGCTTCCTTAATGTAGTTCCTCTAAGGCTTTCAGGAATTTTTGCTCCACATTCTTCTGAAAACTTTTTTAATAACGGACATGCTCGGCAGTAGGGCTTGGTTAATTTTGAAGTTGTTTGTCTACTAAAAATATATTTGTTCTCATTAGTTATCCCTGCCTCTGCTCTATATTTTAAAATTAGTTCGATGGCTTTTACGCTCATTGGACAAAGCAACACGCTAACAGTTCTACCAAGTTTACCACGTAGTCTGAGTCTTACAAATTGTTTAGCAAATTTCAAAGATTCTTTGGAAATATTTTTTAAAATGTCGTTATCAACGTTGTCAGTAATTACTTCCTTGTTAACAAAATTTTCGATGGTTAGACGTTCGATTTCTCCAGCTCTTCTACGGTTAAATATTTGGATGAATATGAGAGTGAATTCGACTAATTTTATCCAGCTTGACATACGAAATTTATTCAAAAGTTTTGCAATGGCTTTAATAATATTTTCCTTTAAATAATGGTACAATATTTTTATGTCTCTTTTGAAGGTAATACCACTTTTTTTACTAGTTTTTGACTAGTTTGATCTTCAATTGCCTTCTTATTTATTAATGTTGGAATCTCTTCTTCCCATAATAAAAGAAAGTTTTCTAGTTCCACTTTCAGATCTTCACGTTCTTGTTTAATAAGTTCTGCTCTCTGCTTTTTGCCACACTTTTTTATAAGCGATGTTAAATTTTGCGCTACTGCAGGAGTTTTGAACCACATTAAAGTTTCATCCCAATGAGCAACAATTCGAAGTGCCTTGATGCACTTATCAAACAAATTGGGTTTAAAAATGTCTTTCAATTCATTTATATCCGGGTCTATTTTTTTCAGTTCTAACATAAAACGACCAATCAACCTAATATTGGCCCGAATCATATCATGCTGATGTTCCAAGGAATACTTTTCAGTTAATTTGTTTCCAAATTTTATGATAAGTTCGTCATACCTGACAGCTTTTGTTACTTCATCGTTTCTCAGGACCGGAAATATTTTATTTTTTAAAATATTATTTGCTACTGAATGAACATAACGCGTTAACTTTCGGCTTTCAATTAAATTAGTACGTGACTTTTTAGACCCAATGCATTTTGACAGGTGAATTCGAAGAGTTCTTTTAGAAAAAAAAGCTTTGCATTTTTTGCAACTGACATAGTCGTCAACATTGTTATTACATTTCTTCTGTTGCTGTCTGCATACAATTAATACGCCGGTATTATAATTTGCAGAAGTGTTATGTATAAAATCTCCCTGTTTTCGTAGTTTATTTATTATGTTTACACGTTCTTTGCTTTTTTTAGGAAAAACTAAAGCTCTTTTAACTTCCGCTTCGTTTTTATGTTTTAAATACAAGTGCCTACCTATTTTACATTGCAGTGTTTTACAGAAAACGCAGAAATGTTTTTTTGATTTTGTTTTAGAATATGGAACAACGACTTCCTCCACATGTGGAGGGTTATCTACCTCATCATTCGCAGTTTTATCTATAAAGCTTATAGAGTTTTCCAAATTATCAATACTTGCTCGCGATGTAGAGTCAGGAATATACTCTGAAGCAGAATTGTCATCTATGTATGTTGAACTTTGAGTTTTAAAACTTTCGAAATTTACGCTACATTCTGATACATTTATGGTGTTATTGTTGGAAATTGATGACACATCTGGCAGACTTGATTTATTTGAATTCTCATGTTGAAAATTGTTAGTAGCAGTAAAGTTAAAATTAACAAAAGAAGATTCATCAGCTGAATGATTTGAAAAATTATTTTTATTTTGTGGAAGTTTTATTTTTGTTAATATTTCATTTTTATTTGCATATTTCGTTATAGTTGTCATATGTTTTTTGTGGCTAAGTGGTTTTATAACTGGACTATCCTGAATATTTGTAATGTCGATTGGTTGTATAAATTGGCAACTTGGAGACTCTGCAGTAAAATTAAGCGAATGTTTGTTTTTTGAACTTCGTTTAATTGCATTAGATAACTGACAATCACTAATATCTGTCGCAGCCTTTTTGACATCGAATTCGTTAGGAATTAGAACATTTTTGTTTGTAACAAGGCGGTTATTGGTTTCAACCGGTAATTTTGACTTTACAATTTTTTGATTCAGAAGTTTTTTCTCAGCATTAGAATTGGTGATTGTTGTCAAACTTGACAATTGTTCCTCCATTTTACGTTGCAATTGAAGAAGATCTGACTTATCATCTAAAATGTAACGTAAATTTGCAACGCAAAATAAGCTTTATATAATTTTGTAATTCTTTGTATAATTGTTATGTTTCTTTGTAATTCTGAATTAAGTTTACCGGCATTACGCGCCGGATTTCGTATGTGAAGGTAAATTCGTATTTAGCTAGTAGAAACGCAAACCACATTCTTTAACAGATATTATTTTGCAGTGCACTGATATTAAATTAATAGATATAGGACCATTATTACAACTTGCCATTAACTAAAGGAAGGATTTTAACGGACAGATACATTTCTTTTTTTCATTATTATGAGTACCCAATAAGATAGAAGTGATCGTTAAGCTAAAGGAAAAATCATCGTACCTTTAACATTTAAAGATCACTTTATGTTTGAGCTTGCCATGTTATATATTATTCTCATTATGGCAACTGGAAATTTAAACAAAATGAGCATATACGTTGTCACTGCGTTAAAAAAACTTGTGCAATTGAGCAGTTTTATCGACATTGCTCCGGCACTAGCATATTTTTGAAAAATTTTATCTGAAAACGAAAATAAGTTGAAGGAAACTTTCCAGTTCCCCTTAGTTAAGTTTATCGGCAAGTTGTAATAATGACCCTTAGTATTTAATATAATATATTATATCTATGACATCTTTTTGAAAAATACTATCCATATTAAATAATATATTAAATACTGTATCTGTTTAATTCACAACAGTGAACTGTTAACTGAAAAATAAGCTTTTTTAAAAATTTTGTTTGTGTGTCTTATTTTCTCAAATCTCAAAATTATTTAAGTTATCACACTAATGGGCGACTACCAAACATGATGTGCTTGAAGACAAATTCGAATTTAACTAGTACATACACTTAACAGTCATCAGAAATGATGAAATATATATGAAACTTCAGAACTATTAAAATAATATTTAAGAAAATGTCGGTCGTGAAGTCGCAAATCAGATGTAATATTGAAATTTAAATAAAATAAAGGTTTTTTTTAAAAAAAACTTTCGAGAATTTGTGACCATTTTGGAAACTGGCTGAATGGTTTGCATGCTACACTATAAAAAAGTACTTGTTGGAACTGTAGTAGTGAGATATCTGATTTAATCTTGCGATTTGTGAAATTTAGATTTGAAAAATTATGTAAGGCATCAGTTCGGAGAATTTGGACATGTTCTAAAATCCCAAAGCTGGGATCCAAAAACGGAAAGTAGCTTTGGAAACCTTGATATGTTGCCTATTTATTTTTTTAAATTTGTAGGAATTGCGGGATTCTTTTTGACAAGTTTTTTTACACTCCTTATTTTAGAATAACAAATTAAAAATATATTGAAAATTTCATTGAGTTTTGTTAATAAATAAAGATTTTATTACATATTTAATGAGTTTCCAAAACTAAAATTTTGATAGGATTCCAAATATTATGAACAATTGAATCACATTTATTTTGAACAAATTTTTTTGTTTAGATAAGTTAATTTTTGGTCTCACAAAAAATTTCAAGTCAATATGTCAATTAGATTGAAAACTATTGCACCGTTTTTACATTTTAGTATAAAATGTTAATAGATCAGAACCATTGACTTGTTTTTGAATAAAATATTAAGACAATTTATACAAATATTTAGTTTTCTTTACTAAGAACATTTTAGAAGCAGTGAATAAAATACCATATTAATGACTACCCCCATTGAACTTCCGAATTTAGTCCAATTTCTATAAAAACTTAGAAAAAAAAGTGGTTCAAAAATGGAATAATCAATGCATTTAGAGTAGAGTATCATATATTATTCTGCAATAAATTTAAATATTCAATAATCTTTTGTTAATAAATAAAGATTTTATTACATATTACATATTTAATGAGTTTCTTAAACTAAAATTTTTATAGGATATTAGGAACAATTGAACCACATTTATTCTGAACAAAAATTTTTTGTTTAGATAAGTTAATTTTTGGTCTCAAAAAGTAAATTCAAAGCAATATCTCACTTAGATTAAAAAATATGCCACTTTAAAACTCAGTGCTTCAAAAATATTGCACCTTTTTTACATTTTAGTTTAAATGTTACTAGATCAGAACCATTGACTTGTTTTTGAATAAAATATTAAAACAATTTATACGGATATTTAGTTTTCTTTACTAAGAACATTTTAGAATCAATGAATAAAATGACAATTTAATGATTACTCCCATTGAACTTTAGAATTTAGTCCAATTTATATAAAAACTTGGGGGGAAAAAAGTGGTTCAAAAATGGAATTATCAATGCATTTAGAGTAGGGTATCATATATTATTATGCAATACATTTACATATTCAACAACCTCAAAATTTTTCTAAATTTTCTATTTTTATTGTTATTTTTTAAGTAACATTTTAAATTAAATCACCATGAAGATTACATTATAGTTCGACAAGTTTTGTCCCGTTCTGTGGAGTGTATCTTCACAAGGAAAAGAAAGAGTTGAAGATATTTGAAACTATATAAAATCGCTAACACAAAAGTTGACAAAGCAGGCATATCAAAAATTTAAAAAATGATTCTTCGTTTAACAGTTCCATTTATGAACCACCTTTTTCTAAGTTCATATATATATTGGCACATATCATCATTAAATTGGCATTTTATTCATTGTTCTTTCTAAAATATACTTGGTAAAGAAAATTAAATAGAAATTCATATATGAAAATATATAAGCAATAATTTGTTACTAACCTTTTTGGGAAATAATGAACGCGGCATATTTTGCTCCTTTCCATTTTACCACACAATCGTCTTTCAGGTGTTCCTCTACGTACCTTGACTTCACAATTGACATCTCTTCGTTGTGAAATTTTACCAGTGAAAACATCTGAAATAAAAAAAACAATAACTCCCTTTTATTTTTATAAATAATAACATTTATCAAAATTATTACCTTAAAAATGTGTATGATTTTTCTTAAATCTTAAAATTTAAAACAGTTTGAAAAATTATTTAAATAAGAAAAACAGCTTTTACAAAAAAATTATTATTAGGACAAAAGAATACAAAAATATGCCTTCAAGTTCAACAGTTGAATAACGAATGACGCGTGATTTATTTTCTGGAAGTTTTGTAAAATTTTGCTGAAGAAAATACCGTTATAATAACCGCTTGGGTATTTTTTAGAATACCAAGTATATTGTACATATATAAAAATACTTAAGAGTTGCCACACTTTACTACAAACATAACAAGATCTTTTGTTTCTGTCATAAGATTTTTAATTAATATAAATTTGTAAAGTTGTACCCCTATATTCATAATCAAATTTTAAATTTATCAAAGGTTTATAAAACAAAATTTCTATTTAAAATTTGTTTATAACGCTTTGATAAACTTAAAAATTATTTATGAGTAATGAATTTAATTTTTAATAATTTCTTAGTATGGTTAACAACATTTTATATTGTACAATATACAAATGTCAGTGTTTTACGTATTGTACATATGTATGTATCATATAAAAAACAAATAACAATAATATACATATATATTTATGTTTTATGTATAACATATAGTGTACATTAAATTCTGGTCTAGATTCATGTTTTGTATTTATAAACAAAAAAATTGCCGAGTAACAAAATCTTAAATTTTGTAAAGGTAATCAAATATGTTTTCCACTTTATGTGTTGACATCTAAACTATAGATAATATAGAGGTCCAAAAATAGAAAGTTCGGATTACTCGCCTTAAAACTGTGCATTTAACAACCTAAAATTCAAATCCCTTAAAAAAACATTGAAAATTATGAATTATAAATTTTTAGTAAAAAATTTAACTTATTAAAAGTTTCTTAAATATAAAATCTTTTTATGAATACGATGTTAAATATGTTAAAAAAATTCTACTACAAACAGATAATGTAGGTAACTCTGTAAGTAACGAATAGTTAAAAGAAATGATCTACATATTGCAGTGTTGTGTTTTTGTGTTCTTAATTCGTTTATAAAATGTTTTAGTGTATGGCTATAATATAATAATAATGGCAACATATAATTGTTGGTTAGATGTCCAAAATTCTTATGTATTAAGAAATCAATGTACCAAATTTTATGAGGATGTGTTCATAAATGGTGACAGCTTCCATATAATAACTACTTCCGAAAAACACACTAAGCTACATAAAAATCGTGTATATATCGATATATAGTAGTAGTTATTATATGGAAGCTGTCACCATTTATGAACACATCCTCATAAAATTTGATACATTGATTTCTTAATATATAAGAATTTTGGACATCTAACCAACAATTATATGTTGCCATATTATTATATTATAGCTATACTAAAACATTTTATAAACGAATTAACAACACAAAAACACAACACTGCAATATGTCGATCATTTCTTTTAACTATTCGTTACTTACAGAGTTACCTACATTATCTGTTTGTAATAGATATTTATGTTGTTAAATAAGTTTTATTGAAATATTGTAAGTAAAGTATTTTATTAAACAATTTTTTAACATATTTAACATCGTATTCATAAAAAGATTTTATATTTAACAAACTTTTAATAAGTTAAATTTTTTATTAAAAATTTATAATTCATAATTTTCAATGTTTTTTAAGGGATTTGAATTTTAGGTTGTTAAATGCACAGTTTTAAGGCGAGTAATCCGAACTTTTTATTTTTGGACCTCTATATTATCTATAGTTTAGATGTCAACACATAAAGTGGAAAACATATTTGATTACCTTTACAAAATTTAAGATTTTGTTACTCGGCAATTTTTTTGTTTATAAATACAAAACATGAATCTAGACCAGAATTTAATGTACACTATATGTTATACATAAAACATAAATATATATGTATACTATTGTTATTTGTTTTTTATATGATACATACATATGTACAATACGTAAAACACTGACATTTGTATATTGTACAATATAAAATGTTGTTAACCATACTAAGAAATTATTAAAAATTAAATTCCTTACTCATAAATAATTTTTAAGTTTATCAAAGCGTTATAAACAAATTTTAAATAGAAATTTTGTTTTATAAACCTTTGATAAATTTAAAATTTGATTATGAATATAGGGGTACAACTTTACAAATTTATATTAATTAAAAATCTTATGACAGAAACAAAAAATCTTGTTATGTTTGTAGTAAAGTGTGGCAACTCTTAAGTATTTTTATATATGTACAATATACTTGGTATTCTAAAAAATACCCAAGCGGTTATTATAACGGTATTTTCTTCAGCAAAATTTTACAAAACTTCCAGAAAATAAATCACGCGTCATTCGTTATTCAACTGTTGAACTTGAAGGCATATTTTTGTATTCTTTTGTCCTAATAATAATTTTTTTGTAAAAGCTGTTTTTCTTATTTAAATAATTTTTCAAACTGTTTTAAATTTTAAGATTTAAGAAAAATCATACACATTTTTAAGGTAATAATTTTGATAAATGTTATTATTTATAAAAATAAAAGGGAGTTATTGTTTTTTTTATTTCAGATGTTTTCACTGGTAAAATTTCACAACGAAGAGATGTCAATTGTAAAGTCAAGGTACGTAGAGGAACACCTGAAAGACGATTGTGTGGTAAAATGGAAAGGAGCAAAATATGCCGCGTTCATTATTTCCCAAAAAGGTTAGTAACAAATTATTGCTTATATATTTTCATATATGAATTTCTATTTAATTTTCTTTACCAAGTATATTTTAGAAAGAACAATGAATAAAATGCCAATTTAATGATGATATGTGCCAATATACATATATATGAACTTAGAAAAAGGTGGTTCATAAATGGAATTGTTAAACGAAGAATCATTTAGAGTGTCAGGGTATCATATATTATTGTAATAAATTTAAGTATTCAATTACTTCAACTTAATTTTTATATGAAAAGGCTTTAAAAAGTTTTACATTTTTGATATGCCTGCTTTGTCAACTTTTGTGTTAGCGATTTTATATAGTTTCAAATATCTTCAACTCTTTCTTTTCCTTTTGAAGATACACTCCACAGAACGGGACAAAACTTGTCGAACTATAATGTAATCTTCATGGTGATTTAATTTAAAATGTTACTTAAAAAATAACAATAAAAATAGAAAATTTAGAAAAATTTTGAGGTTGTTGAATATGTAAATGTATTGCATAATAATATATGATACCCTACTCTAAATGCATTGATAATTCCATTTTTGAACCACTTTTTTTCCCCCAAGTTTTTATATAAATTGGACTAAATTCTAAAGTTCAATGGGAGTAATCATTAAATTGTCATTTTATTGTTCTTAGTAAAGAAAACTAAATATCCGTATAAATTGTTTTAATATTTTATTCAAAAACAAGTCAATGGTTCTGATCTAGTAACATTTAAACTAAAATGTAAAAAAGGTGCAATATTTTTGAAGCACTGAGTTTTAAAGTGGCATATTTTTTAATCTAAGAGAGATATTGCTTTGAATTTACTTTTTGAGACCAAAAATTAACTTATCTAAACAAAAAATTTTTGTTCAGAATAAATGTGGTTCAATTGTTCCTAATATCCTATAAAAATTTTAGTTTAAGAAACTCATTAAATATGTAATATGTAATAAAATCTTTATTTATTAACAAAAGATTATTGAATATTTAAATTTATTGCAGAATAATATATGATACTCTACTCTAAATGCATTGATTATTCCATTTTTGAACCACTTTTTTTTCTAAGTTTTTATAGAAATTGGACTAAATTCGGAAGTTCAATGGGGGTAGTCATTAATATGGTATTTTATTCACTGCTTCTAAAATGTTCTTAGTAAAGAAAACTAAATATTTGTATAAATTGTCTTAATATTTTATTCAAAAACAAGTCAATGGTTCTGATCTATTAACATTTTATACTAAAATGTAAAAACGGTGCAATAGTTTTCAATCTAATTGACATATTGACTTGAAATTTTTTGTGAGACCAAAAATTAACTTATCTAAACAAAAAAATTTGTTCAAAATAAATGTGATTCAATTGTTCATAATATTTGGAATCCTATCAAAATTTTAGTTTTGGAAACTCATTAAATATGTAATAAAATCTTTATTTATTAACAAAACTCAATGAAATTTTCAATATATTTTTAATTTGTTATTCTAAAATAAGGAGTGTAAAAAAACTTGTCAAAAAGAATCCCGCAATTCCTACAAATTTAAAAAAATAAATAGGCAACATATCAAGGTTTCCAAAGCTACTTTCCGTTTTTGGATCCCAGCTTTGGGATTTTAGAACATGTCCAAATTCTCCGAACTGATGCCTTACATAATTTTTCAAATCTAAATTTCACAAATCGCAAGATTAAATCAGATATCTCACTACTACAGTTCCAACAAGTACTTTTTTATAGTGTAGCATGCAAACCATTCAGCCAGTTTCCAAAATGGTCACAAATTCTCGAAAGTTTTTTTTAAAAAAAACCTTTATTTTATTTAAATTTCAATATTACATCTGATTTGCGACTTCACGACCGACATTTTCTTAAATATTATTTTAATAGTTCTGAAGTTTCATATATATTTCATCATTTCTGATGACTGTTAAGTGTATGTACTAGTTAAATTCGAATTTGTCTTCAAGCACATCATGTTTGGTAGTCGCCCATTAGTGTGATAACTTAAATAATTTTGAGATTTGAGAAAATAAGACACACAAACAAAATTTTTAAAAAAGCTTATTTTTCAGTTAACAGTTCACTGTTGTGAATTAAACAGATACAGTATTTAATATATTATTTAATATGGATAGTATTTTTCAAAAAGATGTCATAGATATAATATATTATATTAAATACTAAGGGTCATTATTACAACTTGCCGATAAACTTAACTAAGGGGAACTGGAAAGTTTCCTTCAACTTATTTTCGTTTTCAGATAAAATTTTTCAAAAATATGCTAGTGCCGGAGCAATGTCGATAAAACTGCTCAATTGCACAAGTTTTTTTAACGCAGTGACAACGTATATGCTCATTTTGTTTAAATTTCCAGTTGCCATAATGAGAATAATATATAACATGGCAAGCTCAAACATAAAGTGATCTTTAAATGTTAAAGGTACGATGATTTTTCCTTTAGCTTAACGATCACTTCTATCTTATTGGGTACTCATAATAATGAAAAAAAGAAATGTATCTGTCCGTTAAAATCCTTCCTTTAGTTAATGGCAAGTTGTAATAATGGTCCTATATCTATTAATTTAATATCAGTGCACTGCAAAATAATATCTGTTAAAGAATGTGGTTTGCGTTTCTACTAGCTAAATACGAATTTACCTTCACATACGAAATCCGGCGCGTAATGCCGGTAAACTTAATTCAGAATTACAAAGAAACATAACAATTATACAAAGAATTACAAAATTATATAAAGCTTATTTTGCGTTGCAAATTTACGTTACATTTTAGATGATAAGTCAGATCTTCTTCAATTGCAACGTAAAATGGAGGAACAATTGTCAAGTTTGACAACAATCACCAATTCTAATGCTGAGAAAAAACTTCTGAATCAAAAAATTGTAAAGTCAAAATTACCGGTTGAAACCAATAACCGCCTTGTTACAAACAAAAATGTTCTAATTCCTAACGAATTCGATGTCAAAAAGGCTGCGACAGATATTAGTGATTGTCAGTTATCTAATGCAATTAAACGAAGTTCAAAAAACAAACATTCGCTTAATTTTACTGCAGAGTCTCCAAGTTGCCAATTTATACAACCAATCGACATTACAAATATTCAGGATAGTCCAGTTATAAAACCACTTAGCCACAAAAAACATATGACAACTATAACGAAATATGCAAATAAAAATGAAATATTAACAAAAATAAAACTTCCACAAAATAAAAATAATTTTTCAAATCATTCAGCTGATGAATCTTCTTTTGTTAATTTTAACTTTACTGCTACTAACAATTTTCAACATGAGAATTCAAATAAATCAAGTCTGCCAGATGTGTCATCAATTTCCAACAATAACACCATAAATGTATCAGAATGTAGCGTAAATTTCGAAAGTTTTAAAACTCAAAGTTCAACATACATAGATGACAATTCTGCTTCAGAGTATATTCCTGACTCTACATCGCGAGCAAGTATTGATAATTTGGAAAACTCTATAAGCTTTATAGATAAAACTGCGAATGATGAGGTAGATAACCCTCCACATGTGGAGGAAGTCGTTGTTCCATATTCTAAAACAAAATCAAAAAAACATTTCTGCGTTTTCTGTAAAACACTGCAATGTAAAATAGGTAGGCACTTGTATTTAAAACATAAAAACGAAGCGGAAGTTAAAAGAGCTTTAGTTTTTCCTAAAAAAAGCAAAGAACGTGTAAACATAATAAATAAACTACGAAAACAGGGAGATTTTATACATAACACTTCTGCAAATTATAATACCGGCGTATTAATTGTATGCAGACAGCAACAGAAGAAATGTAATAACAATGTTGACGACTATGTCAGTTGCAAAAAATGCAAAGCTTTTTTTTCTAAAAGAACTCTTCGAATTCACCTGTCAAAATGCATTGGGTCTAAAAAGTCACGTACTAATTTAATTGAAAGCCGAAAGTTAACGCGTTATGTTCATTCAGTAGCAAATAATATTTTAAAAAATAAAATATTTCCGGTCCTGAGAAACGATGAAGTAACAAAAGCTGTCAGGTATGACGAACTTATCATAAAATTTGGAAACAAATTAACTGAAAAGTATTCCTTGGAACATCAGCATGATATGATTCGGGCCAATATTAGGTTGATTGGTCGTTTTATGTTAGAACTGAAAAAAATAGACCCGGATATAAATGAATTGAAAGACATTTTTAAACCCAATTTGTTTGATAAGTGCATCAAGGCACTTCGAATTGTTGCTCATTGGGATGAAACTTTAATGTGGTTCAAAACTCCTGCAGTAGCGCAAAATTTAACATCGCTTATAAAAAAGTGTGGCAAAAAGCAGAGAGCAGAACTTATTAAACAAGAACGTGAAGATCTGAAAGTGGAACTAGAAAACTTTCTTTTATTATGGGAAGAAGAGATTCCAACATTAATAAATAAGAAGGCAATTGAAGATCAAACTAGTCAAAAACTAGTAAAAAAAGTGGTATTACCTTCAAAAGAAGACATAAAAATATTGTACCATTATTTAAAGGAAAATATTATTAAAGCCATTGCAAAACTTTTGAATAAATTTCGTATGTCAAGCTGGATAAAATTAGTCGAATTCACTCTCATATTCATCCAAATATTTAACCGTAGAAGAGCTGGAGAAATCGAACGTCTAACCATCGAAAATTTTGTTAACAAGGAAGTAATTACTGACAACGTTGATAACGACATTTTAAAAAATATTTCCAAAGAATCTTTGAAATTTGCTAAACAATTTGTAAGACTCAGACTACGTGGTAAACTTGGTAGAACTGTTAGCGTGTTGCTTTGTCCAATGAGCGTAAAAGCCATCGAACTAATTTTAAAATATAGAGCAGAGGCAGGGATAACTAATGAGAACAAATATATTTTTAGTAGACAAACAACTTCAAAATTAACCAAGCCCTACTGCCGAGCATGTCCGTTATTAAAAAAGTTTTCAGAAGAATGTGGAGCAAAAATTCCTGAAAGCCTTAGAGGAACTACATTAAGGAAGCATATAGCTACGCATACATCTTTGCTAAACATTGAAGAGGCATCAGTTGATAGACTTGCTAATTTCATGGGACATCATAAGGATATACATAAAAGCATTTATCGAATGTCGATTCCCGTTGCTGAAATAACATGCGTTTCTAAATTGTTAATGGCTGCTGTAGGGGATGATGATGAAGTCGAAGGTGAAAACATAGAAGACAACATTGATAACCTAGAAGACCATATTGATAATCCAGAAAACAATATTGATGACAGAGAATTCAATATTGATGACTTGCAACATACAGAGGAAGCTTTGTTTGAAGATAGCAAAAATTCAAGTTCCTCGTCAAACAGAAAACGTAGAAGTAGTGAGTATTAGTATTAATTTTAACATGTACTTCGAAGTGTTCGACACCATTAACTGAAATTTATAGATATTTCATTATTTTTCAGACGTTTTTATCTAGCTAATTTTTAATTAACAATGTTTTATTATGATACATACTTTATTCTATCTAAAATGTTTGCTTTTTTATTAGCTTCTCCATTTGGGAAAACAAAGCGATGCAGATGGAGTAACGATGAAATGGAAGCAGTATATGAAGTATTTGGTAATCTGCATAAATTAAAGAAACTGCCGTCTCTAGCAGAATGTCTAAGAGCGATTCACCAATGTCCGGTTTTAAACAAAAGGACACCACAGCAAATGAAAAGTTGGATAGATAACCAAAGACGATACCACATGGAATAAAGTATTTTGATCATTAGTTTTTATTTTTAGAAGTATGTTTGATTCCTTTTGTTCACATAACAATTGACGTGAATTGTATTTTTTGTAATATAATATGTAATAATCAGTAAGACCCCTTTCTGATTAGACAATTTAGTTGCTCAAGTCTATTGCAAAATTTTCTTTTCCTTAATCCATCAAGAAACACAAGAGACTTGCTCAACTAAATTGCCTAATGTGAAAGGGCTCTAATAAAACACATTCATATGTTGAAATATTCACAAAATTTGTAAAAACTTCCTAAAGACGTGCTCATAATATAATAGCAGTTTATTATTATTTTTTAGTATATATTTTATGACTTTTTTATTTAATTTTGTAAAAACAAAATCTTATAAGCTAGAAAACAACTTAACAAAATTTCAATATTTTCATTAAAATCAACTTTTAATTTATTGCGAAAAAAATAACATAAAAAAATCTACATTAACACTTTTAATTTCAGAAATGTCTTATTATATTTCAGAATTTTTTTAATGTATTTCAGATTAATCCAATTATATATCCGAAGTTTTCATTTGTATTTCAAAAATTTCCAATTGTATTTGAAAAATGTCCATTTGTATTTGAGAAATTTCCCTATTGCTAATAAAATATTGAAAAAAAACACGATATGAATAAAAAATAATAATAGTCTATTAATTTTATTAATATTATATGCATTTTAATATATTTTATTATTTTTAACTCCACATCTTTTATTTTGATCGAAGTTTTAAGGCTTCAAAATAAATATAAATTAAAAAACATGTAAAAAGTTATTTAAAAATTAAAGATTGTGTAAATTACAAAATTTTTGGAAAATTATAAAAAAATGTTATTTATAAAACATCAAGAAATAAAATAAATAAGTAATAACACAAATATCGTGTGCTAAATTGTAATTAGTAATGACGAATATTTAAAATAAAACAACAACAAATTTTATATATCTAACAACAAAGTTCTATTTATTTACAAAAAGAGGTTGGTTTTAAGGATTGCTCATACAAATTAAAAGTACAGTTTTTGTGTGTCCATATTTCATTATGATTACGTTGAAATGTTTGCACTATTGTGTTATACCCTCCACCGCAATAAGTGGTGCATGAGGATATATGGGTAAGTTCCAAAACGTGATTTGCAATGTAACCGAACAAAGTCATGCATTCCTAAACGCAACTTTGTAGACATTGACGGTGTATTGCATTCCTGAATGTATAACAAAAGTTATCGATACGCAAACAAATATTAAATTACAAAAGTAAAAAATTATATATCATTGACAAAGGCTTTCAATTACATGTAACTTGATCTAGAGTACCTTTTTTACAAAAGTCGATTTTTCTCCAATATATACCGATATGAACGTAGCCTGTTATATACAAATTTTTATAGAACACATATTAGGCTTTCTTTTGATATATGTGGCACGATTTTTTGCGGACTGTCCATAAGTATTCAAATAACCACAAAAAATGCGGTAGATCAAAAAATGTCCGGAAAGTAAGCGGTGTGCATATATCTATATATACATATATAACTTATAATCTTGCAGGCTAGTAAATTCCATGAAGTTTGTATCTAACAAAGGCTTTCAATTGATATATAACTTGATCTAGAGTACTGAAACATTGGCCACAAACTTCGGCAAATGTGATTTTTCAACTGACTTTTAAAAAAATCGATTTTTCTCAAAAACGTACCAATATGAAGCTAGTTTGCTATATACAACATTTTATAAAACGCATATTAGGCATTAATTTCATATATATTATGAAACCCTATCCCTGCCAAAATAATAAAGCTTTTTATTAAAAGTCCATTTATCTCAAAAAAGTACAAATATGAAGGTAAATGGCTGTACATACAATTTTATATAAAGTACATTCGGCTTTCATTTAATATGTATATATTGTGAAACCCTAATCTATTAAATGCAAAAGCAATAAAGCTTTAAATATTTAATTTTGTTCAAATTATATATGTTTCGTTACATTTAAACACATGATCATCCTTTAAAAAAGATTGATAACATCTATCAAATGATATATAACATGATCCACTGCGTTAACCCATTCAAAAAAATTTAATTTTAATACTAAATTTTACATTAAATATATGCAGTATTTTATAGAATACATATTAGGCTCTAATCTGATATATAATGTAAAATACAGGCCCATTAAATTTAATATATATATATTATTTTTTTTATATAATTAAAAAGTAAAAAATATTATATAAATAATTTTGCGGATTTTGTGAAAAAAGTCGCTACTGAAAATAAACGTTGAACTAAAGAATTTATTGAGTTAATACAACTTATCATATTAAATGGAACTCCCAAGTCAGTTTTCACAAAAACTTACGCCGTAAAGAATTTGCAAAAATAATGTAAAAGTATGGCAACAAAGATTTTCGTATATGTTGCGTATACATTGAGGACATGTGCTTAAACAATGCGGAACGTATATGATTGTTCTCAAAATATGCGGAAGGTCCTTAACGTAAGATCAGGGGCGTATTACGCGACTATATGATAAAATTTTGATATAGGTGGTATTATTATTCCAAAATAATTAAAAAAAACCAATAAAACAATAAAGATTTTGATGTCCCCAAACTATGCGCTGTGCATATATATATATATATATATATATATGTATGTATGTATTTTCTTAAAGTGTAGTAATAAAAATTTATAACGTTTTTAAAGAAACTTCTGCTGCTAACGCTGCCTTCCCATTAAAATCAACTGAAAAGAACGAGTCTGTTAGTCTGTCAGCCTGTCATTTACACACTTAAACAGTAACAAAAACTAAATAAAAAAACAACAATAAATACTCACTCTTTCACATTTGCACATACACACATACATACATACTATTTCTCTCCCTCATTTACTACATACATACATATGTATGTACATACAGTTACATTTACAGCAAGGCAACGAGCAAGGATAATGTTAATAAACAGACAACACGACAACAACAACAGGACACCACCAACAACGTCATCATCAACAATCAACAACAAAAATTTAATGTATAAACGTGAGTACCTATGTATGTATGTATATGAGAGAGGGAGTACAATGAAGAGTATAAGAATAATTCATGTTGAGATTTTCCTATAGGCAGGAGGAGACGACACACGAACAAACATTAAAAAAAAAAGAAATAAACGATGTAAACCCAATATAACAACAACAACAATTATAGCAAAATATAACTTTAGATCTTTTAAACTTGACTACATTTGTATAGGAATGAGTATTTGAATGTACATACGTATGTATGTGTGTGTAAAATTGTTAGAAAAACAAAACAATTGTGAATAAAGATGCTTAAAGAAGAATTTCAAATGTTTGAGTTATAAATCGGAGGGAGTATGAGGCTTAGTTCTCCTTTTACAAAGAGTTGTTGTTTTCCAAAAAAAAAAAAAAAAAAAAAGACAAAACAAAACAAAACAAAAGTTAATAGCGTAAGAGTAATGTGGCCAAGGCAAGTAAGAGAGAGAGAGAGTGTGTGAGTGTGTAAGAGAGATACAAAATTAAAGTGTTGTATTGTGTTGTTGTTGTTGTTATTTTAAGGATGCTAATGGAGTTTGAGTTTTTAAACTCATGCTGTTTGGATTTTTTTTGTATTTTTGTTTTTGCTTTATGCTCTTTCATATTGAAAATTTAATATTAAGCGCAAAACCATAACAAAAGATGAAATGAAATGAAAGAAAATTTACAGTTATACACACCACATAGACAAAAAACACAGAGTTGAAAAATTTTTAATACCTTTTCTTAACAGGTACGTACGGTAGGTACTATTTCTTATTGGATTTTGTTTCATTTCATTTAAAGGTACTTTACAAAGGTACTTTATTAAGGTACCAATATAGTTTCATAATTGAAAATATTCTCGTTTTAAATAATAAAATCAATGAAAATAAAATCTTCCTTAAAAATATTATTGATCTGAACTAAGCACTGTGACATGCAGTTATCCAAACCAAATTGTATTTATATACAGGATATTACAAGTTTGAGTTTATTTTTTTACAATCTTTTGTCAGCCATCAGTTAGCATAGAATGTGATAAGTCAGGAGAGGTTGTGGCAGCATCAAAGCTCACTTGTGCAGACATACTGATCTGTTGTAATATTACATGAAGTGTTGCCTCAAAACTGACTGACAGCTAGGTCCTGATTAAACGATCATCACAAACAGCATTTAGGCTTAGCATTTATTGTATGATTCCCTTAAAAGCTAATTGGAAACCATCTTGAAAGTTTAATAAAGGTAGTGAACGATCCAATATCTAGTAGCTGTAGCTTCGTTATACTTTCGAGAAAGAGTGAGAATTCTTTATCGATTCAGAGAGGCACATTGGCAAATAAGGCGAACAATTCTCTCTTTTTCAGTAACTAATCTATGTAGAAATCATTTGTAGATACATATGTGAACTCTCTTAGCATGCCTACGCTTTACGCTTTGACCCGTGAGAATAGTGACAGTTACAGAGATGTTCAAACGATCTAGTTTAAGTGGTTGATATGTACATACTTTATCCAGTTTAGAGTCTGGAAATTTAGTAGCATTCTCCTTTCAGTCCACAGCTTGTCAGCGGCCAATAAATTCCTTTGTCTAACAGCTTTTAGATTCATGTACATACATACATACATAATTAGCCATTACAACCCTTCAGTCAGGATTACGACCTAGCTTCTCACATCACTCATGTTGTGTGCCTTAATCTTATACTTGAGTGGCGGCATCTACAGTTTAACGTCGACTCCGAACGATAGATTTTTTGAGAAACTTTTTCATGGCAGGTTTATTTACTCTCAGAGTTTCTGCCAGAAATCTGCTGAGAGGAAGTCGCCGAAGAAATATGTTTTTTCTCATTCCGTTTTGATCTCTGGCCTGGGGCTCGAACCCGGTCTTTACGTCTGATAAGCGAACACACTATCAACTATGTAGACTATGGCGACTACATTCATGTATAGATTAATATTCGGAAGGAGTATACCTATTCTAGTAAGTTTATCAGATACACAATTACGCAGGGTATCTTGACGCAAAAGCCATCAAGCTTTTGCCAACTAGTCTAGAACTGAAGATTGCATCCACATTCGTTGATAGAGAGAATAGAAATGCTAGTAATAGGAGATCATTTACTCAGGACCAGTAATCAAAAAGGCGGTAAGATATTCTATGATTAAGCTCTTCTATTCTAGAACCGGCTATGTAGACAATCCGTAAAATCCCCCAAAGCGGACAAGTCTTTCCCTCCTTGGAATTCTAGTATGAAATTTATTGTCAAAACTACGGCCAGAAAGGGTATAAACACTTTCATTCAGAGTCTAGGGATCCACGGAATGCATTGAAAAATAATTGAAATCTCATACCAACTGGTGATTGTATTGCTGTAGAGAAGAAAAATACCACTAATACTAATGCCTTGTCCATTCGTTACGAAATAAAATTTCCATCTCTGGATTGGCTTCAGGCGCTTTTTGTGCATTCCGGACAATATCTCAGCGATAATTAGACAAATATTGATTTTAAAATACCTGGATTGAATAAAGATTGACGTTAGAAAAACTTTCTGGTACTTAGATCTAGAATGTTGAGTAATGTGGCTCGAACCAATGTCTTGTTTAGATCACATGCAGTGCAGTTCAGAATCGGTAATTGCTAGGCAAAGCCAGTCCGTTATCTTATAGGCAAAGCGTTCTGTATTGGTGGTAATAGGTCTTACAGCATCATTTTCGAAAAAATACCATCAAATGATATCTTCAGATCATATGGCAACTAACATTATTGCTGACGAAAATTTTATTGAATATTATTACGATAGAAAACCTGTTGCTCGAGAACCTAGTCAGCATGTCTACGGCTCTAACTGGGGTTTGAATTGTAGCTTCACGTCTAATAAGCCAACACACTACCTATTAGACTACGATGACTTTTTTCTGAGAGGGACACTCTTTTCGAGCAGTTTTTGTGACTTTACTGATGAAATCGTGTAGGAAGTTCTGAAAAGCGAAACTAAGTGGTGCGCAGTAAGAAAATACGTTGAATGTGTTGTATTCCGAAGGAATTTATTTGACAAAATGAGACATGAGAAGACGCGTCAGTAGATGAAGCTGGCTGACTAGAGAATAATAATTTTGTCCAAGACATTGTTCGTCAGCTTTTCTAAGAAACTCAGAAAGCATTTCTGGAAATAAGACTCCCAGTAAATGAGAATAAAATGTTTTAGTTGAAATTTCTAGTTGCCACTAAGTGCAGCCGATATGGCTTACTATATGTAAAGCCTCCCATATCTACTTACTTACAAGTCGACCTTCTCACACCATTATTTAATTCTGTGTGTTAATTTTTATACATGAGTGGCGGTCCAACAGGTTAAGGTCGACTCCAAACAATAGATTTTTAAGAAACTTATCATACATACACACATACATAATTGGCCATTACAATACTTCAGCTAGGATTATGGCCTAGCTTCTCACACCACTTATGTTGTGTGTGTTAATTTTATACGTGAGTGGCGGAGCTTACAGTTTAACGTCGTCTCCGAACGACAGATTTTTTAGAAACTTTTTCATGGCAGGTTTATTTACTCTCAGAGTTTTTGCCAGAAATCTGCTGAGGGGAAATCTTCGAAGAAACATTTTTTTCATATTTCGTTTCGATGTCTGGCCTATCTAATAAGCGAACACACTACCTACTAGACTACGGCGACTGATGAGAAACTTATCATAACAAATTTTATTTTGCCACTTAGGGCCATTATTACAACTTGCCGTTAAACTTGGGTTTAGTTAAAGGTAACTTTAGCTAAAGTGAACTTTAAAGTTTCCTTTAACTTATTTTCGTTATTACAACCTACTGATAAAATAAAGTTAAGTGTTTTCAAAAATATGGCAGTGCCGTAGCAATGTCGATAAAAATGTTCAATTAAACAAGTTTTTTTAAAGGCAGTGGCAACGACTGATTTCGTTTTTTTTTTTATTTATATTTGAAGTTGCCATATTGAAATTAATATATAATATGGCAAGTTCAAATATAAACTTAACCTTTAGCTTAACGCTCACTTCGATCTAATTGAGTACTCATAATAATGAAAACCAATTTATCTATCTGCCAATTAAAATCCTCCCTTTAGTTAATGGCAAGTTGTAGTAATGGCCCTTAGAGTTTTTGCCAGAAGAAGTCACCGAAAGATGATTTTTTTTTACAATTTCAATTTGTGCAAGATTAAAACCTCGGACTCCTAGCTTATGAGCCTTATAGCCTACGAAACTACGGTGACATCTTACCATAGAAAAAAATATGAAATAATTTTTTTTTTTAAATTAAAAAAAAACTAAATTCCACTAGGAAGTGTTTAAAGAAAAACGCCAAAATGTGTATAAAAAGAAACCGTTAACTCTGGCAGCTATGTTCGAGTAGCATTGAAATTCAAGTACTTTTTAGAAAGAAAGAAACAAACAAAAAAGTACGTAAACATAGAAAAACACATTTAAAAAGATTTTTAGGTCTAGAATAATTAAGTTTTTATAAATAATTTAAAACAACAAGAAAAAAAAAACAAGAGGAAGAATAATAAATTCATATTTTCTTTAAAAAGAGTATGAGTGATATTTCCTTGGTAATGTAAAGAAAAACAAAAGAAATAGGCAGAAAAGAAAAATATTTTTTTTTAAAGAAAACAACAAATAAATAGAAATTCAAAGAATTTTAAGAATCTTTTTCAATTATTATTGTTATTTGGTTACTATTTAAAGGGAAATATGTTTTTATGTTTTTATTTAATTTTTCTGTTAAAAATCAATTTTTCATAAATTTAATTCATTTTTTTTTGTCGTGTTTTTTTTTCTTTAAAGCACTTCTAAATTTATGTTCAAATAAGGTGTATATACACAAAACAAAAAACAACAAAACAAAGTAAAACAGCATCAGCATCATATTTTTCCATTTTCATTAACGTTAACATTGATTATGATTGTGAATTTTCTTGTATTTTATTTGACTTTTGTTTTCGTTTTTTTGTTTTTTTTTCTTCTTTTCTAAATACTATGTATATACTCGTAAGTAGATAATAAATATTATTACCATTTGATCAGGTTGTATATAGACATTTTGATGTGATTCGATTTTGATTTTGATTTATTTTTTCCAACACAAAACATTCAAAAGAAAAGCACCAAATAACTGAACTTAAAACAACACTTGATTGGATTTCTTATGATTTTTCACTGGTTTTCAAAAGGGTAAAAAGGTAAAAAGGAAAAATCCTTTTTCATTATTTACTTTCTTATTTTTTTTTTAATAGAAATTTTCTTTTTTTTTTTATTGACAGATTATATACACAAGATTAAGATTTTTTAAAAACTTTATTTTTATTTTTTTCTTTCTTTTATTATATATTTTCTTTTATTATATATTTATTATCAACATTTCTTTTTACCATTTTATTTAATTTTTTTTAATTTTTAAATTTTGTTTTTTTTTGTTATCATATAGAAAATTTTCTTAACTTGAATAGGTTTTCTTCTTTTTTCTCTTGTTGTTGTTGTTGTTATTATTATTATTGATAGTGTATATATCCTATATATTTATATATATACATATATCTTCATATATATAAGTATATACATATATATGTATGTAAAGTGTAGAAAAAAAAATATATATTATGTTGTTGTTTGTTTGTTTTTTTTTTGTTTTTGGTTTTATTATAATTTAAAAAAAAATAAAACGCGCGCCCCGTTTATAATTTCTTTGTTGAGTAGTATTTGAACGTTTAGCGTTTGTATGCGAACTATTTTGGCCAATATTGTCAAAATGCTGAGGATGCTGCTGCTGCTGCTGCTGTTTGCTGTTGGTTGATTTGTTTCAAAAGAAAACTTAAGAAAATAGAGAATTTTCATCTCTCATTTTCATTTCATTTCATTTTGTTTATTTCACTCGCTCTTTTCATTACTTTCTCTCTCTCGTATTTAAAGGGGGGAAAATTTTTATATGTATATTTTTTCGTTTTGTTTGTAGTTTCCACATGGGGCTGTCAAATGTGTGAAATGACATTTGTTTAGTTTTGCTCCCTCTCTCTCTCTCTCTTTATCACTGTTGTTTTCGTTATAATCTCAAAAAATCAAAATTCCGAGAGAGAGAGAGTGAGTGGGATTAGTGTAACGTATAAAATATTGTATTTTTTAACGGTTGATTTATTTCGCATTAAATTAATTAATTTCCCTTTTTTTATAAAAGAAATACGAAATAAAATTTCAAATAAAATACACAGTGTGTATGTATGTATGTACTTATAAGATTTGAGACGATAAAACCACTGTGCTTTTTGTATTCAAAAGTAACGAGTAGAGAGCAGAGTTGCCATCTTCTGATTTTGAATTCATTAATTAATTTACTTACCATTATTACAACTTGCCGTTAACTACAGGGAGGATTTTAACGGGCAGATAAATTGTTTTTCATTATTAAGAGTACCGAATAAGATAGAAGTGAGCGTTAAGCTAAAGGGGGGATCATTCTGTCGGTAACGTTTAAAGTTAAGTTTATATTAGAACTTGCCATATTATATATAATTTTCCCTATATGGCAACTTTAAATTTAAACAAAATGAGCATATACAACAAAATCTAAGCCCGTCGTTGCCACTGCGTTTAAAAATAACTTGTTTAATTGAGCAGTTTTATCGACATTGCTCCGGCATTGCCATATTTTTGATAAAGTTAACTTTATTTTATCATTAGGTTGTAATAACGAAAAGAAGTTAAAGGTGACTTTAAAGTTTAGTTTAGCTAAAGTTACATTTAACTAAACCCAAATTAAACGGCAATTTGTAATAATGGCCCTAAAATTTATAAAATCATTTTTTTTAATTTTTACAGAAAAATGTGAAAGAAAAGTATGAAAACCAACTTTTTAGGGTACTACAAATATCAGTATCAACGTATTGTATCCCTGATATTTGTATGCTACGAATAATGAAAATATTTACAATATGATGCAATAGCAATGCGAGAGTGATAAGAAAATTACAAAAGTTGATTCATTTGGTTAATACCAATTGATTTGATTAGAGAAATCTTAAAATACAATTCATAGCGTATCCTATCCAATTGTAACCAGTTGCTATATAGGTGCATGAAAGCTTTCATCAAATTTATATACTTTAACTGCGAAAATTTTATTTTGCTCAAATTCAATATGGGACCCAAATGCCTTTTCAATCCTCTTAACCACCATGTTGACCACCTAATTTACTGATGTTTATGTATTTTTTATATATTTTTAGGTCCGTTATTGCAACTTGTCGTTAAACTTGGGGTTAGTTAAAGGTACCTTTAGCTAAAGGGAACTGGAAAGTTATTACAACTTACAGATACAATTTTTCAAAAATATGGCAGTGCAGGAGCAATGTCGATAAAACTGCTCAATAATACAAGTTTTTTTTTTTAATGCAGTGGCAACCGCGGGCTTCGTTTTTTTTTTGCCATTGTCATTTGTTTTTTTGCTCGTATAACTTCGTGCGAGAATAGACATAGTGGAGATCTGCTTTCCTAGCGAAATCAGTGCAGGCAATTTATTATACTGCGGTCTGCAAATATTTTCCAGAAGGCTTTTTTTTAATCGCTAGTTTAAGTTCTGCTTCTCAATTGTTCCTTATTGGATTTACGTATAGCCCTTATTGTTAACTAATTTATTTGCACGCTTATACAGGCGCTCACTCTAATTTGTTACCACTACTTTCTGAGCTTCCCAGAAGAGATTTTTTTATGCTCTCTGGAGTTTCTTGCACTGCGTTTTACGGAGCTCCAGAGTGCTACAGTTATGCTGCAATGATGTGCTGTAGAAGAAAGCAGCCAGTGATGCTACCCGGTATCTGAAAGTAGATTCCACAGAAAACGTAAAAAGGCAATGCATTGTGAAATTTCTCAGCTTACCAGTTTATAAAGTGATCAATCGGCTTTCAATAATTTCAAAGGCCTAAAAATTTCTGATGGCTTGTTAAAGATAACCAAAATGTCTATTACAACTACACCTATTACAACAAACATTACTCTTACTACAACCACTTCTACTACCACACTACGACCAATACTACTACTACTTCCACTACCAATACTACTACTACTTTCACTACCATTACTACTACTACCAATACTGTTACTACTTCCACTACCATTACTACTACTACCAATACTACTACTACTTCCACTACCATTACTACTACTACAACTACTACTACCAATACTGTTACTACTTCCACTACCATTACTACTACTACCGATCCTACTACTACTTCCAATACCATTACTACTACTACCACTACTACGACTACAATCACTGATATTACTTCTACTACTACTACTACCACTACTACTGCTACCACTACTACTGCTACCACTATTACTACTACTACCACTACTACTTCTACCACTGCTACTATTACCACTCTACTCCTAGAGTTATGCTACTAATACTATTTCTTCTACTATTATTACTTTCACTACTTTTACTACTACAAAACAACTACTGTGACTATTTCAACATTTGCCACCTTTTAGGCAAAAGAATTAAAAACTTAAAGCCTACTTTAGGGGCATTATTAACTGAGCTTTGATCATAGATGGGCACTTTGCAGTACCAGTAAAATTTCAGTAAAAATTGATTTTTACTGATTACTGAAAAAAATTTCAGTATTCAATAAAATTTTACTGGTAATGCAATCTAAATTTCATTTAAATTTCATTTAAATTTCATTTCAATTTAGATTGCATTAACAGTAAAATTTTACTTTTTTCATTTAAATTTAGATTGCATTAACAGTAAAATTTTACTAAATACTGAAATTTTTTTCAGTAATCAGTAAAAATCAATTTTTACTGAAATTTTACTGGTACCGCAAAGTGCCCATCTATGGCTCTGATTAAACAGCATAAAATTTAATAGCATTCAGGTGTTGGGAAGTTATGTGTGTAAGCAAATAAACCATAAACAGCGCCTGTGTTTAAGATTAGGATACCATGAATCATCGGGGAACTACAGCCACTACTTTGTCAACAAAAAGTCACCGAAAATTTCTTTTCAGAGCAATGCAGCCGCCTGCAATCATACTCTGAGTGAATTTTTTATTTTTTTAATCTTGTTTTGATACATTTCTTCATAGAAATTTCCATATTTTTTTAAAACCCATGTTAAACTAATTTATTGTCACAACATCAAATCAAAATCAAATGGAAATATAAAAATAATTTTTTAATATTAAAAATAAACACGAACATAAATTAAATTCTTTTAGATTTGGGGTATTTTTTTTTTCTTATTGAAATTTATTTATTAAAAACAAAATATTGCAACAACAACAATGAAATTAAAAAAAGTACCATCCCACTTAAAATACTTATACAAACATGCCGGTCGACTTATCACGTGAACAGAATAGCTAAGCTTAGCTCGATTCAAATAATTTTTTTTCTATTTCGTACAGTCGTTACGAAATTCACGTGAACATTTCCATTAGAGATTTAAAAATAAAATCCCGTTATGCGAATACATATCAACAGTCTCGAGACTCTCCATTAAGAGCGACTTCTTATCAGTTTTTTTTTGTTTTTTTTTTTTTTCTTATGAATCCCTCATTGGTTTTAAAGAAAAAACGTGTCGTGAAAATCAAAACATCACTCTTTAATCACTTGATTTTATTGTTGGCGGTTTCGTTAGCGTTGGTGGTGGCGATGCTGAGACTCTTTATCAGTGTTTGTTTTAAAGAAATTTTTCCGAAAACATTAAGATTTGAGTATAAATAGCTGTGATAGGCAAATTATCAAGTCAGTGCTAAGCTAGAAATCGCCTAGAGAGCAATCAACTTTTGCTTTCAAAGAAAAATTTTATTTCGGTTTTATTTCCATAAAAAAATTCCTTAAATTTACAAAATGTGGCTGAAAAATTTCTTAATTTTCATTACGTTAACCTTCAACATGGTCAATGGCAGAGGTATGTTTACTTAAAATTTTTTTTAATTTTTAAATCTATTTATTATAACGGTTTAATGGAAAAATTTTTCTAATAAATTTCAGTCTTTGTCCAACCTGTTAGTGACGACCATCGCATGCATCCTACGTTTAATTTCAAACGTGAACGCCTTCATAAGCGTGCCATGCCTGCATTACGTTTCGGCTCTTCAAAGCCTGAAGAAGAATACTCAGACTACTGGAATGAAGTGGGTCAAGATATTTTGGCGAAACAATTGGAGAGTAAGACCAGATTGAATACAAATTTGGCTAAAAATATCATCATGTTCTTGGGTGATGGCATGTCGATACCCACTATAACAGCTGGTCGTGTCTATTTGGGTGGCGAAGAGAAACAATTCTCGTTTGAAAAATTCCCCTATATTGGCTTGAGTAAGGTGAGTAAGAAAAAGCACACAATTTTTTTCTCACTCAAAAAATTTTTTGAAATTTTTTTCTCATTGAATATCACAAAAAAATTCTTTCTGGGTACTTTTGAATTTTAAATAGTACCAGAAAAAAGTACCACAATTTTTCTTTAATCAATAAACATTTTCTTTAATTCCGCATTTTACACTCAAATAATTTTTTTGAAATTTTATTTCTCATTAAATATCACAAAAAAAATACTTTCTGGGTACTTTTGAATTTTAAATAGTACCAGAAAAAGAGTACCACAATTTTTCTTTAATCAAAAAAAAACCTTATTTTCTTTTAATTTCCAGACCTACTGTGCCAATACCCAAGTAGCTGATTCTGCTTGTACGGCCACCGCTTATTTGGGCGGTGTTAAGGCTAACTATGGTACCTTAGGTGTAACAGCTGCCATCGACTTGAATGATTGTCAAGGACAAAATATTACCGAACATCACGTCAACAGCATTGCTGCTTGGGCTCAAGCCCAAGGCATGGCTACTGGTCTTATCACAACCACTTCCGTGACACATGCTTCACCGGCTGGCATTTATGCTCATGCGGCCAATCGTGATTGGGAAAATGATGCTGAAATCTTAAAGACACAAAATGATCCCAATGTATGCACCGATATTGCCACTCAATTGATTTATGGCAATGTGGGACGCAATTTAAATGTCATCTTAGGTGGTGGTCAAGAACATTTCCTGCCCAGACACCAAGTGCCCGGCAAACGTTTGGATGGTCGTAATCTTATCCAAGAATGGCAATATAAAAATGGTCCCAATGCTCATTATGTTTCAAACAAAGAGGACCTACTTAATTTGCCCTCCACTACCGAGAAGGTTTTGGGCTTATTTGCCTCCAATCATATGCCCTACCATTTGGATTCAAATGCTGACAAGATACCCACTTTGGAAGAAATGGTTTCAGTGGCCTTAAACATTTTAGAAAAACAAAGCCATGGCAAAGGTTATTTCCTATTTGTAGAAGGTGGCCGTATAGACCATGCCCATCATGATACTCTGGCCATGAAGGCTTTGGATGAAACAGCAGAATTTAATAAGGCCATACATTTTGCCCGCCAAAAAACCAGTGTAGAGGACACTCTAGTGCTAGTAACCTCCGATCATTCCCATACCATGTCGGTGGCTGGTTATTCAAGCCGCAAGAATGATATTTTCGGCATAAATAATGGCCAATTGGCTTTGGATCAATTGCCCTATGCTACCCTTAGCTATGCTAATGGTCCTGGCTTTGAAAATAACGTTTTGAAACACAGTCCTGGCTTGAAGCGTAGAAATCTATTGGAGACCGATATGAAACATAAAAACTATCAATTCCCCTCCACAGTTCCTCTGGAATCAGAGACCCATGGTGGTGATGATGTAGCCGTATTTGCCAGTGGTCCATTTGCTCATCTCTTTACGGGTGTCTATGAGCAAAACTTTATACCTCATGCAATGGGTTATGCATCGTGTCTGGGCTCATTGAAAACTGCCTGTAGTGAGGGTTTACAGCGCGGCAGATAAAATGTGAAAGAGAGATGCTATTATTTGGGGGGAACTTTAGAAGAAACTTTAGTTATTAAACTGGGATATAATTTAAGTTTTATTTATAAATTTAATTTTAAACTGTACTTAATAAGTTATGTGAATAAGAAAAAAAAAAACAACAACTACAGAATTGTACCATAATAAAAAAAAAAAATAATGCCTTAAAAGCATTTTTCTCAAAAATATGAAATATTTTTAATAGATTATTTTTACACCATTTCCAATTGCATTTTTTAAAGTACCACTTTAAACTAAACGTCTCAAATTACTGAATTATTAAATAGATTCAATTCAATTCAATTAATAAAAAAATATTCTTATTGTATTGAGATTCTTTTGGAAATGGTGTAGCACTGGATGTGATGAGTCGGCAATTTTATTTGTGACTATTTATAGGCATCTTGGTAATGCAGCATAACAAATCAATTCAGATGTTCGATTATATTAATTTTTTAATCAGTTGACATTTGGACATTTTATTGAAATTTGTAACATAAATAAATAAAATCAATGCACTGTGGTCCACAGAATAATAATATATTGCTTTTGCTTGAATTACTAACAAACAGTGGAATAAAACGAATCTATTTTGAACAAAAAAAAACTCTGCGTCGTAAAAATTCTTTAAAAAAAAGTATGGAGATAGACCAATAAGGAGTGTCCCTTTGGACGAGCCGTTATGGAAACAATTGGTGAAGGCAATAAACACTGAAAATAGTGATAGGTAGGGCATCCTACGTATACCATTAAAAAATGCTTCTTAATGCAGCATCTCGTATGATTCGATATTTAATACCCAATTACTTATTTATTCTTTATTAACCCCTCAAAAACCAAGACCGTTTTATAGCGGGCTTTAATTATTTTGCATTTTTCTTTTAAATCTAATGATGTATAGAGGGAAGAAAGAAACTTTTTATTCGGCAGATTTGATTTTGTAATTTCTGTAATCCATTTTATTTTATTCGATAACAGCTTGTGCATTTGAGGGTTAGGTTAGGTCGGAGTGTTAGCTCTGATATCACAGGCTACAGGTGAACGCAGTCTCGGTACTGACCAAGTTCTACCAAAATCAGGGAAGAGAAAGAAGTTGGTCAGCGCAAGGGCTGCACATCAAAAGCACGACTACCCTACACTGGAAAACCACACAGAAAGTTTGTTGAACGAAGATATATTCTTGATATTAATAGATGATAGCTCCGTCAAGCTGACAAGAAATGGAGAACCAAATAACCTATATCTGCAGCTAGCAAGGAACGGGCACTGACAAAGAAAGTGGATAGCAATCTCCTCTTCCTCAGCGGATCTGCATCCACGACAAAAGTCGTGAAATGGGAGCCTCATTATTTTCGCATATCTACCCATAACGCAATTACCTGTAAGCACGGCCACTGTGGTTGAGATGACGTCACGACCATGACCAAGCAATTGGTTGGTACGCCTTCTATCCATCAAGGGCCAGGTGAGTCTAGCGGTGGAGCAGGACTCCTCATTGACCCAGGATAGGTTGGCGTCCCGAATGAATTTCCGTGCAATGTCCAACTTGTCCGAGGCAAGTGGCATACGCAATTCAATTGAAGAGGATTCCGGAAGGAGCGCACCAGCTCTGGCGAGCTCGTCGGCCCTACAGTTTCCCGCAATGTTACTGTGCCCGAGGACCCACACCAGGGTTTAGGGTTAATGTTTTCTCTTTTATTAATAGCCATATGAAGAATATTCTATGTTATCAGAAATAATAAAAATCCAATTTGACAATCATTAATTACATTATAAATATAATTATCTCTGCTCTATTTGCATTCCAACTAATGTTGCCATGCTGTAAAAATTTTTGTAAGCAACTTATTTATTTATATGTAATCAAAGTTATTTATTTATTTTAAAAATAAATGCAAATATTTTATGTTGTTTACATTGATTGTTATAATTCTTTTAAGTTTATATATATATTTATATTACACAATATTTTTAATTTTAATTTCTTTTAAATAACTAATAAATAGAATTTACTGACATAATGGCAACACTAGGTTCGTTGAGTATACTTCTGTGATTCAGTGTTTGTGACTAAACTAAACGATATTAATTATTATTAATTCAGACACAAACCATACAGTTGGCAATACCATACAAATGACAATGCCTATACATTGGTAGTGCCGTGAATTTTTTTGAAGTAACGGTATAGTAGTAAATTTCATTTATTCCCAAAAAAGTATTTTTTATCCAGATTTTATTTACCAACAAACAAAGTAATCAGAGCAACAACAACAAAAGTTCTTTCTTCATAAACAATAAGGGGGACTTATTTATATACAAACCGGACTCAGAAAAAAATTTAAGAATTAATTACAAAAACAGTTTGTTGTTTTTTGTTTGTGGCTTTTTTGAACGAGTTTTTCTAACCATAACCAGTGTTGTAACCAACTTCTGGAAAAAAATCACCAAAAATAAAATAAAAAAATTAATTAAATTTTAAATCATAGATTTTCTTTAGTTGTTTAAATTTAAATCATGTTTAGTTTACAACAATTAATTACAGTTTTTGGCAACAACAAAAACTACCATAACCAGAAAAATACATACAATCTCCATAATACATACAATCAATTTTAGTTAGAAATAAACAAATACAGCAACACTGATTCTAACTGAAACAGTACTTTTTAATACAACGCTACACAAAAACAAGAATAATACTGAAAAACTTTAGTGAGAAATTTTAGCAAGAAAATAAAAAAATATTGTTCTTAAACTTTTTGCAATATTTATTATTCTTTTTTTTTACTTCAAATTAAAATACATCTGTCACAAAGGTTTAAAAACATCCAGCGAGTAAGTTTTCGTATTTATTTTAAATAAGAATTACATTTTAAATTAAAAATTTGCAAACTTGCATGGGAATGAGTGAAAATATGTTTTTTTTTTCTTTCTTCGACTGTGTGTAATTGTTTTTGCTGCCTGTAATTATGAACATCAAGAAAAATATAAGTTTTATACCAAAAGAGAATAAAGTATTAAAGTGCAAATTAATTTATGTGGCTTTAAAATCCTTTGGGCATATGATGTGACTTATTGTTTTTAAAATAGAGTGTCATCAGCCACACAAAACAAATCGGCATATAGGTGGTACACGTAGTACATGCTACTACATATGTACGTTTGATGAAACTGTTGACATTAATCTAATGACTTCTTTTTCTTACTTACTGCCATGGATGATGGCCTTAGCTCTGGCGGCCGGGCAGACACTTTGGATTTTAATGGTGTCAGCCAGCCAGCATTGATTATATTTTTTCTTATGGAGAAATTTAATTATTGTCTCAGATTTTGCGGTTTATCTTATTGACCTTTGCCTGTCTGCCTATACATTCAATATTGTTTTTGTTGAATATTATTACGTCTTTCGGTTTGTTGTTGCGTTCATTTAAATACTTTCATGGTTTTCATCTATACCACGTATTAGTTTTATTATTTTTTTTTTTTTTTTTTACTTTCTCTTGGTCATAGTCCCTTTACTGTTAGCATTATCAAAATGTTAGCCTTGTTATATCAATCTATTATTATTACCTTGCCATTATTTACGTACAAAAACGAATTCATCATTATTTTTGTACAAACATCATCGACCTCGTGGAATTAAGGTGTTTTTTAAGTTTCTTATCAGCTAAAATGCTTGAATGTATAACCATATAACGTATACAGAATACCTAAAAACCTAGTATTTCAAACATCTGCTATTGTGCACTGATAAGAATATCGATCGTACCAACAAATTGAGTTTTTGATATTCTAGTAGAAAATAAGGTGGATTCGTAAATACCGGGCCCAGAAGTTAGATTTACAAATTTATTCTATTAAATGATTTTCTTTCTTTTTTAAGTAATAACCACCCAATTTCATAGCGTTTATACTTCTAAGTTCTGATAATATTTAGAAAATTAACGTTGATATATAAAGTATTTAATGAAGTCTATTGGGAGTACAAATAAATGCACTTAGGTTTCTAAATAATGGTTTTAAGTGACAAACGGATCGTTTCGAAGACTTTAGTTCACACTGCGGTGTTGCGTTTTGTGTTTTCTTTGCCGTAATAATGGTCGTAGTTATGTAGGTCTTAGCTTACTAGACGAAATCTTGAAGAAAAAATTGTTCATTATTTCCTCTCACCAGTCTTCCGGCAATTGCAACCAATTGCCAGGAAAAAGCTTTCTGAATCTATCGCCCGCATTCGACGTTAAACTCTAGATACCGCCACTTGTGAATAAAATTAATATACATACCAACCATGATTCTAATGGTCAATAATGTATGTATGTATATAAACCGAATTTTCAGTTGGTACTCGTATGATTTGCATTGAAAAATAATACTGGTAGTAGTTTAAACGTTTTATCTTTTAGCCAAGATAATGCAAATTAAGTAAGTTTAAAGTAGGCAATCACTTCTTGCTTATTTAAAGTCGCATTTCATTTCATGTGATAAAGAAAAAAGGAAATTAGAGAATGTAATTCATTTTCCTATGTAGCCACTTTCACTTCCACTTCACTTTCTTTGAAAAAATTAGGGATGAGTAACTTTTTTTTTCAATTTGAAACTCCAATATTGTCCAAAAGGTCGAATACAAGAGTAGTTAAAACTTCAATTAATAATTTTCAATTATATTTTCTAAATAAAATTCTTTTATTTTATGTTTATAGTTCGTTTTGGTTGTATTTTATAATTCAAATTTCCCTAAACATGGTCAGTAGTAACTATTCTTGATATCATAATTGTTTATATGTTTGTTTATATCAAATATAATTGCATTCTAAATTAGGAAGTAATCTAGATTTAAATTAAATTTCACAAATCCTTTGATAGTATTACACTCTCAAATGTTTTTCTTTCTTTACCATATTATATGCTAGTAAGCGCTCACCGTTCAATGATCAAATGATATTTTTTAAAACAATCAGCGCATCCAACATCGAAATTGTTAGTAGCCTTCCATAGGTAAATATACAGTGCTGTTCAAAAAAATAGATTCACCTGCTCTCCGAAAAGTTTACTAGACATCTCTTATGCAATGGAGTATATGTAAAAAAGTAACTGCACTTTGTTTACTGGCCTCTAATGAATATAATTCCGATACATTTCAAAAATTTGAAGCGTGACACTTCTTTAATTAATTGCAAGATGTTAATCATGGTGAATCTATTTTATTGAACAGCAGTGTATGTATGCTTCCTAATAGTACATGGACTCATATTCAATCACCAGATTAAATGAATTTAACTCATATATGGGATTGTTTTCTTAGAACGGTCTAACAGATGATAGCTTATGTTTGATTTAAGATTTTGGCTTTCGAATAACAGAAGAAGGCAGTTAAATCCTGATAAAGACACTGAAATCAGTTTTGGACGTCCACCCTGACTTTATTATGATTCGCATATGGAGATTCATTTCATAAGTTTTTTTTTGCGTTACTCGTGATTAAAATTTTTTAAATAGTTTTAGGTTCTGATAGGTTTTGGGTTTTGCGTTTGATCAAGTACGACGATCAATTTTATTTAAAAAGATTTTCAAAAATTTAGTTTCTACGACGATATGAATCTGTGATATATTGTAACGGAATTGGTATAATAGAGACCATATGCTTTGCATTGTTCCTTATTAGTACATACATAACATACATACCTAATTGGCCATTACAACCCTTCGTCAGGATTACGGCCTAGCTTCTCAACACCACTCATGTTGTGTGCGTTAATTTTATACATGAGTGGCGGGACCTACAGTTTAAAGTCGACTCCGAACGACAGATTTTTTGAGAAGCTTTTCATGGCAATTTTTTTACTCTCAGAGTTTTTGCCAGAAATCTGCTGAGAGGAAGTCGCCGAAGAAATACTTTTTGTATTTTGTTTTTGATGTCTGGCCTTATTAGTAACAAACGCTAAAACAATATATTTTTATTTAAAAATTTGCCTTCTTAACGCTACCTAGTGTAAGCCAATCACCTTTATTATACTTGAGATACTGACTATATTTTGTTTTTATCTTTATATTATTTAATACAAATTGTTATTACAAATACTTCTTCCTAACAACACCTAATATAAGCCTTTCGCTGTTATAGAATGTAAGACACAGATTACAGGGGAAAAAAGAGATTTTATTTACTACATATGATTATATTTTAATGTAGATTTATTTGTATAATTATTTATTACTATTAATAAATATGCATAAATAAACAAAGCATACATTAACCGAAACCAAACCAAAGTAAAAAATAAAAAAACGTGACTAATATAAAGTAAAAATATTTTTATGATTTTAACCCAAAATAGTCAACCATCTCCTTAAATATAGTCAGCAATTTTTATTTATTTGCTTTAAATTGTCAAACAATATTATAATTCATCCATTGACTAAATAGTATACAGAAAAGCAACGTAAAATCTACTTTTGCTATACATTGCCAAAAACAAAATTATAACAAAATATAGACCTCGTAGACCATAAGGCATGTCTTTAATTTTTATTTTTGTCAAAAAGAATGGCCCATAAGAGAGTAAACAGCGCCAATTTTTTTATTTGAGTTAATATCAATAAAGAGACACATTTCGAGTTGGTGTTTGTACCTGGTAATAAAATATGTACATACGTGAATACATGTATTGTTGTTCATTAATGACCTTTAAACCAATTAATTAATTTAAAGAGTAAAAAAAAGGTTTTGATTTTTTTTTCATTGCTATTTTATTATAGATCTTAAAAGAAAATTAAGGGTAAAGTAGATTTTATTAATAACATTTCCTTTTTTCTCTTGCGTTTCTTTTGTCTCTCTCTCTTAATAAAATATAAATGTCTCTTAAAATATATTTTGTGTTATATTTTTATACAATATTATGCTCAAAAGTTTTCGGTAATGATTAGCTTTCGATAGTCGTTGGTCATTTTTACAGTCTTGTCTAGAGGTATTATAACTTTCAACCAGGTTATGATGTTAAATAAAAATTAAAATAAAATGAGAATAAAAATTAAAACATTTTTTCTTTCGATGGTTTTGTTTAAACATTATTAAAATAAATTTGTTTAGAAGTTTATCTATCATTGATTTTCTTCCAAATGCAGAAGGAATACCGAGATTACAAAAATCTTCTTTCGGGCAACTCAGACTTATGCTGAATCTTTGTCTCACAAGCAGTTAAAAAATTATATTTAAGTTTATAATAGCCAGCGAGAGACAATTATTTAATCTCGTTTGATATCGTTTTCTTTATTACATTTTTGTCAATACATTTTATTTTAAATACAGTCACTCACAACAGCTTTCTAATGCTGACGACCATTACTGTAGATGATTTGAGAATGAGTTGTTTTTTTTTACTTTCAAATGATTAAAAACTTTGCTAAATGTTTAGTTTCCATTATATCGAGGTATTATGAACATTTGTTAGTTCATTCGAATTTAAACGATCGTTTTTATATACAATATATTTTGTTTTTTTGTGTTGTTTCACTATAAATGTATTTAAAGTATTTGTACGGGCTGCGCGATTTGTTTAATCGTTTCGTATTTTGTCATTAAAGAAGAAAAAAAAATATTAAATAAAACTACAAAAGAAAATAACATTATATTTTAATAAATTTATAATAGCCCACTCTCTTGTATCACAAATATTTGTTTACCGAAGAAAAGAAAGAAATTTAGTGTAAAAATTTCACAGTGAATTCGATTAAAATAAGAAATTAAAAGTATTAGCTATTACGAGTATCAACAAGGCCTTTGTTAAAAAATAAGGTGCAAAGTTTTATTAAAATTTTATTTAAAAAGCGAAGTTTTGTTATAAATTTTCCTCAAACAAACGCATGTTTTAAAAGTGTTTTTTTTTTTTTGACATTTATTGTATTATATGAAAGCAATTTTGCACATTGAATCATTTCAATTAAATATTTCAAACAAAACAAAAATGTACATATAGTATGTACGAGTATATATATATATGCAAACACATGTGTGTGTAAAATATTTCCGTTTTAACATCATATTTGTGCAATTTTTGGCCTTATTTGCATTTACAAAACAATTAATATACAAACATAATCTTTTGTAGTTTCCCAATTTGTTGCTGTTTTCTTATGGGTTCTTTTAAAATATTAAGTTTTTATACTTTTATTTATTTATTTATTTTTTTTAATTTGAATTTCAAAATATTTATGATGAAAAATTACGTAAATGTCCAACGTATTAATATTATATTTTGTATACGAGTACATATGTATAGGGTGTTTTTTATAGAGGTATAGAGCTTTAAGTTGGCATTACTTTTCAAGATAGCGACCGATTTGAAAGCTGTCAAGTGATTTATTCTCAGTTTGGTTTGGCAATTCATCATGAATAGACTCACGCCTGAACAACGCTTGCAAATAGTGCAATTTTATTTCGATTTATTGAAAGACACGTTTGGTGACCGCTTAATTTCACGTTTTGGACCTGTGAATTGGCCTCCAAGATCTTGTGATTTCACACCGCTAGACTACTTTCTGTGGAGCTATGTAAAGTCATTGGTCTATGCGGTAAAGCCACAAACGCTTGACGATTTGGAAGACAACATTCGCCGTGTTATTGCCGATATACGGCCACAACTGTTGGAAAAAGTCATCAAAAATTGGACGTCCAGATTGGACTACATCCGCGCCAGCCGTGGCGGTCATATGCCAGAAATCATATTTAGAATGTAATGCCACAAGATTATCTTTCGGATAAATAAAATTCATGTCAATCGAATAATCCATCGTTGTTTTATTGCAACTTAAAGTTCTATACCCCTATAAAAAACACCCTATATATATTGTTATTGCCATTGCGATGGCTTTGGCTTTGTATTAATTTACATTTCATTTCATTTAATTAAATTATAAAAAATTATTAAAATATTTGTAAAAAATTAACAGCGTATTAAACTTCATAAACAAAAGTTTTAATAATGGAAATAATATTGTCCAAATTTTAACAGTTATGGTACAAAAATCATATCTCCATATAGCCAAAATACAAGCATACTCTCTTGAGTACCTACTCTTAAAGTAAAGTCATTATAAAGTACATATTGTTATTATATACTATACGAGTTTCTATATATCACAGTTCAATGTTCAAAAAAAGGTTCATTTTTTTATTTATTATACATCGTCAGCTTTGCAAAATTAATTACAATACCTTTTAAACAATAAGTTGGAGATATTTAGAGATTTTTGCACTTTTTCTTAATGCTTAGGGGGAAAGCAAATTATCAGTTACATTTTGCATAATTGTTATATGAACAACATTTGTTATAAATATTATATCTGAAAATATTTTCATTGAAAAGAATATGCCGCTACTTTGATGCTTTTTAACAAGATTACTACTCTCAAAATTCCTTCAGGTTTATTTCGTGATAATAACATTAGTGTTTTAGAGTAAGAGCAGGCCAATTACATGATCTTAACGCAGTTGAAAACCTTAAAAGGTCGATTTGGAAAACTGTACTTTAAAGAAATTTGCTATGAAGTACTCGCAAAATAATTTGGAAATTATTGAGTCCCATTGCTCTTATACTAGTTACTAACACTACCTACTACATCTACTGATATAGTTTCGTCTTATAAGTGTATCATATAATTTTTTTAAAACCAATTATTGAAGAACCAAAAGGGCCGGTTGTCATACCTAGCTATAACTATATATAGAATTTTCAATAAATACTATGCTATTTGTGCAAAACTGTCTTGCCATAAATGTTCTAAAATATGTGACTTTGAAGAAATGTGTCGTGTATTCGTTTTCGACCACTAATTTTTATAAAATACTAGCTGTACCACCAACTAAAATAAATTTGAAGGAAAGACTACAAAAATATCCAATTAATTTTGAATAATTTTATTGATTTTGGTTCCCGTTGTCCTGATGATTCAAACGAACAGGCCTGAATAGTACGCATTCGATCAGTTTCTAATCTCACTTCTTGTTGTTCAAGTGATTCATGCCAACGGGTCTCAGTGGCATGTTGAGGTGTAAGTCCACCAATTTATTTTTCAAATATCATTTTTTGTAATAAATAAATTCATTGGCATCATATGCATCATCTATAAAAATTTCAAGGTCACACTCTGTACCGTTATCAATTTATACCAGAAAAAAGTTTAATTTTCTCACTTAATTTGCACAAGATATAAATAATAAAAACCTTCCCCTGTAAAATTTCGTTTTTGTCGCTTGAGATATTTTTGCGATTATGGCTCGACATGATCAAATGCATAGTATACGATTCAATTCATTCATTCATAATTCTCAGTGGCGCCATCTATCGGAAGTTAATCGCACCAACTTAGAAACCTTCGTCGGCTCATGCGCAACAACTTTGCAAAAGATCATAACATGATTAAAAGCACAGTTTACGATTTAAATAATTTTTAGTGGCGCCACCTGTCGGAAATAGGTCATACCAACTTAGAAACCTTCCTCGGCTCATGCGCAACAACTTTGCTGAAGATCATAACATGATTAAATGCACAGTTTACGATTCTATAAGTTACATACAAACAAACATTCATTTTTATATATATAGTTGTAGTCGATTAGATTTATGGTGTGTTGGGATATGTAAGGAAAAATTGAAATTTGCTAAACGTATTTTCATTTTTATATTTCTTATCTGCCAACGAAAGAAGTATAGTTAAAGTTAGTTAATACTGTAAATGAATTAATAAATACACAGTGGCACTTAATTATAACGATCTCCATATTGTTTATAGCATTTTCAGTTTAAATTAAACCTTTTTCAAAATAAATAAAACCTTTTTCAAAATGAACGAAACCTTTTTCAGATTAAACGAAACTTTTTTTAAATTAAACGAAACCTTTTTCAAAATAAATGAAACTCTTTTCAGAATAAATAAAACTTTATTCAAATTCAATTAAACATTTTTCAAATTAAATTAAACCAGTTATAGAATTTAATAGAAAACAAACATATTCATTTTCATATAATACTTGTTAAACTTAATGAAGAATTTGTCCACTGACCGCTTTAGGAATTCTCATGATCATATCCATAACATAGTTCGCACAATCATTTTGATTAATTTGTGCGACACTTTCCTCAATTACACTTACTATGTTATGCTCTGTGGTAATGTCACTTAATAATGATCGGGCGTGGAATTTTATCTTAGAAAATCGGGTTCAACTTAGGAGAATAAAGTGGTAAAAATTTAAGTGTACAGTCACTATTATTCACCATATTTCGAATTTCCTGGGTTTTATGGATTCTGACATTATCCATAATTAAAAATTAATTTTGTAACTCTGGGCTGCTTTCAATTTTATCCAGGAGCTCCCTCAGAAATATTTGGAAACGGGCTGAATTTACAGTGGAAAGGGAAAAAACTTTATGGTAAACAACACCAGCATTATTTATCGCAGCAATTAAAGTAACGTTCCTTCCCCTTACGGTTGGCACAACAACATGAGCTCTTTCACCTACCTTAGCACGTGCTTGTGAACGCCGTAAATCTATAAAAATCATTTTTTCTTTTTGTTGAGGAGACCAAACTGCAAATTCTGAGGCATACTGTCGACGGTTTTCAATAGTAGATGCGCTATTCATACGGTCTTTTAATCCGTTGAAAATTGTAGACAATGCAAGCGTTACATTAAGTTGTTCAAATAACTTTTTGCGAATATTTCTCAAAAAAAAAATACAACAGAATATGATAAACCTACAAATTCTATAACTGGTTTAATTTAATTTGAAAAATGTTTAATTGAATTTGAATAAAGTTTTATTTATTCTGAAAAGAGTTTCATTTATTTTGAAAAAGGTTTCGTTTAATTTAAAAAAAGTTTCGTTTAATCTGAAAAAGGTTTCGTTCATTTTGAAAAAGGTTTCATTTATTTTGAAAAAGGTTTAATTTAAACTGAAAATACTATATTTATTTTCTCTTGTTTTATTTTTAAGGAATTTATTATATCTAGGGAGTCTCTATTATTTATGTGTGTGTTATAACCGAACTTCACTGTATGTTATTGATTCACATGTCTTTTAATGACAGTTTCTTTATTCAAAACATAGACAAGTAGTCAATTAGTTGAAAATGATAGTGAAAAATGTGGCAAACAAATTAAATAAAGTCTAAATAAATGTTTCCTATTGTTTTCCCAATAAATATGTATATTTGTATTTAAACTTCTTTCATTATTTTAAATTGTATGTTGATTTTATTTACAATAATAATAATTTTATATTTATATTCTACAATAATAATAACTAAACTATAAATATTGTATAATATTTGTATGTACTTTTTGAATTTTTAAATATTAAAGCTTAGATTTTCATTACTCCCCCCCCCCCCCCCCCCCCTCTCTCGGTCTAATTTTCCATCTCTAACATGGGCAAATAGAAGGGCAACGAATTGAGAACATCATTTGGTGTTTGTTCGGCTGGTGAATCAAAGCACAAAGCATGACGAGGCGATGTCATCAGTTGGCGCACATTAAAAGCAATATCTTCGAAATTATTACGTTCACTTGGTTCCAGTGTCCAACAGTTTAATAGCATTTGATATAGATCGGCATATACGAAGGAAGGCTGAGCGGGTCTCGAACCACTTTTTAAAGCATCTAGAATTTTATTCGAACTATTTATTTGAGCATATGGTGTAGCACCTAAAGAACAACACTCCCAGGCGACTACGGCAAAAGACCAGACATCAGATTTTGAAGAATAATGTTGATATCTTAAGACTTCCGGTGCTAGCCATCTAGTAAGATCGATCTTTTTCTGATTGTTCACATATGGCGTAGGACCAAAAACAGATAATTTCAATTTCATTTCAGCCGTAACATAAATACAATGTGATGATAAATGTTTATGTATTACTTTAGATTTCGATAAGTATTCCATGGCACTGGCTATTTCATAGATCCATTGTAGAATCAATTGTTCCGATAAAGCAGTTACACGTTGCATTACCGTCGAACTGGGTGCTCTTCTACTTTCTATAAGTCTGCGCTTTAGCGTAACATTTTGATGTTCAAATACTAAATAAAACCAATCCGTGCTAGATGACACCCCATAGAAATCTAAAACATTACAATGTTGCTGCAATTTAGTTAAATTACGAAATTCTTGCAATAATTTGCCTTGATCGGTACTCGTCAATTCGTCTAGCGACAGTACATGCAATTGACATTCTGCACTGGATTCGGGTAAATTGTTTGTCAACAGTTTTCCCGTTATCACTTCACCATAATTACCCTCAGCTATAACATCATTTATATTCATTCTTAAACTATTGCGTGGAATTTTCTTATTCACATCCAATTTATCAACTAAACTATTTAATTGTTCTTTGAAATTTTCTATTGTTGGTGGCATTTCATCTTCCACGACGTAACCATTATTTTCTCTTTCAATAATAGGTTGTTGCATGGTCATTTCATGGGAGTTGCCCCGACCTGAACGTATTTGGCATTGTTTGTAACGTAAATAGAAGTATGTGATGACAGACAATATAAAACATGTACCAAAAATGGAACACGTTACAATTAAGGCGACAATTGAACTTTTACCCGCCTCAAAGGTAGCATAAGTGAAATTATCCATAGAAGTTGTATGCTGTTCGTGGGAGCTGCGTGTATATAGAGTTCTTGTAATGCCATTTAATGTGCTGACCTGAAAGATTGTTAAATAAATTATAGATTGGATTGTTTTGTTGCATTTATTACAAATGAATTACAAATACTCACCACACCCAAACTGACATGAAAGTCGGAATTTTTCATATTCAAAGCGGGATTTGTATAACGGCCATAGCGTTTACCATCACCAACTATAAATTTTCTTGTCTTATTATCGCCTAGACGATCATAATCCAACTCAGCTGCTATGTAATATGGCAAACCGTCTTCATCGGCCTTTTTCCAACTGCCCAATAGGGACTCATCAAAGACTTGTGACAGTGAATCGTCTACTCTTTCAACGATAACCAAAACTTTACTCACTGGTCCGTTATCATTTTTTACCGGTTTAATTTCAATAGTAATTGTTGTATCGCTTGTTTGCAATATCCTGGGCTGAGGTGGAGGGGGACTAGGTTCACCTACTAATGTATTACCCACCACAGATGCAGAACCGCAATTCATTGTTCCTCCAGCTGCTGATTCACATATGGAACGAACCGTTATATTATACTCTGTGGCTGGCAGTAGATCGGTTAATTCCAATTTGTTCTCTGTGCCTTGTATAACAAATTCCGGCTGGGCAAAATATGCACGCGAAGAGTATGTATGTAAGCGTTGTATTTGTATAAGATAATTTGTGATTTTATATACGGGAGGTGCTTCAGCACCGGCCATAAATACTTTTAGTGGCTCATACGGTTTCCAACTAAGGCTCAAGGTATTCTCTGTAGCATTTTGTAATTGTAGGTCTTTGGGCGAGGCATCTGTGGCGAATGTATAGTAACTATGAACGCCAACACCACCGCAATACTCCGATTTTATAGCCACACACGGAGTGTTACACAATTTTTCGTCTTGCCTGTCGTCTGGCACGACATCATAGGCACAAAAGCATTTCTCTGCCGATAAAACTGCATAAGTGTAGTTCTTTAATTCACATATTTCCACACAGGTTTGAGGCATTTTTGCATAAACCGATTCGGTAAGAACTTCTGTTCGCACCGAAAAACAACCCACATAATAATATGAGGCATCTTTAATCAGTACGCTCTCTTGACCTTCACAAAATGTATGCCGATTAACTTGTAGCAGCACTAAGATTAGAAGAAATACTTTTTCAATTCCAAATTTAGGGCGGTGGCCAGGTATGGTTGGCTTTATTGTGTAGCTTTTAAATATTTTTAAACATTCTTGAAATCGTTGTTGCGCCATCGTTGTGTTTATTGCTGCAATTGTTTGAAAAAATAACTGATTTTAAACTATTGCTGTAGTGTACGTACGTACTCTGCTGCTGTCAATTCATAACTTATGAATGAAATTTTCAAATTACCTTGTATTGTAATAATTTCTGTTTGTCTAAATTTTTTTGAAATCAATTTGTTGTAATGTTTTGTGTTAAATTGAAATTGTTTTAATTTTCTTCCTCTCTATTTTCATACTGTTTTTCATTTTCAGCTCAACACAAATGGGGTTTATTTCATGTTGTATAGTCTTAAATGCTTTTCTTTTTTTCTTTTTTTTTTTAATTATTTCTGCGAAACCATCAACAAAGCGATCGCCAAAGAACCAACAGCACTAGTAGCAGTACATAATGAAAAATAACATTTTTACTTTCAAAACTACCAGCTCAGAATGATTTGTACTCTCTTTCAATAGGCTGTATGTAGTAAGCCACTACAGAAACAAATACGATTAATCGTTTAAGGGCCGTCAAAGGAGAAAGTAAAAGAAAAATAATTCTTATATGTACATACGTTTTGTTCCAAACCAAGTCACTTGAAAATGTTCTTCTAAAGTTATTTGCCATTGAAGTCGTCGTGGTCTAGTAGGTAGTGTGTTGGCTTATTAGACGAAAGGCCCGAGTTCAAATCCCAGGTCAGACATCAAAACGAAATATGAAAATATTTCTTCGGCGACTTCCTCTCTGCAGATTTCTGGCAAAAACTCTGAGAGTAAAAATTGCCATGAAAAGCTTCTCAAAAAATCTGTCGTTCGGAGTCGACTTTAAACTGTAGGTCCCGCTACTCATGTATAAAATTAACGCACACAACACGAGTGGTGTGAGAAGCTAGGACGTTGTACAATGGGTCAATTCGACCTCCGGGTACTGTACTTGTCACAGTTGACAAGTACACGTCCTCTAACCTAACCTATTTGCCATTGCGAAGAATTATTCTACAGATAGTACGTAAAGTATGTATTTTCATTTCACCTTCATAGGTTAAATGTGTGACTAAGTTAAAGTTTAATAATCTTTCTCTTTGTCTCTCAATTGTTGAATCATTTGAGCTGCTTCTGTTGTTGAATACAAATATCTGTTTTGTAGACATTTGTGGTATTATTTTTAAGTAAGTCAAAAAGAAACAAACATTGTTTTACCTGTTGTTTCATGTGTAGACTGATTGAATTTCTTAACTCTTATAGTTTAAGCCTCTCATTTTTATACTCTCATATATTCTCTACCTGTTTTTTGTTTTCTTGCCAACTTCAAAACAACAACAATAATACACAATCCATAATGTTTGTTAACGTGTTTGCGTTTAAAAAACAGAATTATCTACAGTGTTGAGCAACGTTTTTTGATGCGGAAAGAATTTTTATTTGCATAAGAGTAATGGATTAATACTCCTTTCTTATTAAATATAAAACCCAAAGCCATTAGTTACAATCAATAGGGGTATGCAACATCGTTTGTTGCATCAACGTAGTCTAGGCCTAATAAATATTAAATATTATTGCTAATAAAGCAATACTGATATGTTTGAAATGATCTCAATTAAAATATCGCATAAGAAACTACTCCAGAATTATATTTGTGTTTTAGACCACCGTAGACTAGATAACAGTATGTTATCTTACTAGACGAGGGCTAGAACGTTCAAACTTTAGATTTCTGACATCTCGTAATAAGAAAAAATAAAATCTTCTCGTAATCGCCATGGAAAAACTTCTCAAATCCGCCATTCGATTTCAACGTTAATCTGTATATAAAGTGGACGTCCAGTAGTACGAACGCTCTTTATTACGAATTTCCAATAATACGAATGGTAAAATTTTTGCATTGACTACTCTATAGTACGAAAGATGGGCATTTTTCTATTCGATAGTACGAATGGTGGTTTGCTATAAGAATTAGAGAGAATTATAAGAAGTAGAGACATTTTTTGTGAGAAGCTGGGTCGTAATCCTGACTGAAGGGTTGTAATGGCCAATTATGTATGTATCTATGTATATAGAGACATTTTTAAAAGAAAAAAACTGCCAATTAAGGCTCTTCTAATATTAGACAACTCTCCAAGTCATCCACCGGCAGATGAACTGGTTCATGATACTAAAGATGGACAGATTTGGGTAATGTATATGCCCCCCAATGTAACCACTAATACAGCATGGACCAGAATGCAATTAGGCTCTTAAAACTGCATTACCGTAACAGTTTACTGTCAAAAATTGTATCTTCCAATGAAAATTTAGAAACGTCCCTCAAACAAACCACTTTATTTGAAGCCGTTTCATTGGTTGCCTTAGCCTGGGAAAAAGTATCCAGTGATTCCATAAAGAAATGTTGGAAGAAAATTTTGGGCGATGACAATTTTGAGGACGAGGATCATATTCCACTATTAGTAGAGCGTGACAGCGAGGAGATAAGAGCAATTTCCAAAATGTACAATTTACTACATGCAAATTTTCCAAATTTACAATTTGATTTTCTTTATTTATTTGAATGGAATCTTGATGATCCAAGTGAATTGGATGATGATGTCGATGAGGATAATATTTTATTATGTATATATTATATTTTATATGTACATACATTAGTATGTTCTTTCATACCTCTTTAAGTACAAAAAATTAATTCAAAAATATAAAAAAAATATATGTGTATGTATATATTAATAAAATCTAAATATTTTATGTGAATTATTTGAATTGGAACATAAAAATGCGTTGTTCAATAATACGAATTTTTCGGTACTACGAAAGGGCCTGACAATATATAATTCGTACTAGCGAACGTCCACTGTACATATGTTTGTAACTCGCTGTCATTTTCCATCATTCACGTACTCTTCCAAATCTGCTTATTGGCAGAAATTCTTAATTTTTCACAAACTTAATAGCAATTATTCAAGAACCTCCCAATCAAGCTCCCAGTGCTGTTCCTTATAGGATACGATTCCTCCTCTATTTGGCCAATTCTTTCTTCAGGATAGTTTAGCTATTGACTGCATGGATTCGAACTAAAAGTATAGCCTTAGGAAACCTATTTAAAGTAGCTGATTGCCTGTCAATTCTATCAAGTACCAAAGCAAAACCTTCTTGGCTAACAATGCTTGCTCTGCATTACAGTTTGGACTCACTTATAGTGATATGATCAATACCGTTTTCGTCTATTTTACTGCGATTATCAAATGCTTTTTTTTTTGTAAACTCGCATAAGAACAGTGCATTAAAGTTCCTTTTGAATCTAGCTTCATTCTAGTGGTGTCAATTGGTTTTTGTACAATAGAAGACATACATACGTAGTTGGCCATTACAACCCTTCAATCAGAATTACGGCCTAGCTTCTCACACCACCCATGTTGTGTGCCTTAATTTTATACTTGAGTGGCGGGGACTACAGTTTAACATCGATTCCGAACGACAGATTTTGAGAAACTTTTCATGGCAATTTTATTTACTCTCAGAGTTTTTGCCAGAAAACTGCAGAGAGGAAGTCGCCAAAGAAATATTTTTTCATATGTCGTTTTGATATCTGGCCTGTGGCTGGAACCCCGGCTTTACGTCTAATAAGCGAACACATTACCTACTAGACTACGGCAAATGCGTACAATAGAAACAGCCCCTAATTTGTATCCACAATTTTCCTCCTAAACCATACGCCATTTTCGACAACAAGATTTCTAATCTATGAAATACTAGCCGCTTGTCATGGATGGCTGTTGCAATATCGGGGCCAAAATTATTATCGCTAGGCTAGCGTTATTACCTAGCGTAGAAATATTTTAAAATATGGCATATTTTTCTTTGCTACTATCCATTTCTGATGCTCATCAAACAACGATTCCAATAATCAAACAATTTTATCTTTCAAACGCCATCTATTGAGACTCATTAGCATTCGATCAGTACGTTTGTGCTGAACTTCATGTGAATGTATCCCCCAAAAAGTGGCAAATTTATTAGCGTAGAATTCATAGGTTAATTTAAAAAATTGAAATAAGCCGCAATTAACGATAAGTATTTAAAACTTAATTGTAGTATGCCTGAACAAATATAATTGAAGTTTCCTGCTTATTTTTAAGTGTAATAAGTAATAAATTTCTAATCTAATCTTTAGTTTTATATACGATATTTATAAACGCTATCAAACACTTGATTTAGAATTATTTCTTTTATTTGTTAAAAGCGTTTATTGTTCAACGTACGGGATTCTGATTCATATTGTTATTAAAAATGGGCTAAATAGCCTCTGAGATCAGTAATATTGTGGTTTTCAGATTGACAATATTACTCTCACTTTTTGCTCTCCCACAAATTAAACTCGCTACAAAAGAAATACGCGTATGCCGGCCTTTAAACAATGAAATAAAAAAACGCAAACAACAACAAAGAAATGATAATATGCCATACAAATTGTTTTTGTTTGTTACACTGAAAAGTCTCCACATATGATCACATCTTTTATACGTAATATACTGCCTCCAAAGTACATTGTATACTTATATATGTATGTATGTACATATTGTTATTTATACTGTTTATATACAGTACATATGTATAAATATTATTACATTTGTTGTTTTTACCTTTAAATTAATAATACTCATACTCATTTAGTGTATTATGTTTTTAAACTCTCTTGAGTATAAACGAGTGTTTTTCAGCTGTTAGCTGAGATTTAATTTTAATACTCGATCAACGTCCGTTGTTTTATTTTATTTTTTTTACGTTCATCGGGTACTCTAAGTCTGTCCCTCAAAACATCTATATCATCTATAGGTCTTACTACAGCTTGCTGTGTATATGGATGGTGGCATAAACAACATACACGAGTCAAAATCAAAAGCAATTTATTTATTGTATATACCAATTTCATTGTTCATTGACTAGCATTATTGGTGGGTTACAATTTTTTTATTTATTTTTTTTTCTTTTGTGTTACATTAATAAGTGGCTCTAAATAAAATTTGAAAAAAAAGATCGTTTTTCTTAATAAAATTATGAGAAAATTTAATTAAAAATTTAAACCCCAGTTGGGCTCGGTGCAACGTTGTGTATATTTTCTGTGTTATCGGTCATTCCCAACTTTCTATTTTTTTTGTCATGTTTTGTTTTTGTTAATATATTTAAATTAAACTAAACACACACATACATACATATAATTTTATAAAAATGATAATGTCAACGTCATCAAAGATTGATTGTTTGTTTGTGGTATATTTTCAGTGTAAACAAGATTTTTAAATTGAATTTTCCAATTAAACAGTGTATTTTCCTTGTTCGTTTGTAATTTATAATTTAATTCAACTGTCAACCAGCAAAAGTATAGTATTATTTATTATTTTCTAAGTGTAATTTAATTGTTTACAAACCTTTGTTATTGTTTGTTTTTTTTGTATGCATTCAATGAATAATATTTATTACACATGGAATTACTTTAATATTAAATCATTTTATTGTGTTTTTTCATCATCGATTCGTTGGTCTTTTGTTTTGTTTTTGTTTTCCATAAAAAGAAAAGAACGTAATTCCTACTCAATTAGTTTTAATCCAGTATTGATAGAAAGCTTAAAAGAGCAATACACTGTTCTTTAGAATATTAGCTTATAATGATTATCTTGGTTTTTTTTTTTATAACCAAACCACTTAGAAAAACTTGTTAATTTTTCTTCATTAAAATTACATTTGATCATAAGAATGTACATACATAGTTTTTGTAGAGTGTAAAGTTTTAAAAGGTTTATTTGATATCTTTGATATAAAACAAATTAATTAATTTTTTAAAAGAACCTTTTTTTTTGTATTTCTATTTCGCAAAAATCCATAAAAAGAAATTAAGACGCAATAAATGATAATTATTAGCAAATTTTATTCTATGTCTGCATATAAAGCAAATAAATAAACTTTTCTTAAATGTTTTAAAAATCATAAGTTTTTTCTGATTATTAAAGAAAAAAGACAAAAAAATTAAATTATAACATGATGGCCAAAGTTTTTGCCTTAAAATTTATCAACTTATTTAGCATAATTAAAGTGATTCTATTCAAATTTTGATTTCAAGACTTGTTAGCAAAGAATTAAGGCGCATTATAATAGAAACATTTGTTACTCCTTTCATAAAACGTGTGAAAATAGTTCATATTTTTTAATGATTTTTAATTTAATATTAGATGCAGCAAAGCTGCTATCAAGTTACAGTATATTTTTCATCAACAAAGTAGGAACAGTAATCGGATCCGTTGTAAAACGTAATTAAGAAAGAACCATTAATTAGACTTAGGTTCTAGGGCTTTTTTTTCCTCGAGGAGGGGTAAATGTACCTAATCGCACCATAGAGGAAGTCGTCACAACCTCCGTGTGTGGGGCCCACACCCACTAAATCCCCCCCATCCCGTCTCGTGGACTCGTTGTGCCCACTCCGAAACTACGGTGGTATTACTTCGGAATTGAGTCCTTTTGGCCCCTGCGTGCTCATATCCGCGTCCGGATTGCGTGTCGAAAGTTGAGGAGACACCAAAGTGTCTCTACTATTCCTTTCGTCCAGGTCCCTGTTTCGAATTTCGTTTGACACGTGTGCCAGTATCATCTACGCCAGCGTGCCTACATGTTATGCAGCCTCAAGATCTCTCTTCTTTAGCCTTAGAATGCACTCCACATTATTCGCCACTGAGGCCCAATTTTCTTTACTCGCAATCATAACCCCGACAATGTTAGCGGCCGTGATCGTTCCAATTATTGACGTCAGTACAGAGCAATAGCTCTGCCAGCGTGCACATTCGAAAACAGTGTGCTCTGCATCATCAATTACTTCCCCTTCCTCGTAAGGGGAGGCGGTCTTGCCTCTTCTGTGCAGATATTTCCTAAAATAACCGTGACCCAATAGTATCTGTGTAACGTAATAATTTACCTCTCCAAATTTCCGACCAATCCATGGCCTTATATCCGGAATAAGTCTCTAGGGCTCTAGGGTTTCAGGCGAGTTACTTTTCAATATCACTGACTTAGCACTGCTCTGATGGAATACAATTTCTTTCCTATTGGCCAAACCTGACCGCCACTCATGTATAAAATTAACGCACACAACATGAGTGGTGTTGAGAAGCTAGGCCGTAATCCTGACTGAAGGGTTGTAATGGCCAATTATGTATGTATGTGGCGGGACCTACAGTTTAAAGTCGACTCCGAACGACAGATTTTTGAGAAACTTTTCATGGCAATTTTATTTACTCTTGGAGTTTTTGCCAGAAATCTGCTGAGAGAAAGTCGCCGAAGAAATATTTTTTTTTTCATATTTCGTTTTAATTTCTGGCCTGGAGCTCGAACCCGGACTTTACGTCTAATAAGCGAACACACTACCTACTAGACTACGGCGACTTACACACAAACACACATTTTTATTATCCCTAAGTAACGCCATCTCTAATGCCATTTGCCGTGCTTTAATTGTACTTGAACTAAAACCTAACATAATTAAAGGTTAAATCTATTCACAATAACTTAATGTGATCAAGAGATATACATACATATAAAAAAGGACGATGCTGAAAATTGTCTTTACAATTTGTTTACAGAATTTTTTTTTTTCTTCCAAAGCCTTTTACTGATGTTTTTATTTTGATTTAATAGGCAAAAGCACTCCTCTGCCGAATAAAATTCAAAAAAAATATTACCTAGATGCGGCTTTAACTAAGTTGTAGTAGAACTACCTCTAAAGAGTTTCATGTTATCAATACACACTGCCTTTTCTAGAAAATTTTGGTCTAAATATGATTGACTTATATGAGGATTTTTAAACGGTGTTTCTATAATTGTCTGGTAAAAATTTATCGCTGTTATGATTGCCAATGCTGTTCCATCTTAAACTGAACCAAGTAAAGAAACAAGTCCGCTGTTTCTTTTCGACGAATGTATGGATGGATAAATTGTCAATTTTTATTGTGTTTTCCATACAAACATACGTTAATTTGAAACTATTTGTCTTGCAGAAACAGAACCCAGAATTGTAAATGACCTTTAGGTTGAAATCATTTGAAACAAAGGATTTGTGGCTTTAAAGCTGTATATTGATTCACATACTACTACTATTATTTAGTTTTCTATATTTTGCTTTTGAATTTTTTTCAAAAGTCAAAATCGAAATCTATTATTCTCTCTATTATTTCAATATTAAAGTGTAAATATTATTTAAAAATAATAAATCATTTACAATATACAATACATTATACATATAAAATATATTTTTCTCTCTTGCTTTGTAACGCATTTTGAAATATATTTGTACTCGCTCTTTGCGATGCGCTACCAAATTTTTTGCTGTACACAAATTTATCTAGATTTATTAGATTTTTATTATTATTATTTTATTTTTTTTGTTGTTGTTAATTTTCTATGTATTGGAATAAGTTTTGCAATCTGAAAATGAGTTTGCAAAGCATAATTACACTTACACAGCTTGCATTGCATATCGCATGTGACAACATCGAATAGAAGAGCGAAAAAAGAAAAGAATATCTCATTATAATTATTTTTTTGTAGGATCTATTTTGGTATACACGTCTAATAATGAATGACTAACACATAAAGTATTTTACATTTTTTTTGTTTATGTTTTAATAAAATATGTTTTTTTATTTTTATTTTAAAATTAAAATTAAAAACATTCCAGTGTAATTACAAATATTAATATTTTCGATTTTATTTTTTTTTTCCAATTTCATTACAGAAAAGAGGCACTCGATATTTTTAAACCTTTCAACAACATTTCCCGTTTATAACAGATCTACGCTAAATCCCCATTATCATACATACTTTTAAAATACACAAATAGCCATAAAGAAAAAAAAACAAAACAAAACAAAATTGTGTCTCAAAACCACCGTTGATTAAAGCCAATTTTTCTAATAATAATACACAAAAACAGATTTGCAATATGCCTGGAGAGGCGGTACAAGTAATCTCCACATCGGAGGAACACACTTTCATATTAAATGAAGACAATTTGAGTGAGGTGCTAATGCGCGAAGAGGTCAAAGATCGTTATGTTTGTGTGGTATCAGTTGCGGGAGCATTTCGTAAAGGAAAAAGTTTCCTTTTAGATTTTTTCCTACGTTATATGTATTCAAAAGTAAGCAGTTGCTTGTTATTATTATTACATACTATATGTATATACGTTTTAATTTATTTGTCGTTTTTTTGTTTTCTAGTATGTTCGCCATGACGTTAGCGATTGGCTGGGTGATGAAAGTTCACCATTGACTGGTTTCTCTTGGCGCGGTGGTTCTGAACGTGATACTACTGGCATTCTTATGTGGTCAGATATATTTTTACATGACTATCCAAATGGTGATAAAATTGCCATTATTCTATTGGATACACAAGGAGCCTTTGACAGCCAAAGTACTGTACGAGATTGTGCTACGGTATTCGCTTTAAGCACCATGTTATCATCGGTTCAAATTTACAATTTGTCACAAAATATCCAAGAAGACGATTTGCAACACCTGCAATTATTCACAGAATATGGCCGTTTGGCTTTAGCGGATACCGGTAAAAAACCTTTTCAACGTTTACAATTTCTAGTGCGCGATTGGAGTTTCCCCTACGAAGCGGAATATGGTGCAATAGGTGGTGATCAAATTTTAAAGAAACGTTTGGAGATATCTGATAAACAACATCCCGAATTACAATCGTTGAGACGTCACATTTCATCGTGTTTCCAAGAAGTTGCCTGTTTCCTTATGCCTCATCCCGGCTTAAATGTAGCCACAAATCCAAAATTCGATGGTCGTCTTAAAGACATAACGCCCGAATTTAAACAAAGCTTAAGAACTTTAGTACCCATGCTGTTATCTCCCGATAATTTGGTATACAAAGAAATCAGCGGCCAACGCGTTAGAGCCCGAGATCTTATACAATACTTCCAGTCGTACATGACCATTTACAAGGGCGATGAATTGCCCGAACCGAAAAGTATGTTGGTAGCTACTGCCGAAGCCAATCACTTGACAGCTGTAGCTGCAGCTAAAGAATTGTACAATCAATTAATGGAAGACGTTTGCGGTGGCACTAGACCGTACTTAAGCACTGGTCATTTGGAAGCTGAACATTTAAGAGTTAAAGATAAAGCTGTATTTCAGGTTGGCCTTTTTATTCTGTTTTCTATTTTCTTTAATCCTATAATACCGCTAATGTATATTTGCATACATTTTTTTAGTTCCTTTCCAAACGCAAAATGGGTGGTGATGATTTCACCGAGAAATTCCGTCAACAGTTGGATGCCGATCTTGAGGAAATCTTTACTACTTACAAAGCGCACAATGAAAGTAAAAATATATTTAAAGCTGCTCGAACACCAGCTGTCTATTTTGCCCTCGCAGTTGTCTTTTATATTTTAAGTGGTGTCTTCGGCCTTTTGGGCATGTACACATTTGCCAATTTCGCCAACTTAATAATGGGCATTTCTTTGCTAACTCTAGCCTTATGGGCGTACATAAGGTAAGATAAATTGCTTGCTAATATATACAAAATATTGATTAAATGATTATGTTATCTTGATGAAAAATTCTTTCTTAAAAACTGGTTGCCTAAAACCATATGCTTGCTACTATGGTGTTAGAGATCAATTGAAATTCTATGCATTATCTCTGTTTTAGATTTATATTATTTTAAAAATAAAAACAATTTTTTTCTCTTTATTCTCTCATACAGATATAGCGGTGAATTAAGTGATTTTGGTGTAAAACTTGATGAATTTGCGACGTTACTGTGGGAGAACGTAAGTTAAATTAAATTATTTTCTTTTAATTATCATAATAATAATAAAAACATTCGTATCTGTTTTAAAGTTTATGAAACCAATTTATCAAGGCTGTATGGAAAAAGGCATACAACATGTTGCCACACATGCAGCTGAAGCAGCTGTTGGTGGCGGCAGTCGCACATCGCTGAATGGCAAAGTGAAAAGTTCATGAGAATACGCCAATTTACAAAAAACTCATAATGATGCAGGTGGTAATAAAAAGCCAAAGGCAACAAACGATAAACAGCCGTCTACAACAACAACAGCAACAACAACAACAATACGAAGCCAACAAAAACAACAACAGCAGCAACAGAAAATGGTAGTTAACGATTGTAACAAAAAATTAGATAAACAGGCAATGACATCAACGAATAACAACAATTTAGATCATAAAATTAAAAGACAAGCAACAACAACAACCACAGAAACCACATCATCATCATCATCGAATGCTGCCAGTACTACATTATTTGCCTCAATATGGAGTAAATTTTCTGCCTCTTGCAATGAAGCCAAACAACAAAAGATGTTGCAAAAGCAAGCTTCAACTTCATCATCAACTACAAACACATCGACAACGGTGGCAACATCTCCCAATGGCACAGTTATTGGTAACAATGTTACCAATCGCAAGAAAAGAAAATCGAAGAAGAATTCATCGAATTCAAATTCGAATATGGCAAAATAAATTCTTATTAAGTGAATGAAATTTTTTTTTATCACTCGTCCTGTCGTGTATTCAAAAAGAAAGCCTTCCTGTTATCATCCTCTTAGCCTAACCTAGCCCTCGTCCTCGTGTCGTACATTGAAACCAATTTTTTTTTATCAATCATTTCTTTTTTTAATGATTATATATTTTTTCTTGAATGTTGTTTTTTTTTATAAACAAACAAAAAATCTTAGCAACGTAAATTTATATTAAATTATAAAATAAAAGAAGTAAAAAAAAATATATTTCTAGTTTAAACAATAATAAAAATAAATATAAATTATGCTTAAATTATGAACAAACGTAAAAATATACAACAATAAAGTCATAAATAGAGAAGTAAAAAAAAAAGAAACAGAAAAATAAAAAAAGGGGAATTAAATGAACAGCAAAGCGCAGGCGTTATTAGGGATCGTTACAATTACTATACTATACTTTTCACAAAACACTTATAATTATGGGGATTTTTCTAATTATAAATATGTATTGTTTATTTATTTAAGGCTTTTTTACAAAAAAACAAAAAAAAACAAAATAGAAAAAAAAATTAAATAAAACTACACACCACACACACACACAACATGTCCTACCATTTTCTTTTCGTCTTTAATAATTTCAAAATTTCTCTTTTTTTTTTTAAATTCACAAATATATGTTTGTTGTCTTTGTTTTTGTATGACCACTATTGCTTTAATATATTTTTTTTATGTGTCATTATATAAGTATATATTTTTAATTGTTTTTTTTTAAATATGAATTTTATTTTGTATAATTTTTTTATTGTTTATTTTTCTGTTAATTTAATAATTACTTTATATACAATATATAATATTAATAATTTTTTTTTATACATATCCTCTCATGGTTAAGGTATGATAAAATTTCCCGTAAGAAAACCAAGTAAAAAAAAAAAGAAGAATTGAACTGCAACAGTAACTGATGCAATGGATGAATTTAAATTTTGTTTGTAATTGAATTCTAGTAATAATAATAAAAAATAAATAAAAAAGAAAAGAAATTAAAAATAAACATTAACATTAAAGAAAAAACCTTAAAAAATAAATGTTATCTTTGATGCCAGTCAAATTTATGGTGATTTTAAACGTACATATTTATTTTAAAGTGTTTTTAATAATATTAGAAAAGAAAAGAAAATGATAACAAAGCAGACATTCTGAAAGCATTCGTATTGAAGTTACATAGTTATTGCAATAAAGTTTTGTATTATTTTGCTTTTGTCCTACGTTGGGCTATTCCTCTTCCATTCAGATTATGTTTATGTTACATCAACCGATATGCGCCAACTACAGGGGAATAAGTCTTCTCCCTATCGCATACAAGGTTCTTACAGGCGTATTGTGTGAACGACTGAAGCCACTCGTCAAAACACTGATTGGAACTTATCAGTGCGGCTTCAGACCTGGCAAGTCCACCATCAACCAGATCTTCACACTACGCCAAATCCTGGCAAAGACCCATGAACAACAAGTCGACACACAAAATCTTTTTGTCGACTATAAGGCAGCCTTCGATACCCCCATAAGGGATCGTGTTTTTGCCGCAATGTCTGAGCTCGGTATACCTGCGAAGCTGATAAGGCTATGCAAAATGACGTTGAGCAATTCCTGCAGCTCCGTCAAGGTAGGAATAGACCTCTCCGAACCTTTTGATACCGTGCGAGGTTTCAGACAAGGCGACCCCTTATCATGCGACCTCTTCAACTTCGTCATGGAGAGTGTGCTGCGAAAGGCGAGAGTGCATCAAAATGGCACTATTTTTCAAAAAAAGTGTCCAGTTGCTTGCGTACGAGTTGGCGATGATTTCCGTATCCGATGCAACAGTGAGCTGTATGAGCTCCTCAACGACATAGACGTTGTACGGCGTATTAATAACCAGCGGCTGCGCTGGCTTGGCCATGTCGTTCGAATGGAATAGGATGCTCCGGCGAGACGGGTATTTGATGCGGAAGTCGGCGAAGAGGACAACCTTGTATCCGTTGGAAGGACCAAATCGAGGAAGCCCTGTCATCGATTGGTGTGTCCAACTGGCGTAGGCGCCTGGAAGGATGTGTTGCGGCAGGCCGAAATCCGTTAAACGAGTTGTTATGGCCAATTAAGTAAGTAAGTACATCAACCGATTGACATCCCATACCTATTTGGGCACACTAAATACATCAATGAAGTTGTCTGCTAGTCTAATGCCTCACTGAACTTCGATATTATCAACCACGATTTTCTTGCGCGAAAAATAGTATTTCAAAGTGAACTTTATTGATGATATGTTTCCATAATTCGAGAACACAAAGAAAGCTACTTACGACAGTTGTAATCGAACTATGATGAATGAATCGGTGGCGGCTGCATACATAGACCGCCTAAGAGCCAAGATTTATGTTCAAAAAGATTTTACAGTGTGGTATAATTGGCAATGGAACATCTATCCTGTAATCACAATCTTAATTCAAACTTGTCCTGTCAATAACTGTGCCATCTGAACGAAAAAATCATACACCATGACCAAACTGTGGGTAATGGAACAGCAAATTTGTTTGATTCAGAACAATGCCGCACCGAATATAGCTTGCCTGAACCTTTGGGTGATTGGTTACACTAATTAACATCTACAGGATCAAGTCAATAAAACCTGTTGCTAGGTTAGGTTAGGTTAGAGGACGTGTACTTGTCAATTAAGACAAGTACAGTACCAGGAGGTCGAATTGACTCATTGTACAACGTCCTTAAATAGGGAAGGGAAGAATAATAGAGGGAATAGGATAAAAAGGAGAGGATGTAGGAAAGGGGAAAATGGGAAGCGGAGGAATTACACAGACCAGACACAACAAAAAGGGAGAGCGAGACTACATACATACACATAATTGGCCATAACAACCCTTCAGTCAGGATTACGGCCTAGCTTCTCAACACCACTCATGTTGTAAGCGTTAATTGTATACATCAGTGGCGGGACCTACAGTTTAAAGTCGACTCCGAACGACAGATTTTTTTGAGAAGCTTTTCATGGCAATTTTTACTCTCAGAGTTTTTGCCAGAAATCTGCTGAGAGGAAGTCGCCGAAGAAATATTTTTTCATATTTCATTTTGATATCTGACCTGGGATTCGAACTCGGGCCTTTCGTCTAATAAGCCAACACACTACCTACTAGACCACGGCGACAGAGCGAGACTACACTGATGTGATAAAACCGATAACCAAACTTAAGCTGGTCTTATCCAAGCCCAGCAGCCAACCTGTTCTCTTACTGTCCACAGCAGGCCATAGACATCTAGAAACAAAACAACCCGATCCGTTCCCCCAACGCCTCTGCTCTTTCCTGACCCATCCATTGATGAGACCGTCCCCAGAAAGCGAACCTAATGTAGCGAGGGCATCCGCCGTCTCATAGACGAATACGGTCTAGTCCAAAAGTCCTCAACGACTCCTTGCACTCGCGAACGAGCCGTGATTTGCACCAAACCGACGCAATGGCCCTACGGGCAGCCTGACTTTCAACGAAGATCATGTAAGATTCCGAATCCGAAGCTGAAAAACCTGTTGCTAATAACAAATCTTGTTGGTAACAAATTAACTGAAATAAAAGCTTGATGACAGCATCTAGTCCTGTACCTGGCTACCAAATATTTAATTTCTTAAAGACTTTACAAAAAAAACCTTCAAATCTCCCATTGAACTTAAATAAAAAAATGCCTTAAAAAGTCAAACTTTGTATGCCAGAGTATATATATGTATATAAATGTAATATTTTTATTTAAATGCCCATTGTTTTCGATTTATTTTGCTGTGCTCCTCATCAAACCTTAATCGCTTTTAGTTTGTTTGCTGCAACAAGATGATGATTTTCCAGTTGCTTCGTTATCCTTGTGACCGGCCATGCAATTGCATTTATTACCAGGGGCACATTTGCAACGTTCATCGCATTTGGCAGTGGTGCACTTGCATTCTATTAACGATTAATATGAATGCATTTCAATTATAAAAATTTATTCATAATTATTTATTCAAAAATTTACCTTTTTCACATCCTTTACAAGGCATTTTTTTAAAGTTTTTGTTTCGTATATCCTTTAGTACAAAGAAAATTTTCGCAATTAATCCGTAGAATTACAAATTTTGTGTACAAGAGAATTTTTGAATTGAATTTTATAACAGCGCATGACAATCAAAAAAAAAAAAATTCACTACAAAGTGTTATCGATAACTACTAGAAATTAGAATGATAGAGTTTTAGATGCACGCCAAGAGAGAAATATTCAACAGTTGGTTTAGGTTTTGGGTTAAATTGTGAAAAACGTTGTCAGTGAAAATGTTGTGGATTGTCGAATTGCATATAGTGATGTGGCACATTTAATCCTACTTTTTTAAAGCGGTGGTGTAGGCTGACCTTGTCATGGTATTCACTGTGATGAGTCAAAGGCCTTCCTAGATAGATTAGTTTTTTTTATTTGGAGACGACTTGGAACCTGTTAATTTTTTAAATTCGAAAATCATGATAACAAGTTGTTCGTCTTACGGATTCAAAATATTGTGCGGTTTAGATTAGGTTAGGTTGAAGTGGTAGCTCTGATATCAAAAAGCTCACTTGAGCATGCATAGCGGCCCGTTGTGATGCCACGAGTGAACGCAGTCTCTGTACTAAACAAGTTCCACCAAAATCAGGGAAGAGAAGGAAGTTGGTCAGCGCAGGGGCTGCACATCAAAGCACGACTACCCCACACTGGAAAACCAGCCGGAAAGTTTGATAAATGAAGCTATATCCTGACAGTTCCGTTATCCGTGGACAACACTCTCCCCTTCCTCAGCAGATCTGCATCCACGGCAGAAGTCGTTAAATGGGAGCCGCATCCTTTCCGCATGTCTAACCATAACACAGTGACCTGTAAGCATAGCCACTGTGATTAAGATGATGCTACGACCAAGTCCAAGTACTGATTGGGCCATCAAGGGCCAGGTGAGTCTAGCGGTAGAGCAGGACTCCTCATTGGCCCAGGATAGGTTAGCGTCTAGAAAGAATTTACGCGCAATGGCCAGCTTGACCGAGGTGAGTGGCATACCCAAGTCTACTGAAGAGGATTCCGGAAGGAGTGCCTCAGCTCTACGAGCTCATCGGCTCTGCAATTCCCCGAAATATTACTATGTCCGGGGACTCAGGCCAGTGAGACACTAAGGCGCCCATTAAGAAGGTCGAGACAGTGACGACATTCCCTGATGATCCTTTAGTATTGTTCGGTTTGGTATTCTACAAAACCATTTTATTGCTCTTATGAACCAAATTAACCGTTCAACAATAGAAAGTAAATAGATTGGTTTAGGGGTCCACCTACTGTCGTGGAAATTGGCGTGACTTTAACGTTGTTTCGAAAACTTAAATTTTCAAAAAAAAATTCATAAGTAGACCAACAATAAAGGAGATCCGTTATCTTCTAGTCCTGCTTAACATTATTACAACTATTTTAATACTATTATACGAAAAATCCATTCACATGGCTCTATTAGACAATAATGCGATCAAAAAGCTGCTTCTTAAACCTAGTAACTAAAGAAGACTGTGAAGTGGCGAGGCACATGCTGGTTCAACGAACGATCTTGCCGGGGTACTTTTCTTTCGTAGCCCATCTTAGCTCTACACAAACGCGATAACAAACATACAGTTTCACCATTCAACAAACTAACTTGTTTGAAGTTGTCCGGCATTTTTTACTAGCAAGTTTGTTTCGAAGCCACCTTTGCAGTTCTTATATCTGCCGGACTGTCGGCATACTAAAGCTGGTAACATATACTCGATAATATCTAAACTAGCTTACAGTCCCTAAACCGGTAGATTCGTAGGCTTAGAAGACATTCAGTATAACTTTTTCACCAGCTCGTTGAGAAATATTTGGCATTTTCTAAGTATATCATTTAACGATCTTAGAGGTATCCTTATGACTATAACTTAAACGAAATTCTTGATTGCATAAAATACCCATATAATACAGTACTGTTCAAAAAAATAGATTCACCTGCTCTCCGAAAAGCACTGCACTTTATTTACTGATCTCTTACGAATATAATTCCGTTACATTTCAAAAATTTGAAGCGTCACTCTTCTTTAATTTATTGCAAGTAAAGATTTGGTTGTGATGTTAGATCATGGTGAATCTATTTTATTGAACAGCACTGTATACCTAGAAAATGTTTATAAGGAAAATTAAAAAGATGTTGTATAGATTTTTTTTTTTATATATGTATTCAAAATTAATTTATTAAAATAATGTGATAATAATTATGCTTTCATTACTTATATAAATATAAATAAAAAAGAAATTAAATATAAAAAATATCTAATTACAATTTAAAGATTATGTTTTTATACTTAGAAAAAAAAGCAAACAAAACAAATGATTTTCGTTTGCTTTCATTTGCAGTATGATTGATTATTAAATTTAATTTTGTTTTGTTTTTTTGTGTAAGTCTCTTTATAATAAACATGAATGATTTTTTGCTTTTATTAAAACAAAAAAATAAAAGAAATTGAAACAAAAACAATAATAAAAAGAAAATCATACAAAATAAAATTAATAAAAAATGTTTTAAACAATAGCATCTTTGCACTTCATACAAAACAGCTTAAATGTTTTCTGAAAGCATTTAAGTAATGATAATTTATTAATGAAAACTCATAATTGTAATAAATATCAATAGATTCTTTTGTTTTCTTTTGCATTTCAATAGATTCGTTATATAATTTCTTTATTATTATTTTTCTTTTTCATTTTTATTTTTATTTATAATATTAACTACAAAGAAAGTATTATACGCGTGTGAAATGTATGTAATGTATTTTGTTTTTTTTTTTATTTTAAGAGTGTGAAATATGTGTGCAGAAAATTTTTAGAGTGATAATTATTTAATTTCGTTTTTTCTATTAATTTTTTCATTTTTAATAATGTAATGACTTATTTTTATAAGTTTGTATTACATTTAGAAAATATTCTTTTTTAGTTTTTAAATAAATTTTTTATAGAAGTTTGTTTTTTTAGCCTAATTTAAACATTTGTTTTAAAATATTATATTTCTATTTAATTATTATTAAATTTTTAGTTTATAATATTGATTTTTCTATTTAGTTTTTGCTTAAAAAATATTTCATTTCTTTTTTGTTTTCTTTTCTTTCTCTCTTCATTTCTTAATATGCAATTTTAAGTATTTTCTTTATAATTTATTTTTGTTTTATATAAAATTCTTAAATTGTATTTATATAGTATATATTATTGTATATATAAATTTAATTTGATTTTATTTAAACAAAAATAATAAACAATTCAATACAAGTTTTCTTTTTTTTGTAAAACTGTTGTGTATAGAATTTTGAAAAATATATATCAACCATTTCAACTTTTTTAATTTACTTTTGTAAGGTGTACGTGTGGGTGAATGTGGATGTGGATGTGTATGTGTATAGTTAAGTGTATGCATTTAAAAAACAACCTATGGTTGTTTCACACTTTTTTTTTTTAATTTCATAAATTGTATATAAAAAAAAAATATTTTCATAATCATTGCATTATTAATGCCAAGTATATTTACTTTATATTTATTCTTTTTTTTTTTTTTTTGTTTCAAATCATTTTGTAAAAACAAATTTTATTTTCTTTTCATCTCACATTCTCTATACTTCATGTTTGTGTTGGGTTTTGCGTCATGACCTTAGGTCTCATACATATATATTTTAAATTATTTAAAAAGAAAAAATTAAATATAAAGAAATAATTAAAAAAAAAAATAAAATAATTGTAATAGAAATTGAAATTTATAAGATAAGATAAGGTAGAGCGGATATTATAATTTTCATATTAATAAGGATTAAACAATGGAGATAAATAGAAGGGCCTTACAAACGAATTTTAAGGTTAGTCTATTAACAATTAAAGTTTCCAAATATGTATACAAAAATTTTTGAGTAATGAGTTTATATCGTCATATAAAATCTCAAACAGTACAATGAATGTTTTAATAATGTAGTTGAAAATTAAAATAAATCAATTTTTTTAAAAATTCAATGCTTCTTCGTTTTAGATTTTAGGTGACGATATGTAATTAAATTGTGATCCTATGAAAAAAAAAACATTACTCTAATTGCTTTTAAAATTTTAATAATGACGCTTGTTTACAGATTTTATCAACACTTAAGAATGATTTTTTCTATTTTACAAATTGAAAATTTAAATCAATATTTAACTTCCTATTCATGAAAGCTTTTCGATTGCAATACATAATCGTTATAATTTTTTTTTAAATCTTCCAAAAAAAAAATATTTTAATCTCCTCAATGTGAATTAAAAGTGGAATTTTGTATCCTCTAGAAATTTTCCATTTTCCAATGCTGATCAAGATAAGGAAACATATTTATTCAAACAGAATATTTTTTTTTTTAATTTATAATAAATATTTTGGGTGAATAAATATGTATTGTTGTTAAATTACATCCACTATTAAGTATTCTATTATAAATTAGTATAAAATCAAGCTGTAATAAAATCAGTAGAACAACACTTTTAAAGATCACAATTTAAATAATAAGAATAAATAAAAAAAATACTTAAGAAAAGAGAAAATTTTTACATATGGCTTTAAATTTGAATTGAATTTTGCAGCTAGCAGCAGTTGATGTCGAAATTTTACGTCTGACATTCCCTTAACTGAAATATTTATAGACTTTAGTTTGCGTTTAAGAAACATTCGTTGTTTAGTTTTCATCTTACAATATTTCTGTGCCACATTAAAAAATTTCAGTTTTTACATGTTAAAATCGTTAATAGTCTGGTCTTTAATATATAATTTAAATATTATGATGACAAGGTTTTATCAATAATAATTAATTAAAAAGATACAAAAGAAAAATACAAGTAAAATTAATTTATTAAGAAGGAAAAAAAACAGGATGGAAATGATAATATATAACTTGCTTAAACCTTAAAAAATAAGTAAAAAAAATAGGATGATAAATTAGTATGGAGGAGATAGGAAGAGAACGGTTTTCAAATAATAAAAATAAAAAATTATAGCTAATTATTATTATTATTATAAGTATTATAAATAATCAAAGGGTGCTTAGCACTGCTAATCTAACATTTTACCAAAAAATAAAATATTTAACAAGTCATTAAACGATAACTAAATTTGCGGCGCATTGCTTGCCGTGGACGTTGAGGCCAAATTATTAGCATTTGTAATATCATCACTATTGACTTTTTCAGTATTTGTTGGGCATGCTTCGCTACTTATTTTCGCACCACCATCATCATCATCCTTCATTCTTGATTCTTCATAGGCTTCTCGCGATGTTGAACTATTTGGCGAATTATTTTTATTGTCTACATCGTAGCGTTCATCGCCTTTTGTATCAGTTTTCTGTTGTTGTTGTGGTTGTCGGTCAGGAGATGATGAAACGTTAATATTAAAGGCACTGCCTTGAGAATTGTTATTACCACCACAACCACCTTCATCGCTACTCTCTGGTACTGGTGTGGTATTTTGTTCACTCTCCATGGTATCCTCCATGTTGGGCTGTGTATTAATTGTAGCATTTGAAGGTGAAGTACTTTCGTCCTTTTGCATTAATATTAGAATGCTTTTAATATAAGTTTCCATGGTCAGTAAAAGTTTGATACGTTTCTCATGCTCTTCTAGCAAACGATCTTCGGCAGTTTTCTTATTAATATTTTTCGGCGTTGCACAGGTGGTGGTGTTGGCAGCTTTAGCTGCTAATGACGTTGTTGGTGGTTCTTCTTTATTTACATCCTTCTTATCTTTTTTGGGAGATTTTATAGCCTCTGCTTTTATAATATCGTCCTTTGATTCACTACCTTTTTTATCACTACTTTCATTTGTTTCTTTTAATTTATTAACAATTTTTTCTTGTTCTTCCTTATCTTCTGTTCTTTTATCATTTTCCATTTTATCTTGATCCTTTATGACTTCATTTTCTGTTGGCTTTGTATCCTCCTTTGCTTGAATGGCAGTTGGTTCATCTTTATTCACATTCTTGTTGTCATCCTTAAAGTCATCACTCGTTGACGTATCTATGGGCTCCACGGAACGCTGTAACACTTCCTTTTGTGGTGCTTTTGATGTCACGGTACAGTCATCTTTCGAAGCTGAATTTTCAGACTTTTCTTTAGGTTCGTTGTTGTCTAATTTAATTTTTTTATTTGGAAATAGTTCTAAAAAAGAGTATCAAAAATATTAAATTTTATTATTTGAAATAATTAGTTCACTAAGAAGTTCAATAAGTCTCATACCATTCTCGGCAATTTCTTGATAACGTGCACTTTTGTAGAGTAAAGCCTTCAGAGATCCTCTTAATTGTTTACGCACCGATGTTGGTATACCGGTGCATTGAGCTATAACCCGTATAGCAAATAAATCACCACATAATTCATCTAAATCTTCTTTCGAATGCATTGAATAACTTATGGAATACAATAGACGTGCAATAGGCAATTGTGATGATATCTAAATAAAACAATTAAAATTAGTATTAGAATTACAACAATTCCGTTTTGAATTTTGGTTAAAAATTGATTTTTCTTGCTCACCACCTTAGGATAATAAATTTCCAAAAATGCTCTTATATACTGATCACTTAAAGAAACTCTACAGCCACGTAAAATTATGTGAATATATTCAACCAAATATTGATTATTAAACAACAACTCAGCATATCTTAAAATGAATTAAAGAAATTAACAATATAATTGTAAATTGTAAATCGTAAAGAAAAGGGAAAGGGAAAGTTAAACTTACTTATTAGTGCTTTTGTTATTATAAATGCCCACCCAAAACTTGGGGAATAAATTAAAATGTAAGGGAGCCGCTTCTATAGCGACCAAACAGGATAGTTTCACTAGGTTATCGTTCAGTTGATTGGTATTCACTGCCATACGCATCATAACATCTAAGAAATCATGGTATGGCCTATAGAAAGCATCAATTTGTGCATCGTATTCTGGGTCAACGCCTCTTTGTACTTCTAAAAATTCACTATGCGGAATGCACATTTGTACCATGGGCCTAGGAGGTCTGGGCATATTTTTCGTTATCGTAGGCCAAGCAGTTTTACCTCTTCTAGGGAAATATGATCCTAAGGCTCCAATAGCTGTGGGAGCATTAGCCACCGATTGATGGCAATTGATAAGGATTGGCGCCAATATTGAGGTGACATCTAAATTTGGATTCCTCACAAGCTCTTTAAGTACTTCCAATGCAAGTCGACATATTTCAGGTGGGTTGTAGGTGTTTAATAATGTGGCCAATCTTTTTACGGCATCCGGTAAACCTTTGAGTAAAGCAGTTTGCTGCTGATGTTGTCTGAGTAGATGTTGCTGCTGGAGCTGTTGTTGCATTTGTTGTAATTGTATTTGTTGCATTTGATGCTGCAATTGTTTCTCTTTCTGCTGCTGTTGTGCTGTCTGTTGTGGCGTTTGTGGAGTTTGTTGCTGCTGTTGCTGTTGCTTCAACTGTTCCTGTTGCTTTTGCAACAATTGCTGTTGCTGCTGTTGTAATTGCTGAACTTGTTGTTCCAACTGCTGTTGTTGTTTCTTGTTGGTTGGACTATCTAAGCGTGTACTTAGACGCAATGTACTTAACAGTAGCACCATTTCACTAAGCAATTCTTGCAAATCACCCGAAACATGACAGGCAGTGGCTTCATGATGCATGGAATGTAACGTGTGTAAAGCTTCGAAACACATTTCTATGCCTCCATTATAAATAACCAATAAACGATCTTCATCGTTGTCAACTGAGAAAAGAAAGCAATGATCTCATTAAAAATTCCAAAAACTTGACAAAGCAATAATAATTTCTATGAAATTTTAATTTCGAATTCAGAACGATTTGACCGTTTCGATGTTCGCACGACCATTTTTAGTCGCATAAAACTACTCATATGTGAATAATCTTAATACGAAATATGTACAACTTATTCAAAGGCAAAATGAAACTCTGTGTTATTCAACGAGTGGTGTAAGAAGCTAGGACGTTGTACAATGGGTCAATTCGACCTCCGGGTACCGTACTTGTCACAGTTGACAAGTACACGTCCACTAACCTAACCTAACAAATTCACACTAGCATTGAAATTTTACACAAAATTGTGTCAACGTTACAATTGAAAATACATACATATATGCGAAAAACAACCGTTATAATCATCAACTTACCTAATATTCTTAAAGCATTTATTAATGTACCCCATGAGACTCTGGCATCCAAACCTGTTAAATAAGCTGACAATGTAGTACGACGGAATGTAGTTACTTCATGTTTCTCTTGTTCACTAGCATCTGGATGCCGAGTGGCAAACAGAGTCATTAATTTAAAGAGTTCATCGACAGCAGCTGCATACTGCGTGGGATGCGGTGTTATATTCTTAAATGCCCACTGTAGATTTTGATGAGCAGCCAATTGCCGTGTCAAACTGCGGCTCTGTTCACAGCATAAACGTAATAGACCATAGTACGCAGGCAACATGGCACGGTTATAAGCCACTATTTCTGAATCATCGTGATCAGCCCTACAAGCGATTTAAGAACAAAATTAAAGTAAACATATATACAAAAAGGCTTTCAAGCAAATCAAAAAATAAGCTTATCAACTTACAGTATATAATTAAATGCTATATTTCTGGTTATTTCTGGACAGTTGGCGACTATTAAGGCGTTCTCTGGACAATCAACAATTGTTTGATGCCAAAATGCTAATAATGCATGTTTGTTATGATGAGCCGGTACGCTAGGCTCTGATAACCGTGGATGAAAGAGATCCCATAAAGCACGCATATAAGGTCCCATCTAGGAAAGGCAAAGACTCAATAAATATTTTAAATCTTAAAGAAATACAATAATTTACCATTAGCTTTTCAGTCTTAGAAACCATGCAATAACCTAATAAACTAAAATATGAAGTCAATTTTGTAGGACCATGTAGACCATAGTCGGCATATGCTCTTGCCGCACGTAATAAACGCAACAGGAGATTAATAATATTATGCAATATAATTTGAGCATCATTACTAAGTTCTCTGCAAAATTAGGCAAATTAGGAGTTACAAAGTAATTTAAAAAAAAGAAAACAAATTTACAAAACTTACCGATAAGCATGGGAAAAATTCGATGATAATTTATGCAATGAATGAATACGGAAATTAGCTCTAAATGGTTGTGAAGGTACCAATGAAACCAATAAATATGCGGCGGCTACAAATTTGTTTATTGTATTAGTATTGGAAACAGTATTAGAAAAATCTTAATCTTAACTTACCATTTCGAACTCTTAATATATGGTGTGCCAATAAGTATTGTTCCACCCAAGTATCAGCTGATTGTAGAATCCAAGCGTGAGCTATTTTATTTTTAGGAGCCTGGAAAGCTAACCAATCCAAAACAGATTGTGGACAATATTCAGCAGCATCCCAAACACGCTGTAAAACTAATTGCGAAAAACAAGGTAAGCCCGAAGGGCCACCTTGAGTTTCGGTGAGTAATGTTAACAGTTTAAAGAATGGTCCACATAATTCGGTGTGCTTGGTGACGGAAGCAAACAACATGGTGATAATTTGGTTTGCCAATCGTTCATCCCAACGACACAAGGCATGTATTAAGTGTTTAGTTTGATGGGGATTAATGTTATCCTTAATTTGTTGATACAAGAATGGAAAACCCTGTAAATTTTACAAAATTAGTAACAGAATTAGCAATTCTTTTCAACAGAATCGTATGTATGTATACCTTTCCGCCTGCAACAGCATTATAATCTTTAGTAGATAATTTTAATCTTAAATCTTGACCCCTTGATCTTTCCACTAAATTAGCAACTAAAGCAATCATTTTATCCAATGATGCCGGACGGGTCTTATCAACGGATAAAGCCTCATCCGAAGAGTTATCATCATTATCAGAGCCAACTTCAAGCTGCGAACAATATATACATACAGTTTTTAATTAAAATTGTTAAAATGTAAAAGAAATAAGCATCTGACTTACATTGTCATGTATTTTATTGCCCAAATAGAAATCAACGACACTTTTTATAACACCTATACGCAGCAAAAATACTGTCTCCTCATCGCCCATGCGTGAGAACTCGAATAGTAGACCGAAAAATTCTGATAAATGTCTCAAATGAGCTTTAGCACCATGTTCCATTAGGAGAATTAAGGAACTTATAAATCGCGTGACACAAGAGGCATTACCAATAATTTCTTTGCCATCATTATCCGTTTCAGTTTTCAAATACAAGTGCGAATGTGATGAACTGCAATGGATAATAAATAAAGATAGTTTTTAAAATATATGTATTTATGTACTATGTAGGTAAACCCAAACTTAAACCACATTGAAAATTAAAAATTCTGCTTCAACTAATAAAGAAAAGTTGACATTGATATGTTTATTCAATTGTTTTTTTTTTTAGTTTTTTTTTGTTTTTATTTTTCCTTAAATCTAAAATTATAATATTTTTTGCTAGAACTTAGAGAACAGTATAAATTTATTCACCAAATAAACAAGTTATAGAAAATGAAGTTTCTTTGCCATATTTTACTATTCATGGTCATTGTATTAAATATAAATTTGAATTTATCGAAAACATTACCAGCAACTGATGAAAGTAATACAGATATTTCAATGGTCTTTAATGATTGGATAGAACAAAAGCAATCTGAACAATCAAATACTGACAAACAATATTCCATTTGTAAAGAAATTAAAACATTTTATAATCGTGGTACACAGTTAATTAGAAATGTCATGAAAGAAATACGAAAGGTAACAAAGTGAATTAAAAAAAAATATACTTCAATAAAATATGTAATTTTCTTTTCTAATTGCAGAATATGAACGCTATGTTAGGCTTAAATGAAGAATTGGAAAATAAAAAGAGTGAAATATCTACGACAATAGCTACTACCACAGTCAGTTCTACAACAACAACGAGTACTACTTTAAAACCAATTATTTCGGAGACGATAGGTTAATACTCTTCAGCAAATATTCACTAGGCATTTAAATAGATTAACTAACTGGAAATATCAATAATTCATTTGAAAATAAAATACTATATCAATATTTTTATTATTCATTTTAAAACTCCAAAACTCCACCTAATTTTGTCGATTTTATTTAAATATTAAACAAATAATATTTGAAAATTACTAAACATTTGAGAAATTTTTTGTTTTGAAACAATATTTAAACAAGTGTTTTTTTTTTGTCTTTAAAGGTCATAAGTAAACTTCACTTTTAGTTAAAAAAATACTTACCGTAATCTCTGTATAACGTGTATAACTAAACGTTGAAACATTTGGCGAACCATTTGATTGGGACATTGTATTAAAACTTGTACTGGCCACCACGGTTCGATGGACATGTGTGTTAGAAACCATTCGCAAGCCTCCTGACTGGCATTAAACTGTTTTGTCAACAGTTCTACCCAAGGTACCATAGTCGGCTATAAATTTAAAAGATTAGAAATTTTTAGTAATTAGTAAAATACTCTTCATAACGATATGCTTACTTTTTCTTTGGCATGTATAAATGTTTCGATGAAAAATGAAACCGATAACTTGGCTGCCATGCAAGTAACATCTTGTTGTGCTATTAAGGTTTGTGGTATATGGCCACATATTTGCCACATAAAACTGAAAATGGTGATGAAATAATTTTTTGTTATTATCGTAATGCACAGCAATTGCAATTGAACTCAATAAGACTTACTTGAAATAAGTGTGTTCGAATATATTACGATCTTGTAAAAATTGTCTATTATCTTGCCATATCCAATCCTCTAGTTCTTTACTCAATTGTGGTCTCCATGGATTATCGACTTGTTGTTTAGATTTCGTTGAAGAGGTCGAGGGTGAAGATCCAGTAGAAGTGGACGGTGATTCCATATCCTTTTCTTGTTCCTCCTTTCTTTCACTATCATGTTCACATTCCACTTTCTTGTCGCTGTTTATATTTTCTTTTTCTTTTGTTTTACTATCACATTCTTCTTTCTCCACTACTTTCTTTGCATCACTATCCTCCTCACAATCCATTTTAGTTTTAAGTTCAACTTTTCCCTCTAATTTATCATCCACCTTATCATCATCATTTTTGTCCTCATTTTCTAGATTATTGTTTTGTTTAGAATTAGTGACCGACTTTGATGCTGCAGCTGCAATAGTGGGTGACGCCAGTAGATGAGCATGTTTTTCTCTCAAGTGTTCTGGCAAACGTCGTTCGTAGAAAAGCATATAAGCAGAATTAGTTTTTTCAAAGCTAAAGTCCAAATATTTCTCAGTCACAGAATCATAAGTTTTGCTCTAAAATTATTGATAAAGAAAAATATCAGATTATCTTAACATACAGCATAGCTATATATACATACCGTCATTTCTCCACCAAAGCATTCTGCTGCTATTTGTGAGGGGTCGAAAGGTTTGACTTCTGCATCATTAAATAAGAACCATCTGTCATGTTGCATAGCTGATTTATTACGTTCTTTTATAAAACTATAATAATGGCCACCGTCTGCCGTACCAGTGTGTACAGTAACTCCCACTAATTCATATCTGCATATGCAACAATATATATCTTAAAGCAATACAAAAACACATGTATATTAATAGACTTACTCTAAGCAGTCTTCTAGATCATCTTCCAAATCATCATCATTCTTATCACGTTCCATTTTACGTTTTTCGCGATCCTCTGCAATATTCATTTCATTATTATTCAAATTTCTCCGATTTGAATTTCGAATTAAATCTTACCTTTGTATTGATGTGGCATAAGTGTTTTCTCAACATAATCCGACATATTCAGACGCATGGGGAATGAAAAGTGTGTGTTCACTTTTTCCTTGAGCATAGTCACCATATTGAATGTATAACGCATTGTGTTAAAGCACAATATCTGAGGCAACTTTTTGAAGCAGGCTCTTTTTTCGGCTCTCACTTTTTTGCCACATTGTGAGCATGTATACATGTTGTCACCTTCCAAAGTATCCTTGACAGTAACTTCGTCTAGTGATTCCTGTAGATTACGCATATCGGCTACTTGACAACGTACGGTATAGAATTCTTCAGCTGTGCGCGACACATGATCACAGTCTAATGACACTACATTATTACTCTGAATGCCACAAAATAAACGTTTAACTAGGTCCTTAAGTTCGGGAGTCATTTCTTCGAGTTTGGAAACCAGATCAATAAAAAATTCCGCCATATCCTTTTGTTCTCCTGTATTTAAAGGCTGATGATCCATTTGGTAAACTCTACAAAAGGAGCGGGGATTGTAAGCTTTACGTTCGGATTCCAACAAATAGGCAAACATTCGTTGCAATTCCAATAGTGTTGGACCATGCTTTTGTGCTTTATTGGGTGGCACGCGTAAAACTGCTGCTCTCGCTTGAGGCATCATATATAAGTGTTGTATACAGGAGGCCATGTAACACGTGGCACCTAAATTAGTTAGACCAACATAACCACATTCCGAACGTCCTTCATCTCTGGGCCAATAATCCCAGGGATAAGGTGGCTTCGGTCCTGGTGTATGCTGAGCCAAAAGTTTACTATGCAAGAAGGTATAGTTTTTTGGACAATTTTTACATAATTCCACTAACAAATCATATGCCGCAGCTCTAGAAGTGGCCGACTTACATTTCGGTTTTTGGCGATTATTAGGTGAAGGCATACCGAACAAGAATTCAAAGATTTGTTCTATAAACAGCAAAGCTTTCGAACTGAACTTAAAGGTGGGATCATATTTTACCAGATTCGACATTAAATTAATTAAACCAACTAGACCGTCATCTTGCATGCCATAGCGTGTTTCATAAAAATCTCTAGTCAATATACTTTGCGCCACAGATTGACATAATTTTTCAATATCAATGACCTCATCATCATGTGAAGATGCTTCAAGTGAAGACTTGACCATTTCAGGAGATAATGTATCCACCAGTCTGGCTAAAAGCCAAAAATAATCTCGGCAAGCTGGGCCATAGGGTTCCTTGCCGTCATCGCTTAGCATATAAGGATTGTGATGACTATATGAAGTCATTTTTTCAGCTACTGACAGGAATGAAATCAATTTCCTTAATAGCGGTGCCAATAGCAACTGATATGACTGCGAATTGCCTAAACAGATACGATATAAGCCCGCACATATTTCACGCCTAACAGCTGGTTCAGGATCTTCAATGATAAACTTTTGTACCCAGTTGCAGTATTCCGGATGAGCCCATAGTGCCCGTCTGGCCTCAGCAGAGGCATGTACAAAACTAACCATTATATTCATGGCAAACTGTACAACTTGTGCTCTACCCCAGAATCCAGTACGTAAATGATGATATTGGTAAGCAGATGTTGTCGCCAAATAATTCGAATAAGTTTCATCATTTAATATTGTTGATAAACGTTTTAAACACGAATCAACTGACATCATTTCCAGCATAAAATCCTTGGGTTTTGATATCGATACCAACATGTCTTCGTGAAAATCCTCTTCAAAGCCCAAAAGCCAAAGAATACGCAATAAGCTGGTTAAACAGTCATGACGCCATTCATTTAACAATTCTTTGGGATAAGAACTCTGTTGCAATTGACCCGATATAAAAATATCGTACAGATGTTTAAGACCACCACATTTTATAAAAGTTTCACTCCATTTTGTATCAAATATGGACGAAGAGTTTAACAATTCCATTTGAGAATTACTGGATGTGTTACTGGATTCAGATTTTTTAAATCTTTTGGCAGATTTAATGGGATTGTTTTCCTTGTCATTTATACCACATGATAGATGATCACTCTCTGACGTATTGGTAGAAGAATTTAATTCCTTCTGTGCAATAGTGTCCGAAGAATCCTTGTCTTTCTGACTGTCACTTAGATTGTTGGCTGTTTTCTTAGTATCTTCTTTACCAGCTGAATCTGCACTTGCACGTCGTTTATTACTACCACTGCCAGATCCCGAACTATTTCCACCACCACTGCTACTATTGCCGCTTGAACTTTTTTTATTTTTTGTGCTAATTGCCCCTTTACTATGCTGTTGATCTATAGTTATTACATTACCGTTAACTGCACTGCAACAGGGCGTACCGCCACGTTGTTGGAATACACTGTTCAATGCCAAACTCTCCACTATGTGCAAGGAGTACATGAATTTTTGTAGGTTCGAAGGATCCAATAATTCACATAATTTTTGTTTTATTTCCTTGCGTTTATTGATCTTCTCCTCCTCCATATCCGATTGTTCACTTAAGACCAAATCGTTAGTTAAGCATTTAAAAGATTCTAAAATCATAGGATTTGTAGGCAAAATAGCTAAAATATCCCATACTCGACGCGATAATAACTGAGCCTTGGTGTACAATTGCAAATTGTTGGGTTGTGGTTTCATATCGCCTAAAGTTTGCATCAAAGAAAACAACTTTTCGAAATACTTTGGCTGTAATAATAATACTGTAGGTAAACATTCCTTCGGTGGCGGCGGTTGCATTGATGGATGATCTAAATTTGTATCTTTGCGTCGTGCTCCACGTCCACCCAGGGAAACATAAACAATCTATAAAGAGTGTGGGTGGAATGAATGAGTGAATAAGTAAAACAATAAATTTAAATTTAATTTATAAAAATTAATTACTTGATTATCCTTGAAACCCGCATCGCCTAAACTTCTTTCGTCATATTCCGATGTCAATTCTTGACCCTGTGTTATTATACGCAATGGGCCCTCACTTAATAAAAGGCCCAAAACTGGAGCTGATACTCCCGAATTCGAAGTACCTTGTAAGTTTTCCCACCTATGAAACAAGCAATATTTTAAATTCCCAATATATTTATCAATATATCGAATTTAGGATTCTACCATTTCGAAATTTCCGCTTTTAAATCCGCTATTAAGTCGCATGCATGCATGTGGAGTATGGACTTTTCTGATAGACCAGCTGGTTGTAAAATAATACGTATGGCCGGACCGGATCCCTCATTCTTAAGATTACTGTGTGATCCAATGCCTTGACCCTCAATGGCCCAACGTCGCAAATGAAAGGCATAGCGGCGGCGAAAAGTTTCCAAATGCGTATTTAGTAACATTAAACCGCGTTGGACACACAATAGAGCATTATCGTCCTCATTGTTGCTATAATCGTATTGTAGTAATTCATTACAAAGAACAGTACTTTTAAATTATTTTTTTTTGTCTTTAATTTACCATTCTAGGGCATTCGCAGCTTGCACTAAATTTTCCATACACTGTGAAACAAATTCTTTTTCCAGCCTCAATTGTTGGCCCATGTAATACATGTTAATATATTGGATGGCTGCTAACGAAACTTCTGTGTTATGAGCTCTTAAAGCTATTTTCCATAGGTGGAACATTCCAACAATATTTGAAGAGTTTGTGGATATCGAATCTGTTTGTTTTTCGTAATGAGCAATAGCCATGCGGGCCAAACTGCATAGCTGCTGAAATAGTCCCAAGCCAACCATAGAAAATTCTTCCGGCCTCAATTCAGGTAATTTTTTCAAATATAAATGCTGCAATGCTTCCAAACCCAATGCATGTTGATCACCGCCTTTGGCTTGTGATTGCAACCATGAAAAATAGCAATCAGCGCATTCAGGATCATGGGCCAACCACTCCCACAAGGCATCCACTTGCTCCAGGCTTAAACTTTAAGAAAAATTAAAAAACCAATCGTTTATGTATTGAAAATCCTTCCAAAAAATCATTAACAAACCGGAAATTCTTTGGAGAGCCCATAGATGAAAATATGGAAGACAAGAATTGCAATCGCACAGATACTTGTGTCTTGTGTGAATACAAAGATAAATCAGTTTGTTGGTATTCATGTCCTTTACCCGCCAAAATGTCTAAATGGCGTTTGGCATAGTATTTGATGTTGTTGAAGAAATGATACATCATGCGATGTTGACGTTCAGCCCACATTGTAACCTGATGAGTGTCCGAAGGTCTAAACTGTTGAAAAGATGCAAATAGCTTTGGCAGTAAGCGCAACGAAATAATAACACTCTTGTTATTTGCCAAATTTTGCAAGCAACCTTCAATAAATTTCGTGCGCAATTGTCGATCGTTGCTGAAGCATAACAGTGTTGCCAAAGCTTTCTCTGCCTCCATAGCTAAGGATTCTCCCAGTTGAGTCTAAAAATATTCTCGTTTAATAATTTAAAATTTTTTATGTCTTATTCTTACTCACAATTTTGTCATCCTGCAATAGATCCCATAACAGAGTATTTCCCGGTTGGCAGACATCGTTAATTTTAAATGTTGGCTGTTGCGGTGATGAAGAGTAAATGCTTTTATTACCCTCTTTAACCATTTGTGCAGTATTTAAGTCGATATCCGTATCTTTATGTTTCACATGGCCTGAAATCAGTCCAGCTGCTAAAGCCTTCGCAGCCATCGCATTTGCTCGTTCTTGATAGTCCAGCAAAGACTGTTGAACTTTAGCTTGTGCTGCCATTGCATTGGCACGACCCTGCATATCCAAGAATGACTGTTGAGCATTATCAGTAGCAACAGCAGCAGCTGCCAAAGCAGCAGCAGCTACTGCTACATTAGCTTCATTCTTTTGCATAGACATGGCTGTGTGAGCCGCAGCCATAGCTGCTGCAGCAGCTGCAAATGCTGGAGGCATATTGTTTTGAGCCACGCGTTGATTATGCGCATTTACTAGTTGAGCAATTTCGACTTCACAAATTTCGTCCACATCAAAACCATCCAAATTCTCAGATTTGTTACTGATGGGCGATGAATAGCTCCCTTCGTTTTCAGCACCACTCAACAATTCACTGATGTGCGTTTCGGCAATAGCCCGTATGTAGGGACCCTCGCCCTGCAAATGTTTTAAAACAGCACTAGGTACCTGCCCAGGATCACTACACTCATCGCTGTCATTTAAAAGTTCACACTCGCCATCACCCTCATCGGCATCATCACTAGAAGCATCATCCTCTCCTCCATCACAAATGGCTTCAACAATTTCGTAAGCTAAATGAGTCAATGGAAGATTGTTGTTATTTTTACGTCGCTTACGTGATTTTTTACGATGCATCTGTATGTTAATCGAACCTTTTTGTAAATCATCTTCACTGCTTGAATTATCGATTATATTAACAATACGATGATTTTTCATTCTAAAGCAAATAAAATTCTTAATTATACAATCGATTTCGTTACAATTTAATCTTATCTGAACTTACTTATCAGCTTTAGAATTAATCATATTTAATTCTTGCTCTGAAATTTGTTTCCCCTTTTCTTCGATTGGCTCACAAACATGACGTCTGCGTCGCGCCTGTTTGCATGGTGTTACTCCAGTATCTGATGAGCAAACATTTTCAATATCTATGGGACTTTTACGGGCACTTGCTAAGCTGCTGTCATCTCCATTGCCCTCATCGGAATTACTTCCGTCCATACTGCCACTATCAGAGCTGGTAGCAGCCATAATTTCATTTTCTAAACTCATCTGAGCACGTGACTTATCGCGGGACCATATAAGTTTCGTTAAAGCCGAGGCTATGTAAATACTCTGCTCGGTGTGTTCTTTGGGATCCATTCGACACAACAAAGTATACAAATACATTGCAGGTTTTGGCGCCAAGTTCTTAACCAACGATGGCAGTATGTCAAAAATCGTTTTCGAGCAATGTTTCAATTGTTGCGTAGCTTGCCAAATGAGTTTTATGTGCTCCTCGGTAATTTGATTTTCAACTGCTAGAAAATTTAGCACAACATGAGCTTGTTTTAAGACTTCCACGTGGAGATTGGGACCGAACAGATGTTGAATTATTTGATTCTCTGTCAACCATTCACCAATTTTATTGGCCACCACCTCCACTTCGCCCACAACTGATTCGATTTCTCCAAATATATTTATATGAGCATTTATTTGTGTTATACCTAACGAAGAATTAATGATTAAACAAAACAAAAAATTCATACATTTTCTCCAACACTTACCCGCCAATCTCATGGTCAAAGTAGTCGATGTAAAATATTTAAAAGCTAATGCTAAACCTTCCACATCAAAGCTTACCGATGCGTCTAAAGGATCCCTGACAGCAGACCATACAAAATCTGCCATTGCTCGTGTGGCAGTAGTTCTTAAATTTTGATCCGATAATTTACACATGTATTGCAGTATCTTACTACGCAATGGTACAAATAATTGTACAATGCAACCATAATGCAGCCATAATTTTATATTCGAGACAGTTGCTGTTATTGCATGAGCTGTAGTCACTGGTAAATCAGGTTGATCGAAACACAGAATCATTGCAGCAAATCCATTTGAGTTACAAAATAGGCTGGTATTCCTTAGCAAATATACAGGTATTTCGTTATCGTGAAGATCACAAAATATGGCTAAATGTTGAGCTTCTTCAGCAGAGATATCATCTAGACGAGCGTGTGTGCCATGTTTATAGGCTATGTACAGGGGGAAATTAAGCAGAAACACTTTGGATACCAATAATAAAAGTTTTTCAACTTCTGGTAAAATCCAAGGTTCTTCGGTATGCTGTGAACTGGATGATGCTGCATTCAATGAAGATGTAGATGCTGCAGTTGTCGTCACTGCTGTTGCCGCAGAGGAACTTTGTGAATTCTCCACTGTAGGCGATTGATTAGTTAATGCCGTGTTATCATCTCCAGATTTCTCTGAAGCTTTTTGTTGTTTGGTTTCATTGTTTTTTATATTATTTTTATCTTCTTCCGATTCTTTTGATTCATTTGTTTTACTAACTTCTTTTGTTGATACTGAAGAAGAAGCTCCAGAACTGGACACACTTGATTCTTCTGACTTTTCCTTTTGTGAACTGCTCTGTGCTTGAGCTACGGCTTGAGCAGCACTTGCTGTAATTTTTTTGTAATCTTCTATAAGTCTTTTAATGTGTTTTAAATGATGAACAGCCAAATAGATCAATGATTGTACAACCAAATTAAAGCGTTCAAAATTTTTTACATCCCTGTACAAACACATACATTGCCTTTGAGGCCAGGCTTGTATATAACCAAATGTAGTTTCAATTTCACTTTTATAAAGGATTGCATGCTTTGCATCTTGGTTGATGATGCGTGCCTCATCTAGAATTCAAATATTAGACATTTATTATTAATGATGTAGATATGTATGTCCGTCAAAATAAGCAACCAGCTTAATGTCATAAGTACATATAATTAAGAATATGTACATATATGTACTTTGAATAAAAATTATATATGCATACATATGTATGTTGTTATAATTCATCTTGAATACCATTTTAATGCTTGCAGAAATGATGTTTCTTGAAAATTTCAATTCAGTTATTGATTTTTACTACTTTTATATGAATTGAGAATAGTGCTACCAAAAAGAAAAGTAAAATTTTGGTATATCTTGGATTGCTTTGTCAAATTCGACTGTCTAACATTTAGCTGGATATACACTGAGAATCAAGGGCAAAGGTAGTATTAGCAGAACGTTCACGAAACATACATATATACATTTCTATTATATGAGAAACAAAGAGAATATTGTTTTGTTAAGGATTTCCATTTATTCTCCTATGCTAACTAAGTAACGTAAACGTTCGGCTAATTCTAACTTTCTATAATTAATTTCTCGCCATTCGAGGTTTTGATTTTTTTCTTCTGTATTTGTTTTAACAAAGGTCTGAAAGAATTCATAATGGATTAATTTGTTGAATAAATTTATAAAATTCGGCAATAGTTATAAGGCGAGTCGAGATCAGATTGTGTGGCTATAAACACCCGCTTTTTAAAGCAAAGTTAGCTTTCATTGTCTGTCATTATCACAGATGCAGGATGCTTTAGATCAATATCTTGATCTTTTACGTACTAAATGATATGAAAGTAAACGTAATATGTTTAAAGAAGGAAAGCCTTTCTACTCCTAACTCATTGAAAGCTAACAGTAGTAACTATAATTGTAATTGCAGATCTATTAAAAGTCAAACAGATCGTATAAGCCAGGTCACCATACTTATTCCAGAAATTTGATTTTTACCGAAATATATATTTGAATGCCAGTAAATTTTATTAAATAAATCAAACCATATCAACACGATTTTTTTTAACTTTTTTACTAAGTGGTCAAATTAATATCGCCGGCATTTCAATATTTGAAATGAATGACGCTCAGGGCAAGGAAATAATCACAACACCTCTATTTTCTATTCCGCCCACTTAACAGCGGCTACATGCCATGCACATGTATACATGCATACATACATACACACATACACATGTGTTTGTCCAATGCCTCTAACTAGTTCATCATCTGCAACAAATGCAACTAATAGTCGGAACGTCTATTCAAGCAGAGCAGCAATCAATCAAAATTCAAAACTTTGATAATACTTACACGACTCCAGTAATTGTTGAAAATCTGAACAAATATCACACATGTTTTCTGTTAAAAAAAAATTCTTTAAGCACTCTTTTACAAATCCTTCGTGCCAAAGAAACAGCTGCTTTTCTTAGTTTGTTAAATTCAATGCTTGCGTTTGGAGCCTTTTTGCCGTTTCGTCTTCTTTTCTGTTTCGCTTCAGTCGCTGTCAGCGTCGTTGTTGTCTATATCGTCGTCTCGCTGTCTTCTATATTTCTTCTTCGTCGCTACTGCATCAGAGATTTGTTTCTCTTTTTCCATTCGAAATTTCAAAGGTTTTTGGAAAAAACCCTTTTAGATTTCTATAAATTCTACATCCATGTGCTTTAAAGTTTTTATTTTACACAAATTTAACAAATTTCATTCACTATATTTTCTGTAAAAATGTATTTAAAAAATTTTTCTTCTCTCACACAAATTTTTTTCCTTCTAACAGTGCAAATTCTTTTTCTGCTGTATGCTATTCCAATACTGCCAGACTTACTAACAAATATTTTTTACAAAATTGCATAAAGTCGGAAAAACAGTATGGCAAATTTGACGTTTTTCTTATAGAAATGAAAATCGAATGGAAAGGAATTACAAAAATGTTTTAAATATTTTATTTACACAAATTACGAAAGATTTCATTAAAACCAACTATGAATTATTATTTCTGAAATTTTAAAGGAAATTTCTATATAACTTTATTTCGTTTATTTATAGTTTGTACAGAATTTGTTTATTTCGATGTTAGTTTATGAAATCCTTCCTTACATCTTTAATATTTTAATAAATTTTTGTATTTGTAAGTAATAACTGGTTTGTAAATAAATTTAAGTTAGTTTATTTATTAAATAATCGTAAATTAGGAGTTGGAGTAACTAAAATAAATGTGTATTAAATTCATGAATGCATTTTAATGGAACATAAATCCTTTAAAATAATTATTAGCAAGTGAGTAATTTTCTTGTCTTTATTTATTTGTTTTTATCTTCTCAATATACATATATGTTGTGGATAGATTCCTTGACCTGCAACTATTATCCATTAAATTAAATTACGTTTTAGCATATACGCTAGATTGTCCTTTTTTGGCTAACATCCCAGTCGAAAACAAAAAGTACGGCCGCTCCATTTTTCTGACATCTAAATATACAGTAGCGGCTAAAATAATCAATTCTTTTGTGAATTTTTACATTATGACAACAAAGTATAAAACTCTGATAAAAAATTCATTATTTTTATTAATATTTGTGTTATTTTTAAACGAAAATGCGGGTAAATAGTAAATTTAACTATACTTGACAATAACTAATAGGAATTTTGCCATACAATTCAAAAACTTAATGGAAAAACTGTATAAACAATCAAGTGTTTTGGCCTTCATCGAAAAGAAAAATACTTCCCCACCTTTTGCATTATGTTTACATACAGGAATTTTTTGCTTTATTAAAGCAAAATGAAAAATTTAACATTTTCGAAATCATTTTAGAATCTTTGCATCGCACACTCAAACATTACGAGGTAATCCATAATGATGATGTTGAACATCGCATTGCGAAGAGGGGTATAAAGCCCAGCAATAATCCTTACAATACCATTAAAGAGGTCGAGTTTAAAACATTGGGTAAAAATTTTCGCTTAATATTACATCCTCATCGTGAGGTACTACACAGTAAATTTAAGGCCTATACCGTAGACGGCGATGGCAATGAGACCATAGTTCATTTGGGTAAGCACATATTGGAAAATCACAAGTACAAATTTCTGTATACAAACTTATTAAATAAATTTTTACAGACCATGACAATTTCTATGCGGGTAGAGTTTTTGGTGAAATCGATTCTCATGTTAGAGCCCACATTGAAAATGGTTTAATGACAATGTCCATAAATTTACCGGATGAAACATATCATATAGAGGTAAAGTTTTTAAAAATAACAAAAGAAAAAAAGCAAAGCTGAGTGTATTAATTTCTAAAAATGTTTATATAGCCTTCGTGGCGTCATTTGCCCACTGCCAAAAAGAATACCATGGTGGCTTATCGCTTGTCAGATGTTAAAATGAATTTCGAACATCCCCAGAGTGGAGAAAAGGGAGGTGCTCCATTAACATGCGGCTATGTTAAAGAAGGTTTAGGTAATTATTAATTATTAGTCGAAAAAGTGTATTTCTAATATGAACTGAATCCTCATAGAACTTGAAACAGACGATGATATTATGGCCGAGAATGAAAATGACAATAAACATCACTATGAGTTTCAGCATACAACAAATAATCTATTGCCTTTACTACACAATGAATCTCATAAAAGATCGAAACGACAAGCCGATCAATATGAATACACTCCCACCAAGACAAGGTGTCCCCTGCTGTTGGTGGCCGATTATAGGTTCTTTCAAGAAATGGGTGGTGGCAATACGAAAACCACTATTAATTATTTGGTTTGTAAAATGCTGATTGATATTGAAAGGTTTTTTTTATTTTATTTTCAAATCACATATTTTTTCTTACAGATAAGTCTTATTGATAGAGTTCATAAGATCTATAATGATACCGTTTGGCAAGACCGCTCAGATCAAGAAGGCTTTAAGGGCATGGGGTTTGTTATTAAAAAAATAGTGGTACATTCCGAGCCAACACGACTAAGAGGTGGAGAGGCTCATTATAATATGATAAGAGAAAAATGGGATGTACGCAATCTATTGGAGGTAGGCTCACTTTACATTTTGTAAATGGAATGTATTTTCCTAGAAAGAATGCTTTAACTTTGCTAAAAGCAAAGCATTCATAATAGATTCAAAGTTTTTTTAACATATCAGATCATAAACCCAAAAGTTAATACAATATATTTTGCATATATTTTGAAAGAATATGAGCATATTTAACTCTTTTTCACATCTTTCCTATCTTTTTTTATTGTATGCTATTTTACTAAATTGAGGTATTCTCACGTGAATATAGTCATAAAGATTTTTGCTTAGCTCATCTTTTCACGGATTTAAAGTTTGAAGGCGGTATTTTAGGTTTGGCTTATGTTGGCTCACCTAGACGTAACTCCGTAGGAGGCATTTGTACACCAGGTTAAAAACCCAAAAAGAGTCTTAATAAATTGTTTTGATTTATTTTTTCTTAAAATTTATATTTAAACTTTATTTTTTAATCAGAATTTTTATTTTCAATGCCCGGAATTTTATTTACATTTTTTTCCTACTTTATGATTTTTTTACGGCCGCACAGAATTTAAAGTGGCAGTAATTATAAGTTTTTTTATTTAGTTATTTCCTCATTATTATGTACAATATCATTTTAATTGAATTATTTTGTTTACTTTTAAACCTTATTGCGCTCAAATTTGTTATTAAACTTAATACTTGTATTTAAAAATTTTCCTTACAGAATACTTCAAAAATGGCTACACATTATATTTAAATTCGGGTTTAAGCAGTTCCCGTAATCATTATGGCCAGCGTGTTATAACACGTGAAGCCGATCTAGTCACTGCCCATGAGTTTGGTCATAATTGGGGTTCGGAACATGACCCTGATATACCAGAGTGTTCACCTAGTGCTTCACAAGGTGGAAGTTTTTTGATGTATACATATTCCGTTAGCGGATATGATGTCAATAATAAGGTATATATTCTTATAATCTCAAACACTACTTAAACCATATAATGCAAAACGGAACGTTTTATTTTTTGTAGAAATTTTCACCTTGTTCTTTACGTTCGATACGTAAAGTTTTACAAGCCAAATCGGGTCGCTGTTTCTCTGAGCCCGAGGAATCATTTTGCGGTAATCTACGTGTCGAAGGAGATGAACAGTGCGATGCTGGCCTTTTGGGAACAGAAGACAATGATGCCTGTTGTGATAAAAATTGTAAATTGCGTCGAAATCAAGGTGCCGTTTGCAGTGATAAAAATTCGCCTTGCTGTCAGAACTGTCAATTCATGTCAGCGGGTGTTAAATGTCGAGAACAGGTTTATGCCACTTGTGAACGAGAAGCCACATGCACAGGTACTCATGCCGAGTGTCCAAAATCTCCAGCTATGGCTGATAATACTATTTGCCAGGAGAAAGGCATGTGTCGCAATGGCAAATGCAGTAAGTATTATTTGATGAAAACGAAATAAGATTTGAAAATCTGTAATGTTTTCGGTTTTGCTTAGTACCATACTGTGAAACACAGGGTCTCCAAAGTTGTATGTGTGACATAATACAGGATGCTTGCAAAAGGTAAGTTTAATTGGCAATAATTAAAAATTGCTGACTTACACACATCCACACATTTTAAACTCTTAAAATTCTAGATGTTGCCGCATGAGCATTAACGAAACCTGTTTCCCAGTAGAACCACCAGATGTATTACCCGATGGTACACCGTGTATACAAGGATTTTGTAATAAGGTTTTAAACTTTACAATACAGTCATTGTATTAAAATTCAAAAACCATTTCTCATTTTCATATTTATAGGGTGTTTGTGAAAAAACAATACAAGATGTTGTAGAACGCTTCTGGGATATAATAGAGGAAATAAATATAAATCGTGTACTTAGATTTTTAAAAGATAATATCGTTGGTAAGTTAGTTATAGTTATATTGTGCTTTGAAATTTGCTTTATTTAATTGCTTTTATGACCTTAGTGGCAGTTGTTCTTTTCACTTCCATTTTTTGGATACCGGCTAGTTGTGTTATATCGTATTTTGATCGTAAGAAATTGCGTCATGAATTAAAGCAAATCGATTGGAGCCAAAAACTGGATTTAATACATCCTAGTGATAGACGCAGAGTAATACACATTAGGTAGATATGAGGTTTTATTTTATTAAATAACTTTCTTTCATTTATCTTCTTTTATTCAAGGGTACCACGTCAAAAGATTTCAGTAGCACGTATGTAATAATCATTTTTTTCTTTGGGTACACAGTGAATTTTATCAAACAATTATTTTCCCAAATTTCTTGAATTCTTCCAACGCCGTTATACCAAATACTGTATACAGCTCAAATTTTGTTATTTATTGTTTTGTATTTCAATTTCAGATCATTAACAAATAAAAGAGATTGTATCTTTGTCTTTAGTTAAGTTTAATTTTTTTATTACCGATTATTTAAGTAATGAAATTATAATATACTTATTTAATTAAAGGTGTACATATATTTGTTTTTATTTCTTGTTTTCTATATAAGCCGATCTTCGAAGGAACTATATAACTATTTATATATAAACTTCGAAAACCTGCAGTCGTGTGTTATGGTATGTATAGTCTTCTCTAACAGTTATTACTTCTTTTTGCTATTTTTGCCATTTTGTTGTGGTGGAGGTTGTTCATCGTCATCATTATCTTCGTCACATTCATCATCATCTTCGTTATGCCATTCTTCTTCAACCATTTCATGGACTAAATGTTGGCCACAGATATACACAGGTCCAGTACCCTGTATCAGTTTGAAGGTGACTGAATCGCTGGGGAATTCCAAGTTGGGGCATAATGTGCGAGTTTCACCGACTTTTAAAACAGCAATTGGAATTTTAATTGATTCTTTTTCGTAACCTTTAACCTCAGCCTGAAATTGTAAAAGAGTAAGACTTGAAAAACAATTTAAAAACAAATAACAGAAGTGTGGCATCCCTTTTGCATCTTTGAAGCATCATCACACGTTTTATTCTGTTGTTTTTGTCCTTAATGTTGATGTTTTATTCTTACCTGTACAACATTGAATTCGCCACTCTTTGCATCAGCCCCCAGACTGATTTGTTTAATAATCAACTTTTGATCTTGGACATCTTTATCAGTTTCAGCTACCTCAAATTGTGCCAAAGGATCCTTCTCGCTTAATTCAACACCTAAGATAGATGAATTTTTATCATTTTAGCTCAATATTAAGGTTATTTGTCATGCTGCCGGCAGACATTTTTAATTATCAATTCGCCGGTCGCATTTTATTCACAAAAGAACCATTTGCATTTCTTTTCACTAATAGCTTTAGAACTTACCATAGAATGATTCTGATTCCATTTTTATTTATGATAATTTACAATAAAAATTAACTTAAAATGATATTTATATCTTTGTTGATATTTTATATACTACTGTACAAATTTTCTGACAGAAATATGTTGCCTTACACGTGCTGTTCGCTGCAAAGACGATGAACTACTTGCTGCCAAAATTCATAAATAATCAACTTGGCATATTCGAAAGTGATACCAAGTTTACTTGTCATAACTTATAAATTTGTGATGCCAGTTTCATGTAAAGTAAATTTCCAAAATACCTTGTAGAAAAATAGAAATTAATTTTCTCTTTCAAAAAGAATCTGTTTCCAATAAATTTAAATTTAATTTAAACGTTTACTTTGATATTAGATTTGTTAGCATTTTTCAGTTGTTTATCATCCGATAAATAAATAAATTTGTGGAATTTTCGTTAAAACATTATTTCAATACATAAAATCATAAGTAATGCTTGATGTAGGAATACATATAATTTAATAATCTGGCAACACCAAAAAGATTTTCGGTTGGTAGCCCTGCGTGTATGGAAACGAAGGGAAAACGAAATTGGCAAAACTTTTTCAAGTCTCTGCTTTACCCCCGCTTCGCCGGCTTTGTGTGCACAATTTCACTCTTCTTTGCCTTTGCGGAAAAAATTCAGTTTTCAATTCAATTAACAACACGCGTTACGTGAGGAAGTTTTAATTCAAATATCATCCAAAGAAATCTTTAAAATCACAATGTCCGACGAATCATTTTATGGTAAATATATATTATGATTATTCAAACAATAAAATAATACATTTATTTGATGTAAAACAAGACATTTCAACCAGGAAAAAACGCTCTAAAAATGGCGGCTAAAACAGAATGTATTTTGTTTTTCGTTCGCCAAATCTTGTGGCATTATTTTATTGTTGTCGCCATGGAAATAGTATAAAAGAATATAATGTAAATGTGTGTTGCAGGTGTTACCTTAAGCGGTGAAAACAGTTCCGTGGAATGGGAAGTTATGTCCAACGATGAAGATTATCCCCGTGGACAGAAATTAATCATTAGACAGATTCTATTGGGCGCTGAAGCAAAAGAAGACGAATTCAATGTTGTTGAGGTAAGCAAATGCTGTTTGATTTAATAATTATGTATGTGCATTATGGTAGATTCTGTCCAAAGCATCCTTTATTCCCCAAAGTAAAGGATTCGCTTTCTCTTGACCTTGTATGTTACATACGATATAAAAATAATACATTTTTGTTAGGTTAACCTTAGTCATACGTTTGTTTGTCATATTTTTTGTTTTTAGTTATTTTTTGTATGTACATTATTTTTTATATACACACATGTATTTTATGAAGTATGCGTCGTTAAACCGCCTTCTTTAAATTTTTGTTACCTTTTTCACTGTTTTGTTAAATTATAACTCTATACGGTTTAAAATACCCCTCAGACCAGTATTCAGGTAGTTTTAACATTTTTGTAAAGCCAAGGCAATAGAACATTAAGGTAAATTTTTCAAAATTCTTTGAATTCTTAAGGTAGACGTTTTAAAATTCTGTGAATTTTAACTCGAGCAATTTATGATTTACAACGGATAGTATTAAGTCTTTGTCAAAATTATCATAAAGGATATACCTATTCATGATTTTAAAAACATAAGAACCATATGGTGTTATAAGGTCTTTTCGATTTCGTTTTGTTTATGTATTCATTAAAATAGCAACAGATTTAATTTAAATTGACTAACGTTTTTTATAATTCCACATTTTCTTTTAATATCAAATTTTGGCTATAATTACCAGGAGTTAAAAATAGCTACCGGTATCATAATGTCTATTTAGTTTATAGTCCTTTGATCCTTAATTGTAAAGTAAACTGCTGTCATTTAATTTTATACAATATTTTTTTAGTGGTACAGATGGTATACTATTAATTCTGTGAACATTTGAAGATTTTAATTAAAAATATATATTTGTTAAATTTGTTTGTTTATACAAACGCCTATGTAGTTAATATAGTGTGGAATAAATTTAGCCATCTTTTCACTGATATAGTTCTGCAAACATTGCTCATTGTATGGCATAGCTTAGAAAAGCGTCCATTTAATAAACTTTAAACTAAAATTTTAACTGCATTATTTTCTAAATGATATAATTTCGATTTTCAATATATTTAATTACAATCGGTCATAATGTTTTTTTTTACTAAATTATAAAAAGTATATATTCGTCCTCAAAACATGGCAGAGTGCATTTACTTAACGTCTGGTAAACTAAGAACTATGTATATGCTAAAGCAATTGAAGACTATTTGATAAGATTTTACTACATTTTGGTATATACTAGATTTCGCCAGGATCATATGCTGGTCTCAGATACAATTGTAGTAAAAGAGTAAGGAGCATCATAAGTGAACTTGTTTTTCTATTAAAAAAAAAACTTTCAAATCAACTCGCTTTTCTTAATTCTGTTTTATTCTGGCTTTATCAGGCATGTCACAAATTCCGATCGGAATGGTTTCAATTCCGTAGTTACATTCCGATCGTTTTTGTTTTAGCTTCTTCAGTTTCCGATCGATTTCATGAATACCGAAAATTTTTAGAAATCCCTTTATTTAGTTTAATGTGGCAATATTACACACATATCAAAACAAAAACCATATGATTTAAGAAGAAAGACTAATTAATTAATTAAAAAGTAAAAGACTAATTTTTAAACAAATTTAAATTCAACACACAATGTTTAAATTCATTTTTTATTAAAATATTATTTATTAAAATGTTAATACTACATAAACAAGGAACTTTTTCTTTGGGAATTCATATTTAATTAAAAAAACTTAAAGAATTTGTACTATATTTTGAGAGCAACATGTGCTGGCTAAAAAAAAACTAATATTGCTTTGCCTTTTGTTGCTCAACTTTCAACTTCAATGATTCAATTTCGATCAGCTTCAATTTTAATTCATTTTTTTTTTAAATCTTTTTGCATTGCAATATCGTTCATCTGTCTTATTTTATAATGGCCTTCTAAAATGTTGCACAATCTGTCTAGTTTTTGATTCTGTATTTTCAATTCTTCTCGTTGCTCTTCCATTACATTAAGGATTTTTTCTAATTTTGTGTTTATTTCCTGTTTCTCCATAACCTCGGCAATCCTTTTCAAATTGTTGTTCTCCTCCTTCAAAAGGTTATTTAAGTCTGTTTTCGGAGTACACGGAGTACGCGCTCTAAATCTCTTTGGGTCCGGAGACGGTGTTCGAAAATGACATTACGGGATGGTGACAAGATGGTATCCGAGTTACTATTTTCCTTATTTGACACTGTTATTCGTTTTAGGCCTTTTGAAGTGGATGGAGTCACAACAAGCTGATCATCATCTTTTTCTAGCTCGCTAAAAAAGTACCTCGACATTCACCCCTCCAAAAGTTTTTGCTCCAGCAACACCGTAGTCCACATAATCTAGCAATTGATTCCTCAACTTCAGTGAGAACATATTTGTTGAAAGGACCACCACCAGTTTTAGCATTTTCTCTTTTGTTGTGGCACAAGTTCTTTTTTACGTAGACCTTCCAGTCTGCCCACGTCTTTTTCCACCCATTGCAATCTTTGGTGGGTGGTCCCGAGGAATTAAGTTTTTCGACAAGTTGTGACCAATATGTTTCAGCAACAACTCTGTCACCTTTCACATACCCCCTGGCTAAATCATGGTGGCTCTCCATAAAATCTATAAAGATTTTTTCTTGTGCAATATTTCTGTGCTTGCCCCTAAATAATAAAAAAGTTTATTTTCAAATAATTCATAATATTTTCAAATACTTACATTTTGTACAAACTCTTGGCCTGAATACTTTTTGTTTTTTATTTCTTGTTTTGATTTATCGTTCGTAATGCCAGATTGTAAAATTTTTTAAAATGTTTAATTTTTGCTTGAATGAAAAAGTGGTTTCCACAAAAAAATAATATGGGAACACTTTCTTACAAAAAGTGTTTGTGTAGAGAAAAGTGATACAAATTTACGAATTTTAATAAATTAAAACATTAAAAAATAAGTTTAAATTAAAATTTATTAATAAAACAATATTTTTGTTAATATAAATATGCTTTATATATGTTATATGGTGAAAATTTTATAAAAAAGGCAATTCCACTTACAAAGACAAAAGTGGTTTCATTCCGATAAAAATTTTCGTTTTACATTTTCTGGAGAAGCTAAATACGGAATTAATTCCACTTTCGATCGGAATTGGCTTCTGTGACATGCCTGTATATTCTTTTTCCTTTTCAATTCATCTCACTAACTGCAGTTAACCCCTGAGGAACAATATTACATTTCATTTTGTGTAACAATTTTCAATTGCATAGCATTTACAAATCTCGAGCAATGAAAAGTTATACTTCTTGTTGAGGTGTCACCTTAAACATTTCTTTAAATTATCAAATCCTGTTAATTAATATAAAAAACAGATATAAAATACATCCAGTCAATATACTTAACCTTTTAAATATCCCTAAAACAAAATCTATTGGGATTTAAGTTCAATCATTTGGTAGGAAAACAATTCAATTCATGCATAAATGATCAGATTTTAAATGGATGCATATGAATGCATTAAAATTGTTTAGTATGAAAAGTACATATATGCCACTCTAATGAGTGTTCTTATTTTTTCATGTGTTTTTAAGAAACCGTTGTTATTTAACGTAAAATGAAGCTTTTAGTACGTTTGCGAAAATTCAATTTTTAGCTTCCGATATATGAGGAAAATCTGAGTATTTACCTTAGAATTGTAGATTTAATTTTGCTTATAAGTACCGCAATCGAAATTTCCTCAACTTGTTCACTAATAATTACATACGTCAGTAAAAATTATCTTAAAGTGGATAGGCATACAAGGAGAAATATTAGTGTCTTATTAATTTTTGTCATATTAAAGTGTATCAGTTTTTAGTAGTAGTTGTAGTTTTACTGCAACTATAAATTAAAAATTTATAATACAAATAAATAATGTATTATTGCATATAAATTTTTGTATAATAATTAATTCTAAAAAAAAACAAAACATATTGCAATTCATTATATGTATTTAAAACAATAACCAATTTGGTTTTGTTGTTACATAAATTAAATTTCGGTCCAGCGAAATAATACATACAAATTCATTTTCTTAAATCATTCAATTACGGTTTGTAAAAACATTTTAGGCATTTAAAACATAATAAAATTCATAAATAAATACACATTTATTAAATGCTATTTTCTTATAACATAAAAGGAACTTTTTAGTAGTTTATTACATGTTTTAAACCTCTTGGTTTTCTATCGGATTACCTACTGAACTTAGTTTGAGCTTAACTTCCTCAACAATTTCTGCTAATGATTTACTAAATTTAAACATTGATCGATCTTTAGGATGTAGTCTACAAATTACACCGGCTGAATCAATATTCCAATTCCAACATATCAACTCACAACAGTAGATTAATAGATCTTCTTTCAATGATACAATGTTCTGTAAAAAAAAATACAAGAATAGAGGTTTTAAAAATATGTATATTATCATGTGTGTTTGTAAAAACTGTGCTTGTAAACTTACCAATCCTACAGTACAATCAATATTAGTGATCTCTTCACCGTTTATTACAATTAATTTGATATCATCATTTGTAGCCACAAACTTTATAATTTTCGATTTTAAATATTCTGCAGACGAATAGCATAGATTTTCTTTCACATTTACTACGCCGACTTGAGTTGATTGAATTTTTTCTTTGCTGATGAAAATTTTTGGTCTGGCACTTTTATATAAAATAAACAACATATTTGCGACAATACCGAATACCATGCCATATTCCAAACCCAAGAAGAGGCAAGCAAACACCGTAACCAAAAATGGAAGCAAATCTAATTCTAAAGAAAAGAGACACAAATACAACGTAAATTATTTTTTCATTGCCTTTTTGTATAATAATACGTTACTAACTTTTCGATTTCCATATTTCTCCTATGCGATCATATTCTACCATAAATATCATGGCTGATATGATAATGGCCGCTAAAGTAGCCTTGGGTATATAATAAAAAGTAGTTGTTAAAAAGGCCAGCGTTAGCAACACCAATGCACCAGTAACTGCTCCACCTAAAGTTGTCTTTACACCACTCGAATTGTTAATGGCTGATCGTGTAAATGAACCAGTGATCGGCATGGAAGATACAAAACCACTAAAAACATTACAAAGACCCACAGCAATCATTTCTTGAGAGGCATCAACAATTTTACCCTTAGCTGTTATATGTCAAAAAAAGGTTATAAACAAATATAAAATTGCCTACTGAAATTGTGTAACTTACAGAACGCTTTCGCAATAGCCACCGTTTCTAATATAGAAATTAAAGGTATGGTTGCCAAAGATGCTCCTAAATCTGAAACCATATCACCAAAACTGTGTATAGTGCCATTAACAGTTGTTGAAAACGGCGGCAGTTTAAATGGTGGTAAACCTGATGTAATTTCTCCACTGACTCTAAATGGCAACCAGCCATCATGGCTTACGAAATAACAAATTAATATGCCCACGACTACAGCTAAAGCATTACGCGATAAAGAAATATATTTTGTTAGAGTTTTGAAACGGCATGGAAGATCTTTAACTTTCTGTAAGAGAAATATTTAAATTTGTAATGAGTTTTGTAAGTAAAAAAAAAAACTTATTTTAAACTTACTCTCATTAGAAGTAAAGCCACCAAAGTACAAACACCTAAAATGGCATCATTTCGTTTAGTTTCCTTTATGTGAGTAAAGAAATTTATCCATGAATCCAAAAACTCATTAGATGAACCTTTGAAAATAATACAATTACATTATTAATATGTAGTACTACTACACTAAAGCGGTTAAATAAATTCTTTCTTACTTTTAATGCCGAATAAATTATTTATCTGTCCACTTGCTATTGTTATTGCAGCTGCCATAGTAAAACCTGTTGTTACTGGTATCGATATAAATCGTACCAATACGCCAAGATTTAATATGCCTAGAACGAAAATAACACAACCCGATAAGAAACACGCCAATACCGCATAATCTGGACTGCCAGAGATATGAGTTTGTATCATTAATGACATAATTGCTGTGGGTCCTAAAGAAAAAATAGAAACAAGATGATTAAATAAAATTCGTTTTAATATGCTTGTCTACTAATTTCTTTTAAACTTACCCACAGTAATGTCCTTACAAGTGCCAAATATAATGTAAACAAAACAACCCATAAATGCTGAATACAGGCCATATTGTGTTGGTAGGCCGGCAACTGTTGCATACGCTATAGCTTGCGGTATAGCAGTGAGACCAACAGTTAAACCAGCCACAAAGTCTGATATAAGAAATTTAGGATCATATTTCGGTAACCATGAAAGTATGGGAAAAATTTTCTTAATAGTTGCGGTTGAGCAACAGCTTTTTGAGTTATTTTTTATTATTCTACCAATATCTGGATATTTTTCACGATATAAGTTCTCTGTAAGCACACAAAAGACAAATTAAACCGTCAAATGAATGTTTTATTTGAATATACAAACACAATATGATAATAAATTTATTTTATGGTTAACAATTTTATTCAATATTTGCTCAACATGCTGTGACATTTTCTTTTTTTTTTTATTCTTATCTCTTAATGAATTAATATTTTCATGAGTGTCTATCTATCTATCTATAAAAGCGAAAACCAATGTAGTTATTTTAACAGTTTTGCGTACATTTATTTATTTTTTGGTGTTAGATTTTATACACTTTGTCTCGGTATATACATATGTATGTGGGTGCGGGTATGTTTTTATGATTGTTTGCGTTGTGTGTGAAATATAATTATTTTTGGCAAAATTTATAAAATATTTGTATATGCATCAGCGCATTACCGATGGATATAGAAAGTTTATTGAAACCTTAAAGTATACATTTCCTATTATTTTTTTAATTCTATTGATTGTTTATTATTATTTTAATTGTTAGTTTGTAAATATTTAAATACGGCGCCCTACCACCATTATTTTAAAAATAATACGTTTTTTTTAAATCAAATCAGTTATATTAATTATAATACCTTATTTTAAATTCACTTTTCTGTAGCATATTTTAAATGTATTGTAATTATTTAAAATTTTTATTGGGTTAATTAGCATTGATTATTATAGTCAAATAGATTTCAATGCAAAAAAAAAAAAAAAATAACACTTAGGAAGTGAAAATTGCTTTTGTAAATAAACTGATGTAGTCATGACCTCTTTAGGAGGTTAGTTTTTTAAAATGTCGGGTGTTTGATATATACATATATGTATATGTTCCTCTTACTCCTCTAGGGAGCATAGGGCCGAGTTTAATAGTATGGATAAATTGTTTTGCGTGTATCTACTTATTATAAGTATTGGAAAGATTTTGAACAAATTTGGCGCAATAATAACAAAAATAAAATATTTTTTTATAAAATAAATTTTGTTTGGGATAATTTCCTTTTTCCTAAATTTTGGTATAAAAATTGTGGGGACAACATAAAAGTTCATTTTATTTAGCGGCCGAGATGAATATACCGTAACTTAGCTTTCTGATGTTCTGCTGTTGTAGAAGGACCTTTATACGTTTTTCATATACATTTCTTATAAGAATTTTGTATGCATTTATTTCCTTTTAGTTTGTATACAATCACATTGAAGGCGAATAATTGTTACATTTAATTGTTTACGATCAAGGCAATAACGAATATACATTTTTTAGATTCTGATAATTACTTTGCATTATTTTTTCTTTGAACTTAAATCCTTTATTCGACTTAATTGTGTTACCTGTAACCGCAAACTGTTTAGTTTAAAAAATAATAATAAATGATTACAAACTATTTACCGCGCGTTAAATCTTTTAACCTTAAAATGTTTTTTTTCACCATAATATAAAGTGATAATTTCTAGTTAATTTTATTTATTTATATTTCAATGCTTACTGGTAGGTAACACATTTATTTATTGGAAAACTGACCATTTATTCCGTATTTAAGTTGTTTAGTGCCGTTGATATTTTTATAAAGCGCATCAGCCTTAAGGAACGAAGTAGCTAAACATCAATAGTGTTAAAAAAATTAAATTTTGAAGTGTTAAATTAAAGCGCTATACATTAATTTTATTTAAGATCAGAACGAATAGAGAATTATGAGCATATTTTATAGTAAGAGACATTAACAAAATGTTTTCCAAATGCCAACACCAAAAATGAATTATTTTTTTGTTGTACAATTTATAAAAATAAAGCAATATTTTACTGCACTCAAGATATGATGGACCCATCACCAATGCAAACAAACGTCCAATATGAAATTATTTCACAATAAATTTAATTTTGAAAAAATAATTTTTTTTTTTTTTTAATTTTAAAATAAACACTTGATAAAATCAACAAATAAATAATAAAAACACACATTATTAAATAATCTAGTGAACAAATAGTGTTAACAATGTCAAAGTTTATCAATTAAAAAAAAATATATATGTTGCGTGTATTTTTTAACTAAAAAATCTTCCGGTAGCAACATTGCCATCCAACAATAATTAGTAACGGCATGTTATTTATTTAATTTAGTTTAATAAATTTATTTATTATTTATATTTAAATATGTTAGTCACGTTTTAGTAGAGGCCTTTTTTTTAAAAGCTTTTTTTCAATACATATTGTAATAATTATTTCAAATTCTTTTTAAATCCGCACCTTCTAAATCCGTCATTTTAACGTATTTTAGTTTAAAAACAAAATTTCGCCACTCTTTAGTATTTCAATTTTACGCGTCCACTCTAGACCACGTTGTAACATTGAATGAGTGTTAACACTTGGTTTTAATTTACTTTTTAAGTTATATAGAGTGTTTGAATTTACTGACTGACATATGTATGTATGTATTGTATTATTTTCTATAAATACATATGCATAAGTACTATACATATTTAAGTATACGTAGCGGCAGCAGACCATTAGTAAACATTTTCATTCATTTCCAGAGAGTCCTCAAGTTTAAAATATCATTATCGTTGTCATCATAACTGATAATTTGTTGTTTTGGTTCTTTTTTACTTTTCTTTTTTTTTTGCATTTAATTTTTTGTTTGTGATAACAATTTCGTTTTTAATCAAATTGATTGGAATATATTTTATTCTTCTAACATTAGTTTTATTTGCATTTAAATCATGCTGTGTAGAGTACACACCTACTTTTTAATCTCTGTGCTATTTGTACATTATTTTTGAAATGTTTTTCATTTAAATAATTTTCGTTTTTTATGTGATATTTTATAAATGATCAGTTTGGTTCCTTTTTAACGATTTAATATTGAAGTAAATAGCCAAGTGAATATACTCAAATGCTACACGTGCGATTTTTGATTAAATGATTATTTCAGGAATTTTAAAGTGTTTTTTGCTTTTGATTATTAAAGGATCTGAGATTAGAAATTCATATATCTATAATCAACAATAATATTTTAGTATCTTTAATATAAAACATTTATTCATTGCATACGTAAATCGGAATTTATAAGAGATTTTTAAACGATAACAACAATCTTAACTTTTAAATATTTTCTGGACTTATATAATCTAAGGAAGTCTTTACTTATCCCATATTTACTTGCATAAGTTATTTTTATTCTAAAATTTGAATTTAAATTTCCATAATTGCTTGACAAAAAAAAAAATTCTAATTATTTGTGCATTTTTCTAGCAATACAGTTCATAGACATTAGACTGTATTCATCGTTTTGGTCGAAAGCCATTTATCTAAATAAGAAAAATTCTCTGTAGTTATAGTTGCCGAGACCTATGTACATCCAATATTTGATAAGGGCTTTTTGAAAAAAGGCTGCATAAAAGCACAGCAGCCTACTTAATACCTTAACCATAAATTAGCCATTAATTTAATGGCTACACTTGATACATATTAAATAATTGAAGTAGTAGGCATGTGATTTATGAACTTGGAAACTTTTATGATTGTGAAATTTTAATTACTTTAAAATATCCATAAATGAAATCAAAATTGTTAAGTTTTTGTTTTCTTTTGTTCTTGTTCTCTAATCTTAATTACCACTTTTAGTACTTACCCCAAAATCGTTTTAAAATGAGGTGTGTGTATACTATGTATATTATCATATTGAATTTATATAGATTATTATATGATATATCATCACACAATATTCTGATAAGATTTAATTTCAATTTACGTTATAACTCTTAGGATTTGTTTGATTCGAATTAATTGATAATTAATTTTTGATGTTTTTGTTTGTCTCACATATATTTGCAGGTACACACAGTAAAAGACAATTTAAAAATTCCAATTGCTGTTTTGAAAGCCGGCGAAACACGTGCCGTTAATCCCGACATTGAATTTTATGAAACATCCGCTACATTTAAACTAATCAGAGGCAATGGCCCCGTTTATATTCATGGTCTTAATATTAAAGACGAAGTAGAAGTTGTTGATATGGACGATGATGAAACTGATGAAGAAGATGATGGTGAAGAGGAGGAAGAAGTTGAGGCACAACCCAAAAAGAAGCAAAAGTTGGAAAACAATGCCGAAGGCAAAAATGCCAAAAACAAGAAGAAATAATTCTTTAGTACTAGTACTACCTCCTTAAATTATAACATATGAAAAAGAGAAAAACAAAACAAAAAAATCACAAAACACAACCGTTAAATTAATAATTTCTTCCCTTAAGTTTCTTCGTGCGTCTATAATTAAGAAACTATTTTTAAGATTGCTCTTCTCTATCTGCCCATTATTATACAATATATGCTTACAATTCATTAATCTTTAAAAATTTGACTGTACAACAACAATAGCTATGTATGAAAAAGGGGTAGACGCCAAGAGCCTTAGTTCCTTGGTTCTTGTTTTATTTTTTTTTTAATTGTATGAGTATATATGAGTAAATTTACTCATAATTTTATAATCTTAAAGAAAGTCTTTCAACTTTTTAAAACATTTTTACACTACATTTTTACAATAATATAAATTGTAAGTTATAAAACGTAAAAAAACACTACAAATAAACTTGATTTTTTTTATATGTAAACAAGAACTGTTAACGAATGCAGTTACTTAATAAAAATATGTTTAACATTTAGAAAACAACAAATAAAAGAAAAATTATTCAGGTAATTTTTATAAAAAAAAAATTAAAAAAATAAAACAATTATATTGAATCAAAAAAAAACCATACTTTGAAGCTGCATTTTGTATATAAAACAATTAAATTATTCTACCATGGACAAACACAGACACAGACAAGCATATGCATACATTTTTATAAAATGATATGTTAACTATTCTGTTTTGTTTCTTTTATTATTTTTTTTTTTCTTTCTTTCGAAAATCTTAACATTACTGTAAGCTAACCTAATGAAAACATATTAAAAATTCCAATAAAACACAAAAGAAAAAAATTGAAAATAAAATAAAAAAAAAAATCGAAACTCCAAAATAAATTCTGAAAACTTATTTGATTAAATTTTTAATTGTTGGAAGTCATTCATTATATGCAATTAGATTTTTTGGAATAATTTGATTTATCATCATCATTGTTGTGTTGAGTTGACAAAACAATAAAACAAGTTCATTTAGATATTATCGCAATTAATTCCTATAAAAAAAGTTCGCAAATAAATGACGCTGTACATCATTTTTGTTTACCTGAGTGATGGATATATGTATGTATGTACATATACTACTTAATTGGATTATTTAGCATTTTTTATCACAATGTTGTATCAATCGGCAGGCTGTTATCTTTTAATTTATGATTGTTAACATAATTTCCAAAAATTTTAACAAAATAAAAGTTCTCTTTTATTTTTATTTTTGTTTTTTTTTTAATAAAGATTTTGGGAGTGCTAATAGGACCAAAGGATGGGATCACTCATAATAAAAGAAAAGCATGAGCATATTTGTTCTCTGCGGGAAAGCTGACACTACCTGTTGCATCGAACTAGGGGCAGCTTACTTGAGAAAAGCAAATTCAAATTTCACAAAAGAGAGTAAGTTTTACTTGTTAAATTTTCAAATTCTTTCTGAAACTTGATTCTTTTAGAACTTTAAAACGTACCAATAATTGAATAAAAAATATATTTCAAATTACAATTGAGAAATAGACCAAGAGCATGCATAAAACTGCCTAAAGAGGAATTAGAACCACCTGCAAGTTATTCATGCAATCGCACATACTAATTAATCATTCAGCCTTATGTACATATAATGATGTATTCAACGCAAAGGTAAAGATCATTTTATATATTAAAGAATGGGATACTACATATCGTCACCTAAAATGCAAAATAACGTATCATCACTTTTCACAATTTTACAGGAGAAGCAAAAAACGTTATAAAATGGAAAATATTGCATCTAGAAATGAAAAATTTTGTAGCTAAGCTCAAAACAGGGTATGAGATCAATTCCAGAAGAAAAAATAATATTTTTCAAAAACGAGTTGAAGTTATGTTTGTTACGTTATTTTGAATTTAAATTTTCTGAAACAAAATGACGTATCATCAATGAACAAATTTTAATATGAAGTGGAAAAATGCGAAAAAAAATCGAAAAGCGATTAAATGAGGTTCAATAAAAGGCAATGGAGTTGTTTGTTTTTGTTAATATTTCAATTTACTGTGTTTTATTGCATAAAATTAGGTTTAATTAAACAAAAAATGTAATTCATTTAAGGTTTTTTCTAAACACATTGTAGTTTATTTTGAATTTTCTTTATAAAATCGTTGTTTTTTGACGCAGATGCATAATTTTTTTTGGAGACGTGTATTTTTATCTAAGGAATCATAATCAATCAAAAGCCCGATTTTCATTTTTTTGATGATCCGTTGTTTTGCATTTCAGGTGACGATATGATGAGAAGCTAGGTCCTGACTAAAAGATTGTAACGCCTAATTATGTATGTATGCTATTAAATATTACATAGTGAAAGAGAGCTCTTGGCTACTATACATAACGGACAACTTCGTATTGAGGGCCAATGAGAAACCCGAAATGTATGTGTCTGCAAACTCTTATATCCGTGTAAATATTAAAGGAAGTCGTATTTATCAATTACCAATTTTTTATACAGTCAAACTTCCATAACTCGAACTTCTCTAACTCGAATTTTCCGTAACTCGAACAAATTAGATTGGCAGTAGGCTTAAGATAACAAATAACATACAATTGCTTTTCCATAACTCGAACTTCCACAACTCGAACGAAACACATATAAATGAATTCTATAACTCGAATTAGTTTATTTATTTATTTGGTTGGTTTGTTGATTTTGTTCGTTTGTTTTGCTTTCTTTTGCCGGTTAAACTGGTTTTCATATTTCGCTGTCTTTTTATGGGGAAATCCCTTTTTATGGTACTTAATTGTTCCTTTGTACTTGTGTATATATCATTTATATTCATAAATGTAATTCGCCTGATGGTAAATGTTAAAATCGTATTTTTTATTATCATGGCATCTAAACGTGTTTTAAAATGTTTGTCAATTGAAGAAAAATATAAACTTATAAAAGAAGTCGAAGGTGGGTTGAAGAAAAAAGAAGCAGCTGATAAATATGGTACCCCAGCCACTACAGTCTCAACGATTTTTAAAATTAAAGAATCAATTACGAATTCGTTCGAATCTGGATTTCGACCATATGGTAAAAGGGTTAAAGATCTTTGCGAATATTGAATTTATTTTTGCAAACTAATGGCCGTACAACTGAGGAACGTTATAAGGCTTTGAATAAATTAGAGATATTTTATACTGAAAATAACAAAAATAAGTAAATTTTCAGTCACATATTTCAGAATATTTCTCTTTATTTTAACTTGTTGATTATATTATATAGTATGCTAAGGTATGCAGTTTTCAGTTACTGCTTGTTCTAAATAAAAAAATACATAATAAAAACACATGCTTGCAATTAACTCTTAAAGAAAAAAAAAATTCTGTAATTCGAAGCCTCCGTAAGTCGAAGTTTTTTTTTTTGATAATGGAGATTCGAGTTATGGAAGTTCGACTGTATAATAATTTGAAATTGATTGCTGCGAAATAAACAAATACCGCGAAAAATCATATTTTTTATAATACATACATAATAATAGATTACATTGGAATAATGAACCGTGACTTGGAAATTAAATTTAAGTTTATTTTTTTTTCAATTTTTAGTACTAAATTATATTGCAATTTATTTAATTTAACATAGTGGTAATAGCTTAAATAAATTTGTTTACTTTGCTGTCTACTGCCGGTTCAGACTCTATTCTAATTCGGATAAATTTGCTTAGCAAATACTCCAACGTCTGTATAACTAACTGTAAATCAAAACGTTTTTATTTTTTTTTTAAAGATTCCATACAATATTGATTTATAAAACAAATTTTCATACACGTGCATAAATATCTTGTTATGAAAATGATTTTGGTCCAAATTAAACAAACAAATAACTAAAGACGGTTTATAAAATGAAGAATAGTCATTTTATTGTTATAAAGACATCGATTAAAAATATGAAATGCGTGCTAATTGTTTAAACCAATATGTACTTTGACAATTTAGTTGAAATTTGATTTTTTTTTTTAATATTATTTATTTATTTTATTAAACAATTAAGAATACATACATACATATATGGAATATTAAAATTTTTTTAAAGAAACGGAAACTTCGAAATGAAACAAACGATTGTTTTTTATAATGAATGAACGGCATGCTTTTGAGTTTTCAAGTTAAGCGATGGACAATACTGATTAAAAATGGACTACAAACATTAAGATATAGTTTACATACGCACGAGTATGTATATAAAATTGTTAATAAAATCGATAATATTAGTTGATTGACATTTGCATTTATATATATGGAAATATTTGATGTTTTTTCTATTTAATTTATTATTTTGAGTATCAAAAGTAAAAAGAAAATAATTGAAATATCTTAGATAATACTAAGGCTAAAAGTCAATTTCTTTTTGTTTGATGATATCAATAATAAATTCATATAAAGACATGGTAATGCCATTTTATATTTATTTGTCATTTATGAAGGCTTTAAGTTGCTCTCAATAACTTTGATTTATTTATTATTATTTTGTCTGTTCGATATAACAATTATTATCGTATTTAAATTCATAACAAAAAATTTGGTATTCAAAATCTGCACACACACACATTTCGAAATTAAACACATATTAATTTTAAATATAATTTAGCTGCATACCTTTAGGCTACATATTAAGCACAGTATATCGATGGCTTAATATAGAAAGGTCGTATCTTACATTTTCAGTACTTTACAGGAGAAGGAAAAAACTTAATAAAATCTAATACAAATATGTTATGTTATGTTTCTTTTAATTACTGTAATTCAACTATTCGTCAACATAGGAACCTGAATTTTTCAGAGGATATGTATGGGGGTTTTATCTACCGGAATATATAAAATCCCCGTTTTGAAAAAAAGAGATACGACCTTTCTATATTAAGCCATCGATATTTAAGTATAATGGAACCTGATTCTTTCTATTCCACAACTCTCGATCCGATATCGTGGCTGGGTAGAACATTTTTCTAATATGTCTGAGACATTAATTCATCTACCGACTAGATGTGTTTCATGTTTTATGATTGCTTTACAGATTTAAAGTTGCTTACAAAAACCCTGACCTTAGGTAGAGCTGTCCATTCAAAGAAGTTGGAAACTCCATTGTGAAAATACAAATTTTTCCATGTTCCTTTAATTTTGGAACGATTTTGAGCTTTTAATAAGGTAGTAATGATTCCAACATACGTACTGGGCGTGCTTCTTTGTTGTTGTCGTAACAGTTCGGCTGTTGTTTCCGGAAGCTTCTCCCTGTATATAAAATATAAGATGGTTAGTTTTAGTTTATGCATTTGGTTGGTTGTGTGCCATGTTATTCGGTGAGGATGGGATTGTTTGTAGCTGGTTGTATGTATATGTTGTCAGCGTCATGTGGTCGGCAGTCCTAGGAAGTCCGCTGTTGTCGTTGGGTTCAGCCATAGGTCTATGGGCCGCAGGGTTGTCGGTTTAGCTGGGCAGCTAAAGATATGCACCGTGTCGTGTGGTGCCTGGTTGCATAAGGGGCAGGTATTCTGGGTTCCCGGGATGATCCTAGCCCTGTAGCTATTCAGGAAGTTCGACCATCCTGATCTAAGCTGGGCCAGAATAGTTCTCGTAGCCCTTGGTAGCTGCCTTTCGGAATCGGATATAGGTGGTGGATGTCGATTTATGCCCGTTATGGCAGAGCTCGTCTCTGGCCGTCGTGACAGTCGTTTAGTGTAGGGCGTTTTGTACCTCTCTCACAGACTGTGGGTCTACTATTGAGGGTATGAGGTGAGTGATGTCCGAGTTGTAAATAGTGAGGTCTTGTCTTATGCGGCGAGGAGGGGAATCGTTCATGACTATGTGGTGGTTTGGATGTGTAGTAAGGTAGCAGGCTATGAGATATTGCTTAGTCAGTAGCACATTGTGTGTCTTAATTGTCAGCATTTTGGACTCATCGTGGAGATGGTCTATACTGGACATCTTTACGCATCCGGTGGCTATTCGCAGGGCGTTATTCTGTGTCGTCTGTAGTGCCTGCCATTGTGTCTCACTCAAGAATGATGTCCAAATTGGAGCAGCATAATTGAGGAGTGACCGTCCGATAGCCTTATAAGTTGTGATGATGGTTTCCTTTTCCATGCCCCACGTGGTGCCTGCTAGTGCTCCTTTGTAGTCGACATTGGCGAAGTCCATAACTGCATTGGAATTCTTTAGAGAGATTCTTAAAGTATGTGATATGATATTGACCTCTGTCATCATTTACCATGGGAATCCATTGTGGAGAAATTGTATTAAATCACTACAACGCCAGGTCACACACACACACCGATTATGATTCCCCTAAGAGCGTGGTTTGATTTGATCTTGTGACATTGTTTGAGTTTTATTGTACATGGGAATCAAGATTTATATAACAGCGGCATAATGTAATGGCCTTCAAAATCAAAACAGGTTACCAGTTATAATTACTTTGTCTCCCTTTTAAGAAGGTCTTATGTTAATTGGGACAATTGTCTTCAATGCTTTTTTACTTACTTACATACTTTCTCTCTTAAGATTATTTAAAAGCTTGCTTTTCTATATGTTTAATATAGGAATGGCTTTTTCTTTCTTTTTATTCATTTAAAATTTTTGGTATTTGGAACAAACGCATACAATTTTTTATTCTATTTTATAAAATATAATTAAATTACGATTTTAGAGATGTCATTAAATTCTACAAACAAATTTTGTTTCTTTTTTTATATGCAACAATTTCCAAATAATAGCGGTTTTACGATGAACTATTTATTTATTACTCTGGTTTTCTGTTTATTTATTTATTTGTATGTTTGTTAAGTTTCATCGGTTAAATGAAGATGACACATTTTACATATAACTTTTGAATATAGCGCGTTATGAGTAGTGATACTAATGCTGTTGCGTGTTGGTGTTGGTATTTTTCTAAAAAGTGGCAGCATATATATAAATTAAATATTTTACGCACTTAATTAATAATTAAAACTTAAGCCGAAACATCATTAAATTCAAAATTCATATGCAGGTCGATCGTCGTCATTCTTAATGCAATAAGGTATAGGTATAAAAGGTGATGTGTGCTAAACAAAATGCCAACATTTTGTAAATGTTTAACATTTCGTGGGCATAACCTTAAAACGTTCAAAGGCTTGCTTTTCCAATGATTCCCGATGTTTGGGATGAGCAATCTGTATAAGTGCATAGGCACGTTGACGCAAGCTTTTGCCAAACAACGCAGCAATACCGTACTCAGTAACAACGTAATGGACATGAGCACGTGAGGTAACAACACCAGCGCCTAAATGAAAAAAAAAAAACAAAAAAAAAAGTAAAATTATAAAAATCAATTGTTTAGAACTGCTGTGGATTGATGGATAACTAACCGGGTTTAAGCATGCATACAATTTTACTTTCGCCTTTGTTGGTTACCGATGGCATAGCAATGATTGGTACACCTTTACCGTCTGTACCTTCAGCAGATCCTCTAATGAAATCTACTTGACCGCCGAAACCAGAGAAGAAGCGTGGGCCAATAGAGTCGGAGCAAACTTGGCCAGTGAAGTCGACTTCAATGCAAGAGTTAATGGCAGTCATACGTGGTTGTTGCTTAATTATGCTTGTACTGTTTACATAATCGATACCGTACATTTCTACAAATAACAAATGACAACAAAACTTTGACTTTTTTTCCATTTCCGGTATTTTGTAAAACAATAGAACTCACCAATTGATGGATTGTCATGTACGAAATCATACAAGGCTTGATTACCAATCAAGAATGAGCCGACAGTGCGTCCTTGATGCATTTTCTTCAGGCGATTTGTCACAGCGCCGGCCTTGACCAGGTCAACAACACCATTGGCAAACATTTCAGAGTGAATACCCAAATCTTTGTGATTATGGAGCTGATCTAATACGGCATCCGGTATACTACCAATACCCATTTGCAAAGTGGCACCGTCACAAACCAAATGCTCAGCAATATGTTTACCAATTTTAACTTCTACCTCGGTTAAGGCTTTGCCGCCATGTTGGGGCAAAGGTTCATCGATTTCAATCATAGCATCGAAATGTGACATGTGAATAGGGGCATCACCAAAAGTACGTGGCATCCGTTTGTTGACTTGAGCTATTAGTATAGGTATAAATAAAAAGGAGAAAAACTTTACATACAATTTATTAAATGAAACGATTAAGTCTACATATTTACCAATAATTTTCTTCGAATATAGTAAACCAGTTCGGACACAATCCACACTGGTACCTAAAGAGCAATAGCCATGACGATCAGGTGGTGAAACATGAATCAAGGCAACATCGGGTTGTACAAATTTACGATGGAACAACAATGGAATTTCATGTAAGAATATCGAAAAATTATCACCACGACCTTCGGCTACCGCTTTGCGAACATTTCCGCCCATGAAAAACGAAAGCGAACGGAAGTGTTTGGCATTTTCGGGTAGACCATAGGCAGCTGGACCTTCAGTGTGCATATGACAAACAGTAATATCTGCTAAATCGCATTTTTTACCATGTTCAACCATGGCAGAAATCAGAGCGTTAGGAGTGGCAGCAGCGCCAGAACAGAATACAGTATCACCTGTTAAAAGAAATAAATAATAATATCAGAGGGAAAAAAGTGAAAATGCAAAAAAAAAAATTTGATTTCAATACATATTTAATTGCCAACAGGTCGGTCGGTTGGTCTTTTAATTTTCAATTGGCGACCATAAAACTTAATAAATAAAAGATAATAAATAAAAATTCAAAATTCTTTAATTGCACACGTATTTGCATAAAATTTCAGTTATTTTAAGCCAATGATTGATTTCAAATAAAATGTTAATGAAAACAACCCCTATAACGTCATAAGCGCATTCTAGCGGCCAGTAGTAACAATAACACATAATGATGTGTTATCAGTTATAAAAGCATTGCTACACTGGAGAATTATTAGTATGTGTGTTGTGTGGAGAGAATCTACACACGACAAGAACAAAGCAAAGCAAATGAAAACAGCTGAACTGCATTTGACATTTTCAACGGCAAGCAAGTGCGCGTGTTGTGTGTTTGATATTGCGAAACAAATAATTTCTTAATTTCCTTTTATTGTTAAATTTTTTACAATCTTTTGTGAATTAAATATTAAAAATGGCTTCCCTATTGTTAAAACATACTAAAAATGGTTTTGTAAGTTCTATTAATGCTAAATATTATACATTAGAAGAAAGGAATCATTCGATTACATTTTTAGATAAGACCTTTGGCCAATGCCTTGCGTACAACTGAAAGCCGGCTTTATGCCGTTCAAGCTTCTCAACCAGCACGTACAGAAAAAAGTAAGTCTTATAAGAACAATATATGAAGGAAACATATTTAATTCAATATATTTCCCCATTATTACAGCTGTAAACACTGTCAGTTTACTTGGCCGTGTGGGAGCCGATCCACAATTACGTGGTAGTACTGAACATCCTGTTGTAACATTTTCCCTAGCAACACACACCAATTACAAGTAAGTAAACTTTGTTTCCTGCCAGTAGGCATATGTAATGGCATCTTTAAAGTCTTATTTGAATTTTTCTAATTTGTAGATATGAAAATGGCGATTGGGCTCAACGCACTGACTGGCATCGTATTGTTGTTTTCAGACCAAATTTACGTGATACTGTTATGGATTACTTGAAAAAGGGCCAACGTGCCATGGTACAAGGTAAAATCACTTATGGTGAGATAACCGATCAACAGGGCAATCAACGGCCCAGCTGTAGCATCATTGCCGATGATGTCATTTTCTTCCGTGAATCTTCACCGACAGCAGCATCATCTTAATTCCATTTTGTTTAATTTTGTTACACAAATCTTTTTTCTTTAGTTTTAAGATGAAAATGTTGTTTCTTCACCTTTTCATGCTACAATTCATAATTCTTTTATTGCTTTTGAAATACATATATTCATTAATTCATTTAAAACAAACAATACATACATATTAAATATGTATAGAAAATACAAAAAATATTTGAAAACTAATTTTGTTCTGTAGTTTTTTTTAATTTCGTGGAGTGAAAATTGTTTAGGTTAGCTTGAACGAAGATTAAGTAATTTAAGCTTAAAGAAAGACCATTTAAGTATACATTTACTAAGGATAAAAGGAAGTAGTAGAAGCCCGTACCTGCCCAATCACATAGCACATTAAGGTTTGTAAACAAAAGTCTGAGAAAGACAAACAGAATAAACTGGCTCAATCAAATGTGTTATAGCGATTCGCTATCAATTAGTTACCAAAAACCAATTTTGAAAAAACGGCTTAGAAAGTGAACATAGATTTGCCATAGAAAAACATGGACGGACAGCCTTCAGTGGGAGCGTATTGTGAATTTTCAAGGAGCTATATACCACAGGTCAGTAAAAACTAAACACTAGACCAAAGATCTATGTGGCGTAGAACATAGCTAGCTGGAGAACATTTGAAGAGTCTTTATAGTACGGCTAAAATTGTTAAAGTGTCTGAAGTAGCACAGAGGAATTTGCAACTTAATGAATAAAAAATAGTGATTTGTAGGGCTTCATTTCCTTTTTCTATTTATACAGAAATAAAGGAATTGTACTATGCACCAAAGTGAAAAATTTTATTGATTGATGGAATAAAGTCCTGGCAATAGTCAGTCCAGTACGGAACTGTACTTGGGATTTCTATACTCTGCTTTGCACTTGTTGAGAATATTTAACAGATGCAAGTGAATCTGTTGTACAATGGGTCAATTCGACCTCCGGGTATTGTACTTGTCTTAATTGACAAGTACACGTCCTCTAACCTAAGTGAATCTGTTGCACACATTCAGCAACATTTCGAAATCGTTGTATTGAAAAGTTAGTATTCATTTAATTTGTAAATATATAAAGTTTTAGTATAAATTTTTTTTAGCGATATCACAATAGATGTTTATTATATAATATTAAGTAATATTTCTTGTAAATTTATTATTTGTGGTAGGTAATTAGAAAAAGTTTTTGTACAGTCTCACAAATTTTAAATTCAATAAAAGAAAAATTATTTCTAACAAAAATTACATATTGTTAAGTGGTAATAAAAATAAAATAACTTATTCATTAGAATTTGTATTTCGAATTAAGTCAATGCCAAATAAATATCATATAGTAAACAGAACTGATTTTCTATATATTAAAAGTATAATTATACATTTGTTGAGAAAATTGCATTAAAATTTGCTTTCATAAATTGAAAGAGATTAACAAGCGTGTAAACGTGATAGGAGACGTTCGGGAAAATTCATAATTTAACAGAAATTCTAAAAATGTTTGATTAAAAAAAAAGTCGAGTGTTTTGTTCCAGATTTAAATAAAATAAATTGTAAAGTATTTTTAAAAAATCTAACAACTAAGACAATCTGTAAATAACAATCAGTTTTTAATGGTTAGGCTTTTTTTCGGTAAATATTTGGTCAGTATGAGTATATTTTATTTAATATGAGAAATACATTTATATTTTTAAAACACATCTTTACAACACATCTTTTTTTTTATCAATTTTTTTTGCTGTTCAAGGTTATTGTAGATTTAAAATATTGTTCTGACCTTCTATTTTATAAGTTTTGTGTTTTCTCTGTGCTCTGTTTAATAGAGTACAAGTAATATTGGAATTAAATATGTCAAAATATAGTACTCCCTCGGACATTTTACATCTTAAGGTCTGGAGGGTTAAATAAATTTCACTTTTCAGATAGATTAGATTATTTACTCTTAGAATTTTTGCCAGAAATCTGCTTTAGTCGCATAAGTCCGGTAGGTGTGTGTTAAAGCCTGGATTCGAGCCCCAGGCCAAACATCAAAGCGAAATGTGAAAAAAATTATATTTCTTCGGCGACATCCTCTCAGCAGAATTCTATCGAAAACTCTGAGAGTAAATAAAAATTGCCATGAAAAGTTTCTCAACAAAATCTGTCGTTCGGAGTCGACTTTAAACTGTAGGTCCCGCCACTCAAGTATAAAATTAAGGCACACAACATGAGTATTGTGAGAAGCTAGGCCGTAATCCTGACTGAAGGATTAAATGGCCAATTATGTATGTATGTATGTGAAATAAATTTTACACATCAGATAAATCTAATCAGATTGATAGAATCAACTCCAATTGACAGATATTTTAGAATTTTTGCCAGAAATCTGTTTTTTCATATTACGTTTAGCTGGAGATGGCTGACCTGACTTGTAATTCTAAAAACATTAACAAATTTTCGTCCGAATGTTTTTAAATTTTTTAGAATTAATAATAAAAATATTTTTCTATAATCATATTCTATTCTGCATCCCCGCCACAGTACATTAGATATTACTTCGATTAAAATTTAATGTAAATGACTATGCAAAAAAAATTTTCCTAAACTATTTTTAGATCTTAATAAGAAAGACACGCCCACGTGACCAAACGTTTTCGAAAAAGTGTGTGACGTTTTTTTATAGAACAAATCAAAATGGGTTTTTCTTAAGATAGAAGAAAATATATTTGTGTCTATGCATACAACGAATACTTAAAGAAAAATTGAGCGCTGGCAAACAATTTGAACGATGATAAAAACGTTTAAGGGGAAAATTTTAACTAAAATGAAAGTAAAATAAATTACAAAGAGAACGCATATGACAGTTTTATCGAATAAAACAAAATGTTTTATTTTTCTCTGCAAATGTCTTGTACCCTCAATGATAAAAATCATATTAAAAGCATCTTTTTTTTATTCGTTTATAATTTATATTTTATTGTCTTAGCATTCAATTGAATATAAAATACTTTTAAATTTATTTTATTTTTATTTAATAGAAATTACAAGTAATTTTGAGCAGGGGAAACAAAAAAAATAAATTTCAGCAAACAAAAAATTCTAAATAAATGCATGAAAATGGGTTTGTTTGACCGATTATCATTGCTGCTAGGCTGATATTTTTGTTTCGTGTGTAATTTCAAAATAATTGATGGATGATAAATAAATATTTATGTATGTATATGGGGATTTAATAGAATTATACAGATGTCTCTATATAATAGATAACTTTTTGGACACATACCATGAACATTTTTTTTTAATAAAATCTGTTTTTGATAAATCATCTGTCGTAGAGGAAGATTCGATTCGATGGGCATGTGGATCGGACTAAAGAGAGTGGCAAGAGTCTTATTTTCAAAGCTTAATCCTTCAGGTATGAAACTAATCTTAAGCATGTGTGGGACATGAGAGTTATAGGGAGTCCTAATGACCCCTCTATACGTAGGACCAATAGATTGAATAGAGATATTTCTGATTCTGTAGGCTATTGAAAAGGCAGAAGGCTTGTTAGTCGATGGATATAAAGAGCGACAAGCTTGAGAATCTGATAGAGTCCATAAAAGGTATTCACTGACAAGGGGATATCTTTAACAAGTTACCTGCATATAATATATATAAAAATGAATGTGTGTTTGAAGTTTATAGACGATTAAATGGCTGAACCGATCCTGTGTTAAAAAGAAAAGAAAAGAGCATTACTAGCCTCAGAATCAGCATTGAGACTGAAAAATCTTCGAGTACATGCCGCACAGATCCGTTCGCATGAATCACTTGATCGAATGCGTACTACTCAGGCCCGTTCGTCTGAATCATCTGTACAACGGGAAACAAAATCAATAAAATGATTCAAACTTAATTGGATATTTGTCTAATGTCTTTCCTTCAAATTTATTTTAGTTTGTAGTGCAGCAAAGCGCGCAGGGTACAGCTAGTATAATATATAATGTGGCCTTGAGGCATAATGCATGTGGATTAACTAACATCTTTCTCTTATGTTTTTTCCTCCTTTTTTCCTTTCTTTCTTAACCCTTTTTTATATCAATTTTTCTATCGAAAATGAATTCTATTTTCTTACAATGTATCAATAGGCCTATCGATTAAGGTGTGTTACTGTTAAGGCAGTCATACCGACCTAAGCCTAGTCCAATATAAAAAGGAATATTAATATATGTATGACTTGCATCACAAAGTCTACCCTATTAAACTCTTATCAAAAATGGATTTTTTCTTCTGAAGTCAGACGTTGAGGTTTGCGTGCTTTTCATTATTATTTTTATTTAAAGCCTAAAGAGACCTTTGGTATATATACATAAGTATATATAATATTCAAAAATAATTGTCAAATTTAACGTTCATTGAACGTGTGATTATTTGCGTAATTTATTAGGCGATAATTCTTCACAAATTATTGTTGAAAAAAAAAAATAAAATAAAAGAATTTGTTTAGCGTCAGTAGGATTTTGTGCAAAAATAATAAAAGTAAACAAGTCATATAATATTCGAAATACTTTATATAAAGAATAAACAAACAAAGTTACATACACAGAGCATTCATATAAACTTACATTGTAATGTTTTATATAGAACGATTTTAAAAGCTTTCGCAATATAAATTTTGTAAATACAAATTTTCAATTTATAATTTAATACATTAAATACAAGTATACATATTTATTTCAATGTCAAGGTCTATTATGTATTTTTAAAACATTGTTAAAGAAATGATTAAAATAAATTTAAAATTAAAATTAAAAAATATCTCACATCAAAGGTTTGTGTAAGTATTTGAATTTTCTTTAAGCACGACTATGTAAACAAATAGACAAATAATTGTTGGTGTATATGTGTCAAACATTTGTATTATAGCTGATTAATTATCTTGGCTATTAGCAATATTAGCATCAAATATAAACATTTGACATACAATTATGCACAGCATTTTTTTTTTGCTTTTATTAAAATGTTGATGTTGAAGGTGTGAATTATAGTACAATTATTAAAAAAATATTTGTTTTTTTTTTTGTATAACTGGAAAATATCAGTATGCATTTCTTTTTTAATAATTATCAAAAGCAGATAAAGCAGATAACATAATTTTATTATTATAAAATATGATGTTGGTTTTCTTTTGATCTGCTCATTTATTAAACTTTATTTCTAAGAAATATTAAATCATTTTAGTTTTGATAAGAAAGAAGTTAGAAAAATGTTCTTTATTTCGAAATTATCCATTTTTTGATTTGTACTTTTCTAATCTTTCGAGAGCACAGTACGATTTGAAAATTGTTCACTTTTGTTCATTAATGCATAATGGCATTGACATTTCTTATCATTTAATTTGTTGAAATTCAATTTAGAATATTCCATTAAATAAACATCATTATATAAAGCGATTAAAAATAATGAAAATTAATTACTAGATTGGCCTTCTTATTTTGAGATGCTTTTTTCTACTCTTGCTTATTTAGATTAGAGAGAGAGTAAAGTTTCATTTAAAAGAAAAGAGAAAAATAAAAACTAAATTTATTTTATTTCTTTGATATCTTATCTACTAAAAAGAAAAAAATGAATCTACAAAATCAAAAAAAAAAAAAAAAAAAACAAAAATAAAAAAATATGCCGGTTTGATTTCTTTAAATCAATAAGAAATATTTAAACAAATTTCTAAACTACTTGAACGTGTATTTGATTTCGTTTAATCGAACATGTTCTCACAGCAATTTAAAATATTTCTGTAAACTAACGAATACGTCTTTGTATGCATATGATTAAAATCTTGTTCTGAAATTTCAACACAATAAAAACTTTGAAATGGAACTTAATAAATATTTTAAATGGGTATAGAAAATTGTATTAAAAACAATCTGTTTTTTAATTTAGCTTAATAAAAATAACAATAAATAAAAGAAAACAGAAATAAATGCACATTTACATGCACAGTAATATTGCTATTGAATTCAATGTACCCTCTTTACGCCCTATTACGGCTGATTGTCTAATTATCTGTGCATGCATATGTATGTATGTATGTGTACATATATATACATATGTTTATATATTATAAGAAAGTACAAAGAGTAAATTGATATATACATATGTACATATAAAAAAAGAAACTTGTTTATACGTAAAAATTCAAATAAAAAGCAGATGGACGACAAACATATAACAAATGAATGTTTTATTTTTGCCCTATAGCCGGCAGTTAAATAGTAGTTTTTTTTATAAATCTTAACTAAAAACCAAGCCCCCTTTTAACCAAGCCTTGTTAGTTACATAATCTATTTCTGTCAAAGTTAATTTTCACTTTCAAATGTAAATAGAAAGACGTTACTGTTTTTACATTAACTAACCTAGTTTTCAGCTGCAAATTGCTATTGTAAACATAACAGACGATTGTAGTGTATATTTATAATTTTATTACCCATAATAGGTTTTTTTCTTCTCCTACATTTCTACTTTCACATTTACAATATCGAAATATTTTATGTTCTGACTGTTATAACATCTGTGTTGGTGGGTTTTGCAAGTTGATTGCTTTTTGCATACGTATTAATAAAATTAACAATAAAAGCACAAATTGATAGATGACAAGTATTTTGTTGTTGTTGTAGCTACTTATTATTATTTTTATTATCTCTTATTACAAACTGTATATCGTTGGTCTCATGTAGAAAGGCCCTAACTCACACTTTTTTCGAAATTAATTTTTTTTGTGATTCCAATGCATTTAACACAAATACACATTGGAATCACAAAAAAATCAATTGTGAAAAAATGTGAGTTAGGGCCTTTCTACATGAGACCAACGATATACAGCTTTGATTATACATAAATCAGTGAACTATTTGTTATGGCTATTGAAAATGTAATTGTCCCATTAAATTGGGTAATTGAATAATTGTTCTTAAGGGCCTTTTGAAAATACTTATTGAAAATCGATTATTAATAGGGTTTTCACAAATAATCCATCAAACAATTTCAAAATAATTGTCATTAAAAAAGGCTGTTTTCATAAGAATACATATCAAAAAATATTCATTTCAAGTACATATATAAATAAATTTAACAACAATCTTTCTGGATAAAAAAGGAGCAGATGGCTACTGATGAAAACATTAAAGATAGTGATCGAAGCTAGTGTAACAGTGACGAGGTCAGGATTGACGATAAGAAAGACTTTGTGATTATTAAAATCGAGTGATATACAGTGCTGTTCAAAAAAATAGATTCACCTGCTCTCCAAAAGGTTTGCTAGACATCTCTTGTGCAAAGGAGTATATGTAAAAAAGTAACTGCACTTTGTTTACTGGCGTCCAATGAATATAATTTCGATACATTTCAAAAATTTGAAGCGTGACTCTTCTTTAATTAATTGCAAGATGTTGATCATGGTGAATCTATTTTATTGAACAGCAGTGCACATATTTACATACATTGGAATACATTTCGTAGCAGTTTTTATAAATCAGTGGACCTCTAGTAATAATATTCCGGCTTTACTTTATTTGAAGCCGAAACTACTTTAGTAGTACAGTAAGACCCCGCTAAACGCTGTTTCAGTATTACGCGGTAGTACAAAAGCGGTGCACTATACAGCGACGGTATAAACTATGTATATTTTTCAACGCTCTTTTGTTAGTCTGTCTAGAATAAAGATTCCAACTGCATTTTACGAAGTCGCAGTCACAGTACGAACGCATCGTTCCTGCGTCACAGTTGTTTTATTAGTTGCCTCGTTTAACGCTGTTTCGTGTAGCGCTGGAACTTATTGGAACGTATCCCCCGCGTTAAGCGGCGTCTTACTGTATGATGATAGAAAAACTTGTTTCCCAACATATCACCAGAAACTAATTAAACAACCTAATTTATTAGAAATGGGAACCTTTCCTTTAATATATTAGAGGACAAAACAACAGCTTTACTTCTAATATTTAACTATATGAACAGTTTAAAACAGTAAACAAGAACATAAACAATAAATACCTAGTAAAAAATAATGCAAAATTATCTTCAATAAGTGGGATAAATATCAACTTTAAAAAATGATTTCTCGAAATATCGGAAGATATTTGTATAAGACTTTCAAATATCCTCTATTGGTATATAGACTTGCTGTAATCTTGGTCTCTACCTAACTAGAATGACATCAATTAAGACTAATATGGATTATCGTGGCATTCAAGCAATTCTATGACCTAAAAAATGAAAAACGTTTTCATTAACGTTACACTTAAGCGCCTGAACAGCAGTGTTGATGTTATTACCCCAAAATTTGTGAAGTTACAATTATGAAACATAAATAATTTAGGCGGCTTGGATGAAATATGTTTCAGATCAAGTTAAATTTTTAAGGTTTCTTTTGTTCAAGTATTCATTTTTGTATAGAAAAGTATTTGATTAGGACCTTGTATTTACGTATGTATGACTGTACAATAACAATTTTATTAATTATGCATTCTTATCAATGACCAACCGACTGAATGACTGCCTCTCTCTTTACCAACAGCAGAACAACAACAACAATAAATAATGTTCTAGTAATCATTGTTATGGGAGTATGTGTGTGTGTAAACACCGGTTAATATTTTTACATACAAATAAATTGAATGCTTTACAACATAGAACATAGAAAAATAACAATTAATTAAGAAAAGGAATTGAAAACTAAAACCAATGTCACATCTAAAAACAAACAAACAAAAAAAGAAAAAGTACAAATTACATAACCACTTAATATCAAACTGAGACCCCATTTATTTATTGTGTTTGTTGTTTTTCTTTTTCATTCTAATTTTTTATACAACAAACACACTCTCTCCATGCACAATAATGGCTGGGTGTGAGTGAGTGTGTGTAGGTGCCTGTATTGATTTACAATATTTGTATAATTATTTCCTTAAATTTAAGAATTCTTGGAGAAACAATTTTTGGCTGGGCGCCTATAGACAGACAACCAAACCATTATTACTTACCGGATTTAATGCATTGTACTGCTTCTGCGGCTGAGACAACTGGCGGTTTGCGGTTCAGAGGGTGTGTGATTTCGTTAGAGTAAGTAAAATAATTATTGAGGCCAACAACTATTGGTTGCTTTCCTTTGACGGCGCTACCGATAGTACGCCTGAGACCATTAGCCAACATCGATGCCATGTTTTCACAAAATTTATATCTAAACGGGAATTCCAAAATGGAATATTTTTTTATTTCAAATCTAAGCAATAAATGTCAAATATTTTTTTTTGTATGTGAATTTGTTAAAAAAAAATTAAATATTTTTCTCTCTTTTGCTTTTAATGTACAGCTACTAACCGTTTAAATTGATATAAATTTTTATTTTTGTTTATTTTTCTTTAGCACACTCCTCCTTTCCAAAGTCTAATTTGGACTGATTTGTTTAATTTTCCTCACAGAGAATTTTTTTTTTTTTATTAAATTGCGTCTGCTCCTCAACACAAATTTTTTCGGTTTACGTTTATATAAATGGCTGAACAATAATGAATGCTTTTGATACGTAATATTACAAACATAGGGTGATACAAGTATGACACGTATTTAAAAATCATTGGAATTATTCATTAAAAAGCAACCAATACGTTTTTTTCGTATAAATAATAAAAAATTATTATCTTTAAATTTTTTTTTTTCTGTTTGTTAAATAAAGTATGAAATGTTGTTTGTGTGAACTCGTTACGTATTTCAGTAATCGAGATTAATTTATTCTTAATCCGGACACAAATCATACAGTTGGTAATGCAATGAAAATGGTAGTACTGAATGTTTTATGTCGATATCCCTCCAATGGCTCGGCTAATAGAGGTGAAAATTACTTATTCTAGGCATACACCGGTTGAGTAGACGCAGACAGTACATTGATTTATGGTAACACAGTACCTATTTCGAATAACGGCACGTTTGGTGAATTTCAATTTTATTCACCACGCCAGACAAATTCACCACACTTTGCAAAACTCACCACACTAAGAACTCACCACATTAAATAAAGTCACCACGTTAGAAATTATAAAAAAGGCAATTTTAATTTTGGTGTCCGGCCGTCCGTCCATTTATTTCGACAACAACAACAACAGCAACGCCCCACCCGACACACACACACACATCCCACACACTCGCACATGGGCCAACCAACACCGACAGCGAATACGAACCCCAGACACACCACACACACATTCATCAGAGAAACAAACCCACCCACCACCAAGCAGAAAGCAGAAACCACAACCAACACACACACACCACACTCGCGCATCATCACCAACCTCAACCACCACAAAACCAACCACGCACAATCTCACTCACACACACAGCCAGAGAAGAAGACGGACGACTGCAGTGAATGAAAATGAACTTTTTGAATTTTCATTTAAACAAACCGGAAACGAAAAAAGCATGTGTGAATTTAAAATATTTAAAAAACAAACAAAAAAGGTGTTTGTTTTTTGAACGAACAAAAACGAATTTTTCCAAAAACTGTCAGGGTTGCCAGGAGACAAAAACAATTTTAATTTCGGGAATAATTTTCTTACTATAAAAAAAAATAATAAAAGAAAAAACAAATCTTTAAATTTAAAAATAAATAAATTCCTTCTTCTAAGTTAAATTTTTTTTGGTTTATAAAATTAATTAAAATAACATTTTTTGACAACAAAAGAACCAAAACCAGAAAAATCATTATTTATTATTATTAATACACAAAAAATAACCAGTTTTTTTGGTTGGAGAAAACGGAAATAAAAAAGACAAAAAAAATTAGAATGCTTGATGAATGAAGTCAAGTTGTAAAAATCTCTTCAAAAGGCATTCCAAATATCTGGGAAATGTTAAAAATGTGTTCGTCGACCACTTAGAGAGCGAATTTCATCATTCATTGGCACCTTCTCGGCCTATTTTAAGAATGACTGCTCTCGCTGCCGTTCGACAACATAAACATATTCATTCTAATTAAGTCTTATGAAGGTATGGTCACCACATTCATTTCGAATACAAGTTTTGTTGCAATTTTTAAGCTCCATCCTAATTTTTTTCAATCGAAAAACGTCGATCCCGATGGCACCTCCCTCCCATGTATGATCGACGACCTCCTCCGTACCCCCCCTCGCTCACTCGTGGGAATTTAAATAAAAATAAGAACAGAGGAGACAAGATAGGACAAGCAAGACAAACTGGGCAACTGAACATAGGATATGACCAGTCCCTTCTCATTGCGCGTATCAATCAGTCAAATATTTTGAAATCGTCCTGAAATTTCGACCCAAGTGGGTATTGAAAGTCCCGGCTGTGAGGCGACTGCTTCAGCTGTAAGGACCTCGGTTTTTAACTTTCCTTTAGGTTAAAGGATGATTGATTGTGGTATGTTTCAGGCAGAGATTTTTGCTATCTTGAAGGCTATTGATGCCGTAGCTTCAAATTCGGAATCTTAAATGATCTTCGTTGACAGTCAGGCTGCCAAGGGCCACTGCGTCGGTCTGGTGTAAGTTACGGCTTGTTCGTGAGTGCAAAGGACCTTTGGACCAGATCGTATCCGTTTATTCTGGGTTCCTCAGCGTTGTACTCGGTAATGAGACGGCCGATGCTCTCGCTAGATTAGGTTCACTTGATCCCCCAATCTGCCATTTCAATGGCCTCATCACCGGATGGGTCAGTGGGGAAGAGCAGAGGCGTTGAGTGGGTGGATCTAGATGTATGTGTCTAGGTATCTATGTCCTCCTATAGACAGTGATAAAACAGCTTTATTGCTGGGCTTAAATAAAAACCATTTAGTTAGTTATTGGTTACATTATAAGGGCATTGCAAGATTAGATCGCTGACAAGGATCTGGAATAGATCCTACCCGGACAATTGCAGAGTATGTTGCGATGAGCAAAAGAAGCAACTATCCAGCCCTTCTTAGTAGTTGAGGTTGAGGACCCTGGGTAGATATAGACTTCTTCAAAGGTTTGGACTCTCTGTCGGGAGCCAACATTAGGACTCTCGCTCTCTCTAGATTCCTAAATAGGTTGAGCTGGTTCAAAAGTGTTAGGGTATCACATTTTTTCCTCCACCTCTTATATCTTCTTCTTTTCCAATTTCCCTATTATCCTTTCTCTTTTCCGAGACGAATTTTACAACGAGTTATTTTGACTCCTGGGTTATTGCACTTATCCCAATGACAAGTACACGTCCTCAAACTTACCTAACCTTATACAAACAAGTGTGTTTAAAAATAGGAAGACCTAGCTCAACAGTCATTAAAAATAAATTTTACATAGTTTCCGTTTCGTTTGTATAGAAATCGAATAATGAATGTCAAGTGAATCGCTGTAGGCATTAATTATAGAGAAAATCTAATGTTCACAACAGAGATCAGCAATGAGTATTCAAAAAGATGAGTAGATTTGAATCATACTCATACGCATTCATACTTATTTTAATATTATACTCATACTACTTACTCATATTCAAAGTTTGAAGTATTCATCGTACTCAGACTTAAAAATACTTACGATGTTGTTGATTTCGACTCCCTTTTTACTCAACATTTACAAGAATCACAAAATAAGTATGATTCGTGCACGAACACCACAATACTCATTAGAAGGTTATGTGTTTGTAAATTTTGGTGAATGATTCGAAACACTCGAATCATTTGTGAGTATTATAAGAAGTATTTTTCTAAATTTATGAATCGGAATAAGTAGGGCGTATGAATCAAATATATTTCGTATGGTATGAGTTTGATAGCACCGTTGTATGCATACTCATTGCAACCTGTACTACTAATAAATCAATGTTGTAGTGAGTACGAATAAATCAGAGTAGATGAATTTCAATACTGTTGACTCATTTATACTCAAAATTTCATGAGTACATATGAGTAACGAAAAAATGATTCATTGCTGATCTCTGGTTCACAAACCTTCTTAATTCCTTCTTATGTTTCTAAAATTCTGAAGGATACAAGTAAAAAAATATTATTAATATTTCCCTCTCTCTTTGCTGTTTGAGCATACCTCGTATAATATAATTTAACAACTTATTTCATTTCCTTTTAATTTTATTATTTTATTTAAAATAAAATTATTGAACAGATGATAGAGATCGTTGTTTAATTAAATCAATTAAAGAATTGATTGTTTTTATTTTTATTTATTTTCGAAGATGATTTTTTTTTTATTTGAAAGAGCAGTAAGTAATAAATAACAAAAACAAATAAACAAATAAAAAATAAACTTAAAAATTAGAAGAACTATTATAATAGGACTTATAAATAATCTTTTTTTTATTTTTTAAATATAAATTGAGAAAAACATTAACAATTAAGTAAAAAAAATGTACAATAATTATAAAATATTTTTTTTTTTATATACAAACTTTTTTCAAATATACAATAATTTCTTTCATACGAGTTTTATTGATTTAATTTATTTAATAATTAATTAACAACTTATTTTAAATATAAATAAAAATTAAACAATATTATTTTGAATTATTGTTTTTGTTTTTGCGTTTGTCTTTCGTGGCAACAGTAGAACTTCGTTATAACGATTTTTCAGTTAAAAAACATTGAAACATTTAGACTGACGATGGTCCCCATTTTGTTTTTGGAATAGGATTGCAATTTTGAATTTTTTCTTTTTTATAATTTTAAAAAAGTTTAAATTTTTTTTAGGAGATTGTATTCAGAGAGAGAGAGTATTTGATTCATTCGTTATATCTAAGTTTTACTGCTTGTGTTCATTGTTTTTTTGATAATAATAATTAATTAAAATTAATTGAAATTAAATATTTTCCTATAATTATTGGCCTTTTTGAATGCATTTTTCATCATGTTGTTTTTTTTGGTTTTTATGAGTTTTATTTATTTAAATACTTAAAAAACTAATTCAGTTGTAGTAATTTTTATTTTATTTTTTTGGTATATTCTTCTTGTTTTAATTTTAAATTCATGTAAGAATTTTTATTTTATTTTTTATTTTATGTTTTAATTTATATTTTTAAATATTTTTCTGTTTTTATAGTTTAATAAAGTATTAGAGAAAAAAAGGTATTATTTATTTTTAAAGGTCTTTTTTCTTCGTTCGTTATAGATTTCAATAATTTTAATTGTGCTTAATTTTTTTTTTATTATTTCGGCTAATTAATTAATTAATTTATTTTCATTTCCTATTATTTATCTATCATTCATTTATTTCACTATTATTTTCCATATTCTATTTATTATGTTGCTTTTGCTATTAAATTTTTATTGTATTTTTAAAGTAATGATGGGGAGGAGAGGGGGATAGTTTTTGTGATGAATATCGTCGTGACATTGATTAAAAATAATTAAAAAGTTAGGCATTGGACAAAAAACCATTTTTTTTTTATAAAAAAAAACTTTAAAAATTAATAATTTAAAAACAAAGATTAAACAAAAAAATAATAACTTTGTTTCAAGAAATAACTTTTTTGTGCAAACAAAATATGTATTGATTTTTAAGGAAAACTATTTTTCAAAAGGAAAAATCAATTGAGGTACTTTTAGACTTCTTGATCTTTTAGAGTTAAACAATTAAAAATTTATACAAATAATTGGGCAATTCACACAAGCACTTGTATCGTTGTATTGCGTGTGTATTGTTAGACGAAAATACAACAGTGTATGTGTGTTGTTGATAATTTTCATATAAAAATCCGATACACTATACACATTTTTTTTCATATGTTTTTGGGAGTTGTATTGGTTTCGGGCTATCAGTTTATGTAAATGCCAGTAATCAAGAACAATAAAAATAAAAATACAAAATATTTTCTATGTAACTTGAGTCAACAATTAACATTTCAAAATTATAATTGTTTGCACAGAGAAATTAATTAATTTATTTTCTTTCGTAATATTTTTCGTTTTGCTGCTTGAAAATTAAATTATGAATACTGGTCTTCTTCTTATCACTTTTAGACGTTTGGAATACGAAATACAACAATACAGCATAACATTGAGCGTTCACAAGCGAACAGTATATATTGAATACAACATACACGATACAAAGTCGTGTGAATTGGCCAAATACATATACATATGGGCAATTCACACAACTTTGTGTCGTGTATGTTGTATTGAATACATTTGTTTGTTTGTGAACGCTCAATGCTATGCTGTATTGTGTATTTCGTGGAATTCAAACAATTTGATAGCCCGAAACCAACACAACATATGAAAACTTATACACATTTTTTTCATTCACACAATTTGATAGCACGAAACCAATACAACTTCCAAAAACATATGGAAAAAATGTGTATGAGTGTATCGGATTTTTATATGAAAATTATCAACAACAATCATACACTATTGTATGTTCTTCCAACAATACAATGAATACAACGATACAACGGTTTGTGTGAATTGACCAATATATTTAATTTCAGAGACAGTGAGCGTCAAAATAAACTGTACATTAAAAAATATATACGTTAATAAATTACCGTTATTTTTATTTTAAAATTGTTTCGTTATCAGTTTCAAAATATTGTTAAATTTTTTCGAGCACTCCACTCTCCCTTAAGTGGTAAAAGTTGAGTTTTGTGATTGTTAGAATTTTTATCCTTAATGTACAGTTTCTTTTAACGCTCACTGTATTATTTTTTAAATACTTTTTTTATTAAATAAAAAAAAAATTTTTTACAAAAATTTTAAATTACAGTAGGACCTTGATTATCGGTGGTTCGATTATCCGGCACATCAATTATCCGGGATGGAAAAAGAAAATTTTTTGCATCGACTTTATTTTATTTTGGATCGAGTTAAATTAAATATCTATTAAAAAACCAGCCAAAATTGGTACTCAATTAACCGGGAAAATCGATTATACAGAATGCTCCCGGTCCCGACCATCACGGAAAATCGAGGTCCCACTGTAATTCAAATTCAAATTTTTAAAACTAAAATTAATTAATTATAAATAAACGCCTAACGCTTCAATTATTTTCAAAGTGTTATTTATTTCAAGTGATTTGCAATCTCTTTTTTTTCATTTATTTTCTATTAAAAATTTCATCATTTTATTACTTAATTTTAAGATTATTATTTAAAATTGTATTTTTTTTCTTGTCTATTTTATTTATTTCAGATTAAAAAAAGAGGAAATGAAACTATATTTCTTGTATATTATTTGTTTATCTAAATAAATTACTTAAAACAGCATTCCTTCTTCCATTCATCTATTAATTAAAGTCATATTCATGCACAGTTCATGATCACGCCGATCACCCCAACCACCATTGCCTTTGCGCAATTTAGTCTTCTTGATCAGACTTGCTACGGTGAGTGTCAGTGATTTAGGAAATATTTGACCAGATTTACGGGCAATACGTAAGACCTGTTGAACTTTTGAAATCACTTGATTTGATTCACAATTTTTCTTTTTGTGATGGACGCCACTGTAAAAAAAAAAAACAAATATAAAAAAATGAATGCAAAACCAAGTGCTATAAGGGCTTCTAGCATTAATCTGTTAATGGAAAGCAATTGTCATTTTACAAATCTTTAATGTTCATATCTATGTTCAGATATGCACTTTTATTCAGTCAATATTCGGTTTATTGAGTACAATATTTTAAGTGTTCAGACATAACAATATACGCAGTTCAGATGGTTATTCAATATTCATTTGACAGCTGGTTGTTTCAACATTGTTTTTGTTTTTTTGTTTGTCGTTGTTGACATTTGAGAAATATAAGCAGAAAATGTTCGGATAATTGTAATATGCGCACTGAACATACTTATGACAGTGCTGCATTTTAAGTTTTACTCAATATTACAAGAATTTGCGTATTTATTGCGCAATAATTAATTGAAACTTTATGTGAAATATTGAGCTCAATATTCCCGGCCGATGCAGCAATGCTTTTTGAAGTCGCCGTGGTCAAGTAGGTAGTGTGTCGGCTTATTAGACGAAAGGCCCGAGTTCAAATCCCAGGTCAGACATCAAAACGAAAATATGAAAATATTTGTTCGGCGACTTCCTCTCAGCAGATTTCTGGCAAAAACTCTGAGAGTAAAAATTGCCATGAAAAGCTTCTCAAAAATCTGTCGTTCGGAGTCGACTTTAAACTGTAGGTCCCACTACTCATGTATAAAATTAACGCACACAACACGAGTGGTGTGAGAAGCTAGGACGTTGTACAATGGATCAATTCGACCTCTGGGTACTGTACATGTCACAGTTGACAAGTACACGTCCTCTAACCTAACCTTGAGCTCAATAATGGCGTTTATTGTGATTTAAGCAATAAAGGTGCATATCTGAACACCGTATTAGTTAGAAAAACACCCTTTATATACCCAAAAAAAATAAACAAAAAATTACTATGGTCTCACCATTCTCCAATATGAAAAACTCTCGGCCCCTTAACAATCATGGCATGTAATTTATGTTGTAAACATTGTTGCGATACATGTTGCAACGACCAGTCCCAATTGTAATCATCATACGAACAAAAATGTTGACGACACTTTCGTATGCTATTCCAAGTGCTGCGATTGAATGCAAAACCCATATTATGTTTACTACTGATCCAGGGCATAACTTCCACCTAAAGGCAAAGAAAAAAATACAACAAAAACAAAAATATACACAAAAACCTATTAATAAAAAAAATTCACTTTTTTATAACACAAATTGTGTTTCAATTTAATTAGAAGCTTTTTTTATATTTAAATAAGTAAGAAAAAATGGAACAAAATATTTTATTAACTTTTTTTGTAAGTAAATAAATTATTACGAGATTATTAATAACTAAAACTAAATAAAGTATGTATGTTTATATGTGTATTATGGGCGAAAATAAATTTTTAAATTAAATGGTATTTAAAAAAATTTATTTGTATACTGGAATTATTTACAATTATTTTAAATAAAATGTAATTAATAATAATATAAGCTGGCTTTTATAAATACCAAATATTAAGCAAGCATTAGTTGTAATTGCGAGCTAAAAATGCAACAAAGCCTTTAATTATAATAATTAAATGTTGAACTCTATTAAATAAAGTTAATTTGTAATTATAAACAATAATAGTTGTAAGATATTTATTTATTTTATTTCTTACAAAAAAACTACAAATTATAGTGTAAGAATTACAAAAGCAGTAACTAACTAAGACTTTATGTTCAGATGTCTGGTCGCAATCTAACTACTACCATTTACCCCTTACCTATTAAGCTATTATTAGGGCATCCTAAATGATTCAAAAGCTTTAAAATGTAAGGAAAATAATATACGATTAGTTTACAGTGATTAAGGTTTAGGTGTAGGTTGCAGGACGTGTACTTGCCATGGTGCTATCACACACGAGACTATTTTTTAAGCCGCACAATTTTTGTTCTTTCAGTCAGACATGAGACTATTTCATCTGGCATAAAATCGTATACATGTACTCTGCTTTGTGTGTATTAGTTACTCAACGCAGAACGAATGACTAAATATGCTCTATGCAAAAAATTTTTCTGAACCTGCTGTTTTATAAATGTATGTGTATTGGTTTGTGCGGGGCAGAAGCTGGTTGAAAAATTATGCCAGCAAAAACCACTCTCCTCCCCTCTCTTGCCTACAAGCTGCCATTTTGTGCCAGCATAATTGTTCTCGTCAGTGATTGCCCCATTGAGACAATTACAATACCCGGAGGTCATATTGACCCATTGTAATACATCCTAAAGGAGAGAGAGAATAATAAAGGAAATAGGGAAAAGGAGAGGAGGTACAAAAGGGAGGATAAAGATACAGTGATTAAAATAAGTTATAGAAGTGATATCATTCTCTATACAAGGTGATCGTGAAGGTAATGATTCCGATCTTTTTAAAAACTAATGACACAAATTAGTGATAAATGCTTGTGACATCGAACATAAAGCCCCATAATTCAAAAGGAATAACCAAAATTGAAGAAAGTGCATCAAGAACCTCGCTCGGAGGCCACCACGTAGAGGTATATGAGTTGATTTGGAGTGTGATAGATTAGGATGATCATGGCGTCACAAAGTTTAACCAACCTGAAGTGTAACCTCATCTTTGCAGCCGACTCGCTGACGTCACAAGAGTTCTAAATAGGTTCAGAACACCGATGATTCTAAAATGAAATGCGGAACTGGATTTGGTGCCTCTTATGATAATTGGCACTAAGCAGGTCATACAGATTACCTAACCAGGCCAGCGTATTTTAGGCGGAGATTTATGCTATTCAACAAGCTTTTGAAACCAGGGATCTATCTACCTCCTTCGAACTTGATCTTCACACACAGTCAAGTAGTCCATCGCATCTCATCAAACTAAAGGGCGTCATGAGGTGCATGGACTCTCTATATCGTATACGTCGACACAACATCCATCTATACTGGGTTTCGGGCCACTGTGGTGTAGAGGAAAACGAGAATTTTGAGAAACTGGCTCGGAAATGAGACATCGGAGAAGGTGACTTTAAAGGGGATTTATGCGCCTCTACAGCAATATTTTTACAAATTGTAGTCAGCAGCATGGAATTCAACAGACCGTGGGTGGTCCGACACATCTGGTTGCCGAAGAAAACTAACTGTTTGCATTCCAACAGAAAATCTAACAAGACTCTGCGCTGTTGGCAGTTTCGCTGACTACCTCAATCTGCCCCACCCGGATTAACTATTGCAGATGCTGGCTGCCATGACGTGGAGGAAACGGAATCGGTGCAACACCTTTTATGCGAGTGCCCTGCACTTCATGGCAGACGTCATTGGTTTTTTGGGTGACAGAACGTTTGAAGACCTTGGGAATTGGCAGGTTTCATCCGGAGATCGGGGTGTTTCGTATCCACCACTAACGGATCATGACAAGGGGTTTACTCACTGGATAGTATTTTTAAGCATTCATTTTCATACTGAGTCATGTTCACATACATACATAATTGGCCATTACAACCCTTCAGTCAGGATTACGGCCTAGCTTCTCACACCACTCATGTTGTGTGATTTAATTTTATACTCGAGTGGCGGGACCTACAGTTTAACGTCGACTCTGAACGACAGATTTTGAGAAACTTTTTCAGAGTTTTTGCCAGAAATCTGCTGAGAGGAAGTCGCCGAAGAAATATTTTTTTCATATTTCGTTTTGATGTCTGACCTGGAATACGAACCCTCGCTTTACGTCTAATAAGCGAACACACTATCTACTAGACTACGGCAACTTCAATGTTCAAATCTCGTGGCAATACATTTGTTAGGCAGATCTATAAGTAGCTACTGTCTTCATATAAGGACCCCAAAAGGACAATGAAAAAACTAAATTTTCGTATCCACTATGTACGTAAGTATATCTCAGGCTACCAATGAACGAACCAATGTATTTAATATTAGTTAAATGGTTTTGAATAATTTGATTTAAATAAATCAATTTGATTGTATTATTAAAAAGGAAACTAATTCTCTATTGCCATAGAGTCAGGCAGGACATGCAAGTACTATGTTGAATAGTTCTACAGGGTTGGCTAACCTATTAATAGCTAATTGACCTCTAAGGCTGATTTGAATTGAAAATAGTTGTTGTTGTTACTTACTTATTACACATACAAATATAAAATAAATACCTCAAAATACTTGTTAATGCCCAACGGCTGTTTTGGTATTTTTGACATGCGATATTTAATCTGAATACAACAACAGAAATACAACATCAATCACAGAAAGAATTTCTTTTTTTTTTTGTTTTGTTTCTTTATTTTTATTTTTTATTAACATTTACATACATTAAGAAGGCAGGCAAAAAAATATCAAATAAACAAACACACATACTGGCCATATGGCTTGTATTTATAAAATGCATTCATAGCATGTACATACATACGAGAATATTTATTATTATTGTGATAAAGAATAAAAATAATTAAATTGACTAAGTTCACTGGCTACAGACAATTATTAGACATAAATGTGAAACAAAACCAACAAACTGACACACACATACAAACAAATAAGTATTGTAACAAATCACAATTAAAAAACAAAAACACATACAATTATTATAAAGCATATATGTATGCAAGCTTTACAATAAAAAATAACGCACAGGCACATACACAAAAAAAAACAATTAAAATGCAATTACAGTTACTATTAAAGAAAGTATAACAAATGCATGGGAATGAGTAAAATAGTTGTAGCTAGAGAAGGAGAGAGAGAGAGTGCTGCCAAATTGAATAAAACATAAATAACTGTGTTTTTAGTTACACCCTTTAATTGTTTTTTTCTGTTTTGCTATTCGTTTGGGAGTTATGTTAAATCTAATGTTTTAGATAAAAAAACAAAAACAATTGCATTTAAATTGATGAATTAAAAAAATAATCAGAATTAATTTGTTGAAAATGTCATTTACAAAGTGATTGCCATAATTGCATTCATGCAATTAAATGTGATAAATGAGGGCGATGAATTTGAACAAATGATCTCAGATCATGCTATTTGAATGTACATATGAGTATACTAGATGGCACAAAAGTAAGGTTATATTAGAAATTTTGTAATATGTATTGTGTTGGAAGTTAAAAAAAATTAGCTAAACTTAAAAACTATAAACTTTCTTTTGCCACACGCTGTATATTCATTATGGTGAAAATATATTAAATTCAAATATGAATAAATTTTTAACACAGAGGTTTATGTTGTGATAGGTTATGGCTGGCAAGGTTGATTTTTCTTAAAACTCAAATAATTTCTAAAGTAAAGGCTTTATAGGAGCACTATAAGAAATATTCTGCAATTAATATTTAAACAAATTTCTTATTAAAGTGGCAAACAAAAATCTTTATTAAATTTCTATTAAAAAGAAAAGAAAAATAAATCCACTACAATATAAAGGGTGATTTTTTAGCTATTATCTTTTTGGCAACACTGGTTTAAACAGCTCACGCACGTTTCGTGTTTTGTTTCACTGTCAAACATCTTCAGTTTGGTCTATAATTTAACCATGAATCGTCTTACAAACGAACAACGCTTGCAAATCATTGAATTTTATTATCAAAATGCGTGGTGCTCTGTTAAGAAAGTTCATCGCGCGCTTCTTTCATTTTATGGTCAGTTTAATCGACCCACTGAAGCGGCTATTCGGGATATGTAAATAAGCAAAATTGTCGATTTTGAAGTGAAGATCAGCCAGAAGCATTGCAAAAGCTACCAATGCATCCAGAAAAAGTCACAGTTTGGTGCGGTTTATGGGCTGGTGGCATCATTGGACCGTACTTCTTCAAAGATGCTGCGAATCGTAACGTAACTGTAAATGGTGAGCGCTATCGTGAGATGATATCCAACGTTTTTTTTTGGCCAAAATGCAAGAGCTTGACTCGCATGACATGTGGTTTCAACAAGACGGTGCCACATGCCACACAGCACGCGTAACAGTGGACTTATTGAGAGGCGAGTTCGGTGAACATTTTATTTCACGTTCGGGACCGGTCAATTGGCCGCCTAGATCGTGCGATTTAACGCCTTTAGACTATTTTTTGTGGGGCTATGTTAAAGCTCATGTCTATACAGACAAGCCCGCTTCAATTGACGCATTGGAAGACAACATTGAAGCATTTATTCGTGAGATACCGGCCGAAATGTCGGAAAGAGTATGCCAAAATTGGACTAAGCGGATGGACCATTTGAGGCGCAGTCGTGGTCAACATTTGCATGAAATAATCTTCAAACATTAAATTATATGGACCGTACTATCGATTCAAATAAAGATTTCATGCATTTTTCTGAATTTTTGCGTTTTTTTTACATTTTCCTATGACTCTTAAAAAATCACCCCTTATTAAAGTTAAGGAATAATATTCAAGCAAAGTGTAGTTAAGCAGAAAATATATTTTAAATTTTATTAAATATATAATTAAAAAAATAAAAACAAAATAAACAAGAAATGTATATGAAATGGTAAGCAAAATATATTTAAAAAAGTGTTTTTTTTTGGCAATGTGTTAGGTAACTACAAAATAGTTTAGAGTGTAGAGTGAGTGAGTGAGTGTTTTATAAAAAATTTTTCTTTTTTGCTATCGATTTGAATTTGAATGATGGATTGATTGATTGATTTGGATTAGAATGGAGATACCTTCTGATAAACAGAATATAGTGATGGTAAGACATGATAACTCCATGTCTGCTGTGCACCTGATTGAGTAGAAGAAGTGCTTTTTGTTGTAGTGCTCGATGCTGAGGTGATGGAAGAGGTGCCATGTGAATTAGTAATAACTGTATCACCCACATATGATTTTTTTATAAATTTATTACTATCGTTGTTGTTATTATTGTTGTTATTATTATTGTTATTATGATTAGTATTTCTAATATTATTATATTCTCTATTATTATTATTGTTATTATTTTTACTAATATTATTATTATTATTATTATTATTATTGTTGTTATTATTTGAAGATGATGTTAAAGCTGATTGCGATGATATTTGTAGTGATTTTCTATTCCTATGGTGGTATCCTAATAAATTGTTAGTAGAGATCAGCGAAGAGGAAGAAGAAGCATATTGATTGCTAAATGATTTTTGTTTTGACTGCAGCGCACACGCACACACACACAATTCAAAAAGAAAATAAATAAAATACAAATATAAATAGAAAAATGAGTTTTTTGTCAATAGATTATGGAAGAAGATCACAAAGAAAGAAACGTTACAAATAAAGAAAAAAAAAAGACAAAACAAAAGAGACAAAATTATAATTAAGATTTTTACACATTATTATTTATGTATATGTAAGTATACTATAATATATGTATGTAGTATGTGTACTATAATATATGTAGTAAGTATGTATACTATATAGGTATATGTATGAATGATAGTTAATACATATATTGGTTATAAATAAAACACAAAAATAAAACCAGGAAAATGTAGGGCGGTATTTAAATTACAATTACAATGATCGATCAGACAGACGACCACAAACCACAAATCTTTTGAAAAAATGTACGAGTACGTCTTAGAAAAGTTCAAAGTGTTTTGGTTTTGATTTTATAAATAGAGGAAGTAGTAATTCCATTGAACTCAACTATTTCTTGCAATTAAAACCAGAATAAATATAAATAAACCTAGTAATTTAAGTAGAAAAATTTTAATTTCTTGAACCTAATTTCGAACAACGGAAGAAAGCAAAATCCACCATCGCCAGAGAACAGTTAAGCTCAATTAGTAACCTAAGAACAGTTACAGCATAATGTGATGCAGTGGTTGAAATTATAAACTCATTTGGCGGGCTCTTGTCCAGTTTCCTACTCTTACCCTCTCTACTTTCTGAAGCTCTGAAATTTACTCTTGACTAAGTCTAAAGTTTGGTAATCAGGCTACTGTAAGGGTTATTATCACTCTCGATTTGTGTGTTGAAGTAATGCCAAACAGAGATCAGCAATTAATCATATTTTTGCTGCTCATAAGTACTCATGAAATTTTGAGTATGAGTGTGAGTCAACAGTATTGAAATTCAACTACTCTGATTCATTCGTACTCACTACAACGTTGATTTATAAGTACAGGTTGAGTATGAGTACAACATACATACATACATAATTGGCCATTACAACCCTTCAGTCAGGATTACGGCCTAGCTTTTCGCCACAGTCTAGTAGGTAAAGTCCGGGTTTGAGCCCCAGGCCAGACATCAAAACGAAATATGAAAAAAAAATATTTCTTCGGCGACTTCCTCTCAGCAGATTTCTAGCAAAGAGTAAATAAAACTTTCCATGAAAAAGTTTCTTAAAAATCTGTCGTTCGGTGTCGACGTTAAACTGTAGGTCCCGCCACTCTAGTATTAAAATTAAGGCGCACAACATGAGTCGTGTGAGAAGCTAGGCCGAGTAGGAGTACAACGTTGACATCAAACTCATAACATTCGAAATATGTTTGATTCATACGCCTACTCATTTAGATTCATAAATTTAGAATACTCATAAATGATTCGAGTGATTAGAATCATTCATCAAAATTTACAGTTTTAGTTGTTGTTGCATTTACAAAAAAAGAAGAAAGAAAAAGACAAATACAGCAAGCAAAGCAAACACCCAACCTTCTAGTGAGTATTGTAGTGTTTTGTGATTCTTGTAAATGTTGAGTAAAGGAGAGTCAAAATCAACAACATCATGCGTATTGTTAAGTATGAATACGGCGAGTACTTCAAACTTTGAATATGAGTAGTATGAGTATGATATTAAAGTAAGTATTAATGAAATTATGAGTATGATTCGAATCTACTCATCTTTTTGACTACTCATTGCTGATCTCTGAAAGGGACTGAAGTATAATTACGAAATATAACACTGAGGACTGTTAGCACCTAAAGAGAGAGAATTACATCTGGGTCACCGGATTGAAAATCCAAACGCTTTTACGCGTTTTCAAAACAGAAGACGAATTGCGTCAATTATTTCTTAAATATGCCGACAAGAGACATAAAACCACTTGAGCATATTCATTCCGATAATGCAACTGAACATAACTCCACAAGAAGTAAGATAAGATTACGATTTCTCGCAAATTTATCTTGAATGTTCAAATTACTCTATGGTCCACTGCAATACCCTGAAAGATATGCATCCATAATCTAGCCCCATTTACATTCTAGGCGATCCCTTTGAAAACCAACCTGTACTCCCGACAAATCCTATTAGATTCTACAGCAACATACATGTTTGATAGAAAGTCATGTTGCTGAAAACTACACGTATAGTAGTGTAGAGGCATAGAGCAAGACATTCACACAAAAAATTCTGTATCGATTCCCTTTTAATTTTGACTTTAACTTTGAATGATTAAATATGTAAATACATAGTTACATATTGATTCTACAATCTTTGCCCTCTTCCCCTTCGCTCATTTACACAATAAGATGGAATTTTGCCTCTTTATTTTCCAGTTTTTAATTTCAATTTCATTTCGTTTGCAAGCAATTCTTTGGCTCACAACAATAAATTTGTGGTTTATGGCCCCCATTGTCGTCAGTCAATCATTCAATCATCCACTCGTTCAGTGATTGATTTAATTGTAATTTATTGATGATTCATTTGAATTTATTTTTTTCTTTCTTTCTTTTGTTGTTGTTTTTTGTGAGTTTCCCATTTAAAAAAGTATTTCATTTGTTTCGGGTTTTTTCATTTGGTTTTGGCTGAATAAGGAAAAATCAGAAAAACATAAAATAAAACAACAAAAACAAACACAACGTTTTAAACAATTTAAAAAAATTGAAGTTTTGTGCAAATATTTAAAGAAAAAAAAAATACTTTCATGGAATTTCTTTTGTTATCATAAATAAAGTTAAATTAGAGTTGTTAGGGTCACCCATTAATTTTGTTTTTAAATAAAAAAAATTTAATTAAAAATATTTCGTTTTTTTGGAATTCAATTGAAATTTATTTTATTTTCATTCTTTCTTTTTTTTTAATTTAAATTCCACTTACCTTGCTATTGTATGTGTAATAATTAAATGTCTTTAAATAGGTGCCTAATGATAAAATATTACAATGTGGACACAAATCTCTTGTACGCCTCTGCATCATTTCCAAAAGATATAAAAAATCTTCGGCTACATAATGATCTTCCTCCAGAAATAAAACTAAACCTAAAAAAAGAATTAAAGTGGGGAAAATATTATTTCAGTTTTAAAAATTATATGTATGTAGTAGATATTGTAATAAGAAATAAAGCTAAGAAGCGGCATAAGTGATGAGAAGAACCTTTACATGACCAAAGTCTTTTTATATGTAGCCCCTGCGCTGACATATTTTTAATACGATAGGCATGAGAACCTTGTTTGGTTACCTCTAGGCGATTGATTATTGAGCGTAGTTTTCAAATGTAATTCAAACATATCTCTTATTCGTAAGGAGACACAAACATTTAAGGGGACCAGCCCTAGTAGAGGCGGTCCAGATCATCAAAGGCGATAGTAATCGTGAAATATGTTAATCTGTCTGAGTGCTATCGTTCGTTTCAATAAGGAGGCAGGACTTGTTTTCCTGAATTGCAAATCTTTCCTGAATAGAACCAAAGAACATGGTTTAAAAGAAGTCAACGCAACCGCAAACATGTCCAATATGTTGTTGTCGCAAGTTTGCGTAATAATTTCTAGATGATTTATTAAAAAAATGGTAAACAAGTAAACAAAAAGACTAGAACAAACACTACAAGAATGAATGTAAACTAAATACAAAAACAACAATAATGAAACAACGATGTTTACATTTAAAGAGATCACGAGAAGGCGAAGCCACGAATATTCACCTTCAAGAACATTCATCAGACTGTTTACTTTGTCATATAAAAAGCAAGGCTAAGCAGGCGAAGGAGTTAGTAAAAGTTTAGTCACTCTTGTGTGAAGACGAGGTGTATTTGAAGAGAGTAATCGTGGCTTGAAGATCTCCGTTACAAAGATCAGTCAAACAATTGTCTAGTAATTGTTATTGTTTATGCAAAGGGTGTAAACAAAAGAATAACGAACAAAGCAATTGTTGCTTACAAAGATCAGTCGAACAATTGACTAGTAATTGTTATTGTTTATGCAAAGGGATGTAAACAGAGGAATAACAAACAAAGCAATTGTTATTGTTTATATCAAGTTGTGAATAGTGGCGCACAGAATTGTGCGAAATAATAAAGCATTTTAATTAAAACTAAATACAGATTTATTTCTCTTTTATTTTCATTTCTATGAGCTCATATTTTAAACGTTTTTAAAAGGTAAAAACGTAACAGTTTATTTCCCTATTTCCATTAATTGCCAGAAAATAGTGTTTACCTGTATGAAATCGAGTTACTTCTAATTGATCAAATACTCGATTCGCCTTCCACCACCAATGGTGTTTTGTTTGTGTAAATTTCGCCTCTCTATAGTGTCCATACAGATCGGGATATAATGCATTATTACACTTGCGTATTATGGCTCTGAAATAAAAAAATTAAATTAAAAACATAAAGTTTTCTATAGATCTGACAAAATAATGAATTCTATTTTTAAATTTTTCAATACTTACTGATCTTTTTTTATATCGCGCGGGCAATCATCCGGATCAACACCCGGAAATTCATGTGGATGTGTTTGTATTGAATGTGGATAGAATATCTGAGAATTGTAGAAGGAAAAGTAAAATAATTTTTAAATAAATTTCATTTTTTTTTTCCTAAATAATTATAAAATATTATTTTAGTTTTAAAACTCTTATGAGTATCATAGAGTAGCGCAAACACTGTTTGATATCACTTTAATTTAAAGTAAAGTCCGGTATACCACCAGATTCCAATCGAGTGCACGAATAGAACAGTTTAAAATACGAATGATAAGAAAATCAATCTTTTCTTGAATCGCAAAGGATTGAATTTCTATATGTGAACCTTAAGCGGATGCCTATCGAAATGAGATCAAATACGACTATACTTCAAGCAAAAAATCATGAGATCGAATTGCACTAAAGGTAACGAGCCCACAATTGAGGACTTTTTGTATTGATTACATACTTAAGTGGTCACTGAAGGATTACGACTTGGCTTCTCACACAACCCATGTTTTGAGTGTTAAAGTCGACTCCGAATCACAGATCAGCAATGAGTATTTAAAAACATGAGTAGATTCGAATTATACTCATAATTTCTGATATTTATATGCATTCATACTTATTTTAATATCATACTCATACTACTCATATTCAAAGTTTAAAGTACTCATCGTGCTCATACTTAACAATACACATGATGTTGTTGATTTCGACTCTCCATGACTCAACATCTACAAGAATCACAACATAAGTATAATTCGCGTACGAACACTACAATACTCACTAGAAGGTTTACAACTAAGACTGTAAATTTTGATGAATTATTCGCATCACTCGAATCATTTATGAGTATTATAAGTATTTTTCTAATTTTATGAATGTGAACGAGTGGGAGTATGAATCAAACATATTTCGAACGGTATGAGTTTGATGTCAACATTGTACTCATACTCATTGCAACCTCTATTTATAAATCAATGTTGCAGTGAGTACGAATGAATCAGAGTACATAGTTAAATTTCAATACTGTTGACTGAGTCATACTCAAAATTTCATGAGTACTTATGAGTAGCGAAAAAACGATTCATTGCTGATCTCAGCTCCGAATTTTGAGACTAAGTCGCCGAAGAAATAGTTTTCATATTCCGTTTTGTTGGAGATGTCTAACCATGGTATCGCGTCACACTGCCTACTAGGGTACGGCTAGTCCTCTTTGTCTACATATTGTCTGCTTTTTGTCTTCATATTGTCTCCTCTTTGTCACCATATTATTAGAATAACGACAGGCCTCACACACTGAGAGTTACTGTCCTTAATTTCTGTTTATATTGAAAGAATGAACGAAAGATGCTTAAGTATCCTCCATAAAGGTTAAACCTATCACCCAAAGATTATAAACTATTCCTCTAAATGGCATCCAATATTGTTGGAAAAATATCAAAAGTTTTTATCCAACTTGTGAGCTTTAATGGCTGGATCTGGAGATCTTTCTTCTCTAAAGTTCACAACTATAACAACAAATTGAGATTATGAGGAGCACTAAACGAGGAGCAGATTTTGAGCCATGCATAAATCACTTAGCCTGGGAGCTTGGAATTATTTGAAATTTGTTTTGCTCGGCTCGTAATAATAGTTTAGAAGTTTGCAGCTATCCAATTAAGTACTCACCTGCATAACTTTACAAAAGTCTATGCTCTGAACTAAATCGTTAATATCTTCATCGTAATAGTCATGTGAAAATATTAAAAGAACTTTAGAAATATCGCGAGCCTGAGCCAGGCTCACAATTAAATGGCGTAGGTATGTAATACGAGTATGAACCTGAAATGGAAAATGAAAAGAAAATTATATTTTATAGTGTTAACACTTAAATATGTATGTACGTACGTACATATGTACACATTTGTAACTTACTTGTACTACAATTATCACAGAATCATTTTGTAACGGACCGAAGGTATATTCATTTAAAACTAATTGCATATCATTATATTTGGCAATTTGTCGTTTAATCTCCGTTATATTGGGAGGATGATATAAATCGACAAAACTAACAGAACCACCAACACCACCATTTAATGTAGAACCATTGTGTAGTACTATGGAAGCAAAGAATCATTCATATGTATATTGAATATATGTAGTAGATCTGGGGGATTTTTCGGTTATACTTACGACTAGCAACTAAAGTTTGATTGCGGGTTTTTGGTGTTAGAAATTTATGTAGCACCGATGGCACCATCGATAATATGGCATCAACTGAATCGTTAGTTGGTTCAGTTAATAATGGGTCACGAGATTCAGCTGAAATTAAATTTTTTTCACATGATATTGTAAACCATGCCGCCAAAAACTATAAAAATACTTACGAAAATTAAAAGCATGTAATTGTAGGAATAAAAATATTACTAATGTTATCACAATTATGCCACGTATATAATAAGTATTACGCTTACGATGCATTGTCCCCGTATTGGGCAATGGCAATGGTATTCGTCGACCTAAAAATTTCAATTTCAATCATTATTATCTCGTATCTCCTACTCTGTTAGCAATAATATTTAATGGCTGTTATCCGTTTACCTCTCATTCTGTTTAAAGTTGAGTTACAATTACTCTTCGTTTGCAGATGATGTTCTTTGCCTAGTGTATCATTTTGTCTGGAATGAAAGATAAAAGTTATCGCCATTTAAGTACAAGTAACGTTAAGGTTATGTTATTGAATTATTGACAAGAGTATATAATTAACCTTGACCTTATCAACAATATCTTAAAAAACATAAAGAATACCTCTAATGATTTTTAAATATTTCGTAAAATTTGTTTAGAGAACAACATGATCAATTACATTCTGGTGGAAAGATACTTCAACCAACGAGATAGCATGAGTCCAATAATTATTTTTTTGTTTCCAAAGGAAAACAACAAGTATTTATTTATTTATTATTAATCTACAATTACAAATTGTATTTTAATTATTTAGAAGATAAGTAATTTCGGCCAGAGTCTCTGGTGGCAATCGAACTCACAACACAAGCCTAATAGTGTAGCACACTATCCAGTAGTTGCTGACACCCAGCAACTATTTACATGCCAAGTGGGATGTACAATTTTGTCGGAAGACTACTGTATGCTCGATAATCGAAACCGAGCATTCTGTGTCCATACCAAAGATCAGCAATGAATATTCAAAAAGATGAGTAGATTCAAATCATACTCATAATTTCTGATACTTATTCGCATTCACACTTATTTTAATATCATACTCATACTACTCATGTTCAAAGTTTGAAGTACTCATCGTACTCATACTTAACAATACGCATGATGTTCTTCATTTCAACTCTTCTTTACTCAACAAGAATCACAAAATAAGTATGATTCGCATACAAACACTACAGTACTCACTAGAAGGTTGTGTGTTTGCTTTTTCTTTCTTCTCTTTTTTTGTAAATGCAACAAAAACTCGGATTGTAAATTTTGATGAATGATACGAATCACTCGTAGTACTCATAAGTACTCATGAAATTTTAAGTATGGTTGGGTCAACAGTATTGAAATTCAACTACTCTGATTAATTCGTATTCACTACAACATTGATTTATAAGTATAGGTTGCAATGAGTATGAGTACAACGTTGACATCAAATTCATTACATTCGAAATATGTTTGATTCATACTTTCACTCGTTCACATTCATAAATTTAGAAAAATACTTGGAATACTCATAAATCATTCGAGTGATTCGGAATCATTCATCAAAAATTACAGTCTTAGACAGCAAGCAAAGCAAACACACAACCTTCTAGTGAGTACTGTAGTGTTCGTACGCGAATCATACTTATTTTGTGATTTGTGTATATGTTGAGTCATGGAGAGTCGTCTTCTTTATTTTCTTTTTTATTTATTTCTTGTATACTGTTCTCCAATTTGCTATTTTTTGTTTTGTTTTTTTTTTGATTCTTTGTAAGAAGAATTGGCGAAAATATTACAAATAATAATTCGTTTGCTCTTGATTTCATTTCCATTCCATTCATTCGTTTGTTGCTTTCACTTCATAGCATAGAGAATTCATATTTATTAACACCGGGTAGCAAGTACTGTTATTGTAGGTGCAAAAAAATAGTAGAAAAAAAAGCATAGAAATAATGGGTAAAAAAATCTATGTGGACTTGTATTCAAAACCTAAATTTCTTTAACATTGTCATGAGGAATTTAATATTTCTTCATTGTAGAAGTAATTGTCACTGAAAAAATAGCAAAAAAAGAAAAGTAAAGAAGAAAATAGCAAAAAAAAATAGTTAAAAAAAAAAGATATTGGATGTGGGTTATTTAAATAGCAAAAATGTAAAAAATGTCACAAATCATGAGTATGAGAATAAATATTCATACGAGAAAATAATAGAATTTTAAGTGCTTTTTCTCTATGCACAAATATTTATTTTCCCATTAGTGAGAGAGAGAGAGAGAGGAAACCAACAAAATAAATAAGAAATTTGAAATAAGTTTTCATAAAAATATACATACATTTGCTTTTTATCTACAGATACAGTGAGCGTCAAAAGAAACTGTACATTAAGGATAAAATTCTAACAATCATCATACTCAATTTTTACGATTTAAGGGGAGTGCAGGAAAAAATTTCCCAATATTTTGAAATTTTTTGTAAATTTTTTTGTTTCAATTTTAAAAACTGGCAAGGAAACAATTTTAAAATATAAATAACGGTAATTTATTAATGTATATTTTTTTTATGTACACTTTCTTTTGACGCTCACTGTACGTATGCCTATCAAGATACACAAATGCTCATAGGCTTTAGTACTCGAATAATCAAACATTATTACTTTTCGTTTTTTTTTGGTATTTTTGGTCCGTAAAAATCTACAAGACTAGTTACATTTTAATTGCCATATTAATTATTTATAAGGCCAAAAGTGTAGCCACAAAAAAATGAGATTATAATTGGTAATTGCCAAGGAAAACATACACATTTCATGTCCAATAATTGCGGTTACAATTACAATTACAGGGTGTAGGCGTTATATTCCTGGACATGTTTATAACTCTTATTACTTAATTTATGTTGTTTTTTTTATTTGACATGTCCTTCAAACTACTACTTCTTATTTCAAACTAATTTGGCTTGAAAAGTGGCTGTACCAAATTGTGTGTATTCTGCCAAATTCTCTTGTAACTCTACAAAAATGTTTTGTTTTCTATCAGAGGCGTGGAAGTTGACTTCCTTTCAAGCTCATCTGCCTGCTCATTGTTGTGAATTCTTACATAGCATAGGATTCAGCAGAGGGTGAGCCCATTTCCTTACCTAGCTGTTTCAAATTGCCCCGTCTTGTACACTTCTCGAGCAAACCTCATATGAGCCGTCAAGGTATGCCCCATATTGTACCTATGTTTCTACTTTCTCCTGTCCAAGCTGAATTGAGCACATTTTTCGATGGCGTAGACCAGTGTTAAAAAATTCAGTACTTTTGTACTTTTTTCAGTACTTTATCATTTAAAAAATACCGCCGTACCCCCCCGACGCTTTTAGTACTTTTTTTATTATTACATATTTTATGTCTTGCGCTTTTCAGCAATTAATGCATTAGCAACATGTTCAACGTAATGCTAAAGGTAGAATTAGTCTTTAGCCCCGGTTAGCCAAACGTCCACGGAACGTATGTATGTGTGTTTTTAGAATACGAAAAGCAATAAAACGCTTGCTGAACCGTAATGTAATTTCGGTAAGCATTTACATTACTCTTCATATGCTAAAAACGAACGTATGTTACATTACGTTCCATCGACGTTTGACTAAGCGGGGCTTTTACGTTTCGTTATCTTCTGAATCAGCTGTTTTTATCCTGTATGTGTATGAAATATAAATAAATAAATAGTCTAGTAGGTAGTGTGCTGGCTTACTCGACGTGGACCCACGGTTTAAATCCCATGGCAGACATCTCAATCAAAACGAAATATGAAAAAATATTTCTCCGGCGACTTCCTTCTGGCAAAAACACAAAATAAATGGTGTGAGAAGTTAGGTCTTAATCCTAATTGAAGGGTTATGGTACCCAATTATGTAAGTATGTATGTATGTATCTCTTACAAAAGTACCATTTGATGCAAAAAAACTACTTTTTCAGTTATAGTTCAGTACCATTTCAAAATTTGAATTTTGCAACACTGCCGTAGACTTTTGCTTGGAAGATACATGTAACTTTTCCCATAGTTTCTGAATACACCACTCCATTGCTCTTTTGTATGCCACATAATGGGCCTTCCCATAAAATAATATTAGCCACCAAATTGTCCCATTTTGTCTTAATACACAGCCTCGTTACCAAGCACTACTCACAATCATAGAGGTCACTAATCAAGAGTCAGTTAAATAGAGGATTGTCAGCTGCTCGGTTTGTTAGGTCGCGATGTCAAATAAAGAATTTCGTGTCAGACTTGTTTATCATTATCCTAACTATGGCTCCCGTAGGTCAGGTCCCCACAATCATATCCAATGGGCTTAACTCCCACAGAACCTCAAGCCAGTCTCTGTGTCCAACTCCATCTGAGGTGGCTGTTCTGAAAACCTAAACAATAGGCCCATAGTTTATACGTCCAATATATAATTCTTTTGTAAACAATGATTCTATTGTAAACGATATTTATCGGTTATTTTTTATTTATATATTTCAACAATAGAGAGAGAGAGAGAGAAAGGGAGAGTGTTATGTAAATTATTTTGTAGTATTACTGTTATTTCTTTTTATAGAAATACATGCAATACATATGCATTAGGGTGGCACACATTCACTCATGTACCCTACAGTCAATCTTTGTATGAGAATGTTATTTGTTGCCTCAATAGCGTTACATTAAAGTTCTGTCACTGTATGCTATGGGTGGTGCAAATTAGAGATCAGCAATGAATCCTTTTTTCGCTACTCATAAGTATTCATGAAATTTTAAGTATGGGTGAGGACTCAACACTAATGAAATTCAGCTACTTACTCTGATTCATTCGTAATCACTACAACATTGATTTATAAGTACAGGTTGCAATGAGTATGAGTACAACGTTGACCTCAAACTCATAACATTCGAAATATGTTGGATTCATACGCCTACTCATTCAGATTCATAAATTTAGAAAAATACTTATAATACTCATAAATGATTCGAATGATTCCAATCATTTAACAAAATTTACAGTCTGAAAAAGACAAGGACATCAAGCAAAGCAAACATACAACCTTCTAGTGAGTATTGTAGTTTTCGTACGCGAATCATACTTATTTTGTGATTCGTGTGTAAATGTTGAGTAAAGGAGAGTCGAAATCAAAAACATCATGCGTATTGTTAAGTATGATTACGATGAGTACTTCAAACTTTGAATATGGGTAGTATGAGTATGATATTAAAATAAGTATGAATGCGTATAAGTATCAGAAATTATGAGTATGATTCGAATCTACTAATCTTTTTGAATATTCATTGCTGATCTCTAATACAGACATCATGGTATAAGAGCTATTCTTAAGCTAACTGGCAATTTAACTTAAGCAGATTTAAATGGCGACATATTTCTTTTTAAAGAAATTGTTTATTTTTCCCAATATGTTGCTCCCTAATATTTATTTTACTAAGTAAGTATGTATCATAGATAATATGTATATTTGTATGTATGTGATTATTATCGAATTCAATACAAACCACTTCTTATAAATTTTTTTTATTTGTGTTTTAATGTTTACCGAGTATTTCAGCATTTCTAAGGTCAATGTTTGTTTTTCATTTTCTTTTCCCCCTCTTTTTTCCCTATATGTATTTCTATGTTTCTTGTTGGTTGTTTTATTTTAACATTTTCTTCTAACAATTTACATATGCACACTTACATACATAAACTCATGTTCAAATGTTCAAATAGCCTTACCCTTTAATATTGTACAACAATAGAAGAAGTAAAAAAAGAAAGAAAGAAAGAAAGAAAGAAAAATTATAGATTTTCACACAGCCCCACTGACACATGCTACGAAGTATACAATATTTTACATGCATGTGGGCTACTATTTCTCTATAAATAACTGTTGTTTTCAAAATATTGAAAAACTTTACAAAAAAAAAAAGAAATTAAAAGAAAGAAAGAGAGTGGGTAAGAGAGAGAGAGAGAGATAACAAGTAAAAATACTTAAAAGAAAAATAAGAGAAAGCGTTTTCCACTTTAACAAGCAATTCATTGTTTAGTTTAAGGGCCTGGTACCAGCACCAGCACAACAATTCCGCCGTTTGACGGCGATGACATTAAAATGTTGCTTTAATGATGACTTCGTTCGTTATGGGGTCAAAACTTCAGGCGTTTCTTTAATTAGACCATAAGAGAGAGAGAGAGAGATATGCTGGTATGGTAATTATGATTTTATATACAAATATACGTATATATTTACATACATACATACATACACATGTATATATATGTATAAGTATACATATACATATAAATATGTATAGAAATCGAAATATAATAGAAAACTTTATGTAGAATACAAAATAGCTGCATTAATGGCTTACTATAGGGTGTTTTTTATAGAGGTATAGAACTTTAAGTTGCAATAAAACAGCGATGGATTATTCGATTGACATGAATTTTATTTATCCGAAAGATAATCTTGTGGCATTACATTTTAAATATGATTTCTGGCATATGACCGCCACGGCTGGCGCGGATGTAGTCCAATCTGGACGTCCAATTTTCGATGACTTTTTCCAACATTTGTGACCGTATATCGGCAATAACACGGCGAATGTTGTCTTCCAAATGGTGAAGCGTTTGTGGCTTTACCGCATAGACCAATGACTTTACATAGCCCCACAGAAAGTAGTCTAGCGGTGTTAAATCACAAGATCTTGGAGGCCAATTCACAGGTCCAAAACGTGAAATTAGGCGGTTATCAAACGTGTCTTTCAATAAATCGAAATAAAATTGCACTATTTGCAAGCGTTGTTCAGGCGTGAGTCTATTCATGATGAATTGCCAAACCAAACTGAGAATAAATCACTTGACAGCTGTTAAATCGGTCGCCATCTTGAAAAGTAATGCCAACATAAAGTTCTATACCTCTATAAAAAAACCCTTTATGTAGGTTAGGTTAGAGGACGTACTATATACTTAAAAAGTACAGTAACCGGAGGTCAAGTTGACTCATTATATATAACTTCGATTCAAAAATTTTGAATTTAAAACGTAGATGCCCTTCACGGTCTCTGGATTTTTGTTAGTCCACAATTTTCACAAACTGAGAGATTAGGTTTTTGATACATTTAGTTTGATATTTAATCATAATATGATATATTATAGTAAGAAAGCAAGCATAGGTAGGTAGACTGAATAGAAGAGAATATCATCTGAATGAAGTGTCTCATCGGCATTTATGTACCTAAGCTATTGCCTATGTTTGTCGTAATATATGTATACCAAACAAGTACGTAGTAGTAGTCACCGTAGTCTAGTAAGTAGTGTGTTGGTTTATTAGACGCGAAGCCACGCTTCAAATCCCAGGTCAGACTTTAAAACGAAATATGAAAAAAAAAAAAATATTTCTTCGGCGACTTCTTTTCAGCAGATTTATGGCAAAAACTCTGAGAGTAAATAAAATTGCCATGAATAGTTCCTCAAAAATCTGTCGTTCGGAGACGACGTTAAATTGTAAGTCCCGCCACTCACGTATAAAATTAAGGCACATTACACGAGTGGTGTGAGAAGCTAGGCCGTAATCCTGACTGAAGGGTTGTAATGGCCAGTTATGTATGTATGTATCATCTGAACGAATTGTCTTATCGACATACACCTAAGCTATTGCCTCTGTTTGTCGTAATATATACCAAACACGTACGTACGTATTTTCTCTTATATTGGCCTTTCAGGCCACTAAAAGCTAGGCTACAACCTAGAGTGTTTCATTGTATCGATTTCCTCTTGTCCCTCAGATCATCTTGCCCAGATATTTAAATTTAACAGGCTCATGGTTTTCCTCATATGTATATGGGTTGCCCTAGAGAGACTCCTAGTGATTTTGCTGTGTTGTTGGTCCATATTGTTCTACGCGATATAATAACCTTTACGGATAACTAAATCGGTTTTCAGTGCCCTGATAGGCTTTGATCTCTTCAAGTTTATATACATACATAATTGGCCAATGAAACCCTTCAGTCAGGATTGCGACCTAGTTTCTCTCACATAAATTATGTTGTAAGTGTTAATTTTAGTGTGAGTGGCGGGTACCTACAGTTTAAAGTCGACTCCGAACGACAGATTTTTGAGAAAATTTTTCATGGCAGGTTTATTTACTCTCAGAGTTTTTGCCAGAAATCTGCTGAGAGGAAGTCGCCGATGAAATATTCTTTCATATTTTGTTTTGTTGGTAACCTATTATCTATTAGACTACGGAGACCAGTGGTGTTGTTTTTGTTCTGTTCCCAGAAGCCATTTATTGATACTAACACTGATATAATACGATTTTATTCGTGTAGCTACACAAAAATGGAATGTTTAGTGAGTACGAGATAACTCGTAGTTGGCAGTCAACGTGTTAAAGGGAATGATTTAGTGATCGCATTCGATGATGCTTGAATAGCCGAATAGTATAAGTGACAATCTATGAGTCACACTTCTAGTTTGAAATCTGAGTTCTACCACTTATACTATGAGAAAGCTTGTGTAAATAGGAAAATAGATTCTAGGTTAGGTTAGGTTTGAGGATGTGTACAAGTACAATATCCAGAGGTCAAAATGACAAATTGTAAACAGAGAAAGAGAGAGAGAGGATATTGAAGGAGGATAAGAGATGAAAAATTAGATTATAAGACGAGTTCAATAAAATTTCAGAATGTAAAGTTTCAAAGTCACCGTAGTCTATTAGGTAGCGTGTTGGCTTATTAGACGTGAGGTCATGGTTCAAACCACGGTCCAAACAAATCTAACGAAACGAAATATGAAAAAAATGCTTAGGCGACTTCCTCAGCAGATTTCTGTCAAAAACTCTGAGAGTAAATAAAAATTGCCATGAAAAGTTTGTCTTAATAGTCTGTTGTTCGGATCGTTTTAAAACTGTAGGTCCCACCACTCACGTATAAAATTAACACTTACAACATACGTAAGTGGTATGAGAAGCTCGGTCGTAATCCTTACTGAAGGATTTTAGTAATCAATTATGTATGTACAGCTATGGACATTAAATTAGCACAAAACTTCGTCATAAAAATAATCATATTTTTTATAGTATTTTAGGTCTACTCATAAAAAAATTTAAACATAGGAACTTAAAATACATCTTCTTCTTTAAAAAGAGACAAAAGTTTTGACGATATTGCCAGTCGTCTGCTCATTAAGACCTGAAACGTACCAGACGCCAGATTTTAGCTGGACAGTAAAATAGCACAAATTAAAATTTCTGGAATAAAAATGATGTGCTGTAATAAATAGTAAAAATATTAATGTTTTCAGCTCATTTAATTAATATTTAGTAGAGTAGCCCCTATTTTCAAGCGCCGCGTGGTATCTACGGGACAATGTCCTTCGGGAGAGTTCTTTGGGAATCGAGTACCAAGCGTTCCGTATTCCAATGCTCAAATTGTCCAAATTTTTGTACTTTTGTTGAGCAATTGTACATTTCACATCGTTCTAGGGGGTTTTCAATCGAGTTTAAGTCAAAACTTTGCGATGGCAAGTCTAAAACGGGAATGTGCTCTTCATAAAATCAATACTTTGCCTGCTGAGATGTGTGTTTGGGGCCACTAACTTGCATAAATATGAATAAAACAGGCATGTATTTAAAAGCTTATGGTTCCATTTTGTTCTTTATATTGTCCAAATACTGATAACAGTCCATTTTTCATTAATTTTTACAATGGGACTTACACCGTGCCTTGAAAACGCTCCCCGCACCATTGTGTTTCCTCGAACATGCGCTATGGTACTTTGAGCATAGAGTGGATTGAATGTCTGACATTTTGGCCAATGAACAACCACTCTACCATCCGGTCCCATACGATTTACCTTTGTTTCATCACTCCAAAATATTTTTTCCAGAATGGGAGGTCTTTAGCATTGTGGGTGCGAGCAAACGTTAAACGCTTGAGTATATTTTTCTTTTAGTAGAAGTGGCTTCTTTCGGCAAGAGCGTCCAAAGAGCTTTTTGTGATTAAGACGTCTTTATAGGAGCCTGTCCTATAAATTTAATCTGAATTGGGAGTTAATTTCGTTCAAAATATCGCGTGACGACATGAGAAGCTCCTTCTTTGACTTCCGGACAATAGCACGACCAACGATTTCGGTTTGTTTTCTTGACACGTGGCCTTCAATTTTTGTTTTCTGCGACATTATTCTGTTTGGTTTAAAGGAAATGATGATGTTATAAATCATTTTTCGCTAGCAATTCGAAATTTCGGGAATTTCAGCCAGCTTTTTCCCATCATGCCACAAGTTAACGATAATGCGCTTCTCCTCTGGTGAGTAATCTTTTCCACGTACCATTTTTTTCAAAAATTACTTTAAATGCCACAAAATTGAAAGAATATACCGTAAAAATAAAAATACTCGAACAAAACTTGTACCTAAAACACTTTTAGGTACGTTGTGCTAATTTACTGTCCAGCTCGAATTTAGGTACCGATACAAATTAGCAGTCAAAACAAAAAATTTATATATGCGATAATGGTAATATTTTTTGGTTAACAACAGCTAGATATCATCGCGCAACATTGCAGACCAAAACAATTGGCCTAATTACGATACAAATGAGAAAAAAATCACAATCAAAGTATATATGGATTTTGTGCTAATTTAATGTCCATGGCTGTATGTATGTGAAACGACCTAAGCCATTAAATCACTTAATTAATGTTTAAAATTCTTCTTAACTTTTCAAATTATTTACAAAAAAAAAACATTTCCATTTTATTGTTATAGAAGAATATAATGAAATATTTGTGGTTAATTGACTGGCGTCATAAATTTCAAGTATTGAATATCGAATATTTTTTTTTTATTTCTTTTGCTAAAAAGGAGTATTCCACTTCTATATACCCCCTGTTAACCTAATAATTCATTAATGCTTGATTGATGCGTCATTTATTAAATAATTCAAAGCTTAGAGCATTTAATTATAACTTTCGAGGAGTTTACGTAAATAAAAAAAAAAATAAATTTTTCTAGCACAACAATTAAAACAAATTCAACTCGAAAAAAAACTGAAAAAATATTACGAAAGTCATAAATTAAAGCCTCTTAAAAGTATTAAATACGACACTCTCTCTCTCTCTCTCTTTGACTCACACATACACACACACACATCAAATTAGTTGGCCTATAAATTAATATTTAAACGTTTTAGTGTTAATTTATTAATAAACATCTAATTTGTATGTATATTTATATGAGTGTATATGTACGTATACACGTACATAAATTTAAATATTCTTACTCGTACGAGTATAACAATAAATATCGATTTAAACAAATTGCTCTGGCTGGCTGACTGGTAGAATTACTTGCCAGAAATAATCCTAAAATCATAAAAAGAAATGTTATTTGCCATTGACACGAAATTAAACTCTATTGGAAGCATGTGAGGAAGGATGTTAGTATGGCTATGATGAGTGTGTGATTGAAAACGACAGTTTATTACTCTATGCTAGCTACTATGGAAGTTATAGTAAATACGAAGGGTTCACCATGATTTCTGAAAATTTTGGTAAATGACATTAATCGTAATGTTCGAATGAGATTTTTGTAATTTTGTTGGCATACCGTCAACATACCGTACCGATGAAGCCGCCGTAGTCTAGTAGGTAGTGTGTTGGCTTATTAGACGTAAGGCCCGAGTTCAAACAAAAAAAAACACGTATTTCTTCGGCGACTTCCTCTCAGCAGATTTCTGGAAAAAACTTTGAGAGTAAATAAATTTGCCATGAAAAAGTTTCTCAAAATCTGTGGTTCGGAGTCGACTGTAGGTCCCGCCACTCACGTATAAAAGTAACGCACACAACATCAGTGGTGTGAGAAGCTAGGCCGTAAACCTGACTGAAAGGTTGTAATGGTCAATTATGTATGTATTATGTTGGGATTCCATGATTTTATATAAAAATTAGGTTGATCGCCTAGAAAAGTATGCTACATTATGAGGCAGCCCTCTCAGGCAGCCATTCTGCTCAGAATATTAGAGGAAATTATCGCAAAGTATCGGCCGAACAAACGTCCGTTTTTACATAGAAATTTGATAAAGGAAATGTTTCGTTACAAAGTGCAGTTAGGGCATTAAATGCTAGCTATTGACGTACAAGTGCATGTAAGCTACGCAGAAATCATTCTGAATCTCCACCACGGGGAAGATAACTTTACTTCGAAAACTATCTTGCATGACAAAATCTAGTTTCATATCTGTGGATACATGAATAGACAGAATATTAGTTGTGAAACACCATACATTCGCGAATAAATCTCAAAGGGTAACTGTTCTCTTTCAAAGTTAATGTATGGGGTGCTGTTTAAGCTCAAGAGAAACTGGAAGCTATGGTGTGGCTTTAGCTCTTATAACCTTTCTTCAATACAAAAGTTAGCTGCTGCTAACTGTGCTGGATTGAGTTTGACGTACACATGTGTATCATCACAGTGTTAGAGGACGTACAATGTGAGGTTTTTTAGTCGTCTATTGGGGTAGTTGGAAACAATTCGAAATGTCCCCTGCTTTACGCCGTCTGACACTACGTTAAAGAGTAGTGCCCGAATCTTACTCGAGATTTTAGATCAATTTTGCCATTTCCATTCAATTTGTACCTTACATTCGTGTAGAATAGGACAGCTTGCATTGTAGTAAAGGGATTTGATCAAATCAATGATCTTGCAGGCGTATGCATAATTCGGTATTATCCGCCATATTAGACAATTAAAAAGCTTTCCAGAGAAGATGTAAGCTAGAGATTGTAGAGGACGCTATTTCAGGGATTCCCTTCTTAGGATGGAAAGGTTATTTCAGACGTGTTGTAAATGGTAGTGTGTGTGGCTAGTAGGTAGTGTGCTGGCTTATTAGAAGTGAGGCCACGGTTCAAATCACAGGACAGACATCTCGATCAAAACAAAATATGGAAAATATGTCCTCGACGACTTCATCTCAGCAGATTTCTGGCGAAAACTCTAAGAGTAAATAAACCTGCCATGAAAAAGTTTATCAAAAAAATCTGTCGTTCGGAGTCGACGTTAATCTGTAGGTCCCACCACTCATGTATAAAATTAACGCACATAACATGAGTGGTGTGAGAAGCTAGGCCGGAAACCTGACTGATGGGTTGTAATGTGAATAGAGAACACTCTTGTACATTTTACAGAACAGACTTAAAAATTATAAAAATTAGTTAATATATGTATGTATGTAGTCTAGTTATTAGACGTAAAGCCCGGGTTCGTATCCTAGGTCAGACATCAAAACGAAATATAAAAAAAATATTTCTTTGGCGACTTCCCCTCAGCAGATTTCTGGCAAAAACTCTGAGAGTAAATAAACCTGCAATGAAAAAGTTTCTCAAAATCTTAATTATCACGCCAATTTTCGCTCTGTGTTATGTTTTTCTTTTACGGGCTCGTTCTTCCTCTGTTGAGTTCGTTCTTCTTCTTTGACTTCGTTTTTCTCTCTTAAGCTCTCTCTTAAGAGTGTCCTGCCTTGTTTTACTCTATCCTTTCTTTTCGGGGTACCCAGGTAACCTAGTGAGTGGCCTGCCTGCCTGTTAGAATGGAGAATATGTGCTCAATTCTTACTAGATAATCTGGCTTGCTACACTTAGAGTAAATTGGTGTTGCATAATTCAAAAAAGGTGGGTAAAACACTGATTATTGAAGTTAATCAATCCATCATTAAAAAATACTCGCTTTAGGTTGCATTTATGTGGATGATATGCCCGGACAATTCAAAGCAGATTGAATGTGCGTATATAATACTCCTTATTTTCTTCACTTACAATTGCATTTTGTTAGATTTACACAACTGAAAAGGCGCACGAGGGCTCTACTAAAGAATATGGTTTTATTAGGGTTTCATTTTTAAATTTTAAAATTCCTAAGTATTGTTACCATTTGAAAAATATGTTTAAACCAACCCTCGTATTAGTATTACGGATTTTAAAGGAACTCAAAACTATGTAAATTTTGTGTACGTGTATGTACGTATGTTTGTATCATATTTATTTATTAATAAAATTTTTTTATTTTTTTTTATGTTCTATTCTTTCTGCCAAACCTTCTTTTTATTACCAACAAAAAATATTTTTACCATTTCTCATCGTAATTTATACACAATTTATTGATTTATTACGTGATCCATTTTCATTTTCAATTTTATGTTTCTTGTTTTATCATGGGGGAAATGGAAAGGAAAATCAACAGGAGGAGAAAAAAAAATGAAAAATGAAAATAAATTTTATGAAATACAATAAGAAAATAATAAACAATACCAAAATAATAATAATAATACCAAACAATACAAAACAATAAACAATAAATAAGAATGTTTTATATGTACATACATATTCATTACAGTTTAATGTCCATTTAATTATTCTTGGCATATTTCGATAATGAACTGCCAGATGTTAAGGGTTTCTGTCTCTCTCCCTCTCTCTCTCTCTTTTGATTTTGTTTTCATTTTGGCAAAACATTTGGGATTAATTTGCATGTATTATAGATTGAATAATATGCAGCAGCAGCATTTGCTTATTGATTATTGTATATATTTTTATTAATTTCACAAAATAGTGATAATTTAATTACAATTCAATAAAAATGAATTTTATTTTTAATGACAACAAAATTATGTTCTGCGTTGCGGAAACATCCGAAGCAAAATACATACATACATACATACATAATTGTTTTCCACAACCCTTCATCAGGATTACGACTTATCTTCTCACGCCATCCATGTTGTGTGTGTTAAATTTATACATGAGTGGCGGCGTTTATAGTTTAAAGACGACTCCGAACGACAGATCTTTTGAGAGATTTTTTATGGCAATTTTTATTTACTCTCAAAACCTTCTTCTGATGTCTAACATGGTGTAGTTGGCTAATAACCCAACAAACTACCTACTAGAATACGACGAAGGAAAATATAGAACCATTAAAACCGAAAAAGTTGAAAGAGCAGCTGCATCAAACAACATGCAGGAATAGTGTGAAAAATCCTGACGAACAATTATTCGTCAGCGTGAACGACCAACTTTAACTACACATAACGCTGAACTCTTTAAGGTGTGAAAAATCCGGACGAGCAATTATTCGTCAGCGTGAACGACCAACTTTAACTACACATAACGCTGAACTCTTTAAGGTGTGAAAAATCCGGACGAGCAATTACTCAACAACGTTGACAACCAACTCAAACTATGGAGAGAACACTTTATTAGTATACTGAACGTGCAAAGGTACTATCCATTGATCATGGATATTAAAGAAAAATAATTACCTCCATTGTAGCCCTGAAGACCGGAAGCTCTCCCTTGTGAGCAGATTCGTAGCGTTTAATTGTAAAATTTCTTAAGAAGGGCAATGCAACTGACTAACAATTGCCATCGTATAATTATTTTGTGTGAAGTAATGATCTAAAGCTACGCACCGAATAGTCAAGAGTCAAGAGCGGAAGATGTTGTATAAACCAGATTAATAGCTTTATGCTATAAGTATAATAAACGCAACGCAGCAAACACAGCAATCTCCCAAAAATGGAATACTTGGTTGTAAATGGAAATTATTATTATAAAGGTAACGTAACAACAAGCAAATTGATACATACATACATACATTATTGGCCATTACAACCCTCTCATGTTGTGTGCCTTAATTTTTTTTATACTTGATTGGCGGAACCTACAGTTTAACCTCGACTCCGAACGACAAATTTTTGAGAAACTTTTTCATGGCAGGTTTATTTAATCTCAGATTTTTTGCCAGAAATCTGCTGAGAGGAAGGCGCCGGAGAAATTTTTTTTTAATTTCTCATTTTGAAGTCTGACCTGGGATACGAACCCGAGCTTTACGTCTAATAAGCGAATACACTACCTACTAGACTACGGCGACTTAGTACAACAACAAAAAGCAAATTGCTTTTAAAAAAATTCTGTGCTTGTTGCGTTGCGTTTATTGTGTTAATAGCATTAGAATATATCCTTTTTGTCTGCCAAACCAAGATATATGCATATTTTACTACAAATATTTCGGCAATACGTAGGTAGCAGCTATAAGAGATTCCAGTGAACGGAAATTGTAATGAATGCAGTTTATCGCACTAGCAGAAATAGATCAAAAGCATTTATCCATAACTCCATATACCGGATAATTGACTAGAATCAGTGGATTAAGCGGATGATATATGTGAACATTCCACACAATCTCGAGTCAAAAAAGGCTGGCATAGAATGAATGCATCTGAGACTAAAAAGATGGGAATTAATTGCAGATTAAATTACTTGCTTAATATTTTTCATAACCATGTCTGGAGATTGGGATTTTTATCCACACTACATACTATGGCAACTCTGTAGAAAATTTTCATATTTCATAATCATATTGGTAGAACGTTGAATATCATTAGGAAACAGATATTGTAATGCTATTAATTGCTGCTAGGGTTCTATAAGCCTAACTAAGGGAACATTGTGATGTCAAGTCGTTGATGAGTATCTGGGATAGATTGCAGTTGGAGTAGGAATTGGAGATGATAGATCAAGTCCGCTGCCACTGTTCAGCTATTGTTTGCAGAGGGTTGAATGCTCTGAAAAATTGATTCCTTTAAGCTCTCTGGTGGGAGCCAATATTCAGGCTCACAATTACTTACATAATTTGGTCATTACAATTCAATTTAGTCAGGAATACGACCTAGCTTCTTGCATCACTTATGTTGTGCGTGTATAGTTTTAAAGTCGACTTCGAACGACTGGCTTTTAAACAACTTTTCATTGCAATTTTTATTTACTCTCAGAGTTTTTACCAGAAATCTGCTGAAAGGAAGTCGCCGGAGAAATATTTCTTCATGTATTTCGTTTTGTTGGAGACGTTTGACTTGGGGTTTGAATCGTGTGTAACGTTTGGTAGTCTAGTAGGTAGTGTGTTGGCTTATTGGACGTAAAGCCCGGGTTCGAGCCAGACATCGAAACGAAATATAAAAAAAAAAATATTTCTTCGGCGACTTCCTCTCAGCAGATTTCTAGCAAAAACTCGGAGAATAAAATAAAAACCTGCCATGAAAAAGTTTCCCAAAATCGACGTTAAAATATAGGTCCCGCCACTCAAGTATAAAATTAAGACACACAACATGAGTGGTGTGAGAAGCTAGGCCGTAATCCTGACTGAAAGTTTGTAATGGCCAATTATGTATGTACGTACTATCTACTGAACTACAGCAGTAGGAATTCAGGCTCTACTGAAGTTTATAATCGGACTACGTTGGCAGAGGTATGTGCATTCACTCTCGTGTAGCTAATCCGTCTGTTTGTTTCTACATTCCGATTTTCAATGGGTCAATGGGACAATGGGTCTCATGACTCCGTGTGTTTTTATAACTATACATATCGCCTAACCTATCTAACTAATTTGTGATTGTCTTATATGGATCAGTAGAAAATTATACCCAATACCTGATTATTCTAAATTTATGTACACATAAGATTTCCTTTAAATTCCCAGATTTTAAATCCATTTTCTTAATCTCGCTTTTACATTTTTCGAAAAAAATTCCTTCACAAATATTCTTCAACTATGCATTCGCATATGCTATGTGCTACGACATGCCGTTTGTTAGATTAAAACGTATTAAAGAAAAAAAAAGAAAAAGAAAAGAGTTTAAATAATTCGATTTAAATCATGGTGTGTGATGGTGTTACTTTACGGCCATTTCACACATTTTTCTTTCAATTCCTTTCATTTATTCGTGCCTGATTCATTAACAGAATGGATGGAAATGAAATAAGGAAAGAATGAAAATAAAAAGGCAAAATAGTAAAAAAAAAAGAATACAGATTAAATAAATAATACCACTTAAGTGTGATTTTCTTTTCTTTTCTTTTGCAATGTTTTTCACAACAATAACAACAAAAATAAAAAAAATAAAATCCTAAAAAGCTTAAAAACTTAAATAAACAAAAAAACCAAAAAAAAAATTCTAAAACATCAAGTATTAAGAGCTACACTTGATAAAACCCAACTAACTCAACACACACACACATACACTCAATCATTCATATATTCGTTCGTTCATTCCTGCATTCATACACAGATTCATTAAATACATGAATGCCTGTCCTCTACGAATTCTATTGGTATTTACAAGCTACAAAATACAACAACGCCAATGACAGCAACTACCGACTACGACTACGACTACGGGGATACGAGTATACAAAGACTATTTACGGGTAATGGGTGTAAGAAAATCCATACATACATAAGTATTAAATGAAAACGCATTATAAAAGCATAAGAAACGAACAAAAAAAAATCGGAATTAAATATAATAAAACGTAGTCTTAATTACATGCTATAAAAATAGATAAAACCTGGTGAGCTACGCAACCCCCGGATGGGTGATTGGTCACTCTGGCAATTCGGGAAACCTAGTGTTAGATAGATGAGCTATGAAACTCCTTAAAACCAAGGCAGTATAGTCGATCGTAGTCTAGTAGGTAGTGTGGTCGCTTATTAAACGTAAAGCCAGGGTTCGAGCCCCAGGCCAGACATCAAAACGAAATATAAAAAATAAAATATTTCTTCGGCGATTTCCTCTCAGCAGATTTCTGGCAAAAATTCTGAGAGTAAATAAACCTGCCATGAAAAAGTTTCTCAAAATCTGTCGTTCGGAGTCGACGTTAAACTGTAGGTATAAAATGTAGTATAAAATTAAGGCACACAACACGAGTGGTGTGAGAATATAGGCCGTAATCCTGACTGAAGGGTTGTAATGGCCAATTATGTATGTATGTATAACAGGTCTCGACACTTTACCACGTGGGGAGAAACTGAGGGGCAGGGATCTGGAGTAGCTTACGGATTATATCTCTGATACAACGATGTTTAATAAGCCGCTTTATGAATATTTGCCGTCATCAGACAATTATCGATTGCCCGATAGATCTGTGGACCTATGAATACGGGAGGTTACTTAACAAGTATTCTGGCTGAAATATACGACATAAAAAGTGATAGAATTCTAAGCCATATGCACTATATAGACCTATATCTTTGTGGATAGGCTTGAAGTGTTAAGGTTCATAGTTTTTGACAATGAAAATTGTAGACGATTGTGTTGGAAGAAGTTTCCAAGTTTTTATATCTTAAACAGGAATTGTCTTATTTCGCTCCAAGGGTCTCGAATACTGTAGAGGAGGTGTTACATATGTACGTACCTGAGATCAGCAATGAGTATTCAAAGAGATCAGTAGATTCGAACCATACTCATAATTTCTGATTTTAATATTTAATATCATTTTAATATCATGAAATCTCTACTTATATTCAAAGTTTAAAGTACTCATCGTAATCATACTTAACAATACGCATGATGTTGTTGATTTCGACTCTCTTTTGCTCAACATTCACAAGAATCACAAAATAAGTATGATTCGCGTACAAACACTACAATACTCACTAGAAGGCTGTGTGTTTGCTTTGCTTGCTGTCTTTGTCTTTTTCTTTCTTCTTTTTTGCAACAACAACTAAGACTGCAAACTTTGATGAATGATTCGAATCACTCCAATCATTTATGAGTATTATAAGTATTTTTCTAAATTTATGAATCTGAATGAGTAGGAATATGAATTAAACATATTACGAATGTAATGAGATTGATGTCAACGTTGTACTCTTAGTACTCATTGTAGTGAGTACGAATAAATCAGAGTAATTAAATATCAATATTGTTGACTCACTCGTACTCGAAATTTTATGAGTACTTATGAGTAGCAAAAAACAACGATTCATTGCTGATCTCTGATACGTACATAATTGGTCCTTGCAACCCTTCAGTCAGGATTACGATCTAGCTTCTCTCACATCACTTATATTGTGTGTGTTAATTTTACACATGACTGGCGGGACGGACCTACAGTTTAAAGTCAACTACAAATAACATATTTTTTGAGAAACTTTTCATGCCAATTTTATTCACTTTCAGAGTTTTTCCAGAAGACTGCTGAGAGGAAGCCGCCGAAAAAATATTCTTTTCAAAATTCCTTTTTTTTTTTTTTTGGAGATGTTTGACCATCTGGGCCCGATGTCTAATAAGCTGACACACTATCTACTTGACTACTGCGCCTAGAAGAGGTCTTACACTCGCTTTAAAATGTAATGATTCTCTGAAAATGTCCAAAAATTCTGTATCCTTCTAAATGCAATTAAAGCTTTCAAACAAAAATTCATACATATCTACATATGTACATATGTAGGTATGCACATTTGTATATGCATGTACTCATAATATGATAACACTTCATAATATCATTTCATTTAAAGTACTAAACAAAGTATCATGTTGGGCGTTCTAAACACAGAAATGGAAAATGTTTTGTTTGTTTATGACTGAAATAATCATAAAAATTGAGTCGAAAGGCACTTAAAACTACTCGTATTTATGTGTTACTCCTGCTGCTGCTGTGGCTGCTGCCATAATAAGTCTTTACAACAAGTATTGTTTTGTATAATAATGAATGACTAAAATTGCCTTTAATGTACTTAAAAGTCTTATTGTTGTTGCTATTGTTGGTTGGTTTAATGACCAAAAATAGAGCCAAACAAAATAAAAACACACGCACATTGAACACATTATTGCAATTGCGTCACAGCTCACATACCAAAAATAAAACAAAAAAATAAAACAAAAACAAACTTCCAGACACTTGTCAACATTAGTTTGTTTTTATGTTGTTTTTGTTTGTTTTTATTGTACATAGTTTTTGTTTTATGTTACTATTTTGTTTGATATCATAGTGTCCATTAAATAGAAATATTTTTGTTGCCACAAACCATAACAAAAACAAAAGCAAAAACAACAAAGAAAAGGAAAATCTATTCAATTACATTCAAACAATTTTAAGTGAATTTTTATTTTGAAACAATTTTTTTTTTATCAGCAACATATAACCCACTACCGACCAAGTTATTGTATAGGAGCAATACATATTGCAAAACTGAAATTTTGAAATGGTACTGAACTGTAACTGAAAGAGTACTGTTTTGCAGGAATGGTACTTTTGTAAAAAAAATGCATACATACATACATACAAAAAACAACAGACCTACTGTTTAAAGTCGACGCCGAACAACAGATTTTTGAGAAACTTTATCGTGGCAATTTTATTTAATCTCAGAGTTTTTGCTAGAAGGAAGTCGCCGAAGATATATTTTTTTATATGTATTGTGTTCTGATGGAGATGTCTGACATGGGGTTTCAATGGTGGGCTCATGCCTAGTAAGCCAGCACACTACCTACTAGACTATTTATTTATTTATATTTAATACACATACGGCACGCAACAGAAAACCTAACAACTTATTCGTATTCCTCACATACAAGTCAAAAACACCTGATTCAGAATGTAACAAAACGTAAAAGCCCCGTTTAGTCAAACGTCGATGGAACGTAATGTAACATACGTTCGTTTTTATCATATGAAGAGTAATGTAAATGCTTACCGAAATTACATTACGGTTCGGCAAGCGTTTTCATTGCTTTTCGTATTCTAAAAACGCACATACGTTCCGTGGAATGAGAGTCGAAATCAACAACATCATGCGTATTGTTAAGTATAAGTACAATTAGTATTTCAACCTTTGAATATGAGTAGTATGAGTATGATATTAAAATAAGTATGAATGCGTACATATAAGTATCAGAAATTATGAGTATAATTAGAATCTACTCATCTTTTTGAATACTCATTGCTGATCTATGATCAGAACAAGACTTAACATAAGAATCTCGGCGACAGAGACTGAAAATTATTTGAAAAAATATTTAAAACAATTATTCTTTGCCACACAAACAAACGGTAACAATGAGCAGTATGTATCAAGATATCTTACTTACATACTTAATTGACAATTACAATCCTTTTAGTCAGGATCACAACCTATATTCTCACAGCAACCATGTTATGTGTGTTAATTTTATCAATGCGGACCTATGAGTCCACCAGAATGCTTCTACGTCTACGACATAAAAAGGGCAACATAAGTGATAACCATATAGGTTAGGTTAGGTTAGGTTAGAGGACGTGTACTTGTCAATTAAGACAAGTACAGTGATAACCATACACGATGTAGATTTATATCCTTGCTGATAGTCTCGCAGTATTCAAGGATTTCAACTGTTTTATCAAGAAGTTGAAACGCAACTGGTTAATCATCAGTTTCCAAGTTTTTATTGCTTAGACAGGGGTTGTTTTGTTTGCTGTTTTCTCTAAAGATCTCGAATAATTTGGAGACATGACCTTGAACGGATTTATCTTTACATTACTGGCTAATTCCTCTCCGGTTGTAAATTACAATTGGAGAAAGAGACCTTGTAGTCGCCGTAGTCTAGCAGGTAGTGTGTTCGCTTTTTAGACGTAAAGCCAGGGTTCGAGCCCCAGGCCAGACATCAAAAAGAAATATGAAAAAAAAAATATTTCTTCGGCGACGACTTCCTCTCAGCTGATTTCTGGAAAAAAAAACTCTGAGAGTAAATAAACCTGCCATTAAAAAGTTGCTCAAAAATCTATCGTTCGGAGTCGAGAATAAACTGTAGGTCTCGCCATCCAAGTATAAAATTAAGGCACACAACATGAGTGGTGTGAGAAGCTAGGCCGTAATCCTGACTAAAGGCTTGTAATGGCCAATTATGTACATATGTATGTATGAAAGAGACATTGATACAACAAGGGTATTATTTATCAATGAGTGGCGAAACCTACAGTTTAAAGTCATTCTTGAACGACAAATTTGTTGGGTAATTCTTCATGGCAAATTTGAAATTTCTTTTTGTTCCAAAAACATGCTAATTGATTGCGTGGAGCTATGTTTAAGGCTCGCCGTAGTCTAGTAGGTAGTGTGTCGGACTACTAGACGTGAGGCCACGGTTCAAACCCCAGATCAGACATCTTCAACAAAACGAAATACGAAAACACAAGTTTCTGCCACATCCTCTTAGCAGATTTCTGACAAAAAATCTGATAGTAAAGAAAAATTGCCATGAAAAGTTTCTCGAAAATCTGTCGTTCAAAGTCGATTTTAAACTTTAGGTCCCGCCAATCACACAACACAACATAAATGGTGTGAGAAGTAAAGTCGTAACACTGACCCTGAAGTTTTGTAATGATCAATTACGTACGTACAGTGGACAGCAAAAGCCTTAGTACGGCAATATTTTTTTTTAGCAATTTCATGAATTTTAGCAAAAAGTTTATATAAAAATTTATAGTTTATATATTTATTTTATTAATTTATATCTGTTTTATTATAAAACAAACAATTTTTTAATGTTTTTCATAAAACAAAAGAAAAATAAGGAAAAGTTTCAGATGACTCCATAAGTACCCTCAAGGGGAAGCCTGAGTAAATTAAAAATTCGAAGGCCTAATATATGAAAATGTTATCCCTTGTATTTAGTAGAATATCCCTTTAGGTCAAGCACTTCATTTAACCCATTTGGAATTGAATGTACAAGTTTTGTTTAGTGTTTTCTGGTGGCACAATAAGCAAGTTTTTCGGTTGACTTTTGTTTGAGGTTTAGCGATTACGTAACCGTTCTTTCAAATGATCTCCTAAATACCCTCTTGAAATCATATCGGGACTTTGTGCAAGAGTATTAAGCCTGTGGGGACTTTTTTTTTGTCGAAATATATTGCCGTACTAAGACTTTTGCTGTCCACTGTACGTATGATTAAGACTGTGCGTATGCGGGTAAATGCGAATGTTTAAAACCAGGGATGGTTCTTGAAATATACGAAACTATCGAAACAATTTTCAAAAACTATCTCAAAAGGATTGATTGCTGGCCGCCAATCCAGAGGCGATCATTTAAATTAACGACAGCCATGTTTAAAGTGTTTTTTTATGGAAAAAGTAAAATTAAAGTAAAACTTTTATGAAAATCATAGCTTTACTTTTGAAACCTATAAATGGATAACCCTATATGAGAAATTTTTTACTTATTTAGCATATTTGTTAAGTTTTATTTAGTCTTTCATTTTAATGTCTTAGAAATTAATGTAAAATTTTAAAAAACCTTACGAGACGAAAGTAAAATTTGATAAGATTTTGAATTTTAATTAAAAAAAAAACAACAACAAAAAAATATAAAAAAAATTAACACAGACACAGTTAAACTGGTTGTTTAGTGTAAATAAGTTAAAAAAACAGAATAAAAAATTCAAGTAAACAAAATATAGGCCAGGCCGGTTTATTAAAATTAATTTTTTTTTTAAATTTTTTTTTTGTTTTTTAATGCAAATTACCTGGATTTTATATCGTGTAAAAAATTAGGTAAGCAATCTATAATGATTTCCTTAAGATTTTTACACAAAAAGTTCAGTTATAACTGCTGGTATTGCTGCTACTGGTGTTATAGAAGTGGTAGTAGTTGTTGTTGTTGTAAAGAAAATTTATGAATAAATACGATTTGACATTACTAAACATTTTCTTAAAATTGTTGTTGTTGTTATTGGTAAAGGAAAATGTTGCTGTGCTGTTGCTGTTATTGCTGCTGCTGATGCTGGTGTTATTGTTTTGTTGTGTTGTTTAAAGGAACAGGAAGGAAAACAAAATGTTGTTGTTGTTGTTGCTATTGCTGTTGTTGTTATTGCTGTTACAAAAGAAAATCTCTTTGTTGTTTATACACACACCTACACACATACACATACAGAGACTTATGGTAAAAGGCAAACAAAAATCGATTTTTCACATTTGATGTTGCAACTAAGAACCGTAAGGATATTAAGGGTGGTTGTTTGGAGTAAAAGGAGCCATGCAACCTTTTATGTTTAATGCCAGAGCTGCTGTTGTTTGTTTTGCTGTTGTAAAGCTTAAGGAAGGGTGTATACACTTTTTGTTGTTGTTAAATTTTTAATTTTTTATTGAACAACAAACATTTTTTTTTAATTTTGAAAAATTTTGAATTGAATTTTTTTCTTATTATTTATTCACTTTAACACTTTATTTTTGTATTTTTTTAACACTTTTTATTTTTAATTATTTTTTTTATTATTATTTATTTATTATTCTGTGATTTTTTCTCTTTTTTTTTTAGTGGCTTTCTTGCAAACAAAATGAAATTTTTTTTTCTTCTTTAAAAAGAAAATTCTTTCTTTCTTTCTTTTTTTGTTTTCTTTTCTTTTTTCAAATTTTAGGAAATAAAATTTTCTATTATTTTGCAGCTAATAATGGCTTGTGGTTGGTTATTGTTGTATTTGTATTTTTTTTTTTTAATTAGAATTATTTCTATTTATTTATTTATATTTTAAGCACATTTTTTTTATTTATTTCTATTTTAATTTCATTTTTTATTTGTATATATTTTTGGTAGTAGTTTTTTGTGCTGCCTCTTCTACTGCTACTGCTGGCTCCGACTGTTTGGCCTGACACACAACACATGTGTGTGGAGTGTGCCGAGTGCCGTAGAAGCGTAAGTAGAAGTGTTGTTGTGTATCTTTTTTTATGTTCAAGTAGTATCTATCAGATACTTAAATTTTTTATTATAGTTTTTGTTTTTTCTTCTTTTTTTGGTGTGTACTTTTTTGTGATTTGGTTTTTGGTTTTTTTGTTGTTTTTTTTTTGTTATTGTTATAGTTTGTCACAACCTCTCTTATTTCTTTTTTGTTTACTTATGCTTGTTTGTTATTTTCTTTTATTATTGTATTTGATATTGTTGTTGTTGTTATTTTCTAAACATCTGCCTTCTTAATATCTCTGTAAATAAATCATAACAATGATAATCATAAAGAATTTCTCTATTTTTATGCTTTTTATTTCAACAAACGCGACACTGTGCGGCAGTGTTGCCACTTTTAGGGAATATTGATAATAATGCATGTAAATAATAGCTAAATAGTCGCTGGTGAAATTAGTTAGGATAGTGCGTTACCCTATAAAATTCTATTAAAAATCTTACTTATTGGCTATAAGTATACAGCCTTACTGCTTATACTAGAATCATTAGAATTTTTTTTATTATTGTCCTTACAATCAATTTTTTTATAATTCTCGGAATTCTCTTCGTTTAAGACGGGTTGCAATTTGTCGGTAGATGGCTCTATAAAAACAACATAGTGTTTTTCGATGTCAATGATATTTTAAGCTCTACTGTGTTAGTAGAATATATTTTTAAAATCACATTGTATATAATTTTGATGATAAAGATACACCTCATTCTGGTCGATCAATCACTAAAATATGTACATACATACGTAATTGGCCATTACAACCCTTCACATCACTCACATGTTGTGTGTATTAATTTAATACCTGAGTGGCGGGACCTACAGTTTAACGTCGACTCCGAACGACAGATTTTGAGAAACTTTTTCATGGCAGGATTATTTACTCTCTAGAGTTATTGCCATAAATCTGCTGAGAGGAAGTCGCCGCCGAAGAAAAATTTTTTTTTCATATTTCTTTTTGATGTCTGGCCTGGGGCTCAAATTCGGGCTTTACGTCTAATAAGCGAACACACTACCCAGTAGACTACGGCGACTATTATTGCTTCTCTAAAGTTCATAGCCCTATCACGACCACTTCATGTGCTTGGAATGTAATTGTTAATAAGCTACAGTGTGCCTTATAATTTGGTCAGTGAAGATACATATATTGTATATAAGATACGGTTGCGAGGAGGACATTAAAAAAAAAAAGCTTCACTTACTTGTGTCTCTCAGTACTAGTCAACAAACTATATCTAGTATACCAATATTCCCTTTGGTTTAATGAAGAAAAGTCTTCCAGACATACCACGGACTTCCTAAAAACTATGAAATAAGTTTCTGTAAAAATGGCAAAAAGAATTGAGAACACAGGATCAAGAGTTGGGGGATTAATCCCAGTTATAGTTAGGTCAATTAGAATTTAATTCAGAAACAAGGTTGCTCTAATAGTGATATCGTCTTGGAAAAGCATGTTTGCCTAAATGGCTTCACATACATTATTGGCCATTACAATTCTCTAGCCTGGATTAGGGCCTAGCGGCTTAATTTTATCTTAACATCTAACCTAGGGCTCAAACCTCAACCTAAGTCCAGAAAAATTATTCTTGTTACTGTAGCAATCTTTATGTTAAAGAGCTCAGTGAAGGATGACACAAAATGAAATGGCAAAAACCTTCGCCCTTTATGCCAAGAACAAGGCTCTAACACGTAAAGTGAATGATAGTATCTTCCTCTTTCTGAGACCCACAGCTCCTGCGGAAGTCATTGAAGGGAATATCAAGTATATTGGCATGCCTTATAAAAGTGGCAATCACTATTGTGAGATGGATGGCTATTCTTATCCATGTGTCAGGCAGAGACGTACAATATTGCACTACCTACCTATCGCCAACGATCATGCGAATATTATCCAGTTTAACTGATGCAATCGTAAGACTTAAGGCCTACAATATGCTTCAATTTGCAAGTTCGGTATCGGTACCCTGAGCAGTTCACCGAAATACATCACTGGAATACATCAAACCATGGGTGATGTGAGAAACTATGTTCTCATTTAAGGTTTGTAAATGAACAATTAAGTAAGTTAAGTTAGGAAGAAGAAGAAAATTCTCCCCCTTCATTATTTTACAAGGTTTGGCTGCATGGAATAATAACTAAGCACTGTGGGCACTGATTCCTCCATATGCATTCAATTAATAGAATAATTTTAAGCTGTTAGCGTAAACCAAGTTTAGAAAACTAATTCAAGAGCATTAATTGTTTGTATTTTTAATTTGATATTCAATCTTTATTATCAAATGAATTCTCGTGATTCACTTATTTTGGTTTGATCCAGTTTGTAGCGGTAATATATGCCGGCTGTGTAAATATTATGCAATTTTCTTTTTCAGTGGCAACACTGTGTTATTAAACTTATTATTATTGTTGCTATTATTATTAATACATATTGTATATAAGATTAGTAGACGATTATATATACGATTATTAAGAACTGCATTATTTATTTATTCTGATTATTATTGTTTTTAATTTCAGTTCTTGTTTATTGTATTTATTAAACATTAAAACCGAGCACACAACAATTACTCATCGCGTTTATGCATTCAAATTCAAACATTTTAAAAATTTCTATTTAAATTATTTGTAGTTTTGCTGCGAACGCTTATTTTTGTTCAATTTTCGTACTCATTTCGCAAAGTGCACAACACAAATCATCCGTTCGTTGGCTTTGGCTTAACTAAACAAACTAAAAGTATACGAGAGTATCTGTTAGATACTTGGCAGTCACCTTTCTATTTGCGAATTAACACTGACACTGAAAATATTCGCAAACGCAATCGCACTGCAATCATTAGAGCTCAACTCTCTCTTACTCACTCTCTCTCGCTGTATATTTGTAGGTGTTGCTAGTACTCCACTGTGAGTGTGTCAATACTGTGATTTTCTTTAATAAATTATAGACCATCAGTCAGTCATTCAATCAGTCAGTGAGTAATTTCTCTCTTTAATAATTCTCTTTTTGCTATGAGTATAACAGCTCTGTGAGTATTTTTTCTTTTTAAAAAATTTGCCAAGTATCTGTGTGAGATTTTTTTTTCGTTGTGATGATAATTTTGTATATGTTTTGCATTGATTTCTGTGATGACATTTATCATCGTTTGTGTTTTGTTTTTGTGTATAGTTTTCAGCTGATTTTCTTGCGTTTTTATCTAACAGATACTTTTATTCTCTCCTTGCCAAAGCGGGGTGACTTTATTTGATTTCATATTCATTCTTACAATTTTTTTGTTTGTTTTTGATTCAAGAAAATATTTTATGAATGGATTTCCATTATTCGAATTATTATTGCTGTACAGTGTGAATGAATGAATCATTCATAGAGCAAACATTAGAGTGTATTAATATTAAAACTACACTGAGAGAAATTGCAGCAATCGACTGGGTTTAAAAAATTTTAGTCTAATTCAGTGTTTAAACGAATGAAACACTTTTATTAAGATCCTATTTACTTACTTACTTAATTGGCCATTAACAACCCGATTAACGGATTTCGGCCTGCCGTAACACATCCTTCCAGGCGCCTCTGCTTCTTGCGCGCCTACGCCAGTTGGTCACACCAATCGATGATAGGGCTTCCTCGATTTGGTCCTTCCAACGCATACAAGGTCGTCCTCTTCGCCGACTTCGGCAGATCCCCGCATTAAATACCCGTCTCGCCGGAGCATCCTTCTCAATTCGAACGACATGGCCGAGCCACGTCAGCCGCTGGATATTAATACACTGCACAATGTTTATGTATGTCGTTGTGGGAGGTATGGAATGCATGGAAACAAGGTAAAGTTTCAGACTGTGGTCAACGTTTCAACCACCAGGACGATCCTTGTCTTGCTGTATTCAAGTTGACACGCAGCCCTCCTGGATGACATTCTAGCACCCACTAGATGTTAACTAATGCCTGCAACGAAGTCCAATCCCCTGGATGTTAAATTTGGGTTGTGCGAAAGGTTTGGAACCCACCACGTAAAAATTCTATCCAATGAAAACCACAACCATAGCCTATTATCATGTTATAATTCCGAGTTATCAAATCCTACACGAAGGCAGCGTAAGCTAACCCAATCCCCATTTAAGCTTAAACAAGGTTAGTGCTTCTCTAATTACTGCTGTCCAAGATTCTCCTCGATTGTATGTTATAAAGTGCTTATGTAGACAAAGGGAATAACACAGGGAATAACACACTTAACACAGAACTAAAAGACTTGGACAACTCAATCTGTTCCGTGGTATTTTGGTATGCAGCAAAAGCTTTAACCTGTACAGATAATGATCAACAGAACGATCTTTCGGCTAAACACAGCTTAACCTAAAATTATGAGAATTAATGCTGACTATTACGACCTAGGCACCATGTTGTGTATGTTTGTTTCATCTATGAATGCTGGGTTTGAACGGAAGGCTCTTGTCTAGTAAGCCAACGCATTACCTACTAGATTACGTTGAGAAAGTGTTCGATAGTCTTCAACTCCTCCTTATCGCAACATACCCTGCAATAACCCGGCTAGGATCTGTTCCAGATCCTTGTCAGCGATCTCATCTCGCTGACCTTACCTTATCCAAGCCCAGCAACCAATTTGTACTTACACTGTCTATAGCAGGGCATAGACACCTAGAAACATAACAACCCGATCCATTCCCCACCGCCTCTGCTTTTTCCCCCTGAACCATCCATTGATGGCAGATTGGGGAATCAGGACCAACTACCATATAGCCCTCAGAAAGTGAATCTAATCAGACGAGAGAATTCGCTATCTCATTACCGAGTATTCCGCTATGACCCGAAACCCAGCATAGGCGGATTCGGTTTGGTCCAAAAGTCCTTAACGAGTCCTTGCACTCGCGTACGAGCCGTGGTTTGTACCAAACCGACGTAATGTCCGTTAGGGCAGCCCGACTGTCAACGAAGATCATATAAGATTCCCAATCCGGGGGAATATCGGGCCTATGGCCCCGATAGTCTTCAAAATTGCAAAGATCTCTGTCTGAAACACGCTACAGTCATCCTTTAACCTGAAGTGAAGTGAAGTAAAGAACGTGTTCCCTACAGAAAACCCCAGCACTTGTACCTCCACCTAACTTCGACCCATCTGTGAATTTGGATACACCTTTCTGACCCTGGAGTACCCCACCATTCTATAGTGCCCTATTCGGTAAAAGTATCTTCAAAACCAGGCAGAAACATAGCCTCAGGCACAATAGAGTCGGAGGCTTTTTTCCCTCAGGAAAGACGACGTCCAGAACTCTGGAGTGTTCTATCAAGCGGTGTGTCCAGCAGCCTGATTCCCTCAGACGTATGACATTATGCGCTGCACACTGCTTGACATACAAATCAAGCGGAGTCAGGCTGAGCATAGTATCAAGAGCAGCCTGAGGGTAAATCTCCCTCACTCCAATGATACTCAAGGAGAAAATCCTTTAAACCTTATCCTCGATACTTTATTTTTTTACTGGATACTTTGGTTTTTTTAAGAATTGTTGCTCAGCTCACACACTTTCAGCCAACGATTTCCTAATAATATATTCAGGTTCAATTAGATACAAAAGTGTTCATCTTGTCAGCATAAAGTCACGTTTGCGGTCTGATAACCAATATATTATAGGCTCAAAGGGAAAAACGGACTAACACAGAATAAGCTTTATATACATACAACTTCCCACAGCTTCTAAGAGAAGAAAGGCGTCTTACAGGCGTTTGAGAATGTGTAGAGCTCGACTTCTTATTTAGAATTCACTCAAAAATCGTTTACGCTACGTAAGTTCCATAGTAGATAGAAGATCAACGCTTACTGACAAATGGAGGAAACAGATCGACAGAAAAGGTTGCCAAGTCAATTCAATTGATATTCTTATAGTTACGTCCCTGCAACGCGTAATTCTTTACTTAAGTTAGTTTGTTTCATATTCAATTTGTTTGGTTGACCTTTTAAACAGCTGGATGACGTAATATGTGCAATTGTGGCCTATTCTGTTCTATTTTTGTCTCTTTGCATTTCAAAAGATTCGAGTGGTACCGATGTTTGATGTCGTTTAATCCAGCTTGAACCAAATGCGAACGATTTCCTGGCAATACACCAGTTTTGAAAAATTCAGTACTTTAGTACTCTTTTTCAGTACTTTTCTATTTAAAAAACACCACAGTATCACCTCGACACTTTTAGTATTTTTTTTATTATTAATATAAAAATGAATGTGTGTTTGATTGTATGTTTGTATGTTTGAAGTTTATAGACGATTAAACGGCTGAACCGATTTTCTTGAAATTTTCACAGTATCTTCCTGTATGTCTGGAAGGAGTTATAGGCTACTTTTTATGTTGATATTCCAAATGAGCGAGGGGCCATGCCCACGTATGCTACATACTACATACTTAATATTTAATTGCATTTGAAATATATTACTCATACGCATAGTAGTTACCCCTACAAGTATGCTATCTGTGATTCTTGATGTATAAAACCAAAGAAAATAAAGTGTAAAGAACGACGCGGGGGGAAAGATAGAAGGGAAAGAAAAAAATTTTGTAACCAACATTTGTGAAAAAATTCACCAAATAAGAAAAAATATAACCAAAATTAAATTCGTAGACTTTTGTTTTATTTATTTTTTTTTTCAAGTTTAAATTATCTATATATATAAAAATGAATGTACTTTATGGAATCGTAAACTATGCATTTAATCTTTAGCAAAGTTGTTGCGCATGAGCCGACGAAGGTTTCTAAGTTGGTATAACCAATTTCCGACAGGTGGCGCCACTGAAAATTCTTCGAAATTAATTAAATCGTAAACTGTGCATTTGATCCTGTGTTGAAAAGAAAAGAAAAGAGCATTACTAGCCTCAGAATCAGCATTGAGACTGAAAAATCTTCGAGTACATGCCGCACAGATCCGTTCGCATGAATCACTTGAACAATGAATCACTTGATCGAATGCGTACTACTCAGGCCCGTTCGTCTGAATCATCTGGACAACGGGAAACAAAATCAATAAAATGATTCAAACTTAATTGGATATTTGTCTAATGTCTTTCCTTCAAATTTATTTTAGTTTGTAGTGCAGCAAAGCGCGCAGGGTGCAGCTAGTTATTAATATTTTATGGTTTGCACTTTTCTACTGCTAATGCATTAGCAAAATGTTCAACGTAATGCTAAAGTAGCCCCGGTTAGCCAAACGTGCATTAAACGTACGTTCGTTTTTATAATACGAAACAGCAATGAGAACGCTTGCCGAACCGTAATGTAGTTTCGGTAAGAATTTACATTGCTCTTTATATGATTAAAAAAGAACATACGTTCCGTTATGTTGCGTCGACATTTCACAAAACTGGGCTTTTACGTTCTATTATGCTCCGAATCAAATATTTTCTTTATTTTTTGTTTATGAGAAACATGTATAAGTCGTTAGTGTCTCTATTCTCTATTCGTACGTGTATTAAAAGTATAAATAAATATTTTTCACAAAAGTACCATTTAAAGCAAAAAAGTACTCTTTACATTATAGTTTAAAACCATTTCAAAATTTCAGTTTTGCTATATTGCAATACAACACTAGCAACCATGGCGAATTCATTCATTCTATATGAATTTGCCTTGCTATCAACAATACCTAACTTTTCCTTATAATTAAAATGAAATGTAATCCGTATTTTTTTGTTTGATTTTGTTATACAATAAATACTTTTTTTTAATAATAAATTTTCAAAAATAATTTTTAATAATTTTCTTTGTTTGTTTTCTAAAAAAAAAATTTGCATTCATCCATTCCATTAAAATTGTAGAAGAATTTTCTTAAACGTCTTCCTTCACAATAATCTTTCTCCGCTCGTCTTTTGTTTTTTGTTATAAAATGCAATGCAAATTGAGAAAAAAAAACAACAACTACTACTACTTAATCATTTGCTAAAATATCAGTCCATATATGTATGTATGTATATTGTATTGTATAGTGGTGGTGTGTTGGTTTTTAATTGCCTATGGAAGCCACTTTGGCACTCTCTTTCTTAACATACTCCTCATCGGCTAAATATTGTACATTATCGACACGCATGCCCAATTCCATTTCATATTGATAGACACAGGGCACACTATTGGGAATATTCAATTTCATAACATCCTTATCGGATATTTCTGAAATGAAAACAAAAACTTTAATATATCATCTAACAAATTAGTAAATAACTTAATAGTAAATACCTTCAATATGTTTCATTAGGGCTCTTACAACGGTACCATGTGCCACTACCAGCACCTTTAAACCTTTTAATACTTTCGGCAGAATATCATTTTCCCACAGGGGTACTGTGCGCAGCATTAAAGTCTTTAGAGATTCGGTATCGGGAAACTGATCTTTGGGTATGTCTTTAAATTTCGGATTATTACGGATTTTCTCATAATATGGATTATCCGGTGTAATCGGTGGTGGTAAGACATCGAATGATCGTCGCCAGATTTGTACCTGAAGAAGAAAATATTTTACATGATTGAGTTTGATTGAAATTTGAAAGTAGATTTTGATCAGAAGAGTTGGAAATTTTATACCGATTAGATGCACAATTTATAGCAAAAGGAAAGAGAGGCAGAGTTGAGTATTTCGGAATAAATCCTTTACTGTTGATAAAGGAATTGAACTCCTTAATCCTCAGCAGGCTCTATGTTCCAAACTGGAATAAACAGTTTCTCCAAAATCTATCTTTGGACATCTTCTTTAAACTGTAGGTCGCAAAGCTCATGTATAAAATTAACACGCACAATACAACCGGTGTGAGAACCTAGATTGTAATCCAGACAAAAGGATTGTAATGACCAATTAAATAAGTAAGCAGGAACTACCGTATACAGTCAATCAAGGAAGATTTTATACTCCTTAGAATCTAACATCAAACCATAGGCTCTAACCATAGCAGAGGCTCAAAGATACCAAGGTTTTTCAGGTCGATCCTCACACGACATAAAGATCATAATAGCGCGGTTGCTAATACCTGAGACTATCCATAATATAGACCAAAAGATACGAATTCATTTTCCGTGTCGCAGTTTATAGATCACATCAGCGCTGCCCTTTTAACAAAGTCTGCCACTATCACTGAATCGCAGACACAAAGGCCATTTGATTTCTACTGGAATGCGTTAAGTCCATTACAGTACTTAAAAACTGAAATTTCCTAATGCGAATCACTACTAAATTGCGACAAACTATTTTAAAGGCGGATAGTAGCTGGTAATGGAAATTTAATCGAATTGCGGTTAAACGGCACAATCGACGCAAAAATTAAAAATCAGGAAAGTTTTGTTTGGTGAACAGAAAATTTTTCATTATAACCTATGTACTGCTTCTTTTGGTAAAATCCTACATTCGAAACATACATACATACATACATAATTGGCCAATGAAACATTTCAGTCAGGATTACGACCTAGTTTCTCTCACATCACTTATGTATGTTGTGTGTGTGTGTTAATGTTATACATAAGTGGCGAGACCTACGAGACAACTCGTAGTTGGCACCCTAAGAGGACACGCAATCTACGAGTTATCTCGTAGTCGGCAGTCAACGTGTTAACACTACTCTAACAACGCGACAGAGTTCGCCGTAGTCTAGTAGGTAGTGTGTTGGCTTATTAGAGGCGAAACCACGAAATATGAAAAAAAATATTTCTTCGGCGACTACCTCTCAGCAGATTTGTGGCAAAAACTCTGAGAGTAAATAAACCTGCCATGAAAAAGTTTCTCAAAATCTGTCGTTCGGAGTCGACGTTAAACTGTAGGTCCCGCCACTCAAGTATAAAATTAAGGCACACAACTTGAGTGGTGTGAGAAGCTAGGCCGTAATCCTGACTGAAGGGTTGTAATGGCCAATTATGTATGTACACTGCTGTTCAATAAAATAGATTCACTATGATCAACATCTTGCAATTAATTAAAGAAGAGTCACGCTTCAAATTTTTGAAATGTATCGGAATTATATCTAGAAGAGGCCAGTAAACAAAGTGCAGTTACTCTTTTACCGATACTCCTTTGCATAAGAGATGTCGAGTAAACTTTTCGGAGAGCAGGTGAATCTATTTTTCTGAACAGCAGTGTATGTATATCAGTGCTAGTATCGATAAATGGCTTCTGGGAAAAGAACAAAAAGTCAATGTCGGCTTGCTTGGGTAGTTTTCGAAAATTGTCGCAGCAGTCAACGTGTTAATCTATATAGTGCTTGCGTTTCCATTGGCCGTTTTAAGATGAAGAATATTTTCTTTTTTTTTCTAAAAACTACTAAACACCGACTATTTTTATTTTATTTCGCGGTTTAATTTTCATATTCACCACACTCACCTTTTCTTCACCATATTTATTGGCCATGTCGCGTTTATTGAAACCAGTCAGATTGCCATAGTGCCGTTCATTTAAACGCCAATCATAAATTATGGGCACATTTTCATATTTCATTTGCTCAACAATCACTTTGACAGTTTGATGGGCCCTTTGCAGTAGGGACGTATAAATGAAATCGAATCTCATGTTGTACTGACGCAGACCGGTTACAGCAATTTTTGAAGCATCTGCTAAGCCTTTAAACAAAGAAAGAATAACAAAAAAAAATTAAAATTTAATAGTTCGTTACAGTTAAAATAAATTGTAACATGAAGTAAAATTAATTAAAAATTACCTTTTTCCGTTAGTGCGGCATCATGCCAACCGCAAAATAAATTCAATTTATTAAATTCACTCTCACCATGACGTAAAATTACCACTTTATTGATGGGCATTTTGTATTTGGGATGTAGTAACTCTGGTGGTTGATTTAGCGGCTTAACTCTGCTGTCTGTTGTTCTGACTGTTTTGCAACCCACTCGCCAACTAAAAAGTTAAAATGAAAAGAACGTTATTTTTAAATAACAAACGTAACGAACCCAACAAAGAACGAAAGAACAACGATCAAACGAATAAAATTGTTAAAAAAAAACCAAACAAAACAAAACTAAAACCGAATAAAAAAAAAAACGAAAACGAAAACAAAAACAAATAAAGAAAATGTTCTTTTAACGGTATAAAATAATAAAACTATATGAAGAAAAAAAATTCACACAAAAATGAGAGGAAAACAAAGAACAAAACAAAAAAATCTTCAAGAATTACGATTTAATTGAGAAAACTACAGTTGCAAATGAAAATTGCGCTATTTTAGTTGCTGTTGTTACTACTGCTGCTGCGCTGCTGCTATTATTGTTGTTATCAATTTCAGAGAAACACAATAGGGGCCAAAATACTCACAGTCAGCCACCACCACCAACTACTAATGTGCTTTTGTTTGTATGCTTATTTGTGATTTCCTTTTCACATTGTACGAGTATGATACTTTCTGTTCACACAGCAATTGTTGGTGGCTGTTTCGTTTAACAGAATTATATCAACTGCATTTAGATGATGCACTTCGGCATCAATTGCTATGTGTGCGTATGTATGTGTGTGTGTATGGTTTGAGTGGCCGATTGGTAAAACAGCCAACAATTTTATTGCACTGCATCGGTCGATAATAAATGCAACAATAACACACTGCAGCAACACTGTAACCATAACAATAACAACAAATTCGAGAGGAATTAAATGTAAAAACAAATGTTTATTTTATATGTACTATCTGTGTGTGATGTTCTGTGTTTGTTTTTATTACTTTTGTTTTTTTTTTTCTTTGAATTTCACATTTTCTTCCATTTGATATCATCACCACTTGTTGTCGTTGCTTGTTTTAATGTTTTTCTGTTGTTTTAAATTTATTTTGATTAGATGATGTTGTTGTAGAAGAGATTTCTTTTAATTTAATTTTATTTAATTTCATTTTATACAAACATACATACATACGTATTTGCACTTGTTAATTACAATTGCAATTGCAAGAATAAAAATGTATACTTTGGTGCATTTAACGCATACTACACCGAAAGGCTATTTAAGGTACAAAAGTATTTGAGGTCGGAAACTTTTCCTTTTTTTTAATAGTAAACAAATTTAATTTCTTATTTAGTAAGTTATACTATGTTCAGATACGCACTTTTATTGAGTCAATATTCGGTTTATTGAGTACAATGTTTTAAGTGTTCAGGCATAATAATATATGTACGCAGTACAGCTGCTTATTCAATATTCATTTGACAGCTGGTAAACAAAACAGCTGGCTGTTTCTACAACATTGTTTTTATTTTGTTTTGTTGTTTTTGTCTGTCGTTGTTGGCATTTGATGCTCACTGATCATACTTATGACAGCGCTGCATTTTAAGTTTTACTCAATATTATAACAATTTGATTATTTATTGCGCAATAATTAATTGAAACTTTATATGAAATATTGAGCTCAATAATGGCGTTTATTGCGATTATATTACATTATTACATTATTGTATTACAGTCACCACGAGTGTTTTTAAAGCCTAACGGCTTGTCGTAGAAAAAATTCTGTATGCTGCGCGTGTAGCCTATGTTGGAGATTTTACCATGTGAAAATTTTTTTTTTGTGCAACAAATACTCAGAGGATGGCCCCTACTCATACAGGGCATTGTATATGGAAATAGGAAAATATGTATGTTATGGGAAGGAGGAAAGAGGGAGTAGTGTTTGTGGATATTAGATTTGAGTCTCTGTATATCATAAGTGACAGTAAAGACCTCAGCATGAAGAGAGTTCCACGTACGAACAGTTCAACTAAAGAACGAATTTTCTCTGGCCAATCGACCATAAACGGATATGATCTGAGAGAAAGACAAGTCTTACGTGCGAATACATGATTTTCGGCAACAAGTCACCTTATTACACTCGAGCAAAATTCGACCATTTTAGTAGTGAAATTACAGTGAAACATAGGCCATATTGCAACAATAGTGTTGGATACCCTGTCGTCAAATAATGAGCACTCTTGCCCTCTTCTGTACGCCTCCAAATAGACTTCGAGGCGTCGGTCCATTCATGAGAGGCCTGTTGTAATATCCTTTTAATATATGCAATCCCCATAAGTCGCCGTATTCTAGTAGTTAGTGTGTTCGCTTATTAGACGTAAAGTCCGGGTTCGAGCCCCAGGCCAGTTATCAAAACGAAATATAAAAAAAAATATTTCTTCGACGGCTTCCTCTCTGCAGATTTCTGGCAAAAATTCTGAGAGTAAATAAAAAAAACTGCCATGAAGAAGTTTCTCAAAATCTGTCGTTTGGAGGCGACATTAAACTGTAGGTCCCGCCACTCAAGTATAAAGAAATTAAGGCACACAACATGAGTGGTGAGAGAAGCTACACCGTAATCCTGACTGAAGGGTTGTAATGGCCAATAATGTACTCATATGTATGTATGTATGTAATCCCCATAAAATTGTTTCTATTCCTTTGCAATCTATTGGCTCTAATCACACGAGAACAATTGTGCTGGCGTAAAATGATAGCGTATAGGCAAGAGAGGTGAAGAGAATGCTTTTTTGGTGGCGTAAAGTTTCAACCAGCATTACAACCCCGCATTACCAGCACAAAACTAATACATGTACATTTTTAAAAATCAGCCAAATATCAAATGAATGCAAAAACACTAATACATACAAAGCTGGTTATACGTATACATTTCATGCCAAACAAAAATACATTCATCCCGTGTGATTTGAAAAGAATGAAAATTGTGCGACTAAACATTGTTCTCGTGTGATTAGAGCCATTATTATTTCTTTGCTTTGATTTCCAGCTAGAATGATAGTCTTGCCCTCTATATTTTGTATTTGAATATTTGGTGTACGGATGAGGAAATTTTGTATTTTAAAATCCTTCTCTTCTTAAGGAGTTGACGACGCTTTTTAAGCTACCTAAGATGTCTTTACCTGATGTCTGCCTACAGACGAGCAATTACATAAGAAATGTAACAACGTGTGGTATTGTTCCATGGCTAAATACTTCCGTTGGATTTGGAATTATGAAAGTAAAGTTTGCAGTTAAGATACCAACTTTAAACAGTGCTCTCTACCACTTTGTGCTTGTGAACGGCTAGGCCCTAAACAATATGGAAGCGTTAATGGTGACTATTGATGTTTCCTTTGCTTCAAGTTCCACTTGCCATAATCCATTAAATGCGTGCTTTAAATCTATAACAATTCAATTTTAATTTTAATTCTCTTCAATTTCCTCAACGCTCTACAATACAAAGTTCATTTAAGCATCTGCTGCTTAATACCTCTATGCGACATGCGCATATCTTCTTTCAACTTTCTATCTGTACATCTGTATACACACACACATATATATATTTAAGCATCTATTAGATACGCAAACCCACACACACACACATACACACGTACACACACATTGTTTCTACCGTGTGGTAGCGGATTAGAATACTACCACAGTGGTTCCCTGCTTGTCGTAAAAGGCGACTAAATGGGAGGGCAAAGGTAGAGGGTGCGGATGAAAAGTCTGGCATATACCCAATGACACTGAAGCTCTAAAGCGAAACAATGCCGCTCAAAGTATTGAACTACCGTGGTAACACGATAGCACCGTGGGAACCACAGACCATCATGCGTGCAAGCACGCTTCTATCGGATGTGGATGATCGGCGCCTAGTCGTATAGGCATCAGAATTGATACCAGTAAGATTCTGATTATGGTATACTGGACTACTATTTGGATTTGATGACATGGGCTGGCGGATGGGGTATTCTGTTACCAATATGTGCTGGAGTGAAATCTGGTACAGACGGCTTTCAGGCTAATACACCATCTGTCTCCGTCCCGTTAAAACCTGGCAAGCCTTGGAGAACGATCTTGGACTCGTCCCGTTGAGTTGGGGTGTAGGGGCAGTTAAGAATTTCTTCTGTTTAGCTCCCGGTCTGGTTCTGAACACAAGCTTTCATGAGGACTTGTGTCAACCCTCGCATGGCCTCCCTGCATTGCAAAGATAACCATGGGACCACAATAAGGGTAACTACACAACGAATCCAAGATAACGGCTCCAAGTTGGGACCCAATAGCATAGAAATGGAAAATAAACTTATTACTTCATCAGGCGTTACTACTCCAGCCGGCACCGAGGGTGCAAAGGAGTCAAGATTGATCAGCCCTATGCGTAATCCTTTCCAGAGGGCTTCGAGGCTGCTTCACTCACCACCTCAGACGCAAAATGTCGAGAGATCCCGCTCGTCACCACCGGAGTTGCAGAGGAGCAAGCCCCCCGAAAAGGATACGGACGACTTTATTAAGCTGGGTGACAAAATAGCGGAACTTGTGGAGATGATGGGCGGAGGAAGAAGGTCCATACACCAGGCGATGCGCGATGTGGTTGCTTCAATATCGTCGCTCTACCAGCAGGCTGCTAAAGACAAGGCTTCGAGACAGGAAGACAAGGTCAGAACCAATGACAGAAGCACCCAGACGATTCAGCAGAGGCAGTTGCCGGGTGCATCTAAGAGACTGAGAGACGAAGTGGAAAAACCTAGAAGAACACCTCCGAAGAAGACCAGACCAATTAGACCGGAGGGACTAATTGACCCAGCTTCAAAAATAGGTGGCAAGGATCTGAAGAAGGGACCAGTAGATACTACTGAAGATGTAACGAAGCGGGATGCGGAAATACCGGGTACCGAAGAAGAAATGAGTAGAGAGCCCAATGATTGGGTTCTCAAGACTAGGAAGCGTAGGAAGCCCCCAAGACCGGATGCAATGATAATAAAACCTACGGAGAAGCTCTCATTTGCAGACATCCTAAGGAAAGTTAGAAACGCCCCGGAGCTTAAGTCAGTTGGCGAAGATGTTCACCTTGTTAAGAAGACACGGAAGGGCGAAATTCTGCTGGAATTTAAAAGGTCGGCTGAGGTGGCTACAGAAACTCACCAATCCAAATTGAAGACCTTATTGACCGATGATGTTGAGGTCAGGACAATAACTCAGGAGACAACATTTGAATTGCGATACCTGGACGAGGTAACCACAGGAGATGAAATAATAACCGCTTGGAGAGAACAAATTGGAGAATTACACCCATCGGCTATCAGGACGATAAGAAGTGCCCCGGGGGGTACGCGGACGGCAATAATTGCAATACCAACGAAGTTGGCTTACAGGGCCGAGGAAGTGGGCAAACTGCGTGTCGGGTGGACAGTTTGCCGGTTAATGAGGAAAGTTGTCCCAAGGAGATGCTTCAAGTGCCTAGACTTCGGGCACATAGCCGGAAATTGCCGCAGTAGTTTCAAGTGCCGCACTGTTTCAAGTGCGGAGAGCAAGACCACCGTGCCAAAACTTGTCGCAGTGACCCTCACTGCCTACTCTGTAGAGGCGATCGAAATGTGGAAGCGAATCATGTCACGGGGGGACCTAAGTGTCCACAGTACCTGGCAGCTCGACAGAGGATGATGAACGGAGGAAAATGAGAATTTTGCAGCTGAATCTGAATCACTGTGAAGCGGCGCAGGAGCTCCTTAAACAGACTGTCCGGGAGCGGAAAATAGACCTGACGATATTGAGCGAACACTACAGGGCACCTGACAATCAGCGTTGGGCTACCAGTAAATGCAACAAGGCGGCGATATGGACATGCGGTAAATTCCCAATGGGAAATATTGACAACAGGAGAGAGGGCTTTGTGAAATGCACCGTTAATGGGGTACATTTCCTCAGCTGCTATCTCCCCCCCAGCTTATCAATGGAGGAGTACAAACTCAGATTGGATGACATCGTTAACGAGGCTAGAAATCTAAGACCCCTGGTGATTGCCGGGGACTTTAATGCATGGGCTGTGGAATGGGGTTCAGCGTACACGAACCAAAGGGGTGAAAGCCTGCTTGACGCATTTGCAACCCTGGAGGTTGTCTTACTCAACTGTGGGCAGATTGATACATTCTCGAGAAGTGGACGGAGTTCTAAGATTGATTTAACATTCGTCAGCGACACACTGGCAACGACATCGAATTGGACTGTGTCCGATGTCTACACTCATAGCGACCATCGGGCGATCATTTTTGAAATACAGGAACGCCCTGCAGTGAACCCCATTATTGCCGCCCCTCCTAATCCTTTATGGAGGGACTCTACTTTTGATGAGGAAACCTTTGTTCTCGCGATGGGCGACATTCGGTTGGCCGGAAGCGCAAACAACATGGCGATGGAACTTATGCGCTGTATAACGGAAGCCTGCAGCGCGTCTATGTCGAGGAAGTCTCTCCTGCCGGGCAGGAAACACGTGTACTGGTGGAACGCGGAGATAGCTGATTTAAGAAGGAAATGTAATCGAGCGCGGAGGATATTCCAGAGGGCAAGGGGTCGCAATGACTTCATTGTACTTCGGGAAAGATACAAGGTGCTCAGAGCCAGCCTTAATAGGGCCATTGACAGGAGTAAAAGAAGGTGCTATAGAGAAATGTGCGCCGATGTGGATGAAAATCCCTGGGGCACGGGATATAAGGTGGTAATGAGGAAGCTGAACTGCTTTCGACCACCGGCCACGGAAAGTGCGGAGAAGCTGCGATCAATTGTCGAAGGCCTCTTTCCGGAGAGGGCCGAGATCACGTATGCTGTGCGAGACAGCATGCCTCACGATGACATTCCTGGGGTTAGCGGCCAGGAATTCGATGCAGTCTGGAGAGGAATGAAACTCAGGAAAGCGCCGGGGATTGATGGGATCCCAAACGTCGCACTTAAGGTGGCTATAGAGAACAATGTTGAGGTGTTTAGGAAAGTATTTGATACATGCATTCAGGAGAGGAAATTCCCAAAGATATGGAAGAGACAGAGGTTGGTTCTCATCCCGAAGGGCAACGGCGCGCAGGATGCATCAGGATACCGCCCACTTTGTATGATTGATACCGTAGGTAAACTGCTGGAGAAGATAATATGTAGAAGACTCGAAACGATTTTGGAGAGAGATGGCCTGTCGGATCGCCAATTCGGCTTCCGAAAAGGGCGCTCCACTGTGGATGCAATGGAGGCGGTCATAACCGTAGCGAAGGAAGCCATCAGCGGTGACCGCTGGTTTGAGGGTGATAAGGAGTATTGCGCAATCATCACCCTGGACGTTAAAAACGCATTTAATTCGGCAGATTGGGACGCCACCTTGGCTGCACTTGATGAGAGGGGCGTACCTGGATATTTGATGGAACTCATAATGGACTACTTTAAGGATAGAGTACTTTTGTATGACACAGATCAAGGCAGAAAGTCATACGCTGTAACAGCAGGGGTACCACAGGGATCGGTCCTGGGCCCAGTGCTATGGAACGTGATGTATGATGGCGTACTGAGGCTTAGGCTTCCTACGGGTGCACAAATATTCGGATTTGCGGACGATATAGCCCTCGTGGTGAAAGGTAAACACCTTGATAAATTGGAACGAACGTGCAACGCGGCAGTTAGCAGAGTTAGAAGCGGGATCGCGAGTATAGGTCTGAAACTTGCTGATCATAAAACGGATGTCGTATTGGTAAGCAGTAGGAAGAAAATGGAATACATCACCATAACGGTTGGCGAACAAAGGATAACATCGAAGCAGTCTATCAAGTACTTAGGAGTTATGATTGACAACAGACTCACATTCAAGGAGCACCTGACGTATATTAGTAGGAAGTGCGCGGCGACAACCGGCGCACTCGCGCGGATAATGCCTAACTTGGGAGGTCCGAGACAGGAGAAGAGGCAATTGCTGATGAGAGTGGTTAGATCGATTGCTCTATATGCAGCCCCTATATGGGCCGAGGCCATGGATAAGAAGACATACAGAATAGGAGTTGATGGGGCCTACAGGAGATCTGCCCTCCGAGTAATTTCTGCCTTCCGTACAGTCTCTACGGATGCAGCATTGGTGATTGCAGGGATGGTGCCGCTACGAATGTTAGTAGAGGTTGAAAGGAGGAAACACCTAACAAGAAGGAGAACGGGGCTAGTGCACCCTGACCAGGCGAATGACGATGCAATGAATAGGTGGCAGCACGAGTGGACTTCTTCCACAAAGGGAAGATGGACTTACAGATTAATACCAAATATAGAAGAATGGACTAGAAGGAAGCACGGCGAGGTAAATTTTTACCTTACACAGTTCTTAACGGGTCACGGATGCTATAGGACATACCTCTACAAGTATGGGCATGACGTGGATGAAGCGTGTCCATCATGCCTAAATACGGGCGAAACAGCGGAGCATGTATTCTTTACTTGCCCGCGCTACGAATATCGACGAAATATCCTGGAGAGGACGATCGGATCCCAGGTGACCCCCGATAACGTGGTTAACCTGATGCTAACATCACGCGAAAACTGGAACGCGGTATGTTTATTCGCGAAGGAAGTTCTAGTGCAACAGAGGATAATAGAGAGAGCAAGAACAGCAGAAATGGATAGCAGCACTCGCTGAATCTTTACCTCCCCCGATGTAATACTTGATTGTGGTCCCGGGGGGGGCGACTTAATGGAAGTGTGACGAACTTGGTTGGGTTTAGTACGTATGCGTTTAGCAAGCCGAGAGTAAGTCTTGCGGCGAATCGTGCACATTGTGTAGACCGGGCTACCAATGTCTTTTGAAGATTCCCAACCTTTAGCTCGCATAGCTATAAAAAAAAAAAAAAAAAAAAACACATTGTTTTATATCATCTAATGGAAGAACAAATAAGATTTTTAAATTCATTTATGATGTTGCGATAATTTTTCTAGTTTTCCCTCTCTCTTTATACGTTGTTTAGATGGATGGATGGATGGATAGATTGGATGCATTGTGACGACATGATATTATGGGTGACAAATTGTTATTCAATGGTGGTCGCATGTATTATATTTGCGGCTGCTTTAAATGGCATAAGTAGACTATTTTGTTATCCCCCATTCTTACCCCTTCTATACTACACGTATAGTTTCCATATATCGTTTTTATATCTGCCGTCCATCTAACTAACTATCTCAGTGCTTTATTTGATTCATTCTATTTTAATTTTTCAAATTAAATCTCTATGCATATACTTACTTGTACAATTAGAAATGATTTATAAATTGTAAATTTAACCCTTAGGCTGCATATGTGGTACAAAATTAGTTTATATACATACATACATACATACATATGTAAGCTCTGTTTTGTTGATGTATGTGAAGATAAATTCAAATTTAATTAGCAAAGACAAAAACAAAAAAAATTTAACAGATCTAATGTTAAAGTTAACAGAGCAATGTTAACTGGTTAAACAGAAAATAGTCAAGGAAGAAATCACTCAAATATACGATATCAGAGAATGGAACACCTATTCCATTCCTTTAAAATTGTGCTCCACACATTGCTGAGTGGGACAGCTGCTGTGGTATTTCGGTAACTCTTTTGAAACTTGAAAACTTCTGTCTGGGTAGGATGATGGATATTGTGGGAAAATGGGACTTGCTGCAGATATCCCACTATATACAAATTGTAGCCTAAGGTGTCCCTAATTAAACCGAATAAGTGGTGTAACCCAAATAACTTTGGAACTTGAGATATCGGGCTTTAAAAATTCACTCTGTTAACAGAGCCTGGGTAGGATGATGGATGAAGGACATTGTGGAAAAATGGGACTTGCTGCGGAGATCCCAGCATATCTCTTAGTGGGATATGTGCAGAGTCTGTTAACATAGTGATAATTCAAGTTCCAGATATACCACTTATTGAGTTTAATTGGGGACACCTTAGGCTATAATTTGTATATAATGGGATATCTGCAGCAAGTCCCATTTTTTCACAATATCTATCATCCTATCCAGGTTCTGTTAACATAGTGAAGTTTTGAAGCCCAATATCTCTAGTTTCAAAATTATTTGTGATATACCACTTATTGGGTCTAATTGGGGACACCTTAGGCTACAATCTGTATATAGTGGGATATCTGCAGCAAGTCCCATTTTCCCACAATATCGATCATCCTACCCTTGAATATTTTCTGTTAACCACTTAATATTGATCTGTTAACTGTAACATTAGCACTGTTAAAACTTTTGGTTTTTGTCTTTGCTAGTTAAATTTCAATTTATCTTATCAAAAGCTAGTGTTATAGATTAGGTTTTCTGATAGGAATTGACTTTGACACATTAGTGCATTGCCCATTAGACAACTAGGGCAACCATTATTGCCAGATAGCTCTGCCATATTGGCATATTAAAAAAAAAAGAAAAAACTATAATACCTTAATGGAGCGAGTTTCTGAAAGAAGTTGTTGATCCCTTTCCTTTAAGTGTGTAGGTAAGTGGAGAATAAAGCCGAATAGTTGACTTAAGCAGAACATTTACATATACATACATAAATGCAGACGACCTTGTTTAAAAGTAAAACCTAATCACATGCATCTTATTGCGTTTAATACGGTTTAAGGGTTAAAGAAACATTCGAACAGCAGCAACACAAAAACGTGGCACGAGCTTTAATATTATTTTTTTTTAAATAAATATACACTCATCAAATAACAACAAAAAAAGTGAGAAAATTCTATTTACTGTACAGCGTTTAAAAGCTTCATGCAATTACTTGTTATCTGATCCGATTAACTGGAAATAAATATTGTTGTTAAGCATTTTAATATATGGGATACGAAAAAAAGAAAAACATTTGAGATCATATTTGTATATTTCTTTAGAACAGTTAGTTTTCTTTCAAAGAAATTTTTGTTATTATCTTGAATACCTGCTGAGTTATGCGGGTCTAAAAGAATCTTTTCTTAACAGGTTCATCAAATCTAATCGGATGATATGCAATGCTTAAGAAGAAGTCTTAGGATTGGAATGACATTTATTTGATAAAAGTTGTAATATTCAATTAAGTAAGTAAGTAATGGTCCTTGATGTCGTCCACGGGACAATTTTATTAAGGGCGGCAAATTACAGCTACATTGTTTGGAAACTGTTTTCCAACAGACAGACGTAGAGTAAACGTATTACCAATTTGAAGAGTATCTTTACCGGCCATAATGTAATGAAGAACTTGTGGTCAGTTAAAATCTCCGTGTTGAGGAATATTATGCCATTCATTATTACAACTTGCCGTTAAACTTGGGTTTAGTTAAAGGTAACTTTAGCTAAGGTGAACTTTAAAGTCATCTTTAACTTCTTTTCGTTATTACAACTTACGGATAAAATTAAGTTAACTATTTTCAAAAATATGGCAGTGCCGAAGCAATGTCGATAAAACCGCTCAATTAAACAAGTATTTTTTTAACGCAGAGGCAACGAAGAACCTATTTTTTTATTGTTGTGTTTCCTCATTTTGTTTATACTTGAAGTTGACATATTAAAATAATATATAATATGGCAAGTTCTAACATAAACTTAAAGGTAAAAGTTAAAGGTAGGATGAACCTCCCTTTAGCTTAACGCTCACTTCTACCTTATTGGGTACTCATAATAATGAAAAACAATTTATCTTCCCGTTAAAATCCTCCCCTTAGTTAAAAGGCAAGTTTTAATAACGACCCCTAAGTGTTTAGAATCCAATATACAATCCTCAAGTGTTTGACCATAAAGGAGAAATTGAGATGAGTTCCATACAGTCCGTAGGGTTGATTCGTTGGATCAAGCATAGTGTTCTATGAATTTATTTCCAGAAATTTTGTCGAATTTATCGAAGTATAGGAAGGTAGATTATCGGGATCTGATATGCTAGTGAACCAGCAATTCTTGAAGTATTGGAAGCCAATTTCAAACCACCAATGACGTGGTATAGGCAGTTATATTGGAAAAAGTGCCATGAAAATATTGAAAAAATTCCATTCCAACAATACTTTCAATTCTTCTAATATCATATAAACTTTTCTAGGTGTTTACAAAAAAATCACCCTGTATTTCAAAAGCACACAAGCACTGTGACACTGACACTGTCTTTAATGGAAAATTTGTGCATTTTCTTAGCCAGTTGCAGTTGGCATATCAATTAATTTTATTAATCTTATTTGATATTTTTTTCATTTGATTATTGCCATTTAACACGGAATAATTTAATTATTAAATATTAAATAAAAAAATTATATTCTAAAGACATATTAAAGGTTACACACAAGGTCATTTATTCATTGGCCATATAAGCAAACAAACAAACAAGCGTCACAGTAACACACAATGTTTGTTAAATGTGAACATGTTCGAAAGGAAAACTATAAAAAATAATAACAACAACAATTATACATTTTAAATTGGAAACATAGGAAGAACACCATAAAAACAATCATATTTAATTTTAAATACAATACAACAAAAAGAAAAACCACTTTAAAACAATAAAGATAAACGAAACTTAATCCCACAATACAAGACAAGACAATAAAAAAAAGTAAACTTTAATCATAATTTACCAATAATGATTAAAAATAAATACATATGTGTTAACAACAATAACATAAAAGAGTACATTTCTCTCACCCCCTCTCTATCTGTCTCTGTTGGAGCATTAAACATAAATAAACAAACATTAACAAACTGTAACAACAATCATAATAACAATGCTAATAATTAAGTTGTAATAATGCCACTTACTTACACTCTCCTTCCTTTTCACTCACTCACTCTCACTGGCAATATAAATGAGCGTATCAAAATACATATGTAAATAATACCAACAACAATAACAAAAACTATGAGAACTAAAATCACTTTAAATATGTATGTGGGTAGAGAGAGGTACGTTACATTTTCCTTAGATATTGATATACGATTTCCATTACAATGTTCACATAAGTTTTCTTAAATTTTTGCATTTAATTTGTTCCTCAGAACGTTTTTAACGGTTAGGCGATGTTGAACGATGCGAATGTTTTATTTTAAATTTTCCCGTATTTTTTGTACTGTTTTTTTTTTTTAATTTACAAATTTCATGATTAAACTCTTGAGGTAGACTTTAATATTTTTTGTTTTGTTTATCTTGCTTTTTTTAGTCAACAAAAAAAAAATAAATAAATATTATTTAATATTCTTTTTGTTTGCACGTTCTTTTTATTTTTGTTTTCCAAAAGGCTTTTGTTATTATTTTTTCCCCCGTTCTTTTGTTTTTTTTTGGTTTATTATTATTCAATTCTGAGTGGTAAATATACAAATAAAAAATAAAACAAAATAACAGTATTTGTTTATATGTATATTTGTTGAACTGTGTGTCTGTCAGTCTAGTTGTGTCTGTCAGGTAATTCCAAATCGATATGACAGCTGTTTGTTTGTGCAAATAGTTGTTGTTGTTGTCATAGAACAGTGCATGTGTTGGAAAGTGTTTGGAATTGACGACAATAGAATTGAATAGAATTTTACAAATATTATACAGTGCGGTTGATTTAAATAGCAGAAAGAAATTATTTTTTCGATTTATTTTCAATAAATCTGAAAAAATGAGAAATAACACAAAAAGTCAATCAAATAAATTTGTATAGAAGATAAAGGAACACTTACTTCCATTCAAGTTCTACATTTTGAAACCAATGCAACAAGCTTGACTAGATCGTCCTAGTCTAATGGATACATAATTGGTTATTACAACCGTTCCATCAGGATTACGACCTATCTTCTTGTGTGTTAATTTTATGCATAAGTATCGAGGCTTTCAGTTTAAAGTCGATTCGTAACGACAAATTTTTGAAAAACTTTTTCATTGCAATTTTATTTACTCTCAGGGTTTTTACCAGAAATCTGCTGAGAGGCCGAAGAAATTTGATCTGGGGTTTAAACCGTGGTCTCGCGTCTAATAAGCAAACACACTACCTTCTAGACTATAACGGCTATAACATCAGCTCTTGCATATTAAAAAAAATAAACAAATACAAAAAAATTGTCTGACATCCTAATTGGTCAGAGTTGGCTCTAAGTTTCAGGTTTCACAGACCAAACCGCTTTATATGATTATTTAATTTGTTTAGTTACATTGAGTATAATGCCAGGTCTTGAACTAGCTTGTCATAGTCCTTGTCAGTCCATTGAAATCATGTTAGGCAGAGCTCTTGCTCGGCCTGGTTACCCCAGAATAAGTGAAATGCCGTAAAGACTTCCGTTACTTCCGTTCTTTAAAGCATACAATTCTGGGGAGTTGCAGGAATCATTAGTAATGACTTCAACTCTACGGATATGATCCAATTTACGAAATTTAGTTTCTAACCATAATGAGGAAGAGTTCTAGTGAATAGATTTCCATCCTGCCAGTATAATATACTCGATTTTGATACGTACTTTTCGATTTTCGACGACGATATGTATATATATGTATATGTGAGAAGCTAGGCCGTAATCCTGACTGAAGGGTTGTAATGGTCAATTATGTATGTGTGTAGTATATGTAAATTAAATCGCTGTGCTAAAGGAACAGCTGTAGAAAGAAAAGCTATCAAACAAATTGTAATAATTTAATAAGACTTCAAATTTATTACAACTATACTAGAAGACAAAATATATAATTTTCAATAATTCTTTTCCACAAAACACACACATACACACACACAATTCCTTAAAAGGTACACAGTTTACAACAGTTTAGGTACAACATCCTTCTAAAAATTCCTTGCAAAGGAACTCAGCCTTTTTTATACAATAAAATAATAATAAACGACAAACCAACTTTCTTTTCAGGCCTACTGTAATAGACCCTTTTGCTTTAAATTCAAAATGGAATCGGCAATGACTTTGGCCGAGGCTTTCAAATAGCCGCCGCTTAAAAGCATTACAATTGGTATGCGGCGTGAACGACAAGTGGCAAAAACAAATTCATCACGTTCAATGACACCCTAGGAAATGAGTTAAAAAGATACAATTTAGTTGCAACAATAATATACAGATACATATACTGTTATGCTACTTACCTCCGGTGTTATGGATAAATAACCCAAAGGATCGCCTTCTAAAATATCTGTACCAGCATTATAGACCACCAATTGCGGACGAAATTCGGCCAAGGCAAAGTTTAAACCTCTAAGAAAATAAATTGAAAAATTAGACTAGAATTATATATATATTTGTAATGTTGTATGAAATATTCCCGTACTTTCTTAGCTTTCTTAGATATTCTTTGTTTTTCGTTCTTGGCGCTAATTCTACGGCATAACTAATGGCCAATTTGGCCTCTTGATCCTTGGGATATATACGAAAATTATACATATCGAAGATGTAAACGTATTTATTATTCATAAAATCCCTTTCGTGGCCATTGCCCTGATGAGCATCCAGATCCACAATCATCACATATTCGATGTAACGTTCCTCCGAGAAGATGCGTTGTATTAGTAACGTAATATCGGCATAGGGACAAAAGCCTCCACCTTTATAGGAACAACAATGATGAAAACCGCCACCCAAATTTATTGACCAACCATATTGCAAAGCCAATTTGCCAGCCAATATTGAACCGGCTGCTTGAAAACGCATAGGCTTTAAATAGCCTCTCTGGACACAACAGTTGGGCACAAACAACAGTATGGGTATTTCAGCTATTTTGGCAACATTTAAACTCCATTTTAAGCTGTTCAAATATTTAACTGTGTGTACCTTTAACAACTCTTCGTTCGTTATTTCTTCAGGTTCATAAAATCTGCCCTTCAACACCTGCGTCTCCAGTAGTATCTGTTAAAAATCTTTTTTTTAGAAATTTCTATCAAGAACACCTTAAAATCAATACCTTGGCTATATTTTTACCCTTTTCTGCATCGAATGGATGCAGTTTCTCTAATTTGGCAAAATGTACGCCATATTGTTTGCTGTAAACAATTGGCACTTGTTGTAGATCTGCTGCACTCGCTTCCGTTTCCGTTTTTGTAAATTTCTTGGCCGCTTTAGTTTCCTGACTATCTTCACGTTTTATCCATACAACTTCTGGCTTTTCCTTTTCACTGTGCACTTTTTCAGTAAATTTTTGCATTTTTTTCTTCTTTATCCAATAATTTACATGTTTGCTTTCATATTTCGCAATATTTTTGTGACTTCCCAGAATCCCAATAAGAAAATTGGCAGTAAGAAATAAAAAACAAAAACAATGATTTGTTTGTAAGTGTTGCAAAGTGTTATAAAAACGTATGAAACAGTGTTATAAACTGCATTTCGATTCAAAGTGCATACAAAGTACACGGAGCAAAATTGAAAGTAAATTGTTTACAATAAAGGGTGTTTTTTTTAAGGTTCAAACATTAATAAAAAAAGAAAACCTAGAAAAATATTTTTAGTAACAATAAAACTAACTCTTTCTCAATGTTTGAGTTAGAAATTTTACAAAAACATAAATCGACTACCTACAATTTTCACTCTGACAATCATCGTTCATAAAGCTATATGGACCGATGATTTCGACTATGGTAAGGAGAAGTTTTTTTATTTTTACCAAATATGGCCCGTTTTCGTTTATTTCACCACGTTTATTAGACCATGTGCTCGGTGTAGTGTAACAGACCAGGGCCTCTGGTGAGAATCGAACCCACGACCCTCACGCTAACAGTCTAGCACACTACCCACTAGACTACCAGCAAAGACCAGGGTGCCTAACAATAAAAATTATTTCCTGATTATCTTAAGAAACAGATGCTTGAGTTTTAAAGCAAATGGAACCGTAGATGCGATTGTATCTACAAACTCCGATTTCTCGATTTCATGTGAATAGCAATGTATAGCACGATTATGGATTGTCAATGCGAACACCCAGAGTTACAAGTTTTACAATCTATATCGTCAGGTAGTCTAGTAGATAGTGTGTTCGCTTATTAGACGTAAGGCCCAGGTTCGAGCCCCAGGCCAGACATCAAAACGAAATATGAAAAAATAAAAAAAATATTTCTACGGCGACTCCCTCTCAGCAGATTTCTGGCAAAAACTCTTAAGAGTAAATAAACCTGACATGAAAAAGTTTCTCAAAAATCTGTCGTTCGGAGTCGACGTTAAACTGTAGGTGCCGCCACTCACGGATAACCGTAAGCCTGACTGTAGGGTTGTAATGGCCAATTATGTATGTATGTATATCGTCAGGGTTGCAGTTCTGACAAGTTCCCCTCGATGACATTTCTTGTTTCTGGTGAATAGGAGCTATCGGACATATTCTATGCTTCTGGCCAGGTGTGCACAAGCGAAACACTCACGATTGAAGACTTGACATCTAACGTTGAAAGTTTCATCTCTGATTTTGGTTGGCTTATGAAATGACTCCTTTTCTTATTTCTATTCTCTATCGTTTCCCCTTCTCCTAAGAGTGTAAATTTAATCTTTATTGAAATCTTCTAACTTTTGGATAATCTCACAGTCTGAAGGTTCCCTTAAAGCAATTTTTGCTAGTCTCTGGATATACATAGGTATCAGAGATCAGCAATGAGTATTCTAAAAGATGAGTAGATTCGAATCATACTCATTATTTCTGATACTTATACACATTCATACTTATTTTAATATCATACTCATATTACTCATATTCAAAGTTTGAAGTACTCATTGTACTCATACTTAACAATACGCATGATGTTGTTGATTTCGACTCTCCATGACTCAACATGTTTACAAGAATCACAAAATAAGTATGATTTGCGTACGAACACTACAATACTCACTAGAAGGTTGTGTGTTTGCTTTGCTTGCTGTCTTTGTCTCTTTCTAAGACTGTAAATTTTGATGAATGATTCAAATCACTCGAATCATTTATGAGTATTATAAGTATTTTTTTTAAATTTATGAATCTAAATGAGTAGGGCGTATGAATCAAACATATTTCGAATGCTATGAGTTTGATGTCAACGTTGTACTCATACTCATTGCAATCTGTACTTATAAATCAATGTTGTAGTGAGTACGAACGAATCAGAGTAGTTGAGTTTCAATATGTACTGTTGACTCAGTCATGCTCAAAATTTCATGAGTACTTATGAGTAGCGAAAAAACAATTCATTGCTGATCTCTGGTAGGTATGTTTCTTCAGACCTGCCTTTTGTAACCTTACCTAACATCTAGCATAGCCAGTTCAATGAATTCTCTTTAAAGCTTGTATGACTTCGTTTGAACATGCTAATCGAGATTTCACAGTTCTGAACAACTTCCCCAATACTCTTTCTGACGCAATAACAGCGTCAGTTGTTTACAAACTTCTTGACGAAACAGAATGGATTTTTAATTAATAAAAAATTCTACTGTCACGTGGATAAGTTATTATTTTTCTTGTTTGTTTGGTTAATAAACAATTCGAATAGAAATTTGAATCAGGAAGTTTTAAATAAGTTTACTTATTATTTTTTCAATTTTATTTGGCGTTTTCTAAATTATTGTTACAGTTTTATTTTTAGATTATTACGTTCTTTAATATTTTCTTTCTTTGTTTTTTTTTTATATAAAAAAATGTTTAAATATTTATTAAATACATACACAGTTCTATAGTTACACAATATATTGTATAGATTTTTAATGTACTCTTTTTTTCATATTGTTGTTGTTTAATTGTTATTATTTGCCTGAATAAATATTGACATTTAATATTATTTTAACTGATCATGATTTAATTTGTTTATAACACGTAAGTGTTATTATTGTTTAGAATTTAAAATATAAAATATTGCGTTTCATTAGAATTTTATTGTAATAATTTAAATTGTTTATATGTTTTTTTTTTAAATACAAATAATAAAAAAAAACGTAGACAATCTGGATGGTTTTTTTAATAAATTTATGCTAAATGCTGTACTACAATTAGAATTTTTATTTTTAGAATATTGTTTGTTTGTATTTTAGAATTTTAAATACAATTAATTGTTACTATGAAACATTAAATTATACTTAATGAATTTACATGTACATAATTAATTAATTTACTTATTTCTTTCACTATATACAATTTATTATTAAGTGAAAAAAAAAGAAAAATTCAAGTTATGTTTCTATAAAAACTATCATTAAAGTTGTTGTATTGTGTTGCATATATTAATACAATTTTGTTTTAGAATACATTTATTATGATAATATTTATTAATGTGGGCTGTTCTCTAGCTATAATACAATTATAACAAAATATATTATCATTATTCATTTTATTTTAATTAAATACTAATAAGTGGGTTAGATAAACAAGAAAAATGTCTTTTATATTTTCTATTACATTTAATATTTAATTTTTCTTTGCTATTAGCTCTTAACCATAATAGCATTCTAGTATACTTTCCTAGCTCTCGGCAACATGTGTAGAATCCTATCCAAGCATTACAATAGTAGGCATGTACGCAACATGTTCTTTACACAACTTAACCAAAGTAAATCAACACTTAGGGCCATTATTACAACTTGCCGTTAACTAAAGGGAGAATTTTAACGAACAGATAAATTGTTTTTCATTATTATGTGTGCCCAATAAGATACAAGTGAGCATTAAGCTAAAGGGAAGATCATCCTACCTTTAACTTTTAAAGTTAAATTTATGTTTGAAGTTGCCATATTATATATTATTTTCAATATGGCAACTTCAAATTTAAACAAAATGAGCATATACAACAACAAAAAGAGAGGCCCTTTGTTGCCACTGCGTTTAAAAAAAAACTTTTTTAATTGAACAGTTTTATCGACATTGCTCCAGCACTGCCATATTTTTGAAAACAGTTAACTTTATTTTATCATTAGATTATAATAACGAAAAGAAGTTAAAAGCGACTTTAAAGTTCACTTTAGCTAAACCCAAGTTTAACGGCAAGGTGTAATAATGGCTCTTAAACATTTAACTTAATAAAGTAATTTGTTTTTAATTTATATTTCAAAAAACTTTTAATTCTTCTTAGTCCTATCAAAAACGGTACTTTGATTTACTTCACTGTTAAGTTGTCCTTAAGAATTGTTTGAATTTACACGCGTATTAATTTAAAATAAAAATATAAGTTTAATACATATGCGTACATAAATTAAAAAAAAATACAAGAAATAAAATTAAATATCAATTAGGTTGGATGGATGGATGGTATGGTTTGTGTGTTAAATAAAAAATAATAGTTTATAATTTTTTGATTTTGTAAGTGCTATAGTAATATTTTAATACCAATTCAATTGTCATGAAAATGTTTAATTAATATACAAAAAGTATATACATACAGTGGCTCACTCACATTGTACTCTATTAATGCAAGTATAACTTTTAAACTGAGCTGAGAACCGACCACTGGTTCTTGTCTAATAAGTCAACACATTACCTCCTAGATTACGGTAAAACTCCAGCCCATATCAGTTTTTCTACTGCCAGCATTTAAAGTTTTTGCCACTGTATGTACATACATACATACATATCAGAGATCAGTAGATTCGAATCATACTCATAATTTCTTATACTTATACGTATTTCATACTTATTTTAAATTCATACTCATACTACTCATATTCAAAATTTGAAGTACTCATACTGAATAATACACATGATGTTGTTGATTTCGTTTCTCCATAACTCAACATTTACAAGAATCACAAAATAAGTATGATTCGCGTACGAACACTACAATACTCACTAGAGGGTTTGTCTTTTTTTTCTTTTTTCATTTTTTGTAAATGCAACAACAACAACTAAGGCTGTAAATTTTTTAATGAATGATTCGAATCACTCGAATCACTTATGAGTATTATAAGTATTTTTCGAAATTTATGAATCTGAATGAGTAGGCGTATGAATCAAACATATTTCGAATGTTATGAGTTTGATGTCAACGTTGTACTCATACTCATTGTAACCTGTACTTATAAATCAATGTTGTTGTGAGTACGAAAGAATCAGAGTAGTTGAGTTTCAATATGTACTGTTGACTCAGTCATACTCAAAATTTCATGAGTACTTATGAGTAGCGAAAAAAACGATTCATTGCTGATCTCTGATACATATACCACTAAAGGCATATTATTTTTAACATAGTAAATAATGGGAAATAGCGTTTTAATAAAAAAAATTAGATTTATATAAAATATATAAGATTTGATTCGATTGTGTTCACAATAATTTCAATTTAATTTTAATTAAGAGTGTGTTAATTTTTTTAGAATATTTTTATGTACTTATGATGTATGTGGTGTTGGCAAAAACAAAGATAAAAGAGTATAAAAATTAAAAATTTAATTAATTCTTTTATATTTTCTTCATAGTAAGTATGTATGTATATTGCTATAAAATTAAAATTATAGTTTGCTTAGTTGGTTTTTTTGTTGTAGTGCAGTGTATATAGTTAGTGTAGGCATTAACAAGCCGTAGGTGGGGTTAACCTAAAAAAATTATAAAAACACTTTTAATAGCAAATACTTGAAAAATAAATTCAATAACATAAGTATATTGCATATTGCCAAAAAGGACTTTGAATGCATGTTAAAATAAATAAATATTTTTAATTATTATGGATTGAATGAAAATATGTAATGTTTTATATTGAATTGTATTTTTGAAAAACCAATTGAATTGTAAATTTTGCTTCTGTTGTCTAAAAATCATATATTAACGGCTTAATATATAAAAAGAATCTTTTCGATTTTCGATAATAGCATTTCGATAGCATTTCCTGACAGTAAACGTATGAATGCAGTTTTCTTTTTATTAAAATTTATAACTGTTATTATAATAAATAGAAATAATATTTTATATTGAAATCTTTATCGTCTTCCTTACTGAATAATGAAAATTCAAAATTTTTATTTTTATATTAAGCCTTCGATATGATATAATTTCTATAAACTTCATCAAACACTTTTTTTAAATTTTTGTTTTAAGTTAGAGTTAAAAGAAATCCATTTTTCATTTCTAATAAATGATTCTTACATTCTGTCTAACGTTGTGTATTACGCTATAAGAGCGTCTATTTAAGCGCCAGCCCAGAGGAAAAACGGAGGATACTGTAACAATCAATTCTGGTCAATTTTAATTCGGTCGTCTAGTAAGTATTGATTTGTTTACTGAAGAGTTAAACGTTGCTTAAAAGGCAAATAAAGCAGGTTCGGTACACTGGCAAAAAAATCTTATGATGTGAATGTCCCATCTCCTTTTCATTGAACCAGATAGTGAAGATAATCGATATGCAATGAAGCAACACAAACGATGACTATAGTTTGTCTAATCTTCGCGGAGGTTTTAACAACTGAAACATCTGAAGACATCAATCACACACAAGTGTCCCAACTTAGCCAATAAGAAAGGATTTATATTGCATAAGAACAATTATAAGTAGCCTACAGCGATTGCGGCTCGCATGGGAGCTTAGTTCGTAGTACCTGTTACGAAGAAGTTGCCTTAGTCTAGTAGGTAGTGTGTTGGCTTATTAGACGTAAAGCCTTGGTTCGTGCCCCAGGCCAGACATCAAAATGAAAATATTTCTTCGGCGACTTCCTCTCAGCAGATTTCTGGCAAAAAAATTCTGAGGGTAAATAAAACCTGCCATGAAAAGCTTCTCAAAAAAATCTGTCGTTCGGAGTCGACATTAAACTGTAGGTCCCGCCACTCACGTACAAAATTAACGCACACAACATGAGTGGTGTGAGAAGCTAGGCCATAATCCTGACTGAAGGGTTGTAATGGCCAATTATGTATGTATGTATGATGCGAATGTCCCATCTGCTTTTCATTGAAGATAATCGAAATGCAATGAAGCAACACAAACGATGGCCATACTTTGTTTAATCTTCGCGGAGGTTTTAACAATTGAAACGTCTAAACACATCAATCATACTCAAGTGAGCCAATTTAGTTAATAAAAGAGGATTTATATTGCAAAAGAACAAAAGAACCAGTAAGTATCGTACTGGCGTGCTGTTAAATATGAGTACGATGAGTACTTCAAACTTTGAATATGAGTACTGTGGCTCTAATCACACGAGAACAATTTTTAGTTGCACAATTTTTGTTCTTTTTAAATCACACGGGATGAATATTAGTTTGGCATTAAAATATATACGTATACACAGCTTTGTATGTATTAGTATTTTTGCATTCATTTAAAGTTTGGCTGATTTTTAAAAATGTGCATGTATTAGTTTTGTGCTGGTAAAGCGGGGTTGTAGCGCCGGTTGAAATTTTACGCCATTCATTTTACGCCAGCACAATTGTTCTCGTGTGATTAGAGCCTATGAGTATGATATTTAAATAAGTATGAATTTGTATAAGTATCAGAAATTATGAGTATGATTCGAATCTACTCATCTTTTTGAATACTCATTGCTGATCTCTGGTAGATACACACATACATAATTGATCATTATAACCTTTCAGTCAGGATTAAGACCTAGTTTCTTACATCACTTAAGTTTCGTGTGTTAGTTTTATCCATAAGTGGCGGGACCTACAGTTTAAAGTCGACTTCGAACGACAGATTTTTTGAAAGAAACTTTTCGTGGCAAAATTTTATTTATTCTCAGAGGTTTTGAAAGAAATCTGCAAAGTCGCCGAAGAAATATTTTGCATGTATCGATTTGATCGAGATGTTTGAACCGAGGCCTTACGTCTAAAAAATCCACAAACTACCTACTAGACTACAGCGACTTCATTGGTAGTTTGACAAAAATCATATTTTTCGGATTTTTTTCTTGTTAAGTTTAAAACCTTGTTGGATTATTAGACAGTGACAAAAAGCAACTCTATAGAGCAGCCGATCTGTATTATCACTTCAATGTCCTATCACACACGAGACTATTTTTTAAAGCGCACAATTTTTGTTCTTTCAGTCACACACGAGACTATTTCATCTACAATAAAATTGTATACATGTACTCTGCTTTGTGTGTATTAGACTAAATATGCTCTATACAAAAAATTTTTCTGAACCTGCTGTTTTATATGTAAATGTACATATCTGTATTGGTTTTGTTTTGTTTATGTATTGGTTTGAGCGGGGTAGAAAGTAGTTGAAAAATTATGCCAGCAAAAACCCACTCTACTCAACTCTCTTGCCTACATGCTGCCATTTTGTGTCAGCATAATTGTTCTCGTGTGTGATTGGCCATTCATAATGGATTAAAAATGGATTTCTTTTTACTTCATATTTCTATGAAACCACTAACAATGATGATTTAAGAAGAATTTTCGATATTAAAATTTTAAAAAATTTCCGTCCAGGGAAAAAGATTTTTTACGAGATTCTAAATTTAGAAAAATAATAAAAAAAAAATAGAAATTTAAAAAAGACAAAAATTATTCATGTAAATTATCCAAATTGTTTCAAAAATATAAGAAAAGACGTGTGTATTGATGAAATTAATAAAAAGAAATAATGATAATAATTCTTATAAATCTTACGCATCAGTGCTAGCATTCGGTCCAGGATCTTCAAATAAAATTTCCGATCTTGAACTGATTATATAAACCAAACAGAACGATATTATTAAGACCACAAAACCAATAGTTAATGTCACGATTTCATGGGTACGTGATGGACGTAAAAATAAACGAGAACTTAATGCACTCCAGGTGGATTCGGACCATGTGGAATATTCACCAGATGCCCAATTGTAATCTGAAACAAGTACAAATAATAAATAAAATAATATGTACCAAACCTTAGTATTTTTAAGGCCCTAATCTGAAGATAATAAATGAAATAATTTATAAAGCAAGCCGAAGTATTTTTAAAGACCGATAATAATACATTACCTTTAATAATAAATGCTGGACTTAAAGCTAAAGAATAATTTTGTGTGGTTACACCACATTCTCCTTGGTTTTTATAGCCTGCAAACCAATATCTTGGTAAATGGGTGCAATTCTCTTCTTTAACCTGGGGTAGTTTTTGTGACAATAAATAGCCCATAATACGATAAGTCCATATGGTGGCTTCCTGGGTATCACGATTAACACTTATATAACTTATAAAATGGAAAAGAAAACCAATTTCATTACATGTTTTGTTCATTCTATTTAAGAAGAGCATCCCAAAACTTACCGATTTGGCGCTATTAAAGGTAATTTTTTAAAACTATTCGGTTTGGAGGCGGCAAAAAATAACGGGCAATTTTGTGATTTTATAAAACAAAACAATATCTCATCAATTAGCACGGGGCTGGGAAATTGATCGTCTACATATTCTTTCCCCGTTAAAGTATCGTACAAGGCCATCGCTATAACGGCCGATACATTACGCAATTTCATTTGTATATCATCGGTTTTGAAATACTTTAAGGCATCATCTCTATCCATTAAACGCGTATAATCCAATGAGGTATTCGTGTAATTATATTTCAAATTAACACCATCATCGTATACCGAATGATAGAAATGATTGCTGGGCGGTGCATTTAATATGGCTGCAGGAAATGATACATTTTTCCTTAAAAACGATTGAGCCGATGTGGGTGGCATTTGATAACCGATTGCACTTTCAAAATTAATATTGAAATCATATTTGGGCGTGGTAGCATAGTGACGCAGCTTCGTTAATATGCTTTTGGCTTTGGGAAATTCACTTAGCGAGTGTAACTTAATGTCGGACATCTCATCGAAGGTACCCAAATCTAAAACGAATTCAATGTTATCGAATGTTATGGGTGTGGTAAATGTAGAGGCTGAGGGAAAGTCTTTGTGTTCCAAATCGTAAACGAATCTTTGTGATCCGATATAATCATATGATTCACCATTGAAGATAACAAAGAGTATATTCATATTGGGATCTTTCAGTTTAGTTTTATCGCTTAACAGGCGTGAGAGTGTATGAGCAACACTGACAAGTATGGTGTAACCGGTTAGTGAATCTTTTGCGCCAACACCTGAAACGGAAAAAAGGTAATTGAGTTAAAAATAAAAGTGAGGTTAGGTACTCTTCCGAGCTTATCATCAAGTAATGATTTCCAGCTTAGGGTCTTCATATAAAATGAAAACAATCTATCAATAAAGGAATTAAAAATATGAATTGATTCCGACTTTTATTATTAAAAGCAATCGATTCTGCGTTAATCTGTCATCTACACGCTGTTTTATCAGTCCTGTGAGTTTGTTGAGCTTAGCTTAACCTTACATTTTAAAATAAAACACAATTGTTTGGGTCTTTAAACTGTTTTTATTTTAATTTATGGACTTGAATACTTAAAAAATACTGAGACTAGAAATTGCTTTCCATTAAACAATTTTTAAACATTAGTTGAGCCTTTCAGGAATTGGTTGAGCTGATTAAGAGTCTTTGTAAAATAAATAAGTTTATAAAACGTTAATTGAGCAATACAATACAATACAATAAAAATATTTGAAGGCACTTATTAAATATTGCACACAAGGCGGTATGTCCTCCTTAATCTCCTCTTCTTAAACTAAAATTGCTTTTCGTTTTCCGGTTGGTTTCTCACTCTTGTTTAACACGTTTGGTTTGTGGTTCTGAATTGGTGACATCTGTGGCTATCAATTCCAATTGATAGTCCAATTCAAAGTCTATATCCGTTTGTAGACGTTCACATATTACCGCAATGGCGGTCTTTTCCTGAGCCTCTGCGATTTTATGCTCCACCAAATAGAACATGTACTCATCATAGAGCAGCCGAATCAAATGGAAGCTGCCAAAACTTGAAGCTGAACGTAAAGTTAAATCCTTTATGACCATGGAACTGTAAAAACTCCATTTTAAAAGAAATTGCCTTGCTGCCTGGGGATAACAGGCTTTGCCTCGATACTCCTGTAGAGCCGAGTCCACTACTAATTGTAGCCAAGAAGCCCATTGCTCCAGAGAACTGTGTTGTTGCAGAGCAGCCTTAAAATCATTCTCTAAACGTTGCACCATCGCTGGTTCACATTGACATACCCAGGCGGCCTGTTCTTGTACATTATGAAAGTCCACACGATTCAAATCGGTAAGCATTTGTGTAATTTGAGCATTATTCTGTAGGACAGCACGAGCAGCTTGAGCCAAATGATTAAGGGAAGTATAACGTCTAAGCGTTTGACAAAATGCCGAAACCGCAGAAGTTTTAATCTGTATCATCTGTTCGGGTATGCCGACCATAGCTTCGCATAGCCATAGTTCCATGTTTTTGGCAAAACGCCGAATGGCTTGCGTTAAAGCATTCGGTATAGAACGTAGCACATCGGGTATAATAACATCCACCATATTCTGAAAGAACTGATAGTCCACATCACGTACAAATTTCTGCAACGTTGAGGAGAGACAAAGCAATTGTAATTTTGAATGTGTTAGACTTTGTATAGTATCATGATGATCTATGGACCAAAATTCACGCCATAAATATTCAATTGTATTGAATTCTAGATTAACTATGGCATCTAGGAATTTTTCACAATGCTCCTGGTATTTTAAACGAAATAATTCCAAATCTTGCAGGCTTATATCAGCTGGAAATGTATGATCTAAGGTTAGCAAAGGAAAAGATGGCATTGCTCCAGTGCCATCACCTAAATACTGGGCACAGGCTGCATAGGATTCTGGTTTAAAAATTAATTTCTTTGATGCTGATGATGATGACGATTTATTGCCGCCCATATGATGTTGATTGGAAGAACATGCCGACGATGAAGCATGACTTGAGGAGCTGGTGTTAAGCGTTGTATTTAGGGAAGAAGAATTTTTCGTGGGCGATGTGGAGGAACATGAATTTTCATCTTGATTTTGTTGTTTAAGCAGAGAATCCGGTTTAATACGTATACCGTAGTAGTGATATTTTGAGTTACCGCGTGTACCTAAGCGTCGTGTGCGTAGGCCCGAAAATACCGATCTTATAAGCTTGCCAAAACTGGCAGCATTTACCGGCTCCAGTTTACACTCATTACAGTGTTGTATATAGTGGCTATAGAGTGTTGATCTGGGCAAACTAACACCTTCGGCAGTCTCATAGTTTTGTGACAACCATTTAATAGTGGCCGAGGCTATTTTATTGGAGCCAGCCGTTTGATTTGCATCCGTTTCCATGGAATTATCATCCAATTCCTGTTCATTAGAGGAATTTATATATTGTGTGGTGCCAACTCCTAAGAGGGTATTATTTGATGAGTTGGGTGTCTGTGGTGAACTTTGTATGTCTTCAGAGGAAGTATTAATTAACATGCCCTCTTCTACTGGCACTAAATAAGGCATTAGATTTGTTGCTGCATTATGAGCAGAGTTATCTGTTAATTGACCACCAGCACCATCATCATTATCATTACCACTGAAATTTGCAGTTGAGGTGGTATAAAATGTTGAGTGATTGGCTTGATATTCCTGTACCGGACAGAAGGGATAGGTTATCTGGGTTTGTGTAGCATTGCTGGTGGCCTGATACAATTGTTCAGCATCAACATATTGCACTTGATAGTTTTGACCAGCATCTTGTGTCGATACCGTAACGGTAATATATTGAGGACAGCCTTCGTCTTGTTCAGAGTGATGAACTAAGTCAACAACACCTTCCTTAATGGCTGCTAAAGTATCCAAAGTTGTTTGAGCCGCTTCATTACTAGAGTCAGCACTATTATCCATGGGGACAACAACATTTATTACAGCCACCTCTTCCTGCTGGTGAGGCTGTTGCAGTTGCTGTTGCTGTTGAAGTTGCTGATGATGATGCAAATGTATGGACTGCTGCTGCTGGTGCTGCTGTTGTTGTTGTTGTGACTGTTGATGTTGTTCAACTACCGCTAAAGGCTTGTGCGTCGTTGTCATAACATCTTGCAAAGATTCGGTTGTAATGAATTGATACTCCTCTTGTTGTGTTGTATGGTGCATAGCAAACGACGACGGCTCCCTAGTTACCACGAGTGCCGTTGAATCTGTTGTAGCATTAACGACACATGGTAAAATCGTTGCCGAATCGGTTGTTATAGTATCCGTAGCTGGGGACACAACAGTCAATGTTGGCGAATTTATTATTCCGCTTGCTGCAGACGACGACGACGACGATGTCAAAACAAAATTTCTAGGCCCTGCCAATCTAGTGGTCATATTGGCAAGCCCAAAAACCAAATTTCTTTCAACGTTTTGCTGGAATTTAAGAAATTTCTTGACAATTTCTTAATTTTCTTTGCTAAAGGCTCGTTTTATGACGTTATTCTTCTTACGTGGTTTAAAGTTCGTTTACAAATAATTTTCAGGATTTTTCCAAAGGATCCGTATAGTATAGATTTTCAGTGTTGTTTTCCTACCGTTGACTAGGTAACCAACAACAACAATTGCAATATAATAGCAACAACAATAACAACAACAAAAAAGTCATTATTAACCGTGTGCCTATATTGTAATAATACATACCCCTAATTTTCGTTGGTGGTTGTTTATTACGCTTGGTTGACTATATTTCCAACCGTCATTTCATTTCAATTCAATTCGTTTTTGAAAAAAAAAAAACAACATTAAAAACGATGAAAATGCACTTGTTTTTCGTTTTCATTTCACTTTTCGAAATTCATTTCGAATAACAGACAACAGCAGACATGTGTGTATTTGTTTGCTGGGAGTAAGCACAAGCACCAGCACAACTACACGTAGAAATATTTATTCTTTGGTTCACCTGTGTGTGCGTTTTAAGCTATTTTATTAGTTTATTATACAAAATATTGTGTATTTATTTATGTTTTTCTCTGTCCTTTTTTATCCTTTTTTTTTTTTCTTCTCAATTAGTTGTTTATTTTGTAGGTATATGAGGTCTAACAACTGCTGTAGCGGCGGTTAATGGCAGCAGCAGGCAGTACATTTATCATTTCATTATTCTTTGCAAGTTGCGTGTTGCAGTTGGCGATTTTGTTTCTGTTTTTTTTTCTTTCTCATGTTTCATATTTAAAGTTATTTTGTTTATTGGTGGTTGATTTACTGTTAACGGTTATTGTTTGAAAATAAATACATTTTCACCTTCTTTGCTTTCAATTGGCATATTCGAGGGAATACGAAAATATGTTTACAAACATGGTGTGGGTCATTAAAAGTTTTGTTTTGGGAAAAACTATTGTTATTTCCGGCTAAAACACCTTCTGCTGTCTATGGGCAACCTGAAAGGGGTTGCAAAATAACAGGTAAATTTGTATATGATAATATTGTTTTTGAATAAGAATGACTGTAATTCGCTGTTAATTTGAATATATGCCGTTAATAGTTTTGTTACGTTTTAAAGCAACATTATTCATGTGCAGGTTTGAAAAGCATAAGAAAAGGATTAAGACTTAATATTACAAGATCGTTTATGAATCTTTGTAAAATATAGTCCTTCTTAGTTATTTTTGATCTTGGAGCATCAATAATTCATATGAAGTTGCTATTTATCGAACCGTTTGGGTAATTGCGTTTATAAATGATTTTGTTATAATTTAGTCTATCCATGCATTCAATTCAATAGAAAATCAAAGTGCTAGGTTCAGATTGTTTCATTGTTCTCCCTTTAATGTTGTTAGTTTTTTTTTGTCACACCAATTTTATCACTTAAAATCCAGTATCACAAACATTTTTAAAAGTTTACACAGAAAATAATTCGAAAATGTATGGGGCGCTTCAAGAACGTTTCTTTTTCATTCAATTCGCAATACTCAGCAGTTAAATTATAATTTTAAATCGAAATTTTTAAAAACTAACTACCTTCGACGATAGTACATTTTGCTTAAAGCTGCTTTTTTTTTTACTGATTTCATGCTTTAGAAATAAAACAACACATCTATCCCAAGAGTATGTTCTACTTCTTGCTTGAGAGAAGTCAATCAAATTAACTTTTACTGCAAAGTCTACTCTTTACTATCTACTTCTTCTTTTTTTTTATCATAATAACATTTTTTCAAAGTGGAAAGGATTCGTAATGAAGCAATTCGAATTTTAATTCATAGATTTTGCCTATTGCAATAGCGGATGTGTTAACTGATGCAATGTTTTCCACACTGCCACATTTGTTCCTTAATTTGACACTTTTTGAGTACAATCAAAGGCCATAACCTTATTTCAATAGTGGACCCACAGTCAGTAAGAGACGCAGAAAATTCCTTACATCAAACGACAGTTACGACAACCATGGACGAACTCAGCCACAACAGGGTCATAAATCGGCATCCACCACCAATCCCCGATAATGAAAGGCAGCTACCAAGGGTTGCCAGAACCATCCTGGCCCAGCTAAGATCAGGATGGTCGAACATCCTAAACAGCTATAGGGCAAGAATCATCCCGGGAACCTTGGATTGCTGCCCCTTATGCAATCAGGCACCACACGACACCGTGCACCTCTTTAGCTGTCTAGCAAAACCGACAGCCCTGCGATCCATATACTTGTGGCTGAACCCAACGACAGCAGCGGACTTCTTAGGACTACCAACCACATAACGTTAACTACACACACGCATACATTTAGAAAGACATAATTACATATCTAATCCATTCCATCTCTACCGAATAACACAGGCATACTTTCAAATACACAAACTAACTATCTTATATCTTATCCACAGGGACATACTTCCGGAGACAACAGCAGAACTGCTACAACAACAACAATCTTATTTGAAGATAGAATTATGTTCGTCTTCTCTGAATCTAGTCCACTTTATGAACTGTTCCTTTACTTCACGACTGAAGTCGGTATGAAAAAACCCGGCATTTTTGCGGTGAAGTATCACCAAACTCGGTAAAGAAATACTTTTTTTGTGAGCGAACACGGCATCTATCAATGTGCCTTTCAGTTCACGTAACTCCACGTCACGTCATGTGCCATTTTATAGATTTTCTTTTTACGTTTCTGTCGTAAACATTCCAATTGCTCGATTGATATGGTGTTTAACTTGATAGCTCGTACGACATTTTGTTTAAGGCAGCAACAGATTCACTCCCCAGAATATAATCTGATTGGACAATGATTAAAATAAAAGTATTCATATGTATAACTGCGACCAATTTTCATTGTCTAAAAACTCACAGGAATCTTTTTCGCTTTATAATAAATGTTTTATCAGGTTGCCGCAAAAGCTCCTTCAAGCATTTTCAAGCCACTTCCACCAGCTGACCACATTTTGACAAGCACACTAATACACTTTTATAACAAAAAAACATGTAGGAAACACTGGCGTTCACTGTACTTGATAGTCTTTAGGTTTTGCAAAAGTTGTCACTTATTCCAATGTATCCAAACAAAATCTTCATTTGTCAATACGGAGTAAATTTAACCGAAATTTGATAATACTTTAATGTTTCACAATCGTACATATTCTAAAAATAATTAGTTGACCTTTAACACGTTAACTGCCGCGGCAAGCTAACATTGACTTTTTGTTCTTTTCCCAGAAGCCATTTATCGATACTAGCACTGATATAATACAATTTTATTCGTGTAGCTACACAAAAATGGCTGGTTTAGTCGGGACGAGATAACTCGTAGTTGGCACCCTAGAAGGTAACGCAATTTACGAATTATCTCGTAGTCAACGTGTTAAATAAAACTGTATTGTCCTGGCTTTAAATGAATGCAGTCCAATTGGTATGGAAAAGGGAAAAACATGACACTTTACAACAATTCCTTAAGATTTACTTGATTGATGTATTTGGATATTCTAAAAATATTTACATGTTTTCACTTACCATAGACACCTTCAAACATGCCAGTCGTATCCATACGTGTTGTAACCAGAATAAATTTCTCTTTTGTGTCAACTTGGTGAACTTCATTCTTATCGACAATTGGTCTTGGAAATAGAGTAGCATAAATATTTTTACCTTCCAAAGGATCACAGTACCTCGTCTGTGCCAAGTTATTAATGAAATTCGTACGACGCCAACAAACTTCTGTACTAACGGCGGCACTCATAAAACTTTTTATTTCTACAGCACACAGACTGCGTAAATGTTGATTCTCATAATCAAAGCTATTGAATTTGGTAAAACAGTTAATTAATTTCTCCACTGTCTCATTGCTGGGTATGATAATAATTGGAAAAGGAAAATCCTCATGCAATAAACCTGAACCCCAAGGATTCCAAGTATCCTCAGACCGTTGAGCAGAACAAGTGGCAGTTTCAAGAGAATTCGGCAGCAGAATGCCACTATATTGATTGGGACATTTAAGTTCATGTGAAAAGGCGGCACCTTCACTGGTGAAATTGTCAAACATGTTTAAAACTAAAACGGCGGAAATGTTACGACCACCTTCATGCTTTAAACGCATCATATTCTCGCGATTAAAATAATCCGAACCCAAAATGGCAGCATATGGTGGAGCCGGTGGGGAGTTTAAGAGAAACTCTAGTTGGGTCTTGTCGTAGACATAATGTAAGGCACCTACAGAACCAGACTCATCGGCTGTAATAGAAATAAAGATTTCGATTAGCAATGTCTTACAACAGCAGGTTGGCTAAAATGAGTTTAATACTTACAAGAACAGCCAGTTTGGTGGGTGCCATTTAAACGTCTAAAACAAGTGCCGCCAAAAAATGATTCGTAAATTTTTTCATGAAGACGCTTACAGGATACTGTCGAACAAATGAAATAAAATGGATATATAATTATGCTTTGTGTTCTATTTTAAAAGGTCATTTTGTTGCACTGAAAACAAAAACAATTCTAGGCAACATTTATTTGCATACAATTGACACAACACAACAACATGAGTCACGGTTACGGGGTAAATTATGACCAAACATTAAACAATTTCAATAGAAATTCAATGAAATGTTTATTCATGTGGTTTTTTTATTTTTAAATATAGTTTAAAATTTTTTATTGGCCGTAAGAAACTCTTTCTTTTCTTTTAAAATCTCAATTATACACCCACCTTCAGTAGTCTTTGTTAACAGCACTGCGTAAATGATTAAAAATCCATTAAGAAAACGTTTTAATTGTAGCTCCATGGCTACGTGAACCTTTAAGCTTATTTAACTAATTTAAATTGAATATCTTTTAGGCTTAATTTAATTGTTAACAATTGTTTTAATTTTATTTTTGCAAAATCAACTTAAAAAATATACAACAAACAACAACAATGAATGAAGAGTTTATGCTTCTTCTTGTTTGACAACAAGTTGTCAAATTTTGTTTTTTTGCACACACACAGATGTTTAGCTGCGCTGAGTTGTATTTGTAGAGGAGTGGTTGTATAAAAGGGAGTAAAAGTTAAAATAACTCGATAACATATTTTTTGTAAAATTGAATTTAAACAACAGCGTTCAGATTTTACTGACTATATGGTCAAGGTATATTATTTCGACTGACTAAGCTTCGAGATTAAGCTGTCCTGTTGGCTCTCTGTGATGAGTACAGTGTATTCTAGGCTAATTTGCTTGCGGTCGCCTGTAGGGGCTGCATTGAAGACACTAACTGAGCACTATGTTAGCTCAAGATAGGTTGTAGTCTGCTGATAAGCTCTCGCTATGGTTCTAAACAAGAACAAATTGTATTAGGCTCCAGATAGTGTTTTGGGTTCAAGAGCATTAATATGGAACTGTTTGTAAGCTGACTGGATAAGGAAGGAAACCTGATGGATTGGTTCGTTACACCTTTGAACGCTTCTTCAGGTTGATCGGTTACAGAATGAACTGTTTTTGGCTGAACACAGATGATTGCAAAACCTCTAGGCACTTTCAGCCCAGGTAGGACTGGTGCTAAAACTGGGTGGACCGATTAACATCTTGATAGACCCAAATGAAGTACTTCTTTCTACAGGTTTTGTAATACCGTGGGAGAACCGGAGTGTGTTGAATATTTTGTGTATACTTCCCCTCACGGTGTGTAGAAACTAAGACCCAGGTTTCTTGGACTGAATTCCTTCAATGGCTTTGGTGAGTTGACCACTGCCAAGATTTCTACTACTGAGATTACTCTTTCAACTCTATTTTCATATTTATTTTAGTTTTTTTGATAATAACTCCGTATAGAGTTTGATAAGAGACTTATAGCTTTCAGTATATGTAGCTATTCAGTGCTCTGTACATTAGGCTCATTCAGATTCAGGTTCATTCTTATTCTATCTCAAATCCTGCGGACGGCAAACAAATTTAAATACAAAATTTAAAGACAAAAACAGTTAATTTCTGTGATTAACTCGTATTTGGGAGACAAAATAAATCGTAGATTGTGTTCCCTTCTAGGGTGCCAACTAAGAGTTATATTGTGCTCACTAAACCTGCCATTTTTGTGTAGCTACGAATAAAATCGTATTATACCAGTGCTAGTATCGATAAATGGCTTCTGGGAAAAGAACAAAAAGTTAATCTTGGCGTGCGTGGCCAGTTTTCTGAAAATTGCCGTGGCAGTTAACGTGTTAAAAAAATGTTTCATTGACAAAACGTAAAATGTAGTTTGTTTTTTTTTTTGTCGCAATTATATATTTAAAAAACCTTACTTTAGTAATTAATTTCTTTACATTTAACACTATAAGACTATTTTATTTAGAAAAACAAAATCAAAAGCTACTAAAACAGAGTATCTTCGGATCTTATATATTCACCAATATCCGACTGATGGAAGCAAACGGTAGCCAAAGGATCTGCAGCTTTACATTCTGTTGTTGATCTTGCCAAAACACCGAAACCCAAAGGTAAATCATTCATATTGTAGACAATAACACCCTGATATTGACCGGCATTTTCTGTGATACGACCCAAACCGGATTTGGGAATATGATTGCCATATAGAAACTGTTGTTCAAAGGAGGGCTTCACCCACACCTTATAGTGGGCATAGGGAGCCAAATAGTACAAGGCAGTGATGTGGAATTTCAATTTATTCGTCTTGGAGAATTTGCCAAAGCAGGTACCCACGCAAACCAATTTCTTATAGCCAAAGCATTCCGATAGCTTAAGGATACGTTCAGAAACATAGTAAACACGATCTAAATGTTCACGGAAGCAATAGGTGCCATCGGGACGATCAATCAATTGTTTAACATTTGTGCCAATGCTAGAAGAACAAAATTTGTTTCGTTATTGAGCGTGTTTAGGTTTTTTGTATAACAATAACTTACTATTTGGATAACTTTTCAAATAAAATTTTTGCTCTTTCTTCACTTAAACGTTTCATTGTTATTAAAATTGAATATTTTTAACAGATATCGCTAGTTTTTATTAATAAATTAAAAGAAAATCCTAAAAACTTATTTAACACGTTTTCTTAAATGCTACACAATAATAAAAGACAACAACTGTCAGTTTGTGTTCAGTGTTGCCGTGTTTGGTTATTTCTAACCAAAACTGGTAATGTTTTTTAATGTGTAATAGACGTGCAGTAGTGGTGTTAGCTGTGGTAGTGGTTTGGTTTCGGTTGTTCTTTTTGTTGACAAAAAATTTATTTTAATTAATTATTGTAAACTAAATAAACATAATTTAATTTTGAAAAAAATAGAAAATTTAAATATTTTTATTTTAGTAATCATTTTTTCAGGAGTTGATTAGAAATTTTTTTAGGCCTGGCAACATTGTTTATGTTTTATTAGCAATTTGACACCATGAGCGGCATAATGTACTGTATAAACATAAAAGTTACAAAAGCAAAACTGTTTAGACAAAGAACAAAACGCCACCTACAGCTAATTTATTGAATAAAAACGGTAATAACATAATATTACTAAATAGTTTTATTATTATTATTTTTTTAAATAATATATTTTGATTAATTATGTTTTGTATAAAACAATATAACTGTTAACATTTGTTCTTCACCAATAGGAAGTCTGGCATCTCCGTTTTGAATGTCATGTTCTCAGTTTTGTTTCAGAAAAATGGCGGTTAGAAGGAAAAATGCAAAGAAATTTATTAAAGTGCTTTGAAAATGAATAAAAAGTAAAGAATTTAATACGAAATTACGTTATAATTAATTAATTGTGTGTTAAGTAATGCACGGTGTAAAAATTCTTCAGTTTACGTTGAAAAACAGTAAATAAAAGGCAAGAACTTTTTGTATAGACGCGGGCCGTCTTAAGTTTGTTACAATTCGTCAAACGGGTATTATTATTGTAAAAATGGAATAAAATAGTGTGATTGAATGTATTTAAAAGTAAAAAGTGAGAAATTGTGCTATTAATAAAATAAAAATATGAAAAATGAAATAATTCTGATTCTCTACAAACCTTTTAGAGAAACTTTTATATTTTTGTATACATGTGTGTGTGTTGTGTTTGGTCGTTGAAAGCATAAATAATTAAGAGATGCCAGATTGATAATAATCGAAGCTGTAAAAAAGGTACGTTAAATTTATTATTCAATTTGAAATAGTTTTTGAAAATGTATGTATGTATGTATGTACGTGTATAATAAAATATTTACTTCGTTTGTTTATAAGAAAAAATCATTTTAAAAATCCATAATTTTTATTAATAGAGGCATGTACTACATATCAATTAAATATGAAATATCGTTTACGGTACTTCGGCCTATGTGCTTATTCTATAAGGTGTGGTGAAATGAGACCCACTGTTATTCCATAAGATGGCTTTATAAAAATATATCTCACGTATGTTCTACACCTAGTGATAGAATTTTCTGTTTTTTCCGAAGAATTGTGTTTTGTTCTAATAAAAGTTTGACAGTTTTATTGTCAATTTTTATTTATTTGATCTTCTATGGGACAATTTGTTTTTCAAGCATATTTAAGTTCAGCAGTCATAATGGCTGGATTAAGTGCCAAGCTGTGTATCTCACTTAGTTCAGCAACCATATCTTCAAAACTTCGATTAACCAAGTTGCATACAGGCCCCCTCTTAATGTTTTCCTAATATTAAACGATAACCTTGTCGATCACATACATATGTACGTTTTAACGTCTGTCCGGATTGTTTTTCGTGTAAAGATTTATAGTTAGGGTTTCCATATGCAACCAAAATTAATAAAGTTGAAATTTATTAAAAAAATTCATTCTTCTGACTGCTGAACTTAAATACTTAGGCTATTAACGTCGTGATCTAAGCCGAGTCCGACTTGTGACTTCTGCTGTTGGAGGTATATTATATTCGTAGACGAGATATTAAAATGGGTGAACAGACTTTAAGAGAGAATATTTGTGGAGGACGCATGATTCGCGTAATAGCACTATTAGGGTTATTCTTTTACTAGCTTCAGAAATGTAGACTTGACACGTTTGTCAGCTGTTACATATGTTTCATCTGAATTAGCATTCAATATATAGTAAAAGGTTAAGAATTTTGGGGTATGTATCATTTCACAATCGGAGAATGTGTAATGATTTTTAAACTGAGTCCATTTGATGGACTACAAACGTAATGATTCAAATATAGCCATTTAGATATTAGAAAATTTTAAAATCGTTATTGATATGGTCAGGCCGACATTACTTTCTGCCAAAAATATCCCTTCTATTAGAGAAAGTGTGACGAAAAATCATAATTTATCTATTCCACTGCGATCTCGGTAATTGGAGCTATTTTGCACCTCATTATGATGTATTTGGATATACAGTGTGTGTACTCCCATCCATATCAAGTATAACTCATACAACAATTAAAGCCGGCTGACCGTTCAGAAAGACGTACATAGGTATGCTGATTGGGTGCTAGCACAGCCTTGAAGCTGACTTCTCATTCGGTGATTATGTTAACAAGCAAAGTTTTTCACATTTGAAAATCGAAGGACCCAGAAGAGATTGCGGAAAAGCCATCGCACATGGAAAAAATGAATATTTGGATTTGCAAGTGTAATTGGGCTGTATTTTTTTAACACGATGTGGAAGAACGGTTACTCTTAATTCAGAGTGCTATGACTAGCAATTAGAGATCATCGGATTGGCCGTATATGATTTCAAAAAGACTGTCAGGAGCCCCAGAAAACAACGATTTTGGATTTTTTGTACGAGAAGTTTTCAGAAAGAGTAATTTTACTGCATGTTCCCTAATGTTGGAGTACTTGATAACCATTAAGTTATCGTATAAAATGTGTGAAAAAGTGATCGAAAAAAATATATATGTATCTCATTTCATGGCAGTGTTGAAAAATTCAGTACTTAATACTTTTTTCAGTTCTTTTTCATTTCAAAAATACCGCATTATCCTCTCGACGCTTTCAGTACTTTTTATTATTACAAATTTATGTCTTGCGCTTTTCAGCTATTAATGCATTAGCAACATGTTCAACGTAACGCTAAAGGTAGAATTACGCTTTAGACCCGGTTAGCCAAACGTACACCAAAAAAAAAAAACATTGGTTTTTAGAATTCGATTAGCAATGAAAACGCTTGCCGAACCGTAATATAATTTCGGTAAGCATTTATATTACTCTTCATATGCTAAAAACGAACGTATGTATATTACATTACGTTCCATCGACGTTTGACTAAACGGGGCTTTTACGTTTTGTTACGTTTCGAATCAGGTGTTTTTGTCTTGTATGTGAGGAATACGAATTAGTCGTTAGGTTTTCTGTTCCGTACCGTATGTGTATCAAATGTAAATAAATAGTCTAGTAGGTAGTGTGCTGGCTTACTAGAAGTGAGCTCACTGTTGAAACCCCATGTCAGACAACTCCATCAAAACGAAATATAAAAGAATATATCTCCGGCAACTTCCTTCTGCCAGAAACTCTGAAAGTAAATAAAATTGCCACGACAAAGTTTCTCAAAAATCTGTTGTTCGGAGTCGACTTTAAACAGTAGGTCTGTATTTTTTTGTATGTATTTATTTTTTTTTACAAAAGTACCATTCCTTCAAAAAAGTACTCTTTCAGTTACAGTTCAGTCGCATTTAAAAATGCCAGTTTTGCAACACTGTTTCAAGGGATTTCCTTCGACATTTCCTTTTCCTTTTGTAATAAAAATGCATCACCATCACAATAAGATTTTCATTTTAAGTTTTATTTTATTTGTTTTTGTTTTTTCGAATTTATTATGTCTTGAATTTTTCTTAAGACAAGAAATACTATATATATTACAATACATATGTATGTATACTAAATCTATATTCTCTATGAACTAAAAGGGGTTTCTTAATTAATACTAATTTATCATTTAAAATAAAATTAAAAAAATAATACAAAATTTCTGTTTCTGTGTTCGAACAAAAAATATCACTAAAATAGCTTCTTCGATATGCTAAGAATGATGCCACATATGCTAGGCGTTTCAAGTCTAGCCTAGACAGAAGACATCTTCTTAGCATTTTGGGGGAGATAATCACACAATCTGAAGCAGTAGAGGGAGGAGGCATTCAGATTTCTAACGGTTTGAAAAGTAAAAAAATAATACAAAAAAAAAAAAAAAATTGTTTTAAATAAATTATAAATTATATGCTCTATACGGAAAAATGAATACCTTGTTTAAATGTATTTTTGTTTGTTTTTGTTATTTTAATTTGATACTCGTACTAATTAAATTAGCAATAAAACCTGAGATACTAGCACAAAACTATTATTTTTTTGTCTTTTTTTAGTTTAAATTTAAGCCATTTTAAATTACAAAATAATAATTTAATTTAAATTCAAATTAAGTTTTTAAAATATATTACAGTTATACAGCTACTTTGAAAGTAGCTTAGTTCTACGGGAGGGATATGGTTTGAGTTTTTTGTTTAACGGGTTTCACTTTTTTCTCTTGTTTTGTTTTTGTTTAGAGTGTGTTTCTCTTTCACACTTTTAACTACGGTTACGATTTAAATTAAACTATACTATACTATGTGTGTTTGTGGGTGTGCGTGTATGTGTATCACTTAAACTCTTTCAATTTTATCCTGATTATAATCGCGCTCTTTTAACAGTTCATCCAACTGTTGTTCCTGATAGTATACGACAAATTCACGCGGCGATAAACTCTCAAATATCGCACATATACTGGGTTTTAAATTGTAAAAGAACAACAACTGTTGCCTCTGAGCGAAATCCTTTAATAGCGACTCTATTACAGTGGCCGCCGTAAAATCAGCACCATATATATGTGAAGCATCAATAACCACGGGTATATTATTACGCATCGATTGTTTGTTCACCAGATTGCGTACATAATCGACAGAGGGAAATATAATACATCTATCGGGTGTAATCATAAGATATTCATTACCACCAGGACTGGTTAGAATTTCCGTGGTTAGTTTTGGTCGTGCTGCATGATAGAGTATGAAAATCACATTAAGGCCCACACCGATTAGTATGCCCATTTCCAAAGGTAAAACCAAACAGGCAAAGAAAGTACCAATACCGGGTACCAAATCACTTTCTGAAAGTAGGAGAGGAGCGAAATTATAAAGATTAGTACATATTTGATTTCAATTGTTTAGAATAAAGCTCTTCAACTCAAGCAATATCTCAAATTTATTACGTTTATCGATAAGCAATGTTATCGACTACGATTGTTATTTGTTTTGAAAGATATAACGTAACCAAGATACTTACTTTTAGCTCTCCACATGGGTTTAATCACTCGCACTTCCACCATAAACACAACGGCTGCTATAATAATGGCCGCCAATGTGGCCTTGGGTATGTAGTAGAAATAGGGCGTAAAGAAAATCAACGACAATATGACCAAAGCTCCAGAGTAAATGTTGCTTAAAGGTGTTCTAACACCACTGGCATTATTAACAGCACCACGACTTAGAGCGCCAGTACCGGGAAAGCCCTGAACAAATGAATTGGCAATATTAGCGGCACCTATGGCAATAAGTTCCTGAGATGCATCCACAGCCTTGCCATTAGCTAAAAACGAAACGAAACAAAAGAAAATTTCTTTTATTTTCTCTGCCAAAACACTGAATCGCAATTCAAATTACTTACCAAATGCCTTACAAATGGCTATATTTTCCATAAGCGATATAAGTGGTACAACTATTAAACCCGATCCCATGCTATGGACCATATCCAGAAAGCTTTCCTCTTTGCCGGTTATTGTATCATTGGCACTTAAATGAGTGGGAGGCAAAGCAAAACTAGGTAAGCCCTGTGGTATATAGCCGATAACTTTAAACGGTGTACCCTCATGTTCTTTATGCAGCAAAATGCCCATAATACAACACAATATAACCAATATGGCATTGCGGGAAGTACCAATAATCCAGATAAGCTTGTTTATAATATTTTGGGTTTTCGTGCGCAATTCAGCTTCTTTGGGACCAATTTTATAAGACGCTAAAAGCTATGGAAATAAAAACAATTAATTTTTTGAAGCTTCGCAACATGTGTTTCACTGTAACACTACTTACCCTCATTATAAGCAATATAACTATGCAGGTTAGACCTAGTATTGTATCAGTGGCACTGACATCTTTAATGTTATCAAATATTTGAGACCAGATTTCTATAAATGTTGAGCCTTTGGCCGCAATGCCCAATATATTCTTAATTTGCGATGTCACTATGATTAAGGAGACCGCAGAGGTGAAACCGGATGATACAGGACCCGATACAAAATCAATTAGGAAACCCAAACCAAAGACACCCATTAATAGCTCCACTATGCCGCATAGCAAACACAATAAAACCGATCTTTGCCAGGAACCTTGAGCCGCCTGATAAGTTAACAAAGCCACTATGGCTGAAGGGCCCACAGGAACATCTTTACAACTGCCTAGGAAGATATACACAAAACAGCCCAAAAAGGAACCATAGAGACCATACTAGAGTAAAAGAAAAACGGGAATTTATAATAGGCGACCATGAATTTGTAGATTAGTATACTTACTGCTGCTGGTAATCCTGCTATACCCGAATAGGCCAAAGCTTGCGGTATAACAGTAAGGCCCACTGTTATACCGGCTACTAAATCTCCCACAGCATCATCGGAATTATATTTTGGCAGCCATTTTAATATCGGCAAACGTTTGTGCAAAATTTTCTTATTGAAGGTTTTCTTGGAACGCTCTTGCAGCCAGTTTTTCGCACATTCAATGGATTTAGCGGGCGGTATAATTTTCTTGCCATCTTCGGTTACTAAAATTAAAACACAAAAAAAAAAACAATTAAATTTTTAAAACTATTTTGTATGTAAATGTTTATAATTAATTGGTCCTTCGAACCGTCTATGTTTGTATGTACATATATCATGCGCAAAATGCTTTTATATTTCTAAAATCTCTCAGCCGTAAAATAATTTCCTAGAAACTTCAAGGTGGCAACAATTAAATAATTTCAAAACTGTCATTCAATGAAAGCCAAGGTTGACTAACGTTACTGTTATAAGTCAACTGATAATGACGTTAAGTTAGGAAAAAAAAATAAAATTTAAATGAACTACAGTTATGTATACTTAAAGGTACTTGTATGAAAGTAAACTAAAATAAGTTTGGGATTTCAAAATGGTCGGTCTGATTTCATAACCGAAGAATGCATAAAATAGAGCGATTATGGTCGTCATAGTCCATCTATTATGCAAGGAATTGTTAAGATTATAAAGATATTTGAAAGGACAGGAAGTCCTATCTACACTTTTGCAATGTAATGTATAAAGTCCAACTTACACAACAAAGTTGCCTGCTAATTGGGTGTTAGAGCAACAGGGTTTTACTGGAGATAACTTCTCAGTAGGTAGGGTAGATAGTGTCAACGATAAGCAAAATTTTGGCATATTGGACTCCTACAACCCAGAAATGATTCTGAAACCCCATTACGGCCGGAAAAAGTAATTGTTTGACGAGTATTTTGATATGGAAATGTCACTGGGCCGTATTTTTTCGAAAACTAACCTGAAAGAACAGTAACTACCACCTCAATACTGGATGGCCGTATGATAACCGAATTTTTTTTTGACCTGGCAATTAAATATTGTGAACTGGATGGATTAAATATTGAAGTCATCGTAGTCTATTAGGACGTAAGGCCACAGTTCAAACCCCAGGTCCGACATTAAAACGAAAATATGAAAATATTTCTTTGGCGACTTCCTCTCAGCAAATTTTTGGCAAAATCTCTGTGGGTAAATAAAATTGCCATGAAAAGTTTCTCAAAAATCTGTTGTTCGAAGTCGGCTTTAAACTGTAGGTCCCGCCATTCATGTATAAAATTAACACACACCACAACATAAGTGGTGTGAGAAGCTAGGTCCTGACTGAAGGGTTGTAACGACCAATTATATATGTACGAAATGGATGGTATGTATATGGTCCAATCCGATTTTGGCTTTATTGCATGAAAAGTTTAAAGGTATAGTAATCGTATGTTTTAGAATTTACGATTTGAGGCCGTTTGATTGTATTTCTACTGGGTGTTAAGAGAAAAAGAAGTCACCGTGGTCTAGTAGGTAGTGTGTTGGCTTATTAGACGAAAGGCCCGAGTTCGAATCCCAGGTCAGACATCAAAACGAACCTATGAAAATATTTCTTCGGCGACTTTCTCTCAGCAGATTTCAGGCAAAAACTCTGAGAGTAAAAATTGCCATGAAAAGCTTCTCATTTTTTTGATCTGTCGTTCGGAGTCGACGTTAAACTGTAGGTCCCGCCACTCATGTATAAAATTAACGAACACAACATGAGTGGGGTTGAGAAGCTAGGTCCTGACTAAAGGGTTGTAAACCCGAAAACCCGCCAAGAGAAAAAAACATTCGCCAAGTTATGGCAATGGTACCGCCCGATTTGTGGGAAAGATATAGAGAGAGTTGGTCATTTCAATGACATTGTATTGCATACATAATATCAAGGTCTAAGCCTTATAAGGCTTTTTTTTTATCGAAATCATACCCCGCTTTGGCTGTTTCAATTGGCCACCAAGATCATGCGATTTAACATCATTAGACTTATTTTGTTGAGCCACATCAAATCCGGTAGATTGTTGTAATCGCTTCGTAGCCAGTCATTAAAATTTTATTGTATTTCATGAAACAAATGTTTCATTGAAATCATAGCCTAGCATAGAGTATTAGCCTAGCACGTATTTTAGTTATTAGGCTATGGAATATTGTCCAACATTTGAAATCAAAATATTAATAAAAAGACGGAAATAAATTAACCATCAACTTTGGGTTTTTCTAAAGAAAATCGTTTACATCAAATTTTTTCCTGCGCACTCCTTTATAATGGTTATTTTTATCGCCTTTAAAGAGTTAAGCCACATGTATTGTTAAACCTAAGACATGTTCGTGTTTTTTCTCCCTCGTGTTAAATACTCTACAGTTTATATCATAAAAATAAATCTCTTAAAATTTATTTCGTGTTTATTGTTGTTTTTATAATTTCTGACAACTAAAACGACGACTCGATAATCTTAAATTAATAAAAATATTTTTTACAATTGAATTGAAAGCATCTTTTTATTTATAATTTATTTCCTTTTCATCAAAAACAAACAAAAAAATTTTAAATTTTGATTTGAAAAAAAAAACTGTCTCACATTTACGTCATTAGCAGAGGAATTTAAAAAAAAAAAAAAAAAATAAATAAAAAAAAACAATAAAAAAGTGATAAAAAAAACAGTCTACAATTTCAATTGTTAAATATTATTTTTTTTTTTTTACTTTTTAAATTCCATTTAATATCTCTCACACCAGTTCTATTCCATTATGAAAATGTTAAAACACAATTAAAATGATTCAAATTAACTATTAAATATCATTGTTTTTTTTTCTTATATTTTTTGTGAAAATTCACACAAATTAAACATAAATAAAACACAATTTTAACAATACAATTAGGAAGGATTTACAAAAAAAAAAAAGAAAAAAAAAATACTTTAAACTTTTATTTGCTTTAATGACGTCATTTCAAAGTAAATAACAATTTTATTTAACAAGAAAAAAAAAGAAAAACATTTTTAAAAGGTTTTTAACACTTCTTTTCTTAAAGACGAGACGATAATTCATACAACAATACGGTCGTTAAGTTGTTAAACAAACTGGAAGTTTTCCAAATCTACAGATGGGTATTTTTTCTTCCTTAATGATGCTAATGGTAATCAGTTTTTTGTTAATGATTCTAAGAAGAAAGATAGAAGATAAAGGGTGTTTTTTATAGAGGTATAGAACTTTAAGTTAGCATTACTTTTCAAGATGGCGACCGATTTAACAGCTGTCAAGTGATTTATTCTCAGTTTGGTTTGGCAATTGCCATCATGAATAGACTCACGCCTGAACAATGCTTGCAAATAGTACAATTTTATTTCGAAAATAATGGTTCTGTGCGGAAAACGTATCGCGCACTACGTCCATTTTATCGTCGACAAAATCGTCCATCAGAGCAGTTAATTCGATTAACCATGGAACGTTTTCGCACCATGTTTACTCTTATTGATAACTCGCATCCCCAGAGACGCTGTACGGTGCGTACAGAAGAAGCTATTGCTGCTGTAGAGCGTAGCATTGAGGAAGACCGGAATGAGTCCATCCGCGGTATAGAACCATGATTACTAACTTTTTCATTAATGAATTGAATAACCATGATGTCCAGGAGATGTGGTTTCAACAAGACGGCGCAACATGTCACACAGCTCGTGCCACAATAGATTTATTGAAAGACACGTTTGGTGGCCGCCTAATTTCACGTTTTGGGCCTGTGAATTGGCCTCTAAGATCTTGTGATTTAACACCGCTAGACTACTTTCTGTGGGGCTATGTAAAGTCATTGGTCTATGCGGTAAAGCCACAAACGCTTGACCATTTGGAAGACAGCATTCGCCGTGTTATTGCCGATATACGGCTACAAATGTTGGAAAAAGTCATCGAAAATTGGATGTCCAGATTGGACTATATCCGCGCCAGCCGTGGCGGTCATATGCCAGAAATCATATTTAAAATGTAATGCCATAAGATTATCTTTCAGATAAATAAAATTCATGTCAATCGAATAATCCATCGTTGTTTTATTGCAACTTAAAGTTCCATACCTCTATAAAAAACACCCTTTAGTAGAGCGTATGTAGTGAAACGTGAATAATATTGGCTTGTGCTCTAATGAATCAAGAAAGTGTAAAATCCGCCATCTGCTGTACAAAGTAGAGAGAGAGTGAGAGAGAATCCGCAAACTATGCTTTGAAGTATTAGCCTGTACATGAGACTTATTTAAAACTTTCGATTGTGATGCTCACATGTTTTGACCAGATCACTGCTAAGGTTTAAAATTCAATTCAATTTCGATTACAATAACAAATATTACGCAATAAAAATAATTCCACCAAAAAAAACGTGTTCATTTCATAACTAGAAAATATAACAAATCTTAAAAAAAAAACAATTAAAAAATAATAAAAAAAAATTAAATTTATTAAATTGTTGTTGCCATTATTGTTACAACAACAATAAATAGATAGATTGTTTTTCTTTTTTTCGTAGCTTTAAAATTATAACAATTTACTGAATTTCTTATTTGAAACGCTGAAACTATTCTTCAGAAACGTGCAAACGTTACGCTTATTACGTACGACGATTAACGTTCGTTGAACGCTCGCTTTTCATACTCAAATGAATTGATCTGAAAGAAAACTGTGTTTAATTTTCACGAAACGATTACGTTTCACTTGCACACCAAATTGAAATCTACAGGGAGAAGCTTACTAAACTAAGGAATTTGCTGTTGTTGTAGAACTTTTCACGCTTCAATGATTTTCTATTACGTTTCATGTAAAAAGTGTACCGGGAATTTATTTGTTTCGCAGCATGCTATTGTTAGCATGTGCTTGCTCCAAAGGGGAAAGACGGAAATTTTTTCGGAAAATTTTTTTTGTGTTTTTTATTATATTTTCATTGGTAGTGAAAATTAATTTAAATTAAAGTATAATTAAAATTCTTGAATAATTTTATAATTGTTTTGATTTTGATTTAGCGAAAAAACAAACAAAGGAAATTGAATATGTAAATACATGCAAGGTGGAATAGGGTAGGGAGGGGGTAGTTTATAAAAATTGAGCTTGATGAATCAGCTGATGTCAACAGTTTTTGAAAATAAAATGTAAATCATGTCAACAAATCTACAATTTTATTAGAAAAATTATTTCTTTTTTTACGGAAATTAGGAACCATTGTAAGAGGCAATGTTTGTCACAACGAACGAAAGCTGTTCCACTGTACTTGGGAGTTAGTAGATGAATGGTGATTTGCACTTTGTCAAATGTCCTTACGATTTATGTTCTGAAAGCAATGGAGGTACTGCGATATACTAATGTCCAATGAAATGCTTTACATTCAGAAGGTCGTAGAGATTTTTCAAATACAAGTCAACGACACCATTTTTTTTAACGACCTTAGGTCGATTGCTAGTTTAACAGCGATGATTACAAATTTTACATTACAAAATTATAACTCCTGGTTGGCATCCCGTTAGTGTTATGAACGTGTGACATACACACCAAAGATCAGCAATGAGTATTCAAAAATATGAGTAGATTCGAATCATACTCATAATTTCTAATACTTATACGCATTCATACTTATTTTAATAGCATACTCATACTACTCATATTCAAAGTTTCAAGTACTCATTGTACTCATACTTAACAATACGCATGATGTTGTTGATTTCGACTCTCCATGACTCAACATATACACAAATCACAAAATAAGTGTGATTCGCGTAAGAACACTACAATACTCACTAGAAGGTTGTGTGTTTGCTTTGTTTGCTGTCTTTGTCTCTTTCTTTTTTTAATTTTTTGTAAATGCAACAACAACTAAGACTGTAAATTTTGATGAATGATTCGAATCACTCGAATCATTTATGAGTATTATAAGTATTTTTCTAAATTTATGAATCTGAATGAGTAGGCGTATATATCAAACTTATTACGAATGTTATGAGTTTGATATCAACGTTGTACATACTCATACTCATTGCAACCTGTACTTATAAATCAATGTTATAGTGAGTACGAATGTATCAGAGTAGTTGAATTTCAATGCTGTTGTCCCGCTCATACTTAAAATTTCATGAGTGCTTATGAGTAGCGAAAAAGCGATTCATTGCTGGTCTCTGATACTCACATAAATAATTGGTCATTACAATCCTTCAGCCAAGATTACGACCTAGTTTCTCACATCACTCATGTTGTACGGGTTATTTTCCAATGAGTGACGGGCCCCATATAGTTTAAAGTTGTCTCCGAACGACAGAGTTTTTGTCCAAAATCTTATTTAATTTTTTCGCCCGTCACTAACGCGAAGTCAGAAAGAGATTGATCTTATATATCTGATTCTCAGATACACTGGGCATGTGATAGGCCTTCTGTATTAAATCCTAAAGGTGAAAAGCTTTCTGTATTGCCTTCATATAATACTCTCTATGAAAATGTATTAGTTTTTTGTACTGTGTACAGTGGCGGTGGTGGTATATTGAAATCTATTCCAATCCAGCGAGATACGTTACTCGATCTTTCTAAGATCTTCATTGTGTACTCGTATGTCAATTAATCCTCATGAATTTATTATTAGCAGAGTTACTACGAAGACGCCATAGTCTATTAGGTAGTGTGTTGGCTTATTAGACGTAAAAGCCCGGGTTCGTATCTCAGGGCAGACATCAAAACGAAATATGAAAAAAAAAAATATTTTTCGGCGACTTCCTCTCAGCAGATTTCTGGCAAAAACTCGGAGAGTAAATAGAAAATTGCCATGAAAAAAGTTTCTCAAAAAAATCTGTCGTTCGGAATCGACGTTAAACTGTAGGCCCCGCCACTCACGTATAAAAATTGAGGCACACAACATGAGTGGTTTGAGAAACTAGGCCGTAATCCTGACTAAAGGGTTATAATGGCCAATTATATATGTATATATTAGGTAGAGTTGTTACGAAAATTTCGTAAACCCATGGCGACAATTCTTTGTTTTCTCCTGTATTCAAACTTGGAATCTATTCGACAAATAATAAATTCGTTATAAGGAGACCTTAAACGAGATTCAAAGCTACCACTAGTTTAGAAAAATATGTTTTGAAGCTGAGGCACAACAAAAATTTATGCGTCATGACTAATTGCAAGGCCTTCTTCAAAACAATAGGAGTCATTTGTTAGCTTCTATGAGTTGATAATAGATTACAGTGGCGGCAAAAATAAAATATTCTTTAAAACAAACCTAAAAGCAGCCATAAAAATTACAGCCATTAAAAATTTCAACTTAAAAACCATTAAGTAGGTTTAAATGACAGACAGAACCATAAAATATATGGACGTTAAAAGCCAACAGAATAAAAGTTATAATTTTAGTCATTCACACTTTTTTTTTTTTTTTTTTTTTTTGCAAAAATTCAAGTGACTGGCGGTACCAAGTCTTAATCTGGTAAAGTGTGGATTTTTTTTTCCAATAATTTTTTCTTTTGTTAATTAAAAAAAAAGAAGAAAATCTTACGACACACTTCATAAAATTATTAAAAAAAAAATATACAAACAAACAAACAAACATTTATCGGGGCAAAGTATCGATGTGAGTGTGTGTGAAATTGAAACCTGATTTCGGGGCTTTGAGTGCACAACTAAATAATATTGTTATCGATTTATTATTGTTTGCTAATGTTATAACTAATAATATGAATCTTATATTGGTCATATAAAAATAATATGTATGTATGTATTAATTGTTGTCTATAAATAAATATAATAAATTGACTGTTACGAATGGTGTTAATTAAATTAATGGAATGTTCAGCACACGATTACGTGTACTAGTATGCTTATAATTTCACTAATTATAGATTCCCGAAATTTCCCTTTTTGACATTTAAACACATTTGATATGCTAATGAAAGTAGTGCTACGAGATAGGTCAAACACAATCGATGTTATTAACAATCGTTTTATAATTAATTTATAATTTTTTAGAAAGAAAAAAAAAACAAGAAATTATAAATTAATTATAATTTTTTGTATATTTTATTAATTAAATAAAATTTCTATTGAAATTTTTATTTCGAATTTTTCCGGTTTTCTTTACAGTTTGTTAGAGACAAATTGTGGGAAATGGCTGTAGTTGTAGGCTGCTAGTCATGATTTTTTTTTAATTTAGAAAATTTCACTAATTAAACTTGTTTTTATTTGTATTGAACTTTTATTTGTTAACTTTTAAACTTTAAAATTTATACGAATAGTATACTGAAATCATCATCAATTAACAAGAACTTGTTTACGAGTTCATAGCGTGCAGGGGTATTTTCTCTGGCACTAATGACTTTATAAACTACAGTTTAATAGCAGTTTGAATTTCATTTACCAAAGTTGTAGAGAGATAGAGTAACGTTGTCCAGAATTGTCTTCAAATATTAAGAACTAAGTAATCTGGTCTGAGGTCTCCGTAGTCTAGTAGATAGTGTATTGGCTTATTAGACGTGAGGCCGTGGTTCAAACCCCGATTCCAACAAATCGAGATATGAAAAAAATATTTCTTCAGCGTAGGAAGTCGAAAAAAATTTTGTGTGTTCTGTGGTATTACATATTTATATGAAAACATATTTCTGCGGCGACTTCCTCTCAGCGGATTTCTGGCAAAAACACTTCCATGAATTAGTTTCTCAAAAATCTGTCGTTCAAAATCGACATTAAACGGTTCCGCCACTCATGTGTAAAACTAGAGCACACAACATAAGTGGTGTGAGAAGGTTTGTCGTACTCCTGACTGAAGGGTTATAATGATTGTTTGGTTGTATGGTTACCACCACTGCACGCAATACAGAAAAGCCAATAAATTTTCAAAGAGAGCGTTGCTTTAAGGCGAAAGTGGAGAAAACCCAACACCTTAGGATTTAATACAGAAGGCGTATTACATGCTTCATGAACCTGAGATCTTAATGGCCACAAAACCAATCTTCTTCTGACTTCGATCACTTAAAATAAAATTCAGCTGTAAATGTCTTGTAGTCGCCGTAGTCTAGTAGATAGTATGTTCGCTTATTAGACGTAAAGCCCGGGTTCGAGCCCCAGGCCAGACATCAAAATGAAATGTGAAAAAAAAATATTTCTTTGGCGACTTCCTCTCAGCAGATTTCTGGCAGAAACTCTGAGAGTAAATAAATAAAAAGTTTCTCAAAAAATCTGTCGTTCGGAATTGACGTTAAACTGTAGGTCCCGCCACTCGAGTATAAAAAAATTAAGGCACAAAACATGAGTGGCGTGAGAAGCTAGGTCGTAATCCTAGGGTTGTAATGGCCAATTATGTATGTATGTGTAAGGGTCTTGGAGTGATAGACTTTCATGGACAATTGGCTCAATCTCTTAATTCGAAACTCTATTATCGATAATTCGGTCGTTTAAAGGATATAAGCAAGCTTCTGCTCTTGAAAAATTGTATTCCATCAAAACAACGACGTGTCAAAGTCACGGATAATGATTCTTTTAAAGCTTACATCGAAGCTTACTTAGAGCTTATGACCTTCTTCAAGACCTTCCTGACCCAAGTAGTTATCCGTTGTGAACTTCAATTTCTTTACCAATTGAATAGAGCCTCGAAATGGATTCTTTATGTAGAAAGATTTTAAGTCGTATCGAAAAAATGGAATCCTAATCAAAAAGGAGTTCTTCTGTGTAATAAACGGACTTCAGATGCGTGTTTTTTGATTCCGTAAAGTATGCCGATGCGATTGTTATCGTTAAAGGTGGATAGAAATCAAAAAACATAGTGACAGAGTCTACGTATTATTCTTTCAATTTAAAAATAACAGTTTTTGGCGAACTCTGTAGATTTTAATGTGTCCCTAAATAGGCCTCTAACAAGAAGTCTAATGTGCGTTGATGCTCACATTTAAGCGAATTTATTATCCTTGATTGTAATGTTTTAACAATATTTAATGCGGAGATTTGCGGAAGTCGGACGACCTTCTTTACTTTGGAAGGCCCAAATTGAGATAACCCTGTCATGGATTACACACATACATGCATAATTGGCCATTACAACCCTTCAGTCAGGATTATGGCATAACTTCTCACACCAGTCATGTTGTGTGCCTTTATTATTATACTTAAGTGGTGGGACCTACAGTTTAACATCGACTCCGAACGACAGATTTTGAGAAACTTTTTCATGGCAGGTTTATTTTTACTCTCAGAGAAATCTGCTGAGAGGAAGTCGCCGCAGAAATATATATTTTTTTTCATATTTCGTTTTGTCGTGTCTTCCAATAAATCGAAATAAAATTGCACTACTTGCAAGCGTTGTTCAGGCATGAGTCTATTCATGATGAATTGCCAAACCAAACTGAGAATAAATCATTTGACAGCTGTTATATCGGTCGCCATCTTGAAAAGTAATGCCAACTTAAAGTTCTATACCTCTATAAAAACACCCTTATTTCTATTATGGTAGAGCGTATGTACTGAAACGTGAATAATATTGGTCTATGCTTTAATGAATCAAGAAAGTGCAAAATCCGCCATCTGCTGTACAAAGTAGAGAGAGAGAGAGAATCCGCAAACTATGCTTTGAAGTATTGGCCTGTACATGTTTTGACCAGATCACTGCCAAGGTTTAAAGGTTTCTGCCAGAAATCTGCTGAGAGGAAGTCGCCGAAGAAATATATATTTTTTTTCATATTTCGTTTTGCTGTCTGGCCTAGGGCTCGAACCGGGGCTTTGCGTTTAATAAGCGAACACAATAGCTACTAGACTACGGCGACTACTATTGGTCACCGATTGGTGTAATCAATTGGTGAAGCTTGCGTGCCTTCGGCCGAAATACGACAATAGGGTTGTTAATAGGCAATTAAGCATTCATAAAGAAGAAGTTTGTGACCATGTGATTTGTTTAGCCACTTGATACTTTCTTTGTAAGCCAATCAAATTAAAAAATTAAATCAACTACCGCAGTTCGATTTTAAAGAACAAATCTTGTGTTTAATTAGATTACGTTACCACTACTTATTAATTAAATGTTACAAAATCCTTGTACCTTTTTAGAATAATAATTGAAATTAAATTAATATTTTTTAAAAAGTAAATTGACTACTAATACCGCCCTAGTAATTGACATGTAATTTAAATTTCTTGCATTAATTTGCATATGCATTAAAAATGTGTCTTTTTTAATGTGTTAATAATTCAAGCAGAGCTTAGCATACGAGTACGATACATATTTTAATAACAAAACAAGACACGATTTGTCATTTGAATATGAATATGTGTGTATGTTTAAATAATTAATTAATCTATCGAACATATCTAAATAGGAAAAATTCATAACTGACGTAATTATATGCAGGTTTTCAATTACGCTGCCAGTGACAGTGACAGTGACAGTGACACCAAATAAAGTCAAAGTACTTGTTGGGGTATCTGATTGCAAATGACGTAAAGTATGTAGCATACATGTTAAAGGCGTATTTGTATACAAATCATTATAATAATGTTATGACGTAGTAAATATCTAACATATCGTTGGTCTCATGTAGAAAGGCCCTAACTCACATTTTTTTCGAAACTGATTTTTTTGTGATTCCAGTGTGTATTTGTGTTAAATGCATTGGAATCACAAAAAAAAATCAATTTCGAAAAAAGTGTGAGTTAGGGCCTTTCTACAGTAGACCAACGATATGTATGTAACATATGTATGTATGTATGTATGCAGTGCTATAAAGTAAAATAATAAATTGAACTATAAATTTAAATATCTTAAGCTGTTTTCCTAGTTATTAACTAATTGGCTTATGACGCAATAATACATGTATTTTGCATAAAAAAAAAAATTCTTTTACTTTAGCTTGGCTTTGTTCTAATTGCATAGAAGTTTCGATAAATTTTTAAAGATTGAATTCAATCGTTAATTTTCTTTTGATTCAGTTCATCTTCTCATATTTATAATTAAAAACTTTGTTTTAGCCAAAGCTAAACTAAATTTATTAGTCACGTCGATTGCTATTGTGGTACGTCGAGATCAAGGCCATTTCATTTTCTTAGTCCATTTAGTAAATGGATTTGGTTAGTGTACGAGTATAAGTTTCTTTAAATGTCAAGCAAAATAGTTTTTAAGCTCTGTTTTTCTTCTGAGCGATAAATTTAAAAAGCTTTGTTTATAAATTCTGTTTAAGTGTTACGTTGCAAGTTTTAAGCTGCAGAAAGTTTTGACTTCCTTTGTTTTTAATTAGATTTGAGAGATATTTTATCTCAAAACTATTGGTTTCATATTTCTTTAACCACTTGTCTGAATGAAAATGCCATCACTTGTATCATAATAAGGATTTGGAATAATGATTGGCATCGTTTGTTAAACTACAAGACCTTTCAAAGCAATATTGTGGTTGTTGTTCTGGCCACTGGCCTATTAGAAGACATGCCTATAGTCCTGACATTCCACTCATATTGTGTGCCTTAATTTTATACATGAGTGGCGGGACCTACAGTTTAACGTCGACTCCGAACGACAGATTTTGAGAAACTTTTTCATGGCAGGTTTATTTACTTTCAGAGTTTTTGCCAGAAATCTGCTGGGAGAAAGTCGGTGAAGAAATATTTTTTTTCATATTTCGTTTTAATGTCTGGCCTGGGGCTCGAACCCGGACTTTACGTCTAATAAGCGAACACACTACCTACTAGACTACGGCGACCCCACGTAATCATCCAATGAAATATGGAGCTTCTCATTGGCCACTTTCCAGTTAGCGGGCATGCCTATAGTCTTGACATTTCCTCAAATAACTTTTATAGGAGCGAGACTATCCTCCACGTAATGTGTTAGTGCCCAGAGAATGTTTGTATGCTCTGTGGTATTACATATTTATATGAAAACATAATTCTGCGGCGACTTCCTCTCAGCAGATTTCTGGCAAAAACTCTGAGAGTAAAAAAAAATTGCATTGAAAAGTTTCTCAGAAAAAATCTGTCGTTCGGAGTCGACATTAAACTGTGGGTCCCCGCCATTCAAGTATAAAATTAATTCACACAACATGAGTGGTGCTGAGAAGCTAGTCCGTTATTCTTTATTCATAACTGGATAAAATTAACACACACAACGTAATGGTGTGAGAAACTAGGTTGTGGTCCTAACTGCAGAGTTGTAATAACCAATTATGTATGTTATGCATGTAAATATCTCCAATAGGGTTTCACCAGGATAATTTAAATATGAAATAACTTTCAAAATTCTTCTTAGCCCATCTTAATATCTCATTGGTATTATAGAGTTGTATCAGTTTATTTTTTCCAATTAATTCCATAGTTCTCAGAGCTGTCTTGGCCTTTCTTAGTTCTAAAGAACCAGTTCCTCTATTTCCAGACAAAAGCTATTCATTCTCTATATAATAAATTCTATTATAACTAGATTATCCAGCAAAATTTTGCAAATGTCTTTTCAATTAAACCTTCTATTGTAGATCACACAACCCAATCGGGAAAACAACGCGATAAATATCTCCCCCCAGTCTCCTTTACATAGATCTTAGAAATCATGATTCATAACTGAAGTATGTATTTAAGAATGAGAAGACATAAATTATTTTTATTATATTTATTTAAGACGCTATAAATTATTGCTTAAAATCCATTAATTTTTTTTATAGTCAAATAAAACCGAAGGTTAAAGTCTGTGCTTAAATTTGAATATATTTTTAATATACAAACATATGTATGTACATATGTACATCCAGTTGGTAGTGAGAAAACCTCTTTCAAATAATATCAAAGTGGGCTATTACAGGCGCCTATTTTCGCGACAGTTGTTATTATATTTTTAATTTATTGTTAGGCTTTAAAGCCGGCATATTGAAAACAGTTTTTTTTTTGTTAAAAACAAAATTAATTATCAATATTTCACTAAACTTCTGGTTTTATTAAATGACAACAATAATAATCTGGTTATTAAAAAAACAACAACAACAATAAACAAATTAACGTAAATAAATAATAACAAATTATTGGCATCGAATCGAATTTATTTATTGAATGGAATATTTTTTGCAAAATTTCATTGGCATTCTTTTGTTCTATTGTGACGTCTTAGAACATAATTTCATGGGTGAACCACAACATATTTTGGAGATATCTTCTACTGTTGATAACTCCAAGAGCACTTTTAAGGAATCTACTTAATAATATCGCATGCATGCACACATTGTAGACCTCTTTAGTAAGGATTAAGGGGGGATCTGCTTCCTTATATCATCCTGAATAGCAAAGCATTCTACGACATGTTAAAGGACCCTTTTCAGATGTCAAAGAGCAGAAAGATATTGCGTAGTATTCTCTTTAAAGAATTGTTTTATATTTTAGACGGATATATACGTCATAAATGTCATTACAACAGATTTGCTAATATAAACCAGCTTTGGCTGTAATGGACAATATGAGCGATAGATTTAAGAACCCTGTTTAGATGTCAAAGATCAGAAAGATATTACGTAGTATTCCCTTTAAATAATTGTTTTATATTTTAGACGGATATATACGTCATAAAGCTACAACAGATTTGCTAATATAAACCAGCTTTGGCTATAATGGACGACAGGAAAAATATGTGGATAATTTCGCTGTAATTAAGATTCCGTGACTATTTGTGTTCTTTACTTGGAGTATCTAAATGGTGTTTTTTATAGAGGTATAGGACTTTAAGTTGGCATTACTTTTCAAGATGGCGACCGATTTAACAGCTGTCAAGTGATTTATACTCAGTTTGGTTTGGCAATTCATCATGAATAGACTCACGCCTGAACAACGCTTGCAAGTAGTGCAATTTTATTTCGATTTATTGAAAGACACGTTTGGTGACCGCCTAATTTCACGTTTTGGACCTGTGAATTGGCCTCCAAGATCTTGTGATTTAACACCGCTAGACTACTTTCTGTGGGGCTATGTAAAGTCATTGGTCTATGCGGTAAAGCCACAAACGCTTGACCATTTGGAAGACAACATTCGCCGTGTTATTGCCGATATACGGCCACAAATGTTGGAAAAAGTCATCGAAAATTGGACGTCCAGATTGGACTACATCCGCGCCAGCCGTGGCGGTCATATGCCAGAAATCATATTTAAAATGTAATGCCACAAGATTATCTTTCGGATAAATAAAATTCATGTCAATCGAATAATCCATCGTTGTTTTATTGCAACTTAAAGTTCTATACCTCTATAAAAAACACCCTATATCATCCTGAATGGCAGAGCATTCAACGACATGTTAAAGGACCCTTTTCAGATGTCAAAGATTAGAACGATATTGTATTCTCTTTAAAGAATTGTTTTATGTTTTAGACGCACATATACGTCATGAAAATTACAACAGATTTGCTAATGTAAATCATCTTTGGCTATAATGGACGATAGGAACGACAGATTTAGGAAACCCTTTTCAGATGTCAAAGATCAGAAAGATATTGCTTAGTATTCTCTTTAAAGAGATGTTTTATATTTTAGGCGGATATGTACGTCATAAAAATTACAACAAATTCAAGAACCCTTTTCAGATGTCAAAGATCAGAAAAATATTGCGTAGTATTTTGTTTAAAGATCTGTTTTATATTTTAGACGGATATATACGTCATAACACAGATTTACAACAGATTTGCTATTATAAACTTGACTGTAATGGACGACAGGAAAAATTTGTGGTTATTTTCGCTGTAATTAAAATTCCGTGACTATTTGTGTCCATTCTTTACTTCGGAGTAACTAGTTGAGAGCAGAATTACACTTAAGACCTCATACAACTGCTTTGAACATATTATAGGCGGCACTTAAAGTTTTAATTTTACATCACAAATTAGAAGAAAAATCAGTAGCATTTACTATGTATATACGACTTGCTACCATACATTCTCTTTTATTTTTAGCTAAAATTGTTTTAATTTCTTTAATTATTTAATTACTTTGGTTTTTAAACCGTTAGTTTTAAGTACTGTTTTAAAGTAAAGCAAATTTATTTCAATCTATTTCTACGTATGATATTTGTAAAGTTTGATTGAATAACTATGGAGTGCGCGCGAAAAAATTTCGTTGTATAATTTTCTTTATAAAAATAAAACTTAACGGTAAAATTATTTGAATTTTAATTAAATTAAAGAAAATATTGGCTCCGCTCTAAGGCATAAGAAGTTTGAATTTTTTACGGCTTCGAGAATTTCTTCCATTTGGGCCTTTTTTGTATCATTGAATTCTGTACTGACAATTCGTATTTTTAATGTTTAACTGAGGTTTTACTGTATTTATAATGCTTTTCACAACCTAAAATGTTTTGATTTTACTATTTGTATTTGTATTTATTTATTAAAATTTATTTATTAAATCTTATAATTTAAAGTATCAGAATCTGACAAATTATATCATATAATGCCCCATATCTCTCAATGGACTCAAGTTTTGGGCAATTTTGTGAATTGAATTGTTAAGATCACTTGGTATCACTCCTTGCTTCTTTGCTTTAGTGGCAAGTGACTGAATGTGGTTAGGAAAATTAAAAAACTGATGTGTGCCTAAATTTTTTAGGGTGCAGCCCTTACAATTGCATTTCTATTTGCTATTGTTCTTTAAGGCAAATTTTGTTGTTTACTTTCTAAAAATACTTGTGAATTTGTTGTTGACAATTTGTGTTTAATACTTACATATGAACTCATTGGAACCCTGTGAACCATCAGCATTGCCATTGGCACATGTAATGCCTCCACTGTCAGCTGTATTTGTTTCATTTAAGTTGGTAGTTATACTTATGGAGGAACACTTAAAGCCATCATTGAAATATACATGATCTGAAGCCGGATTTAATTTCATTTTGTCACGGCTTTAAACAACACGGGGGGTATATTATGTTAAGGATATTAGTTGGTTGCTTAGGTTTTACACTTCACTTTGAAATTTTTAATTTTTTATTTTATTTTTCATTTGTTGGAGGGCAATGTTGCTTTCTAGATTCTTGAAATTCTTGCTATTGCAATTGAACTGAAACGATTTTAATTTAAAAGAAAAATTTTAGAAATTTTTTGTTTTTTGTAAAAATATTTATTTTTATAAATATAAGAGAGAGAGAGCGAAAGAGCAAGAAGAGGTTCATTAAACTTTCATGTAACAGCTGTTGAAACGAAACAGTCATGTTAAGTTCATGTTTTTATTTTTTAATTAAGCAATTAATGGAGTTTTTATTTTATTTTTAATTTTAATTTTATTTATTTTAATTCATTAATTGTATGTTGCATTATTTTTTTTTTTTTTAATTTAATTTTGCATTAAACCTTCTAAGAAATAATTTCTGAATTTATAAATCAAGGCGTTTAGGTTTCCTTTTACATGAATTTTGTTTTTATTTTATTTTAAATTAATTAATTTATTTGTAAATAATTATTGCATTTAATTCTTTGGTTTGTTTATATTTGGAATTCTTTAACAATGACAATTACCAATATGGTTAACAATGAATGTATTTATTTAATTATTTTTTTTTTATATTTTTCAACTCAAAAGCAGCTAATAAGCCATGAAAACGTTTGAAAGTAAAATACAAAATAAAAATATTTACAAAATAAACAAAACAAAACATAAAAAAATTGCAATCAATTATTAAAATATGTATTTAACAAGCCCCTGATTATTTTTTTAAATTATTTTTTAAAAGTTTTTTATTACGAAATTAAAAGGTTTAACAAGCCCCTGATTATTTTCAAAATTATTTTTTAAATTTTTTTTACTATGAAATTATTTTTTCATTTCTTTTTCAGTTTAATTTTTGCTTTGATATGGAATTTTTTTTCATGAATTTTGTAATAAATTATAACGAATTTTATATTCAAATTTATTAATTTTTTGTGGGAATGTTTATTATTTTGTTACAATTTTTTTAATTCAATTTTTTATGAATTTTAATTTATTTTTATTTTTTTTTATTCTTTACAATTTTTTTATTTTTTTTAATTTTTTTTTTTTTTTTATTTTCTCTTATAATTTTTTTTTTAATTTTCTTTTATTGTTTTTATTTAATTTCTTAATTTTTATTACAATAAATCATTTAAAATTTTTTTTGTATTTACTTTTATTTTTATTTTTTTCTATTTTCGAAAATTTTCTCTCCAAATCTTTGTAAATTTTTTTGTTAAACTTTTTCTTTTTTTGTTCTTGTTGTTTTTGTTGTATTTATTGTATTTGTTTTGTTTGGATTTTTTTTTATTCTTCTCTTTTATTTTGTTTTGCTGTTTAAACTTTATTTTTTACTCGTCCGTGTTTAAATCACGACTGTTTTCGAACTTGGCTCGAACCTTGTCTTTTATAAAATCAAAGCAATTTCGTTTTAACAAATTTATTTTATTTGCTGTTATTATTGTTGGTTGTTGGTTGTTGCTGTAGTTGTTAACGTTGTCGTATTTTTGTATGTTGTTAAATAAAAGTTAAAAAAAAAAACAGAAAAAATAAAATTAAATTAATTCAAATAAAATAAAAACACTTGATCTCTTTTTATATATTTTAAGGTTGCCAGATTGAAGCGGAATTTAAATTACCCCTATAAATTTAAAAATTCCCACGGAATTTTTTTTATTGTGCCCTTTTTACTCTGTACAGAGCAAATAATTTGCCTCCAAGTCATCTTGTAGTGCTTAAAGTACTTAATTTTTGTTACATTGATTGCCGCAGTCGTCGTTAAATTGTTTCCGGGGATATGCCAGCTTTGCAGGCTATGGCTATGATTATTAAACTTGAAAAGATATCATACGTTCTAATAGACCAGCGGCTGTTAGGTTACTAGGTGCTAACGTAGCAATCTCTAGGTTGGCCTACGGCGGCCGCTAGGCTCTTAACAAGATGGCAAACCGGAACAATTTTCACATCTCATGAGTATCGGACATAATGTCATTCCGAGACTCTGTGGAGCGGATGAATTAGGAAAATATAGTAAAACTATTGGCTTGAATTTTCGAATGAGTTCATCATTGAAGTCGCCACAGTCTAGTAGGTACAACCCCTGGCTCAGACATCTCAAGCATAACGAAATATTAAAATATTCTTTCAACGACTTTCTGTCAGCAGTCTTCCGGCAAAAACTCTAGGAGTAAAAATTGTCATGATAAGTTTCTTAAATCCGTCGTGTGGAGTCGATATTCATGTATAAAATTAACACACACAACGTTAGTGGTGTGAGAAGCTAGGTCGTAATCCTGACTAAAGGGTTGTAATGAGCAATTTAGTAAATAAGTAAGACTTCATTGGGACAATTCCTAAAATCTCGGAATTAGTAATGTAGTAATGAATTCTGTTTATGTTTATGCGCAGAAAATCTGGAAAATGCTTTTGTACAATGGGTCAAATCGACCTCCGGGTACTGTACTTGTCACAATTGACAAGTACACGTCCTCTAACCTACATGATGCTCTCTTTATCTTCGGAAAATCTGTTCAAATCTGTTGCACCAGAATCCCTGAGTAATTACTAAGCATAGTATTCTGGGTACTCATTTGAAACACATTGGTGTTGGCCTAATATCTAATGACTTCTGCAGGAGCTGTAGAGACGAGTTAAAAGAAGAATTTTTTCGTCGTTTTTTCGGTACATGCTCAGAACTATGTATGTAGTCGAAGGAAAATAAAGCATCTGGGCTTATGCTAGCAGATGATTTCACTGACTGGTCCTCAGAAGTCTAAGTAGCTCCAACAGAAACTTCGGATAGTTCCAGTGTTAGGCGAATTGAAAGGCTGTGGTATCTCAATGATTCTAAGGTGGTCTAAGTGTGTCTTGGGTTAATATTCTTTATCATTTTTTACTACCTAATTTACCTTAGTCTTGTAGTCGTTGTAGTCTAGTTGGTAGTGTATTGGCTTAGTAGACGTAAAGCCAACGTTCAAACCCTAGGTCAGACATCCGCAACAAAAGGAAATATGAAACAAATATTTCTTCGGCGACTTCCTCTTAGCGGATTTCTGACAAAAGCTCTGAGAGTAAATAAAATAGTCATGAAATTTACTTAAAATAGTCATCAAATATATGTCGTTCGGAGTCGATTTTAAATTGTAGGTCCCACCACTCATGTATAAAATTAACACACACAACATAAAGTGGTCTGAGAAGTTAGGTCGTAATCCTGACTGAAGGATTGTAATGACCAATTATGTATGTATATATTTATATTATATATATATGTATGTACATATACAGTCACACAGATAATTATACGTATCCCCCTAAAAATCATTATTTTAAAAATGATAATATATGGACAAGTCAACTGATTTTTGCCCCAAATTTTTTGTTTTCCGTCACAGCCGAACAAATTATATTTGTTCTCATCACTAAATATTACATTCGCCCAAAAATCAGAGGACTTGTCCATATATTATTGGGCAAATTCCAATCGTGGCTTTTTTCTCGGCACTTGGCTGCGGAAACCGTTCTTTCTCAAAACACTTCGAACTGTTTCGGAATGCACAATAACATTGTGATCACTTTCCGAGGTATTTCGTATTTCTACGGCTGTAGTCCTAGGATTTTTATTCACAATACATTGTATTAGAAATATACGTCGTACGTATAATTTTCTGTGGTGCCATATTGGTTTTAAGCAAACTGCAGTCACAAATTCATAGATTTTGCGAATCTTTTTTCTTTATTTAAGTAAATGTGTCGTTACAGACGCTAATGTAAAGAAATTTTAGATTAGAAGTTCATTACTTTTTAAAAAAATGATTTTTAGGGCGGGTACGTATAATTATCTGTGTGACTATACATATGTATATCGGCAAGTTCTCGTCGAATATTGTTTAAAATTTATTTGACAAAAAATTTGTTTTCATAACCTGCTTTAGTACCGTAACTTAAAGTCCCTTGCATCTGGCAACCCTATTTTCCCATAACATTGTTAATAACTGTAGAACGAGTAATAAAAAACAGACATACAGACGCTCTTTTTTGTTTTTAATTTGTTTAAACAATTTCAATGTTTTTTTTGTTTTTCATTATTTTTTTACCGGCTCAATGCGTCTCTCAATTTTAACGTTTTTCATGTTATTTTCCAATACAAAAACTACTGAGTACATCAAATATTCATACGCGCTCTTGTTTATTTTTTATTGCAAAAATTAAAAACAAAAATAAATATTTAAACACTTCGTTTCATATTCGCAAATGTTTCCGGAGTCAAATGAACGAAACGAATTGTTCGAGTGAAGTTTTTTTGTTTTTGTTTTCATTCCCAAGCTGTGTTTGATTTCAATATGTTGGACGGACGAATGGACGGACGTACGACTTGGTTTACAATTATACGGTGTTAACGTTCTAATTTTTGTTCGTTTGCTTGTTTGTTTTATTGTATTTGTTGTGATTTTAAATGAAACTTTTTCTGTGGATTTTTTGTTTGTTTTTAATTCATCAGCTCTCCTATTACTTTTACAAAATACAGTACGAGAGAATATTTCTTTTGTTTATAAATTTTAAACATTCCTGACATTCTTTCTCTTCCACTTACAGGTTTTTTTTTTTTTTTTTTTTTTTGTTTTTATTTTCAATTTTTTTGCAATTTAATCGAATTTTTTAATTCAACTCTTTTTTTTTCCTTCTTTTTTTGAAAAACGAATAAAAAGTAGTTGTTGTGGGGATTTTGTTTTGGGGTTTTTACGTCTTCATTCATTTGACATCTTTTTTTCATGAACCAACTACGTGAATGACATTAAAATTTATTCGTTTTTTTTTCTTGTTTGTTTGTGGTTTTTGATCAGGATCTCTTAGGTTATTAGAATTCTTTAACACTTCATTTGCAGTTTTTGAGATATTTTTGTAATCGATAAACGACAACATAAAGTATGGAAACTTTTTTTCTGAAATCATTTGCAAATTAATTGTCTTGAACCAATTTAAATAAATTCATGTACGATTGATTAATGTTTTGAATGTTATTTTTCTCTTTTCTTTTTGTTTTTGTTTTTGTTTATATTTGAACAAAAAAAAACGAAATTTATAAAAATAAACTTCTTTTTCATTTTCATTTCATTTAAATAAGGTTAAGCCAGTAGAATAAGAAGTGATAAGAGAGAAATTCTTAGGTTTATAGCTTAAATATGTGGCATTGTTAGTACATTTTAAGCGCTTTTCTCTAAGCATTCTTAGAATACAAATTTATTCAAAGTAATGACCCTTACAACATGCATACATACATATGTACATACATAATTGGTTCTTACAACCCTTCAGTCAGGATTACGGCCTAGCTTCTCATACATTATTGGCGGTACCAACAGTTTAACGTCGAATACGAACGACAGCTTTTTAAGAAACTTTTCATTACAATTTTATTTACTCTCAGAGTTTTTGCCAGAAATCTGCTGAGAGAAAGTCGCTGAAGAAATATTTTGTTTCATATTCAATGCCCAAGGCGATGTTTGTCCCTGGACTGCAGATTCATATTCCAAATGGTACACGGTATGACAGAGAGGTACTCCCGAAGCAATATGGTATACACATCTTAACGGATGGCTCGAAACTGAATGGAATAACTTGGGCTGAGATTTTCTACAACGATTTTGGAGTGGTGCCTCACTGTAACATATTTTTAGAAAGGATTTTTGCCTTTGATTTATTGGGAACTTTGGGTAGACTGTTTCATTATTCGTTTCAATACAGAGACTGAATTGTAAAGATATTCTTGCCTCTACGTGTAACTATGGATAATCGAAATAGCCGTCGTCTAGTAGAGAGTGTGGTTCAAATCCCAGCCCAAACGTCTTGAATAAAACGACATATAAAATAAAATATTTCTTCAACGTCTTTCCCTCAACAGATCTCTAGCAAAAACTCTAAGAGTAAATAAGAATTGCCATGAAAAGCTTCTCCAAAAAAATCTGTCTGTCAAAAAAAATCTGTCGTTTGGAGTCGTCTTTAAACAGTGGATAAAATTAACACAACACAACATGGTTGATGAGAGAAGAAGGATAAATCTAAGGTCCTTAATGTGGAAGGAATTTCTGGATGCTCAACGTATAAGAATACAATTCAATGTTCAGTTAAACCAGTTCAGTTAACGAAAGAGGCAAAAAAAAAATTGGTAAAGTAAATTCAAATTTCAAAAAGTCTACAAGTCTTTAATCGAGATACAATTTCTCAATCTTGATTTAAGATTTATTTTTTTAAGTCAATGATTATAAATTAATCTTTAAGAAATTACACCAACACATTAATCCTTAAACACAACAAGACTTAAAGATTTATGGTCTTAAATCAAGTGGCTTTTAAAAGGCTTAAGCTTAATAAAAGACGCTTTACCTTACAACTGACTTAAATGTGTTTTTGTTTACAATAATTTAAAACTTGTCTTAAAAAAAAAAGGCAGAAAACACACATAATAAACTCGAAAATTACAAGGTTTTACAAGTGAGTGAGTGAGATGTGGTTACATTTTATATGACTTCTTGGAATTCATCTCCGGTTGAAAACATTTTAAATTCAGGTTAAAATTCGCTTTTTATTCAATGACTTTGACACACATTTTTGTTTCAGAGTTTTACTAGACGCCGCTTACCCCCCATATATATTCGTAACATATTTATTATTGTAAATACATAAACAATTAATTATAATTAAAAAAAAAATACAAAAATTAATTAAAACAGTGAAGTACACTAAACAATGAAAACAAGGCCCCCCGAACTACATTACAAACTATCCTTGTACGATATTTTATGGCTCCAATACAAGAAGCTGTGGTAATGGTAGGACCAATTGATTATTTTTCAATAGATCATCTGTATCACGATTAGATTATATCACCTTGTTTGTTTTATAATCAGTTTTTTGATACGCATATTAAAATAGAATGGCTCCCGAAATTTTAAACCGTGCAAATCATCAAACAATCTGCTATTCAGGGTTTTTAACTTACCAACGGCTGTACAGTAAAAAAGAAGATGTTTTTTGGTTTTTAACTCCCGCAACATATCTTACAATAGTCCTTATTAGCGATAAAACTTCAAGTTAAACACTGGATTTATTCAAACTGAATACCAAGCCTCTTCTAAAATCGTTTATAAAAGGCCAAAGTCTCCTGAACACCCCACATCCACTTCCACTTCTCCATACCACAATGATCCGGACCTCAATAGAGACTCATTCAACCTGATCCAAAAGCCCTTATGGATACTTTACAATCACGAAGCAGTTGTGGTGTATGCCAGATAAACCCAGCTGCCTCCATGGCATCAACGAAAATCGTAGAAAGATCCAGTCGCCCCCATGACTGCCTAAATGTCAATTATTAAAATCAAATAATATTCTCATTTGAAGAGGCAAAAATTCCTGCTAGAAAGATGCTACAGTAAAGCACCCCTCCAAAATCCATACTGAAAATCTCAGCCCAATGTATTCCATTCAGCTTCGATCCATCCGATAAGATGTGTATATATATATAGCCTCGGGAGTACCACTCTGTCCCACCGTGTCCTATATTTGTAATAAGAATCTGCAGTCCAGGGACAAACATCGCCATGGGCACTATACAATAGGTAGTTCTACCCAAAAATCTTTCTGGGAAAACCGTCCGGTGTGGACTGGTGGACTCTGTTTCCAGTAGCTCGATTCTCTCAGACGTATGATACTACGTGCTGCATATCGCCTGGCATACAGATCAAATTGCATCGCTACATACATACATACATACATAATTGGTCATTACAACCTTTTAGTCAGGATTACGACCTAGTTTCTCAAACCACTTATGTTGTGTGTGTGTGTGTGTGTTAGTTTCATATATATGAGTGGCAGGACTTATAAATTAAAGTCGCATCCGAGCAAAAGATTTTTGAGAAACATTTCATGGCAATTTTTATTTGCTCTCACAGTTTTTGCCAGAAATCTGTTGAAAGAAAGAAGAAATATTTTTTTTTTATATTTCGTTTTATTCGAGATGTCTGCACTGGGGTTTGAACCACGCTACCTACTAGACTACGGCTATTTCGATTATCCATAGTTACACGTAAAGGCAGCAATATTTTCACAATTCAGTCTTCGGCAATGAAACAAATAATCGGGTCTACCCAAAACCCCCATTATGTCAAAGTTATATACTCCTAATTAGTGTGGGCCCAGCAATAGCTGCATAATTCAATTCGAATGTCACTCTGTATGATGAAATTGCACACAAATATGCAGCTTAACTAAGCCACAATTTGATGTCTTTAATTCTACACGCCTAATAAAAAATGCAAAAAACAAAAAAAAAAAAATGCAACGAATTTTAAAAAACAAAAACAAAAACCTGATTAGTCATATTAGAAGTAAGAAAATCATAAAATTCTCGCATGTTCGTACGTATAGGATAGGCGTTAAAAACGAGCATAAAGTATATGTAACTCTGACTCATTTGGCGATTATTTCTAAACAAACGTAATAAATTTTACTAATTTCGTTACAATTGAATAAAAAAAAACTACAAAAACAAAACAAAAAAATTATTGCAATACCTGTATGCTTAAATTATGTTTCTGTTGATTTATTTATAGTTTTTTTGAAAAACAAAAGGTCATTCAACTTATAAAACAATAACAACAACAACTATAATAATAAAAAAAAATAACATTTGTAAACATTAAGTGGTTATTACAGGTTTGTTTTTTTGTTTCATGTTGTTGTTGTATTTGTTTTATTTACATTTTTTACACGGCCAAACAACGAAATAATCACGTGAATCACTTTACATATGGGGCGTGATAGTATCCCACTAACATTTAATAAAACAAAGCTGAAAAAAAACCGTGTAAAATTACAATATTTTGTTTACATGCGTTTATAACCTACATTAGCATACATACATACATACATAGGTGGTAGGGAAATTTAAAACACACATTAAAAATATGTACGTATCATTTCATATATGTATGTACTTGGAGTAACATTGTTACACGATGAAAGAGGACGTCTCTTTCTCAAACTATACAGGATCCTCTTCTTCTTTCTCTCTCTCTCTCTCTCTTTCTTATCTTCCTACTATATGTCTTCCTTTCAATTTTTAATCCTTGTGGGAACATAGAGCATCAATAATACTTTTGCAATCTCATTACGTAATTTAATATGATGTCAATCCTTATCTATCACCCTTAAGCCCCCCTCTTTATAGAGTTGTCATCATCTTTCGGCGCCCCGAATTTTTTCTATTTTATAGATTCCATTCCAGAGAAGCTCCATTAATTGTGTCGAAAGTCTTTCTAAGAGTACGACCTACTTACATACATACATAACTGGCCATTACAACCCTTCAGTCAGGATTACGGCCTAGCTTCTCACACCAATCATGTTGTCAGCCTTAATTATATATACTTGAGTGGCGGGACCTACAGTTTAAAACGCCGACGAAGAACGACAGTTTTTGAGAAACTTTTCCCAGAATTCAGCTGAGACGAAGTCGCCGAAGAAATATATTTTTTTTCATATTACATTTTGATGTCTGGCCTGGGGCTCGAACCCGGGCTTTACGTCTAATAAGCGAACACACTACCTACTAGACTACGGCGACTACTACGAAAAGTACGAGCTAAAAAAAATCAATTTTCTTCTTCCTATTGGTTCGTCAATTGGAATCACAGCTGTTCGTATAGCTAGTCTAGAATGTATCACAATAGCAGTAACCATTATACGATATTTTGTATTCTGTGATGGCAATCAATGATTAACCCGTAAGAGAAGCCCTGTAGCCAGTAAGCTTTATTTTTCAACTCCAAAGTGATTGAAGTCGCCGTAGTCTAATAGGTAGTGTGTTGGCTTATTAGACGTAAAGCCCGGGTTCGTATCCCAGGTCAGGTATCAAAACGTTAATATAAAAAAAATATTTCTTCGGCGACTTCCTCTCAGCAGATTTCTGGCAAAAACTCTGAGAGTAAATAAAATCTGCCATGAAAAAAGTTTCTCAAAAAAATCTGTCGTTCGGAGTCGACGTTATACTGTAGGGCCTACCACTCACGTATAAAATTAACGCACTCAACATTACTGGTGTGAGAAGCTAGGCCGTAATTCTGACTGAAGGGTTGTAATGACCAATTATGTATGTATGTAAAGTGATAGAGAGAGAGACTGGTCTGATGAGTTATAAATAGGCTGTAGTTGTCTTCTAAGTGCTTCTCCTTTAGATTAATGTCACGTAGATATTGAAACTGTGAGAGTGCTCCGGCTAGAACAACGATCAACAAAAAAAAACTGCGCCAACTTCAGAATGGAAGCAGAATGGAATACTGAAACCGAAGAAGAAAAGACATTGTTATATGAATACCTGTTTCCAGCAAAGAGCACAGCATGAATTAATTAGGTCAATAGATATATTTTTCTAGATCACAGTGTTGAAAAATTCAGTACTTTAGTACTTTTTTTCAATACTTTTTCATTTCAAAAATACCGCAGTACCCCCGCTAAACTTTCGGTACTTTTTTTATTATTAATACATATTTTATGTCTTGTGCTCGTCAACTATTAATGAGTTAGCAACATGTTCAACGTAATACTAAAGGCAGAATTAATCTTTAGCCCCGGTTAGCCCAACGTCCATACAACGTACGTACGTTTTTAGAACAAGAAAAGCAATGAGAACGCTTGCCGAATCGTAATGTAATTTCGGTAAGTATTTAATTTGCTTTACATATGCTAAAATGAACGTACATTCCGTTACGTTCCGTCGACAATTGACTAAACGGGGCTTTTACGATTCGAATCAACTGTTTTTGCTTTGTAGTTAGTTTTTCTATTCCATACGTGCATTAAGTATAAAAAAAATTTTTTTTTACAAAAGTACCATTTGATGCAAAAAGTACTCCTTCAGTTGTAAACCATTTAATGTATAATTGCACTGTCCCAACGTTGAATCTCTCGGTGCATGCATTTAGAAAACACCTACTATTGTGGAAATATTTCGGGCCATTCACTATTTAAAACAGGGTGATTTTTATATCGCGTTAAGGAAACAAGAATTCATTGCGACCATACATTAGAAGTACCCCCGTTTAAGCGCCATAATTAAACTATTTTTGGTCAGATTGCTTTCGCGTTATATTTTTTTTGTTTTCTTTAAAATATACATGAAAACATCTTTTGTTATCATGTCAATGGGGAATTCCCCCTAAGGCTATTATAAAATCTAAAGCAAACGTCTTCCTATTTTACCATGTTTATGATAAAGAAAAGAAGATTTATTTGCCATTTAAACAATAATTATCACTTGATCTTCTTTCAAGCATATTCTATACAATATTTTAAATGCAAATTTATCAATCAATTATTATTTAAAGCTAAGACCACGAGGTGTTATTAATATCTACAGATTAAATTTATTATCAAAAGAATATCATAACGCCACCTACGCCTATTATTGAAACTAACTCAAGGTGTATACCAACAATTTTTGATATCTTTTTCTTGAGTGATTATTAAAATACTCGTACATCTTGAAAACTTATATTCTTTTTTTCATTTTTAATGGTATAACTAAAGGGTAATTCATTTGGCGGTTTCAAACATTCAAAAATTTTGTTCCATAATAATGCTTGGACTTCGACCATGCCATTGTGTATGAAATACGACATCATTTGAATAACCGCCTCCAGGTTGGTTGTAGCAGTCAACCCATTTGATGTAGCTTTCGCCACTTCGAGTGTTGTCTTGACGATAACTTGACGAGTGCTGGTTTTCAAATGCATCAACGGTAGGAGACTATCCAAATTGGCAAAGTCTTCGACGTAACTCCAAAAAAAAAAAAAAAAAAGGGTAAAATTGATGGTTATGGTGGCAATTTGACATCGCCATAACGTGAAATTGCTAATTCCTATCAAAATTGGTCATATTGTAGGCTTCGTAGTTCGCAGTTCTGTTTTCATCCCAGACACAAACCCTGCAATTCATAATCTTCAATTACAGGTCAATAAAGTTGGTTATTATGCAATCTTAGCGATAATATCGGTCTTTTAAGGTTAGTTCGGAAAGAATTTCGCCCAATGTCAGGAAACAATCATTTAATTCGAATGCAGTAGCTTTTCAACAATCAATTATGGTCTCTCCCATTCCTATCTATGACAATTTTTCTTGTTGTTGACGTAATCATCGATTAAGAAATTAGGTTCACCAATGAAAAAGGGTTTATTCGAAAAATCTGGACTGAAAACGTGTTGCTCTACCATTTAATTCAGACTTTATGTGGATAAAGATGCAAATCGAAATGCAAATTATGGCCTAGTGAAACGTGAAATTAACAAATTTACGTTATCCGCCACAAGTTAGTAAACTTGGCAGTGCGTGCATTATGGCGATTAACAGGTTTGACCACACCTAGAGCTCTTCTAGTCTCATTCATAATTTATTTATAACCCTGACAATTTCTTGCATAACAGATCGATTTTTATGCATGTAATGCTCGTAGTCGCAATGGTTTAATAGGTAGTATGTTGGTTTATTAGACGTGAGGCCACGGTTCAAAACCCAGGTTAGCTATCTCCAACAAAACGAAATACGAAAAAATATTTCTTCGGCGACTTCCTCTCAGCAATCTTCTGGCAAAAACTCTGTGAGTAAATAAAATTGCCATAAAAAGTTTCTCAAAAATCTATCGTTCGGAGTCGACTTTAAACTGCAGGTCTCGCCACTTTTGGATAAAACTAACATACGCAACGTAAGAAGTGTAAGGAGCTAGGTTGTAATCCTGACTGAAGGGTTGTAATGACCAATTATGTAATGCTCAATAGGTGAACATGTTCGTCTCACTACTTTTATACTCGTAAATAGCAAAGCTTCCACAAGTTAAGACAGGGAAATATAGACTAAAATCACCCTCATACTCCGTGAAACTGGGGTTAGTTTTTTGTGTACTTTCTGTTTGGAATTTTGTAATCAAGGAAGTGCTAGTGAATTAGGAACACGTCTGTGACTGTGTGGTAATCGCATAAAGGACTACATTGTTTTTAAAATTTCCATTCTAATAGCGACAGGGTAAAATTTATATCTGTGAAGATAAATTCAAATTTAACTAGCAAAGACAAAAACCAAAATGTTAACAGAGCTAATATTAGAGTTAACATAGCAATGTTAAGTGGATAACAGAAAATACGAAAAATAGTCAAGAAAGAAATCAACCAAATATACGGTATCAGGGACTTGCTGCAGATATCTGACTATATACAAATTGTAGCCTAAGGTATCCCTAATAAAACCCAATAAGTGGTATATCCTAAATAATTTTGGAACTGGAGACATTGGGCTTTAAATATTCACTCTGTTAACAGTGTCTGGGTAGGATGACGGATGATGGATATTGTGAAAAAATGGGACTTGCTGCACATATCCCACTATATACAAATTGCAGCCTAAAGTGTCCTTAATAAAACCCAATTAGTGGTATATCCCAAATAATTTTGGAACTGGATATATTGGGCTTGTCTGGGTAGTATGTTAACCACTTAACATTGCTCTGTTAACTCTAACATTAGCTCTGTTAAAATTTTTGGTTTTTGTCTTTGCTAGTTAAATTTGAATTTATCTTCACACACATCACTTTATTTTGGGAAGAGTTGGCTAGTGGGAAGTTATTCGTATTTCAAATAAATCCGGGAAGATGTAGGTGACTATTTGATGTTGAACATTACAAATCTTTAACTTTGTGTTTGGGGAAGACTTTCCAGTATTCGTTTTAAATGAAAATCCAGACCTGGAAACCTAATGCGCTCAGTATAGTAATGGCACTTAAAGTGACAGATATTTAACAGTGAGAACCTATTTTCAAACCACTAAAGTGGGCAACCTGTTAAATTATAAATAAAGTTTTGAAATCATTTTTAGATTTGAACTTAGAAAATCAAGGTTTTCATACCAAATAAAATCTGTGTTTTTTTTGTATGTTTTTATTTGGAAATTATACTGAAAAGTTCAACAAAATGCAGTTTTTATTTTGTTTTTTTCTTCTTTCGTTTAAATTCTAGCCATTTGTGGTTGTCTTATGATAATTGCTAATAAATTTTATTTTAATACGTTGTTTATGTGTTTTAGATTAACATTTATAATAAAATTTATTTGTTTATTTACTAATGAAATATAAATTAAAAAAAAAAAAATTCCCAAAAAACTTTACTTCCGAGTTGGCTGGCACTGCCTGCCTACCTGCCTAACCTAACAGAGTTGTATTCAGAATTTAAGCTTCTCTTCACGAAATTCCATTTAATTTAATATTTTATGTTCATCGTTTACACAGAGTTTAATAAAACCATAAATTAAATTGAAGATTATCTACTAAACATGATGACATGATAGATAACACGATGAATTAGAAACACAAATGGTTTTTAAACAAAGCTTTTAAAAAGAATTTCATTTAATTTTGCTTCAGAATGAATATAAATTATGCTGAAATGACAAACCTGTAGTTAATTTGTGTTCCGAACACATTCATCAGATACTTGTAGATTCGCTCGCTCTCTCCGTCTCTCTCTTTGTCTCTTGCATTACTACCTCCACACGCCATTCATGTTTAAGCCAGAGTTAGAGTGGCGGGCGGTATTTCTTTGGTTGCGATTGAATATCGTCATCAGCGTGTCATCATCAATGAAACTTGAAACAGTTTAAATCAGTAGCGAAAATGCAAAAAATTCCAAAACAAATCAAGAAACTGAACGAACTGAATGTGGAATTAGATTAAAGTGTGTTAAAAATACCCTTTATGCTATATATACACTATATTGGGTATAATAAAAAGTATATGTGAGTTAGCTTTTGTATTAAAAGTTTTATGAGTACCACGCTAGAACGTAACACATTTCTAAAAATGTTTCTCAAAAAATCTGTCGTTCGGAGTCGACGTTAAACTGTACGTTCCGCCACTCACGTATAATAAAAATAACGCACACAACATGAGTGGTGTGAGAAGCTAGGTTGTAATCCTAACTGAAGGGTTGTAATGGCCAATTATGTATGTATGTAACATGAGTGGTGTGAGAAGCTACGTCGTCTGGGTCCTGACTGATGGGTTGTAATGGCCAATTATGTATGTACGAGTATGTAAAGGGTGTTTTTTTTATAGAGGTATAGAACTTTAAGTTGGCATTACTTTTCAAGATGGCGACCGATTTAACAGCTGTCAAGTGATTTATTCTCAGTTTGGTTTGGCAATTCATCATGAATCGACTCACGCCTGAACAACGCTTGCAAATAGTGCAATTTAATTTCGATTTCTTGAAAGACACGTTTGGTGACCGCCTAATTTCACGTTTTGGACCTGTGAATTGGCCTCCAAGATCTTGTGATTTAACATCGCTAGACTACTTTCTGTGGGGCTATGTAAAGTCATTGGTCTATGCGGTAAAGCCACAAACGCTTGACCATTTGGAAGACAACATTCGCCATGTTATGGCCGATATACGGCCACAAATGTTGGAAAAAGTCATCGAAAATTGGACGTCCAGATTGGACTACATCCGCGCCAACCGTGGCGGTCATATGCCAGAAATCATATTTAAAATGTAATGCCACAAGATTATCTTTCGAATAAATAAAATTCATGTCAATCGAATAATCCATCGTTGTTTTATTGCAACTTAAAGTTCTATACCTCTATAAAAAACACCCTATACATTGCAATTTCCGAAACAAAGTCAAGATCTTTAATTATTGAATTAGTTTCATGCTCTCCCTTTAAACACCGTTTAACCGGATCCTCTTCACAGTTAATCCTAATTTACGTAATCTGCAAGCGAAGTATTGAAATCACTTGAAATTGTGCAACAATTGAGTTTCTACTTCCCCGTGTTGTTGGGTGGGGTCTCAGAAAGAAATTTTTTTATTATTCAATGCAAGCGAAGTCAAGCGATGCCGTCTTCCTTTTGACATTAACCTGTCAAAATGACCGCTGAAACATGACATTTTTTTTATTTTTATTATAATCTTCACACCTTCATTTCTTTAACGTGTGTTTTTGTTTATTTGTATTAATTAATGTTTTTTTTTCTTTGTTGTTGTTGTTTTATTTTAATTAACACACACTAATACCTATGTATATACATTTTTTTTTGAAGATGTTGCTAAAAAGCAAAAACAATTAAAAACAATGGACAGAAGAAAAAAAAAATATCAATGACAAGCCGTGAACTTGTCGCAAAAACTCAGTTTTTTCGCATAAAAAACTTAAACCCATTTGAAGAAAATACACGTTTTAAGCGAGATAAGTAGAAGAAGAAAAAAAGCCCCCCCCAGATACAAGGCGTTACATGTGTATACCGTATGTGAATTATTGTAGTATGTTTATTATTAATTATGATAGTATGCCGGAAAAGTGCCCTACAGTATGCAGACGATTTTCAATACTAATGTGGCCCGCATAGGATCTTGAGAAGATTTTGAGTCTGTTCTTATCCTGGGCAATCTCCTTTATTTCTACCCAGCGATTGCTATGTTCTACAGAGGTATAAAGAAATGTTTGATCATTTAAGATTATTTGCATCCAAACTTTCTCAGTTTCTGTCGAATCATCAAAGATGTGTGTGATCCGGCATTGTCATCAATCAACACAGTCCGTTTCTGACTTTTAATTGAACTACAGACATACATACATACATAATTGGTCATTACAACTCTTTAGTTAGCTTAGTTTTAATTGCATTGCTCGCTTCAATTTTTGGCATTTGAGATCAGAATCAATTATTTGATCAGGTTATATAAACCGTTGATGGACACTTCCTTCTCAATTTCACAAACACACAGCATTACGGTGCCACCATCTCCGAAGCTTCTTTCATGATCTTTTTTGCACATTATACATACATTCAGTGGTGGCCACGAATTTAAAACACGACATATGACTGACTTATTTGTGGTAATTTTTACAACCCTGTAATATCAAGAAACCCATGATATTTTGGAAAAATATACTTTGGAGTTTTGCCGCTTCGGATCTGATGGAAAGCAGTACGTCTGGCGCCCTCCAAACCTAGAGCATCATCCAAAGTACGCCCTAAAAACGGTCAGACATGGTGGTGGAAATGTGATGGTGTGGGCAGCATTTTCCTGGCATGGTGTAGGTCCCATTTACAAGATAAATTCTAAAATGGACCAACATGTTTACAAAAATCATGCCTCTAATATGGAAATTTATGTATGATAATGACCCTAAGCACACTTCACGTCTAGTGAAGAGTTGCTTAGAGGAAAACGATATCATTGTTCTTAAGTGGCCAGCTCCATCCCAGGACCTCAATCCAATTGAGAACTTGTGGAATGATGTTGAGGAACATATACGAACAGTTAAACCGAAAAATTTCAGGCGATTTGTGGGAAGACATCCAAAAGGCTTGGTATGCGATTCCAAAGCAACGTTGTGTGGCATTAGTCGAAAGTTTACCCAGGAGATGTCCTGCTGTGATCAAAAATAAAGGATTTCCCACTAAATATCAGGATTTTTTTTTATGAAGCTGAGCTTAATTTAGAGAATACTACTACTAGACTACGGCGACTTGGATTTTTATTGCCGTAAGTACTGCAGTTTTTATCATTTAGTAAACAAATGTCGCGGTAGCTGTAGGGATAGGCAAATGAAAAGTCTGTGTGATCTTTTGCGGGATGATTCGAAAGTGGATAGGGCTGGCGACATGACAGAGCACAGGGTTCTAAAATCACGACTTCTCGAATGGTCTGTCCGACTACCGGAAAGCTCTCAAAGATATGCAAAAGTGCAATACAATTTTCTCATCATGTGTATACCGGAACATATTAGTATTTGGGGAAAATGCAGAGCCGCTGGGTTGGCCAGATCTGGTACAAGCAATGATATGAATTGATAATGCTGGAATGATCTCCGTTTGTATTGTATGGGTGGCTTCGGATACGTGTAAGATAGCGCAAAACTAGAAAAAGTGCGAGCGGAATGTCCGCTCAAACTGCAAAGGAGTAGGCAATACAATGCACAATAATTTTGCTGGTAACAGCGATGAGAAGTTAAAAAATTCCTTGCTATCACGGGAGGTTCCTAACCAGTCCGTAATCTGGGGGTGTGAAACGTAGTTGCCAGAGTTGCTACTGGATATTGTATTCTTATTCATGCGAGATCCATCGTCCTTGGCCATGTGGTTAAAGACTTCTGAAGGAACTGTGTTTTTACTTAATATGAAACTCATACTATGTGACACAAAGAGTCATATGGGCACCGGCAAGCTACCCGCTAACCTAAGCTAACCTCTCTTGTAAGTGCCTAGAGTTATTCCGAATGAGAAGAAAACACCTAAGCTTCCACTATGCCGATAGTCTTACTTATTTGCCAGCGGTAGACATTGAAAACTTCAGGGATTTCATTGCAAATTTTGTATGGTTCCACAGTACATATTGACTATAAGAGCTACTTCATCATTTTAGGCATGTCAGCTTGACGACATGACCCCAATGCCATAATGAGGACGAAACAGAGGTCTATGTTGTGTTTAAATGCTTGATATTCGGTCTACATCGTATTGAAATTGTATTCATAATCGCCAAGTGAAATACCAAGCGGTCACGAACTGTAGATGTTAACGAAATCGTGCAGCCATCAGAACTAAACCACAAGGGCATGGGTAGGCAATGCAGTCCATGTAGGAAAGGAAGAGCAATAGAAGTGTATTTCAGCACATTGACTATTGTCACAACATCCCCCAAATACAACTCTGCATTATTGATAGTAAATGTCAAATGAAAGGAGAGTACAACATTCTCTTCTTTTTGTGGCAGCAGACAAGTGCAGACGTGTTCTCTGAAATCGTTTTTTTCTTTTTCTTATTGTTTAAATTGAATTGTTTCTTGAAATAAATATTTTTGTTTTTTTTGTTTAAAATAATATAACGTAATGGTTTTATTGTTAAATAATATGCGAAATAGAATTGGTGAGTGACAACTTCAGAAGTGAGATTACCCCGTGTTCGTACGTACATACACATGTAAATTTATTTGCAACAAGATGCCAAGTTTCAGCAACATGAAAATTAATAGACTACGTAAAGAGTGTAAAGCTGCTGGCTTGCCGACGAACGGCAGCCGCGACGATTTAATTCAACGTTTGGAAGAAAACATGGGACGCACATCATTCGTTAGTTGCAGCTTCGTGCCATCATCTATTTCATTCCCTACGTCTCAAACACAAGCCAATTCTAGAGTAGAATCAAATACGTCTCAATTACTGCACACGATGTCTCTGCCAACGCCTACGTCAACACGTCCAATTTGTACAACGTTCGTACAATCGTCAAATTTTCAGCGAACAAGAGAGGACAACAACAACCATGATCAACAAAACTCAACAAGCATTGAAACAACGACTACCGTAAACAACAACAAACGTACAATACCACAACATATTGTAATGACAACGAGTCACCAAAATGTGACGTCATCAGTAGCAGATACGTATTCACCACACACTCAAACTGCGACGTTCAGCCGTTATTTTGAATATTCGCCACATAATGTTGCAACAACATGTATGAACGGAATGCCTATACAAACTGCATATACACAAAATGTTTATCAACCATATGTTGGTACGTTGAATGACGGTTATAATTATTCTCAACAAGATGCTAATGTGGCAAACGTTAAAATGTTGCCTATTCAAAATGTGTCTGGCAGTATTGATCGACAATATGTTGCAGGGGCAATTAACAGAAATGTTTGTATGAATTCTGTAGAAAACGAAAATAGACAGAATTTTTTAACGTATTCTGGCATGCGCGGGCAGAACAATTATCAGAATTTTGTATCTGGTGGAAATAATATGAATAACGTTTATGACCATAATTATAGACAAGAAAATTTGCCAGTTTTTGTGACTGAGGCTTGTACTATGCCTAACAACGTACAACGTCATCATTATACACCTGTTTTTACGCCACGAAAACAGGTAACGTTTTCTAGTCCATCGATTCCAGTCGATAATTTTAATGGAAACGAGATGGGCCAACAGTCGAACGTGAGCCCGAATTTTAATTTTGATAACAGCTACACTAATGCACGCGATGTAGTTGCATTGTTGCCGGAATTCAACCCTACGTCATCATCGTCGTTGAACGCAAGACAATTTATTAATCGGGTGGACATTTTAAGAAATGCTTATCGTTGGAATGATGGGATTTTAATTTTTGCAATTCAGCAGAAAATGCAAGGTGCCGCTAAATACTGGATCGATTCTTTGGAAATGGTATTTAGGTCGTGGTCGGAGTTTGCTCGAAAATTTTTAAATGATTTTCCGTGTGTGGAAAACGAAGCGGATATCCACGTCAAGATGTCACGTACGAAACGAAACGGAGACGAGGCTCCACAAGATTACTATTATCGAATGCTGGCTATGGGTAAACGAGGTGGACTGTCAGATTCTGCTATATCCCACCACATTATTAATGGTATGAACGAACCAAATTTGAAAATGAAAATTTCAAACAATTATAACGAGTGTAGCGAACTACTACGTGATATTGTGACATTTTGTGTGCACAATGAGGTAAGACACTCAACGAAGGATACGAAGGTGAAAAGTTTTACCCCAACGTCAGGGAATTATCGAATTAATTCTAACGAGAAACGTGGCGAAAACACCGTTAAATGTTTTAATTGCCACAAAATGGGACATTATTCTAAGAATTGTCCTGAACCCCAACGCAAACCCAGATGTACGAATTGCCATAAGACGAATCATCAAACCGAGAACTGTCCGAGCAGAAGACAAGAGGGTCGTCAACCAACCGTCAACCAAATTGATGAATCGAAAGCAGAAGTGAAAGCGATAGTAAAAGAGGTTAATGTGAATGGTATAACGACGAATGCTTTTATCGATCCTGGAAGTAAATGTACACTTATGCGAGAGAGTTTTGCTACGAATTTTGAATCAGTAATCCCATGTTCAATCACGCTGGAGGGTTTTGCTCATGGTAAATATAAGAGTACCGGCCAAGTTCGACTTAGGATTCTGATGGACGACATATCGCATAATGTCAACGTGTTGATTGTAGCAGACGATCTCATATGTGAAAACTTGTTACTCGGTAGAAATGTTCTATGTCAACAAGGTAGCCGTTTGGTTATAGAAGGTGATGAATGTCATTTGGAGAAGGTAATGATCATATCGAGTAATGATGAGATGAGTCCTGATGAACAGACTAAACTCTGGGACGTGTTAGACGGATATCCAACTGTTTTTGCGGACAACCCACAGGATTTGGGCGAATGTAAGGTTTTCAACATGGATATTAAACTAACCTCCGATGTACCAGTGAACGTTAAACCATATCGCATACCGTTTTCTAAGCGACCAATAGTAGATGGTCTGGTGAAAGAATTGCTGGATGCCGACATAATACGACCGTCAAATTCTCCCTACGCTTCAGGTATAGTTTTGGTCGAAAAGAAGAATAATGAACATCGCTTATGCGTCGATTATCGTGCACTGAACCGTATCACTGCTAAAACGCCTTTTCCAATGCCCAATCTAGAGGAACAATTTGCGCAGCTGGCTGGAAACAGATACTTCACGTCATTAGATTTGCGAATGGGTTACCATCAGATAAAAATGGAAGAATCTTCTAAACAATATACGGCGTTTGTTACAATGCAGGGCCACTACGAGTACAACAGAATGCCCTTTGGTTTAGTCAACGCTCCAGCTGTATTCCAACGCGTGATGAATTTCTTAATAGCTAAAATGAATCCAGGTGAGGTGCTAGCCTACTTAGATGATGTTATCATCCCCAGTAAAACTATTGAAGAAGGATTCCAACGTTTGGAAAAGTTTTTGAGCATACTACAAGATGCTGGCTTAACTCTACGCCTTGATAAATGCAAATTTATGGAACGGGAAATATCGTATCTCGGGCATAAGGTTAGTGAGAATGGTATTACTCCCGGAGATGGTAAGATTAGTGCCATACGTAATTTTATAACTCCCACGAACGTAACCGAAGTCCGACGATTCTTGGGACTCACTGGCTTTTTCCGAAAATTCGTAGAGGGTTATTCGCTAATATCCAAGCCACTGACTAATTTACTACGCAAGGATGTCAAATTTGTTTGGGGTGACGAACAGCAAAATGCTTTCCGAAAGCTGATCGAATTATTATGCAGCTGTCCAGTATTGTGTTTATATGATTTTGCTGCCAAACACGAAGTGCACACCGATGCCAGTGCAGTTGGAATAGCTGGTGTACTACTACAGTCTACAGATGGTAAATCATGGAGGCCCGTTTTCTATTTCAGTCGCCATTGTACCCCAACAGAATCATCTTATCATAGTTATGAACTCGAAATGTTAGCTGTAGTCGAATCCCTCGAAAGATTTCGTATATACATTTTAGGTAAGTCATTCCGACTGGTCACCGATTGTTCGGCAATTGCGAAAGCGAAACAAAATAAAGAGATGATACCTAAAGTAGCCCGATGGTGGATGAGGATTCTCGATTATGATTGCGAAATAATACATCGTCAAGGTTCCCGTATGTGTCACGTTGACGCACTAAGCCGTGCACCTGACCCAACCCCTCCTGAAATGGACGAGGTCGATCGTATAATGAGCCTGAATATAGCAGTTGAAGATTGGCTGTTAACGATGCAAATACAAGATCCAGATTTACTGAATATTGTTGCCGTTTTAAAGGACCAAAAATATTCGTCACAGAAACCCCAACTGAAGCAGGACTACTGTCTGGTAAATGAACGCCTATATCGTAAGCAGGAAGGTAAGAAGAAATTTGTTGTTCCTAAGTCAGTTCGTTGGCGAGTGGTTAAGTTTTGTCACGATGATGTTGGTCATTTTGGAATCGAAAAGACTATCCAACGCATACAACAACATTTTTGGTTTCCAAAAATGCGAAAATACGTACAAAACTATATTGCATCGTGCATCGAGTGTTGTTACAATCGGGCAAAATCTGGTAAGGCTGAAGGTCAGATGTATATCAGCGAACCCGAACCCATACCCTTCCGCCAAATTCATTTAGATCATTTGGGTCCATTTGTCCGTAGCAAAAGAGGAAATACATACGTGCTGGCGATATCTGATGCTTTTAGTAAGTTTCTAATAGTTAAACCAGTAAAATCGACAAAAACGCAACCAGTTATAATGGCGCTGAACGAGATGACAAGTTATTTTGGTCTGCCGAAAGTTATTGTGACCGACAGAGGCACCGCATTCACGTCAAAAGCATTCGAACAGTATTGTGAGCAGAATAAAATTAAGCACGTGAAGACAGCCGTACGCACCCCCAGGGCCAACGGCCAGGTAGAAAGGGCAAATGGCATAATCCTATCATATTTGCGTACTGCAGTCGAAACAAAAGGTGATTGGGATCTTGCGTTGAGAGATCTTCAATGGAGTGTTAACTCGCAGCGGAACGCCACCTCAGGGTTTAGCCCCAACGAATTAGTTTTTGATTTTAAGTTAATAGATGTCGTCCAGAATCATATTATAGCTGCCATTCATGATGACATCAGTGATACTGAACCTGATATTCCTATGGCGGAAAAGCGTGAGCTGGCAAACATCAACGTCACCAACGAGAAAAATAAATGGAAGGTACGCTTTGATCAGAAACGCTCCAAACCTACTTTATATGAAATAAACGACCTAGTGGTGATTGAGAATGAACCTGCAGCAACGGGCGAGTCCAGAAAACTAGAACCCAAATATAAAGGACCGTACATCATTTCTCGAATACTTGATAAAGATCGATATCTGATTGAAGATATACCTGGAATGACAGTATCATCGAGAAAATTCTGTTCCGTATTCTCTTCAGACAAGATTAAACCATGGTGCCGAAACTTGCCCGAATTGGATTTTGATGACACCGACGACTATGGAATCGAGGACGATCCCAGGTCAGGATTGGCCGAACTGTCACAACATCCCCCAAATACAACTCTGCATTATTGATAGTAAATGTCAAATGAAAGGAGAGTACAACATTCTCTTCTTTTTGTGGCAGCAGACAAGTGCAGACGTGTTCTCTGAAATCGTTTTTTTCTTTTTCTTATTGTTTAAATTGAATTGTTTCTTGAAATAAATATTTTTGTTTTTTTTGTTTAAAATAATATAACGTAATGGTTTTATTGTTAAATAATATGCGAAATAGAATTGGTGAGTGACACTATGGCAATGCAGTAGTCGCCGTAGTCTAGTAGGTAGTGTGTTGGCTTATTAGACGCAAGGTCAGGGTTGAAATCCCAGGTCAGACATCAAAACGAAAAAAAAAAATATTTCTTCAGCGACTTCCTCTCAGCAGATTTCTGGCAAAAACTGTGAGAGTAAATAATATTGCCATGAAAAAGTTTCTCAAAAATCTGTCGTTCGGAGTCGACGTTAAACTGTAGGTCCCGCCACTCACGTATAAAAATTAACGCACACAACATGAGTGGTGTGATAAGCTAGGCCGTAATCCTGACTGAAGGGTTGAACCAACCAGTTAAGGAAGTGTATGTGTTTTGATATCAAAATTTCTGGAGCGATAATCACGAATGAAAAATTGGTGTATGTTTTGCAGTATCAATATCTCAAACGCTAGGCCGTAATCCTGACTGAAGGGTTGTAATGGCCAATTATGTATGAATGTGTGTATATCTCAAATGCTATTAAAATTTTTGGTTTTAATGGACCCTTTCTTCTGTTTGCCACCATTTATACTACAATAGTGGTACTCTATTTACTACACCCGATATGTATGTATATTTCAAAGAAATAAATCGCATTTCTAATTATATTTGATTTATTGTGGCTCTCTTATCAAAGCGATTCATTTTGTTTATTCATTCATTTATATGTATGTTGCCATTAACCATACAAATGAAGTGTGAATGAATGAATGAATGAACAAATGGAAAAAACGGCTCCGAATGGCTTAAATGTTATGAATTGTGTGTGTCTAGTTTTTTTAATGAATTGAAATTCGATCATTTGTTTTATAAATTTAAACTGATTATAATAAAAAGAAAGAAGAAGAAAAAATCTTCAATTTTATTATCAGCGATCAGCTAAACACTGTGTGACAACATTTAGCCGCAGGTGAAGTGAGAGTTTTTCAACAACAAATATACGCAAATAAAAACAACAAGAAATCTTGTTTCTGTTATTTTAATACTGTTTTTGCGGAAAAAAAATAAGATTTTAAAACATATTTTTAACACCTAAAAAACAGGCAGAGCCAAGACCAGATATCACCATCGCGATCACCATCACGATCACAATCACAGCAACTGCTGCAATGCTGTTTGGTTGCGTTTGTCATTCTATTTTTAACTTTGCAAAACGTAAAAGAAGATTACATTTAGATTGTTTGGGTAAATGGACGGGGATTTCCTCTTCTTCTTGTTGTTGTTGTTGTTACACTGTTACAGATTTCCAGATTAAGTATAAAAATAAAATACAGATAAAAATTTATTCACAACAGTAGGTCATTAAGCGCCAGTTAATGGCCGGAATATGAATTTTTTTTGTTTTTGTTCGTTCGAAACTTTAAAATGATGGTTTTGACCAACGCTGAGGCTTTTGACAAATGATTCTGATTCTAATGACGTGATTCGGCTTCACGAACATCATTATCGGCAAATAAAACATTTTCTTCTGGCTGCTGTACTATATTAAGGGTCATTAAGCTTTTAATTTGACTTTCAATAGGAATACAATGTAACCTGATGTACGTTTTAAATTTTGCTTGAAAACTTTCTGGCAACACCACCTGAAGATGGTAATAGTTTGCTTGACGAACAGCTGCTCCCATAAGTTGGAAGCAAAATAGAAAAACTGTTATTCGATTTGTTGGTATATCGCTTCCAACAACTCCTAAGACTCCATCAAATATCTAAACATTGGGAATTACGATCGTGTTGACTTCAAGAACGTTGTCAAACCAAAGCAGAGTAGAAGGCAATTGTCGTAAAGCGTAACAAACGTGGACTTAGGGTCATTATTTATTTATTTTTATTTATTTATTATTGCTGTTAAACTCGGGTTTAGTTAAAGCCACCTTTAGCTAAAGCGAACTTTAAAGTCACCGTTAGCCGAATTTTCGTTATTACAACTTACAATATAAAATAAAGTTAACTGTTTTCAAAAATATGGCAGTGCCGGATGAATGTCGATAAAACTGCTCAATTAAACAAGTTTTTTTTTTAAACGCAGTGGCAGCGAAGGGCTTCCTTTTTTGTTGGTGTATTTGCTCATTTTGTTTATACCTGAAGTTGCCATATTGAAAATAATACATATATAATATGGCAAGTTCACACATAAACTTAACTTTAAAAGTTAAAGGTAGGATGATCCTCCCTTTAGCTTAACACTCACTTCTATCTTATTGGGAACTCATAATAATGAAAAATAATTTATCTGCTCGTTAAAATCTTCCCTTTAGTTAACAGCAAGTTGTAATAATGGCCCTTACTGTATGCTTTTCCTGTTTACGAAGTCGCCGTAGTCTATTAGGTGGTGTATTGGCTTATTAGACTTAAGGCCACGGTTCAAACCTCGGGTAAGACATCTCCAGCAAAACGAAATATGAAAAATATTTCTTCGGCGAGTTTCTTTTCTCTGAGAGTATATAAAATTGCCAAGAAAAGTTTTTCAAAAATCTGTCGTTCGGAGTCGACTTTAAACTGTAGGTGCCGCCATTCATTTATAAAATTAACACACACAACATAAGCGTTGTGAGAAGCTAGGTCATAATCCTGACAAAAGAGTTGTAATGACCAATTATAAATGTGTGTATGTATACTTTTCTTGTAACGTTAGGACCAGAGATGAGCAATGAGTATTCAAAAAGATGAGTAGATTCGAATCATACTCATAATTTCTAATATTTATACGCATTCATTTTCGCTACGCATAAGTGCTCATGAAATTTTGAGTATGAGTATTAAAATTCAACTACTCTGACTCATTCGTACTCACAACAACATTGATTTATAAGTACAGGTTGCAATGAGTATGAGTACAACGTTGACATCAAGCTCATAACATTCGAAATATGTTTAATTCATACGCCTATTCATTCAGATTCATAAATTTCGAAAAATACTTATAATACTCATAAATGATTCTTCGAGTGACTCGGAGTCATTCATCAAAATTTACAGTCATAGTTGTTGTTGCATTTACAAAAAAAAGGAGAAAGAAATAGCAAACACACAACCTTCTAGTGAGTATTGTCGTATTCGTACGCGAATCACGCTTATTTTGTGATTCTTGTAAATGTTGAGTAAAGGAAGTCAACAACGTCATGCCTGTTGTTAAGTATGAGTACGATAAGTACTTCAAACTTTCAATATGAGTAGTATGAGTATGATATTAAAATAAGTATGAATGCGTATAAGTAGCAGAAATTATGAGTATGATGTGAATCTACTCATTTTTTTGAATACTCATTGTTGATCTCTAATTTTAACAATGCTATTACTCCCTTCTATCTTATTTTAACCTGAAGCATCCGTCTAAGTGTGGCGTGTGTTTAATCTAGGGCCTTGTTTCCTACAAGCATTTCTATCTCTGTGGGTTATTCAGTTTTTACTGGAGAATTGCCTCTTGAGCCTCTAACAATGAGTAGGCATTGCATGAGTATGAGAAATCCACTCCTGGAGATTCGCGAAAATTTTAAATTTCATATCATATAATTTCATAAGTGACAACAATTGGGGAAGAAGTCGGCTGTTAATTGTTTGCACAGCAACCAATTCTTATTGTTTAATGTAACGTGTTGAGTATTTTCGCATTTAAAACGTTTTCGGCAACAGCCAAAGAAAGTGAAATATTTTCATCAATTGGACACACACTATTCTGTCCGTCTGACAAACATTCAATTATAAATATTTTTGTTTAATACACATAAATATGAGGGGGTGTTCATAAGCATTTTTTAAGTTTATAATTTGAGGTTTTTTCTCTCTCTCTCTCTCTTTTTTCTTTTTTTTTTTTTTGTTGCTGAATGACGTCCATATTTGGTTGACGTTTAGAGTTGCGGAATGTGTGTGAATTTAAATTCGAACTTCCTCCTCTGGTATGTTAACTTGATTTAATTATTCGTGTCAATTCATATGATAACTCGTATAAAAACGAATAAAGATTATAATGAATTGAAATTGAATATTTAAAATAAATTTTAACGAGTATTTTTAAACAAATAAGGCGTACTTATTAAATAAAAAATTTGAAAAAGAAAACAAAAAATCTCAAACTTAAACTTATTCAGTTTAAAACGAAAAGAAATGAAAAGAAAACAATTTTATAATTAAACTGCAGCTGTTTTATTTTAAGCAAGGGGCGCACGAACCTAAGTTAGCATTTACATATATGTATTGCCGCCGGCTGTCCGAGACATGCGACCAAAGACGACGTCATTTTTAAGTCGCGCAAACGTCGTTACGTTCGAGGCATCCGCAAATTGAAGAATTTGTCAATTAATCGCAATCCCGAAAGCTTAATCGCAATCAGTTATGAATTGTAAATCAGAATAATTAAACGGAGAAATACATTCCCATTCCCATTCCCATTTAATATTCATCTGATGCCTTAGACACTATTTTTTTATTGATTTATTGTATTGAACGTTATAAAAAGATCACGATTTTTCATTTTTTTATTTTAATTTATTGCATAATTTATATTTTTTATTGATCACAATATAATTTTAAATTTCATTTCATTTCATTGTTATAACATTAACGATGATCGCCACTTCTAACATTTCTAACGTTATGGCCTGTAATGTAATGACATAGGAAAGTTGAGTGACCAATAAATTAAAAAAAAAAATCGAAAATAGTTTTTATCTCTCAGCTGTCAACTGTCAAGTGGCTATAATTTCGCTTGTGGTTGAACTTGTAATATCATCATAATATTTTCAATTTATTTAATTAATTTATTACAACCAATAAGTTTTCTTTTTGCCTTATGAATTAAGTGCAAAATAACTGTTAAGCCATCCAGCGGTTTCAATTTTAAATCCGGCTTTATGTTATTAAAGGGCTGAATTACTTTGCATAAGGCCCGGAAACGTTTTCATACAAGGGCGACACACAGGCGATTGCCTCTACTTATACGGGGTTTTGTATTGGCACCAGAGATCAGCAATGAATCGTTTTTTCGCTACTCATAAGTACTCATGAAATTTTGAGTATGAGTGAGTCAACAATATTTACATTCAACTACTTTGATTCATTCGTACTCACTACAACATGGATTTATAAGTAAAGGTAACCATTATTATGAGTACAACGTTGATATCAAACTCATAACATTCGAAATATGTTTGATTCATACGTCTACTCTTTCAGTTTCATAAAATTAGAAAAAGACTAATAATACTCATAAATATGTGACTCGGAATCATTCATCAAAATTTATAGTCTTAGTTGTTGCATTTACAAAAAAAAAGAAGAAAGAAAAAGACAAAGATAGCAAGTAAAGCAAACACACAACCTTCTAGTGAGTATTAAATCATACTTAATTGTGATTCTTGTAAATGTTGAGTCATGGAGAGTCGAAATCAACAACATCATGTGTATTGTTAAGTATGAGTACGATGAGTACTTCAAACTTTGAATATGAGTAGTATGAGTATGATATTAAAATAAGTATGAATGCGTATAAGTATCAGAAATTATGAGTATGATTCGCTTCTATTTATCTTTTTGAATACTCATTGCTGACCTGATATTGGAACTAAGAAAATTGGTTTTGGGCGAAGTTAGGGTCGATGAATATTAGATATGGTTCTGTTTACATACATTGTAAAACGTAGGAAAGGTTTTTTTCATAGAAAGAGCATCCCGCTTACGAATAGAGCGGGGGTAGCGTGACTCTCGCACGCTTTCCTCGTTCCCTCGGCCGACTTTCGAAAATCCCCGCATCAAATTCCCGTCTAGCCGAAGCATTCTCCTCCATTCTAGAGGAATTGGCGAGCCAGCGCAACCGCTGGAAGTTAAAACGCTGCACGACGTCCATGTCGTTGAGGAGCTTATACAGCTCATTGTTGAACAATCTCCTTCGCAAATCCCCGCATCAAATACCCGTCTAGCCGAAGCATTCTCATCAATTCAAACGAAATTGGCCAGCCAGCGCAGCCGCTAGTTGTTAAAACACTGCACAATGTCCATGACGTTGGGGAGTTCATACAGCTCATTGTTGCATCGGATACAGAAATCACAGCCAACTCGCACGGGACTGAAGATCTTGCATAAGATGTTTCTCTCGAATACTCTCAAGACTGTTGTGTCAGTGCTTAATAGTGTAAATGCCTCTACATTGTAAAGAAGTACAGGGAGAATGAGTGCCTTATAGAGTACTAGTTTTGTATGGGATGGGATGCATGCAAACAACGATAAAGTTTCTGACTGTGGTCAACGTGGCGGCCTCCAGAACGATCCCCTTGTCTTGTTGTATTCAAGTTGACACGCGACCTCCATGTGGCTCCCCCTAGATAGCATACTAGCACCCGCTAGATGTTAACTAATAGTTGCAGTGAGGTCTAATCCCTTGGATTTTAAATTCGCGTTCTGCATAGGGCTTGGAACCCACCACGTAAGAAAATATCCAATTATGGATTCATGCCATCTAAACCATATGATGTCAAAGGTCTCAGCTCGCAGCAGAGGTATAATAATATGGAGACTGCAGGGCAAGTGAATTATACACACCGTTTGCGCTTGCTGGGTTACACTGATAGTCTGAGGATAAAATAAGTGGGACTAAGGCTATTTTCGTCAAAATAAAACTGTCAAATAACAGTGGATTATCTAACACTATAACCAGTCTACTGATTCTGCCTGTGCGTTCTGCTACCTGTAGAGTACTCTCGAGAAGACCAAAGCGGACATTGTTAGCCGCATAAATAAAGACTGAATATTGCATGGAAAACTTTAGTCGGCGTAGTCTAGTGTGTTGGCTTATTAGACGTAAGGCCCGAGTTCAAACCCCAGGTCAGATATCAAAACGAAGTATGTAAAAAAAAATATAAGTTAAGGCAGTCTAGGAAGTATTGTGTTGGCTTATTAGACATGAGGCCACAGTTCAAATCCCATCCAAAATGAAACATGAAAAAATGTTTCTTCGGTGACTTCCTCTCAGCAGATTTGTGTCAAAAACTCTGAAAGTAAATGAAATTGCCATGAAAAGTTTCTCCAAAATCTCGTTTCGAGTCGACTTTAAACTGTAGGTCTCGACACTCGTGGGTAAAATTAACACACAACATAAGCGGTGTGAGAAGCTAAGTTGTACTACTGACTGTAAGACCAATTACATAAGTTCTTAACTGCTCATATTTTGTTGTTTAACACGTTCACGCCGGCAAGTACCACCGGTGGCTCGCACTAGACTGCCTTATCGGGTGGCGCGTGACCCGCACTAGACTGTCTCATCGGACGGCGTGTACTACCGATGATACACAATTGATCATGCTATTAGACTACGTATCGTATAATACCAAATATTTAGATCTTTAATACGTTACGATAGAGTGATAGGCGACAAGCATGAATTAAAGCGCCGTCGTGAAAGTATTAAACAAATCAGGGCTCTCTTGAAACTTGTTATACCTTTAAATGTAATAAAAATTCCAATCTGTTTAGAATTTTATTGATCCAATTTGCATTTGAAGCAATCATTACATTTAACATTCGTAATCCTATTATTTTATAAACGTTTTTTTAAAACAAATATTCCCCTATAAATGTGCCACCAGTTTTCCCATTAATTAACTAACTATTGACAGTGACTGTTGTTTGTTTTAATTATTTATTAATTTGCTACTAAAAAAATTAATTTAATTTCAAATAAATAAGAATGAAAAGTAAACGAACAGATGCTGCAACAAACATCTGTATTAATTGCTACTCACTCAACCCACATCTCTCGTGTTCGAAAGTTTATGGAGAAAGGTTGATTTGTGATTTTCCAAAGAATCAATTGTGGATGCATAGATAGATGAATGGCCAGGTCAGTCTAGCTATTCATGCAATAAATGGCGTTTTTTGAAAAAGACATTTACTTTTATTTAATACAACACAATAAATAATAATTCAATAATTCATCTTATATATAAAAATGAATGTGTGTTTGATTGTATGTTTGTATGTTTGAAGTTTATAGACGATTAAACGGCTGAACCGATTTTCTTGAAATTTTCACAGTATCTTCCTGTATGTCTGGAAGGAGTTATAGGCTACTTTTTATGTTGATATTCCAAATGAGCGAGGGGCCATGCCCACGTATGCTACATACTACATACTTAATATTTAATTGCTTTTGAAATATATTACTCATACGCATAGTAGTTACCCCTACAAGTATGCTATCTGTGATTCTTGATGTATAAAACCAAAGAAAATAAAGTGTAAAGAATGACGCGGGGGGAAAGATAGAAGGGAAAGAAAAAAATTTTGTAACCAACATTTGTGAAAAAATTCACCAAATAAGAAAAAATATAACCAAAATTAAATTCGTAGACTTTTGTTTTATTTATTTTTTTTTCAAGTTTAAATTATCTAGATATATAAAAATGAATGTACTTTATGGAATCGTAAACTATGCATTTAATCTTTAGCAAAGTTGTTGCGCATGAGCCGACGAAGGTTTCTAAGTTGGTATAACCAATTTCCGACAGGTGGCGCCACTGAAAATTCTTCGAAATTAATTAAATCGTAAACTGTGCATTTGATCCTGTGTTGAAAAGAAAAGAAAAGAGCATTACTAGCCTCAGAATCAGCATTGAGACTGAAAAATCTTCGAGTACATGCCGCACAGATCCGTTCGCATGAATCACTTGAACAATGAATCACTTGATCGAATGCGTACTACTCAGGCCCGATCGTCTGAATCATCTGGACAACGGGAAACAAAATCAATAAAATGATTCAAACTTAATTGGATATTTGTCTAATGTCTTTCCTTCAAATTTATTTTAGTTTGTAGTGCAGCAAAGCGCGCAGGGTACAGCTAGTAATCAACTAAAATAAAATAGAATGGAATTTATACTACATTCCCCTCCGGTGATTGTTTGATTGCACGTGTCTATAATTATAAATATTATATGGCATTTTTATTGTACATATTTTCATAACGAAACAACAACAATAAATTAAGGAAAAAGAAAATAAAAAACGAAAGTAATAAGAATTTCAAATCACAAAAGACGTTCAGAATTATTTTTCATGGCATTTAGGAAAGTCCAATTCAAATATCTTAGAAACTAAAGAATTATTTGTAATGTACTCGTATGTGATTTCAGAGATCAGCAATGAGTATTCAAAAAGATGAGTAGTTTCGAATCATATTCATAATTTCTGATACTTATACGCATACATACTTATTTCACAGAGATCAACAAAGAGTATTCAAAAAGATGAGTAGATTCGAATCATACTCATAATTTCTGATTTTTATACGCATTCATAATTATTTTAATATCATACTCATACTACTCATATTCAAAGTTTGAAGTACTCATCGTAATCATACTTAACAATACGCATGATGCTGTTGATTTCGATTCTCCATGACTCAACATTTGTAAGAATCACAAAATAAGTATGATTCGCATACGAACATTAGAAGGTTGTGTGTTTGCTTTGCTTACTGTCTTTGTCTTTTTCTAAGACTAAATTTTGATGAATGATTCCGAGTCACTCGAATCATTTATGAGTATTATAAGTATTTTTCTAAATTTATGAATCTAAATGAGTAGGCGGCATATGAATCTAACATATTTCGAATGTTATGAGTTTGATGTCAACGTTGTACTCATACTCATTGCAACCTGTACTTATAAATCAATCTTGTAGTGAGTACGAATGAATCAGATTAGTTGAATTACAATACTGTTGACTCACTCATACTCAAAATTTCATGAGCACTTATGAGTAGCGAAAAAACGATTTATTTATAACGATGCTTATCTCTGATTACGACATAGCTTCCCACAGCACTTATGTTGTATGTGTTAGTTTTATGCATGAGTGTCGGGACCTACAGTTTTAAATCGACTCCGAAAGACATATTTCCGAGAAACTTTTTTGTGGCAATTTTATTTACTCGCAGAGTTTTTGCCAGAAATCCAAGAAATATTTCTTCATATTTTCTTTCCTTTCCAAATGTCTAACATGGGGTTTGAACCAATGCGTCTAATAAGTCAATCTACTACCTACTAAACTGCGACTAAAAAATCATTATCCATTCTTATAAACGGAACAACTAAAATTGTTATTCAGCAATCGTATGTGTTTTGCGATCCGCCTCTTATGGTGCACAGTGTGTTTAATTTTTATTTCCATTTTTATTTAAAAACGTTAATTTTAATTGTTTGCTATTTTTTTTGCTGTTTTTTTTGCTATTTTTTTTTTTTGCTATTTTTGTGAAACATTTTGGCAAGAAAGAATTTCCTTTTTTTTAACTGCGCAATTCTTTTAGTCTTCATTAATTCTGTTTTCATATTTTCAATAATTCGTTTTGTTTTTTTATTATTTTCTTTTTATTCAATTCATCAAAAGAATAAAAAATGAATTGTCAAGTCATGGAGAATATTTATCAGTTGGTAAGCGTGTGGTGTATATTTGCCGTGCATGAATTTATAAAACTTCACTGGACGTCGTCATGCTAGTTAATAAAAAATTAATACAAAAAAAATAAAAAAAATAAAAAATTAAATAAAAAGAAGCTATGATAAACAATAGTCGATAAGTTATTAATAAGTGCGGATAAGAATCTAAAGGTTTTGCCTAAGGTGTTGCTAAAAGATGAAGACAATTTCAATAATTTTTGAAGGAATCTAAGGAAATCAAAAGATTGGAGTAGGTCTACTGAAGGTATAGATGAATAGAATCCCATTCCTTTTTTATAGGTAGGTTTTAGGACGTATGTTGCCTTACAAATACAAACATAGCCGGAGTTCAATGCATCCATTGTGTTTGTTGTAGGGAAGGAAAAGTAACATTCCGGGGAACTGCATTGCCGATGAGCTCTCCAGAGCTGAGGCACTTTTTTCGGAATCCTCTTCAGTAGACTTGGGTATGCCACTGGCCTCAGTCAAGCTGGCCATTGCGCGGAGGAGTCCTGCTCTACCGCTGGACACACCTGGCCCCTGATGGATAGAAGGCGTTCCAATCAGTTACTAGGAATTGGTCGTGGCATCATCCCAATCACAGTGGCCATGCCGTGGATGCAGATCCGTTGAGGAAGAGGAGACTGTTATCCACTTTCTTTGTCAGTGCCTATCTCTTGCAAGGTGCAGATATAGGTTGTTTAGCTCTCCATTTCTTGTCAGCTTGACGGAGCTATCATCTATAGGATATAGCTTAGTTCATCAAACTTTCTGGCTGGTTTTCCAGTGTGGGGTAGTCGTGCTTTGATGTGCAGCCCTTGCGCTGACCAACTTGGTGGAACTTGGTCAGTACAGAGACTGCGTTCACCCGTGGCATCACAACGGGCCGCTATGCGTGCTCAAGTGAGCTCTTTGATATCAGAGCTACCATTTCGACCTTACCTAACCTAGGGATGGAAAAAGAAGAAAGCAAAGATATAGGATTGACCAAAGAATTGAAGTTGCCTAATTGCTTTAACGCTTTTTAACATTTCTTTAATGAAATGGGCGTAAAGAGTCTTAAGATCAGACTGATAGTATCTATTTTTTCCCCATATGTCTCAATTTTGAAAAGCTTTTCATTGATTTCCTGTATTGCCGAAAGTTTCGGCTGAAAAGTCGGCAGTCGCACGGCTTAAAAAAAATAACGCAAGTCCCCAATTTTACTAAAAATCGTGTCCAATAAAGTTTCCTGCCTATGAATACATACATATATACATACATGAGTGGCGGGATCTACAGTTTAAAGTTGACTGCAAACGACAGATTTTTGAGAAACTTTTCAAGGCACTTTAACTTACTCGCAGAGTTTTTGCCAGTTTTTGCCTTATGTCTACTAAGCTAACACACTACCTACTAGACTATGGCGACTTCCTGCCTATGAATGGAGACTTTAGTTCCCAAAACTAATTAAAATCTTTTATCCACTCGTAGAAATCGAAAGAAACGCACATACTGGTTTAAAAAGAGCTTTTATGGCTTTTTCGATTCTTTCATTTAATTATCACTTAAAGAGTTAGAATGGGGCCTACGGGTTCTCCGAGTGTACTCACTAAATGCGGGCGGCTCTCTTAACCTAACCTAACATATAACCATTGCTAGACAAACGAATAATAAATGAAAATATTTTCAGATTTTTTGTGATTTTTTTTTTTAATTTTCCTTTTTTTTTTTTTTGTTGCCCCGGTAATAACAGTAAATTTCAATTTAAACAACCATTAGTCTGTTATTAAATTCGTATTTTTTTTGTGTGTGTGTCTGTCTAGTTCACGTGATTTGTCCCTTAAACTTATTACTAAATAATCACAATTTCTGATTAAATCTTTTGTTTTTGTTTTTGACTTTCTTTCGAACGACACGAATAGTAGGAACAAAGTGTCTGAAAAAATACTAAAGAATATAATTAAATTATTGCAATTGTTATTAATGGATTTCTAATGATTTTAAAAGTTGAAAAACAATAAAAATAAAACATCATTTAATATCATCATTTGTATGAAGAAAAACGCAATTATATGAACGAGAGAAGCCACTTGATCTTGATTTAAAAGCAACACAATTACGAGACACGATTATTATTATTATTATGACGAATGGAAGAAGATGACAACATTTTAGATGAGATTTTCTAGAAAATAAAACGGAAACTGAAAATGTAAATTTAATTGGAAATCGTACTCATGTACCGAGTACTAAGTACTTGTACTTGTACTTTATGAGTTGAAGTCTTCACTCCCAACGACACTTATATTGTTTTTTTCCTATTTTTTCCGTTTTTTTGCTTAATAATTATAATATTTTTTTAATATTATTTTAATAATTTTATTATTTATTTACAATTGTCATTAAATAACAGTTATTTTAAAATTAATCTCTCCCCATCTATTGTACACAATGAAAATTATAGAAAATTTTTTTTTTTAAATTATTACCCAATTATTGCCGGCCATCTACATATCTAATGCCATGGAGTCCATTAAGGCAAATATTTATTAAAAGTTATTGCATTTGGTAATAAAATCAAATACGCTCATTGTTGTTTTTGTTGTAATAAATTTTATACGTTTTTATTTGCTACTAAATAGCACTACAATATGGCAACAGGTATGTTGCATCATCTATCAAGTTTGACAGTTCGCAAAATGAATTGTTTGACAGATACCATGTGACAGACACTACCACACAGTTTTGGTAGCATTTCTACTTAATGTCGTATTTCTTTATCATTTAACTGGATGAACGATTATCGTCAAATCGTTTATCGGTCTCGGATATATTCAATAACCCACAGCAGATTTCTGGGAAAAACTCTGAGAGTAAATAAAACCTGACATGAAAAAGTTCCTCAAAAATATGTCTTTCGGAGCCGACGTTAAACTGTAGGTCAGCCAACTCAAGTATAAAATTAACACACACAACATGAGTGGTGTGAGAAGCTAGGCCGTAATCTTGACTGAAGGGTTGTAATGGTCAATTATGTATGTATGTATAGTAGAGGCTTGTAATCTAGTAGTTAGGGTGTTCACATATTAGCCATGAGGCATGGGTTCAAATCTAAGGTTTGACATCTCCAACAAACCAGGTCGACTTCCTCAGCAGATTTCTGGCAAAAACTCTGAGAGTAAATAAAAAATTGCCATGAAAAAATCTCAAAAATCAGTCGTTCGGAATCGACACTCATATATAAAATTAACGCATACAACTTAAGTGGTGTAAGAAACTAGGTCGTAATCCTGTCTAAAGTGATATGTATGTAGTAGAGGTTTGTACTTAACCTCTACAGTCGATATATGACAGAAACAAGAGAAATGAAGAGAGAAAATGGCATAATACAGCCGTATAGCATATCGCCCAAAAAAAATCGGCTAAAAAATTTGGGGAATGGCAATCCCCTGGGCAACATTGACCAAGGCGATAAGCAGACATGATTCAATCGGTCTACATAGGTGTTATTAGATTCTTATTGACATGTGCTTCAATAGCATGAGGGACATCTTTGGATATCACATGAATACCAGAAAAGGCTACCAGACTGTGTTGCCTAAAAATAAACAACGCAAAGAGAACAACATCAAATTGGACAATTCGAAACAAACCTATCTGGTCAGTCAATTGAGATATGGGTACGATATGAAGCTATTATAGACTGTCGGCTTTAGGCTGCGGAAAATGGGCTGGCCGGACCACAGCCCATTAATGTGGGATAAAATGATGGACAATATGGAATAGTAATACAACATATCAAATTACACTGACCGTCAGGGGCGACATACGTTTAGAGGGGCTATTAAGTGTGGATACGAATTAATGGAGTCAGATGATCGGTATTAGTATGGGACATTCGAGGTAAAGGTTTAGCAAAGGCAGGTTTCCTATATGTTTTGCTGTTTAAGAAGATTGCTAAGATTGTCTCTTCCCCCGAGTGATACGCCTCTATGCAATAAGTAATAATCTTGTTTCGTTCTACATCATTACAACTTTTACTTGATCATTTTGCTGAAGATCCTGTCTTTTCAAATGCCTTCCTATTAGACAGAAGTTGTCCATATGGGGCCTAGATCTAAAGAATATTTTTGGCTCCAATTTGGTGTCATAGAACAAGAAACTTGAAAATCTTTAAAACAGCAATTAAACTCGACTTTAAGTGAGTAAAATGGGACATCAAACTTATGATCGATGTTAGAAAGAGATCGGATATCTACTAATGCTAACCGATCAGTGGACTAAACTACTATTAATAGCAAAGAAAGAGGTCAGGTATCTACTACTGCTAACCGATCAGTGGACTAAACTACTATTAATAGCAAAGAAAGAGATCAGGTATCTACTACTGCTAACCGATCAGTGGACTAAACTACTGTTAATACCAAAGAAAGAGATCAGGTATCTACTACTGCTAACTGATCAGTGGATTAAACTACTATTAATAGCAAAGAAAGAGATCAGGTATCTACTACTGCTAACCGATCAGTGGACTAAACTACTATTAATAGCAAAGAAAGAGATCAGGTATCTACTACTGCTAACCGATCAGTGGACTAAACTACTATTAATAGCAAAGAAAGAGATCACGTATCTACTACTGCTAACCGATCAGTGGATTAAACTACCATTAATAGTAAAGAAAGAGATCAGGTATCTACTACTGCTAACCGATCAGTGGACTAAACTACTATTAATAGCAAAGAAAGAGATCAGGTATCTACTACTGCTAACCGAACAGTGGACTAAACTACTATTAATAGCAAAGGCAGTGTGAAAGTAAATCGTTTGGCTTAGAGATGATGTTTTGTTGTGAGATTATGGACGATTTCTGATTGCCTATATAGATGTAGCAATTTGCTATTTATCTTGATTTACTAAAATCGAACACAGAAGTATGACAATAAAATTATTTAATAATTTTATAGAATATATTCGTATATCCGTAAATTGTAATTGGATTGTATTGTTGTCTTGGAAACGATTTACAATTTAATTGCAAAATTAAATCACGAATCGTGTTGTCGTTACAATAAAAATAAAAAAAAAATTAAAAAAAACCACAAATAAAAATGAAATGGAAAATAAAACTTTAAAAGTAATTGGCATTTAATTTAAATGAATTCTTTTTTTCTTTTAATTTTTTTTTATTTTTATTTATAAATTTAGGTTTTTATTACAAATATTTTCTGTCTTTATAGCATTACCAGCAGACATTAAAAGAAATTGAAATTTTGAAACGTGATTGTGGACACTGGCTCTAATCACACGAGAACAATTTTTGTTCTTTTCAAATCACACAGGATGAATGTATTAGGTTGGCAACAAATGTATACGTATACTCAGCTTTGTATGTATGTATAGTATTTTTACATTCATTTCGAGTTTGTCTGGCTTTTAAAAATGTACATGTATTAGTTTTGTGCTGGTAATGCGGGATTGTAGCTGGTTGAAACATTACGCCACCAAAAAACCATTCCCTTTACCTCTCTTGCATATAAACTATCATTTTACGCCAGCATAATTGTTCTCGTGTGATTAGAGCCACTCAAAAGAAAATCGTCTGTCTTATAACAATGCAAGCGAAAGACAAGAACTTGAATTAAAAAATAAAAACAATTGCGTTCTAATTTAAATGTGAGTGACTGACGGACGGACTGATCCATCAAAGCACAGCTTAGACACGTGAAACTTGAAACGTGAAATACTTGACTTGAAATATTTGCCGTCTCGCTGAGGTGATAGTGATTAGAATAGAAAATCTCAGTTTCACAAATAAAAAAGACTAAAAACAAGATAAATTTTCTCATACCACAACACTTTAAAAACATTTGAATCGATCCTACGTACATACATATGTAGATACATACCAGATATCAGCAATGATTATTCAAAAAGATGAGTAAATTCGAATGCATATTCATAATTTCTGATACTTATATGCATTCATACTTATTTTAATATCATACTCATACTACTCATATTCAAAGTTTGAAGTACTTATCGTACGCATACTTAAAAATATGCATGATGTTATTGATTTGGACTCTCCATGACTCAACATTTACAAGAATCACAAAATAAGTATGATACGGGTACGAACACTAACTACAATACTCACTAGAAGGTTGAGTCTCTAGATACTTATACGCATTCATATTTATTTTAATATCATACTCATACTACTCATATTCAAAGTTCGAAGTACTCATCGTACTCATACTTAAGAATACGTATGATGTTGTTGATTTCGACTCTCATTTACTCCTCAACATTTACAAGAATCACAAAATAAGTATGATTCGCATACGAACACTACAATACTCACTAGAGGGTTGTATGTTTGCTTTGCTTGCTGTCTTTGTCTTTTTCATTCTTAATTTTTTTTTTTTGTAAATCCAACAACAACTAAGACTGTAAATTTTGATGAATGATTCCGAATCACTCGAATCATTTATGAGTATTATAAGTATTTTTCTAAATTTATGAATCTGAATGAGTAGGCATATGAATCAAACATATTTCGAATGTTATGAGTTTGATGTCAACGTTGTACTCATACACATTGCAACCTGTACTTATAAATCAATGTTGTAGTGAGTAGGAATGAATCAGAATAGTTGAATTTCAATACTGTTGACTCACTCACACTAAAAATTTCATGAGTTCTTATGAGTAGCGAAAAAACGACTAATTGCTGATCTCTGATAGAGACCACTAGGCTACAATTCGTAAGTGGCGGTAGTGGTACCCTTACATTTATTTCCCCAATCTTGGAATGTTCAAAGGATCGTAGCAGTAGATTGAGTAGAGAGTAGACAAGCATTCAAAAAGTTTGACTCACTTATACTCAAAATTTTATGAGTACTTATGAGTAGCGAAAAAACGATTCATTGCTAATCTCTGGTATGCATGTCCCGCCACTTATGGATAAAATTATCACACACAACATGAGTGGTGTGACAAGCTAGGTGGTAATCTTGACTAAGGGGCTGTTGGCGTAGATATGTCAACTGGGACCTGTAAGCATTACATACATACATAATTGGCCATTACAACCCTTCAGTCAGGATTACGGCCTAGCTTCTCAACACCACTCATGTTGTGTGTGTTAATTTTATACATTAGTGGCGGGACCTACGGTTTAAAGTCGACTCTGAACAATAGATTTTCTGAGAAACTGTTCATAAGAATTTGTACTTACTCTCGAGAGTTTTTGCCAGAAATCTGCTGAGAGGAAGTCGCCGAAGAAATATTTTCATATTTTCGTTTTGATGTCTGACCTGGGATTCGAACTCGGGCCTTTCGTCTAATAAGCCAACACACTACCTACTAGACCACGGCGACTTCAAACTTAGATTTAAGACTACAGTAACATAGAAGTAATGGAAGCTTCACAGCAACTCTTTTAGGAAATGAAGTCGTGATTTTGAAATGAATTGAACCATCGTACCTGACAAGAAACGTGAAATAGAGAGTAAGAAGTTAGTGCGAACTCTTTTCATAAAGACCAGACATCAGCAATGAGTATTTAAAAAGATGAGTAGATTCGAATAATATTCATAATTTCTGATACTTATACGCATTCATACTTCTTTTAATATCATACTCATACTACTCATATTTAAAGTTTGAAGTACTCATTGTACTCATACTTAACAATATGTATGATTTTGTTGATTTCGACTCTCCATGACTCAACATTTACACGAATCACAAAATAAGTAAGATTCGCATACGAACACTACAATACTCACTAGAATGTTGTGTGTTTGCTTTGCTTGCTTTTTTATTTTATTGTAAATGCAACAACAACTAAGACTGTAAATTTTGATGAATGATTCGAATCACTCGAATTATTTATGAGTACATATTATAAGTATTTTTCTAAATTAATGAATTTTAATGAGTAGGTGTATGAATCCAACATATTTCGAATGTTATTAGTTTGATGTCAACGTTATACTCATACTCATTGCAACCTGTAATTATAAATCAATATTGTAGTGAGTACGAATAAATCAGAGTACATAGTTGAATTTCAATACTGTTGACTTACTCATACTCAAAATTTCATGAATACTTATGAGTAGCGAAAAAAAGAATCCTTGCTGATCTCCAGACGTCGACACAAAGAGAACATGAGATTCATGTGTTAACCCAGAGGAAAATTGTTAGTAACATTTTAAAGTATACTTGTTAAACCAATAATGTGTATATGTGACCTTAAGACATCGTATTTAACTTTGCAAGTATTCTTCCAAAAATCGAAATAATTTCTCATTGATATTAGTGAATCCTACTGTAATATTTTTTGGGTGTATAATTGAAGTCTGAAAAAAAGCGACATGAACCTTCTTCTTTAGAAGTTGATGTTCGTGTCCTACATATGTGCGTAAAAAGCCGAAGATGTTCTTCCCCGGAGGGACATTAGTGCCGACGTTTGCGGATCTCTGATGTGAAACAGTGATTTTCAAATGTATTTTCAATTTCTTTTTTTTTCTCAAAATTAGAAAATTACATATTTGGGCACAGTTAACGGATGATTTGAAAGAAAAAGAAAATACAAGCTAAAGAAATTTTAAAAATCCCAGTTTTTTTCTGTGTACAACCGCTTTGTTCTAAGCCGCTATACATTGCCAGAAGGCAAACAGCCCATCTCTGATAATCTTTCTCGCTCTTTTATTTTCATCAATTAATTGAATGTTATTAATTTTTTTAATTAATTATGTTACAAAATTTCACACGGCAAGACAAGATATTAATTTGTTTTTGCGTATTAACGGCAGATGAAGCATAAAATTAAAAACGATTAAATATTATGAGGCGGCTGACTTGTATTTCATAATTTTTTTTTTTAACAATTTAGTTACGAAATTCGAATTTTTCTTTTATGTTCTTCTCGTCAGAATAATTTATTGGTACGTAATTGTTTATGAGTTTTTTTTCTATTAAATTTTAATTTTAAATTCATTACAATTACCATAACATAACCTAACAATTCTTTTTTACAATCCACAAACGAACACTTAAAAACTTGACATTGAAGGAATTCTCTTTTTTCTTTGTTTTTGTTTTTGTTTTTGAGAAACCGACTTAGTGCCTCTTACTTTTAAAAAACTTAAAATTTAAGAATTTGCTTAAGCATTGGCTAAAGCCAAGTTTAAGCGTAGTTAATCAGTAATTAATTGTTATTAATTTATTTGTTTTTTTTTTATTTTGCTTTTAAACTTTAAAAGTGTTTTCCTTTGTTTAAATAAATAATTAAAATAAAATTAAAATTTTTATTTTATTTTTTTCGTTTTCTTGATTACAAAACACGAGTTAATGCCACTTCAATTTGCCACTTTATTCTCAAAAAGATAAACAGAATGTAATGCCGAAACAATTTAAAATCATTTTCTGATTATTATCGAACAACAAATAATTGCTTTAAAAAAACAAAAAATTAAAAATTAAAACAATTACCATACATTGTGGCACAAATTAATTCATAGCTCTGCCGCTATAATCGAGATATTTTTCCTGTAACGTTAAGATAAGGTTTAAGGCTCTGCCATAAAGTGTTTAACAAAAGCGTTACTGAATGTGAGTAGAACGTTGTTGGAAACGTATTATATTTCAGGGGCGTGAAAACATTGAATTCTTCGGACTTTTTAAACAAGTCTTGTAAAGGGCAATTTTTAGAGAAGCCTTAATACTCGGTCTCCATAAAAATACAAAGTACGCAGTGCTTGATATATATCACTAAATTAGATTTCAGGGCTGTCTGGTAAGGATTTCCGCTGAATTGTCAACAGTAGATCGCGGGAATATCTGAAGTCGCCGTAGTCTAGTAGGTAGTGTGTTGGCTTATAAGACGTAAGGCCACGGTTCAAATCCCCGGTCAGACATCAAAACGAAATATGAAAAAAAAAAAATATTTCTTCGGCGACTTCCTCTCAGCGGATTTCTGGCAAAAACTCTCGAGAGTAAATACAAATTCTTATGAACAGTTTCTCAGAAAATCTATTATTCTGAGTCGACTTTAAACCGTAGGTCCCGCCACTCATGTATAAAATTAACACACACTACATGAGTGGTGTTTGAGAAGCTAGGCCGTAAGCCTGACTGAAGGGTTGTAATGGCCAATTATGTAAATCTAAGTTTCTTGCTTTAAGAAGTTTCCCACTTGAACATTTATTCTCCACCAAGTTGAGGTTATGGCTGCGAGGGTTGAGAGAACATATTTTAAGAGTCTAACCAATCCTTTTTGTGTTTTTTTTATTAAAATCTGCTTCAATAATTAACTGCTTGCGTTCCTTATCCAATTGTCAACAGGCTTTTTGGACTGGGAAATTAACCTTTACCATCACCGAGCAAACTGTGTGTCCCTTTGATGCTGAAACTTCTTTCCCTCACCAAATATACTGCCAGTAGCCTGATATATACTTCCAGGCTTTTGCCTGACGAAATTAACTTGTAAGAAATTTAGGGCCATTATTACAACTTGCCGTTAACTAAAGGAAGGATTTTAACGGGCAGATAAATTGTTTTTCTTTATTATGAGTACCCAATAAGATAGAAGTTAGCGTTATGCTAAAGGGAGGATCATCCTGCTGCTAACTTTTAAAGTTAAGTTTATGTTTGAACTTGCCATATTATATATTATTTTCAATATGGCAACTTTAAATGTAAACAAAATGAGCATATTCAACAACAAAAACGAAGCCCTTCGTTGCCACTGCGTTAAAAAAACGTGTTTAATTGAGCAGTTTTATCGACATTGCTCCGGCACTGCCATACTTTTGAAAACAGTTAACTTTATTTTGTATTGTAAGTTGTAATAACGAAAATAAGTTAAAGTTAACTTTAAAGTTCACTTTAGCTAAAGTTACCTTTAACTAAAACCAAGTTTAACGGCAAGGTGTAATAATAGCCCTTAAGGTTTCGGTGTTGATCTTATTAGTGTAATTACGTTACATATGGTTTAAGGCAGCGTCAAATCTCAAGCAGCAATAATTGTTATTTTCTTGCTTGTTTTCATTAAAAAATGCATTTCAATATGAATTCTATTTTTATCGTAGCCTTTCACTTTGTATTCCTTCTTGTTCTGTTCTGTGTAGGCCATCAGATGGTCAAAGAAGAAGTAAAATTTTCCATCTGCCATTAAAAATCTCTTTTAAAATCGCTTCTTTTAATACCAAAACTAAAGAACAAAAACAAGGTAAGGCTAAGATAAAGTAAATGCCATGAATTAGTAAAAAAAAAATTCCACTTTTTATCACAAGTCACCACAGTCACCACAACCATTTGTTTATTGACTGTGTGTTTAAAAAATTATTGAAATTTTTCAATTGTGTTTTACAAAGAAAAGGAAATATATTCGGCAAATAAGGAACAGACAGCCAGACAGACGGTTGATTTCTTTTAATAAATATTTGCAAAATAAAATGATACTTTGTACTTCAAACAAAAATAATAATAAAAGCCAATAAAAAATTGGCACAGATGGGTTGTTCGGCTTCTTTTCTTTGCCTCTTGCTCTTGATGCCATGCCTTTTCAAATTATACATATTATTTAGCTGTTCAATGATATTTACGCAGTTGACACCCTTAAATTGTATTTAAATTTTTTTTATTTTTTATTTTTCTTTGTATTAAAATTTGTTTGTTTTTTTTTATTATTAAAACCAAGAAGAAGAAAAAACCATATTTTTTAATAGTTTTGTGATAATTTGTAGCTTATTTGTGCCACTTCTATTGTGTGAAAACTACTCGTATAATCCATTATGCAAACAAACTCTTTTTTGTATTTTTTTTGGAATTTTTTTCTTTTTTTTATAAAAATTTGTTTGAAATCTAGACCTTTTAAGGTGGTAGCAAGCAATATTATGGCTATTATTTAATAACCATTGTTTGTTACAAACAATATATATGGTCAATTCACACAAGCCGTTGTCTCGTTGTATTGAATGTATTGTTGGAGGAATATACAACAGTGTATGCTTTTTGTTGATAATTTTCATGTAAAAATCCGATACACTGATACACATTTTTTTCATATGTTTTTACAAAGTTGTGCTGGTTTCGTGCTATCAAATTGTTTGAATGCCAAAAATTATGAAGAAGAATAAGAAGAAGATATTTGGAATATGAAATACACAATACAGCATAGCATTAAGCGTTAACAAACAACCAAGTGTATTCAATACAACATACACGATAATTATAATTGGTCAATTCACACAAGCCTTTATATCGTTGTATTCATTGTATTGTTGGGAGAACATACAACAGTGTATGATTGTTGTTGATAATTTTCATATAAAAATCCGATACACTCATACACATTTTTTTCCCATGTTTTTGGAAGTTGTATTGGTTTCGTGCTATCAAATTGTGTGAATGAAAAAAATGTGTATATGTTTTCATATGTTGTGTTGGTTTCGGGCTATCAAATTGTTTGAATGCCACGAAATACACAATACGGCATAGCATTGAGCGTTCACAAACAAACAAATGTATTCAATACAACATACAGCATACAAAGTTGTGTGAATTGCCCAAATAATAATAATCATAATTTTACAGTGCCCGGTAAAAATAATATTTCGAAAATTAAATATTAATGATTTCATGGTCAAAAGAACTGTGAAATATTAACAACAAAAAAATCCAATTTTCAAAAATATTTTCGATTTACGACGAAATGGTTTCAGTTTTCACTGAAGAATTCAAAAAAGAAAGAATTCGTTCAGAGTGTTTTCTTTGCACTGCTATGGTGTTCGTGCCTAATATTTGTCTTATAAACGTTTAAAGCATAGAATTCTGTAACATACATAGTACGTAGGCTGAGAAATAATTTCTATTCTGTTTATCCTCACAGTTTTTAGCAGCTTTACGCCACTGAGCAACGGTGTTCGGTGCTTTACGCGTATGTGAATTCCAGGCGACTTGGAATTGTAAGCCAAACAGAGAACGAATTAAAGTAATTTAGAATCGGTTACGTCTCTCGAAACAACTTGGAAACAATAATTTGTATGACTCCTGGCAGTTCATCAGAAGACGGAAAAAGTGAATTAGATACGGCAAGGTGGACATAGTCTCTCGTACGACAAAACTAATACTCTACAAGATGCTCATCCTACCCGTACTTCATTATGGTGCAGAGGTACCGATGCAGCAGCCTTGAAAGTATTGGAGAGAAAGAGAGAGTAGGTCGAGTACGAACTCGCGATGATTTCGGCATCCGATCCAACAGTGAGCTGTATGAGCCCTTCAACGACATAGACATTGTGCAGCGTATTAATATCAAGCGACTGCGCTATTTGATGCGGGTATCTGCGGAAGTCGGCGAAGAGGACGACCTTATATGCTTTGGAAGGACCAAATCGAGGAAGCCCTGTCATCGGTTGGTGTGACCAACTGGCGTAGACGCGCAAGAAGCAGAGGCAAACTCTAAGAATAAATAAAAATTGTCATGAAAAGCTTCTCAGAAAATCTATCTATACGGAGTCGACTTTAAACTGTGTGGGGTCTGCCACTCAAGAATAAAATTAACATACACAATATATGTGGTGTGAGGAGCTAGGTTGTAATGACCAATTACGTATGTATATCTGTATTATGGTGTTCGTGCCTAATATCTGCCTTAAGAGGCTTTCAAGGTTATCAAAGTGTAAAGGTTAGAATTCTGTAACATACCCAGGCTCAGAAATAATATTTGTCTGTTTATCTTCACAGAATTAAAATAATTCATACCCTACGCGGTACGACTGGTAATACAACTTTATTATTTTGTACAAACGGGTGTTATTTTAGGTGCCCCCCACTCGTGGATAAAATTAACACACACAACATGGGTATGTGTGCTGTGAAATGCTAGTAATTCTGACTGAAGGATTGTGATGACCAATTAAGTAAGGCAGACATATGGTATCCTAGAGTTCATCCAATTGTGCAACGCTTAGAATTTTCAATTCAGATGTTAGGTTAGGTCAGGTTGAATTGACAGTCGTTTCAATGAACATATCTTACTTGGGTCCATATAATTACAACACCTGGTTTGCATCTCTCAGCCTACCTGAGAGTTACATTAAAAAATTTGAATTTCATTCAAATCTCCTCAGGCTCGACATGTTCTGTTTATAAATCCTAGATGCTTTCGAATTATTTTTCATAGGTTCTGAAATGCGGGGCTATGATTGACATGTTTCTCGTCGTTACAGCTTCAGCAAAAGTCATTATGTGGTATACCATACCTAGTGCCGTGGGTGGCAACTGTACCCAGATGCCGATAGCGCGTATTAATTGCTATATGATTTCTAAGATGGATTCGGTTCTGGTTTAAAGCATCATTTGTTAAATTTTTTAATTCAAAAGCAATGTGCACCTTTCCCGATTTTCATTGGCATTCACGGTGTAATTCACCAGTGATTTACAACCATTTCTACCCATCCCTGTACCTTTTTTAATTTATTTTCTTTTAAATAATTAAAAATTTTTATTTGCAATTTTTTTTATTTACTTTCCTTTATTCTGTATTTTATTGTCACTTTTTTTATTGTGTCTTTTTTTTATTTATTTTTCTATAGAAATTTCGCTTCGCAATTTAATGCATACACGCGACATTTTTCTTCGTTTTTATCGATGAATTCCTTTTCTAAACGTGCCGGCGGCATATGCGATTAAAAAATGATAATGATTTTAAAATTCAATTTAATTATTATTTAGTAAACCATTAATTACTTTAGATAAAGATAAATCTGAGAATATTTTTACAAAAAAAAAAAAAATATTTAAAATCACTAATTTCGTATGTCATTCATTCAGTGACATTTTAATTTAATGGTGTTGTGGGTGAAATAACGGAATAGAAGCACTAACCAGTAGGAAAGTTACAGTGGGTGGAGACTGATATTTAATGATACCCTATGCGACAAATATCGTACGTGTGTATAGCGCTATAGCATACCTACTTCTGGTACGTAAGAGAAAGAGAGTGCACACACTCTGAGAGTAAGAGGTCCGTTCTTGTCCGTGATTGCCGAGGATTTCTTAGAGAAATTTCAGACCATTCAAAGTTAACTCTTTTATGGGTTCCAGAACATAGGGATATCCTTGGAAATTGCATTGCCGATGAAATAACCAAGGTCAATACGGAGATCGCACTTAACGACATGTCAGAGGGCATAGGTATACTGATTGCCTCAGTTAACTAGAAACCTCAATCAATTTACAAAGAACCTCAATCTCGTTGGCAACAGGAAGATACGTGCAATATTAATATACTCTTTTGGACACGTATGGACAAGAAGAGGATTGACTTTCTTCTATCCTTAAATCGCATGGTTATCTATCGCTCAATAGTGGTTCTAACGGGCTTCTATCCTTAAGCTAGGCATGTCGAAAGACTCGGCATTTCATCAAATGACTTTTGCTAGAGCTGTGGTTCTGAGGAGGAGAAAGAGACAGTCTTTCACATCGTATGTATATCGCAAAGAGACGGAGGCTTTTGTACTCTCTATATCTATAGCAAGATTTATTTTGGACTCGGTTTGGTTAGATCCCCAGATAGAATTGATTGTGGTATCACAATGGGTGTAAATGCTGGCCTTAGTGGAACTTCTTCCATTAAGGGGGTCCACCACCTTACCTAATCTAACCTAAGTTGCTTGGGCTACAACGTACATCTAATATATAAAATTCTCGTGTCACGGTGTTAGTGGTTAAACTCCTCCGAAATGGATCGACCGATTTTCATGAAATTTTGTGTGCATATCGGGTAGGTCTGAGAATCGGACAACATCTATTTTTCATATCCCTGAATGTTAAGAGGGCGTGGCAAATCGTTAAAATTGAATATTTAGGTACATATTGATCGTAGACGAATAAGATTTGGTGGGTAAGTTCGCAGAGTCGATATCGACCAACCCAATCCCACCAAAAATAGGCGTGACAACGCTCTCCCTTCAAGTGATACCTATAACTCTTAAACTACTGAACCGATTTCAACCATTCTTTTTTTGTTCGAAAGTTTATCAGGTTTAGAAATTCGATATAACAAAAAGTAGGCGTGGCAAACCTTTAAAGTTGAAAATTTAGGGACATAGTAATCGTAGACGAATTCAATTTGGTGTGTAAGTTCGTAGAGGCGATATCAACAAACTCACCAAAAATGGGCGTGGTAACCCTTTATAACTACATATGTACATATATAACATGTATATCTGTTAGTTTTTGTTTTGGAGGGAGTACAACAACTACAACTTCGGCAGCGCTATTACAATAAATACATAATGTGACCTGTTTTGGGCAATAAAAAAATCAATTTTGGGCGGGACGAAGTTTGCCGGGTGAGCTAGTAATATATGTATATAATCGATCATTACAACCCTTCAGTCAGGATTACGTCCTAGCTTCTCACACCAATTACATATGTTGTCTGCGTTAATTTCATAAATGAGTGGCGGAACCTACACTTTAAAATCGACTCCGAATGATAGATTGTTTGAGAAACATTTCGTGGCAGTTTTATTTACTCTCAGAGTTTTTTGCAGAAATTTGCTGAGAGTAAGTCGCCGAAGAAATATTTTTTTTTTTTTTTTATTTCCATTTTGATGTCTGACCCGGGGTTTGATCCCTGGCCTTACGGCTAATAAGCCAACAAACTACCTACTAGACTACGGCGACTACTACGTTGTGCTACAACATGATCTTCTAAAATCGCAAAAGTTCATCCCTCTTCTTTCGGTGTATGTTACGGAACTGGAGGATGTATGTATGCCATGCGCATAATGACTTAGCAGAAGTACAGAAGCAAAGTGTTAAGCAAGGACTTTCTACTACGAAATAGCTCGGACGTGTTAGAGTTCTATTGTTCTACGTCTCAACAGTAAATTTTTCTACTTCTACCGCATAATTTCTTGAATTTCAATCGAAAAGTGCCGTATTTGCTGATAACCTCCTCCATTTCATTTATAGGCTAGTCTAATGAAATAAAATTTGAAATTTTTCAGAGACATAATAATAAATATTTCACTTTGAATTTGAATACTACTTTGTTGTTGAATTATATGCATTTAAACAAATTATTAAAAGAAATATTTTATTTCAAAAAACATTAATTTTGAATGGAAATTTTTGAAGGGAAGCATGCCAATTGTAATAACTGGAGCTTAAACATGGCTTGTATTGCAACACTAAAGTGCTGCGCTTGTATTCAAACTACCCTTATAACCTTTTAGTAAGGATTACGACCTAGCTTCTCAGACCACCCATGTTGTGTGTGTTAATTTTGTTCATGAGTGGCGGAACCCACAATTTAAAGTCGATTCCTGAACGACATATTTTTGAGAAATTCTTACATACTTACATACATAATTGGCCATTACAACCCTTCAGTCAGGATTACGGCCTAGCTTCTCACACCACCCCTGTTGTGTGCGCTAATTTTTTACGTGAGTGGCGGGACCTACAGTTTAAAGTCGACTCCGAACGACAGATTTTTCAGAAACTTTTTCATGGCAGGTTTATTTACCCTCAGAGTTTTTGCCAGAAATCTACTGAGAGGAAGTCGGTGAAGAAATATTTTTTCATATTTCGTGTTGATGTCTGACCTGGGATACGAACCCGCGCTTTACGTCTAATAAGCCAACACACTACCTACTAGACTAGGGCGACTTCAAGAAATTCTTCATGGCATATTTTAGTTCACTCTTTAGAGTTTTTGCCGGAAGGAAGATAGTTTTTGTTGAAAGAAAGCTGCCAAAGAAGTATTTTTTCATGTTTCGTTTCGTTCGAAATGGCTGAGTTGGGGTTTCAATAACGACTTCGCGTCTAAGAAGCCATTAAACTATGGCGACTTCATATTTATCAATCGTCTTTGGAAATTCCAGCTGAACCTTGTGAACATAATTAATAATTGAATGTAGAAATTACGGAAATACTAACAAAAATCATCTTCAATCACAATCAACTGATTGTTCAGCTATTTCTTGTTTGTTGTGTACTTAGTTACCCTTCCCCTAAGCAAATGTTGTCTTTCCAAAAAAAAACAAGTGTTTTTCAAAATGTTAATTTATTTTGTCATTTTAATAACAAAAAAAAAATAAAAAATAAAATCAAATAAAAACAAAATAAAAATTATAATTATTTTACATAAATAATTAACAATTGTTGTTATGCAAAAGAAACAAAACAAAAAAACAACAACAAACATCTAAAAATTCTCATAAATCCGTTTATGAAATTTACAAGACATTGTAGTTAGACTTCTATTACGTTGTAGGGACATTCACTTTTTGTCATTCAAAAAATACACTGAAAATCTGATCAGGTACCATGATATGTTTGATTGAAAGAATAAAATAAAGTACCATAAAAGTCCTTCTTTCATGCTAAGCTAGGGAAATTAAATGTCTCATGAAGCGAGGTTAGGGAGCACAGAAGTTGAGATAACAATGGAAGGAACCCATAATCGTATGCCCATAAAATGCTTCTTTGCAGCAAAGATATGCAATATCAACTGAATACTGAGACGCCAATTCTTACTTACTTAATTGGTCCTTACAGTCAACCCTTTAGTGAGGACTACAACCTAGCTTCACACACCAAGATTAGGTTTAGGTTAGCGGACCTTTGATACAAGTACAATACTCGGATGTCAAATCGACCCATTGTAATGCATCGTAAAGGAGAGAGTATAAAAAAGGAGATATAGAAAAGGAGAGTAGGTAGGAGAAAACGAGAATATCAAGGCCGAGGAATAACACAGACCAAGGTAGATAGGTAGGTAGAGGTGGCTGCCCATTCAAGAAAGTGGTTGGATGGACACTTACGTCGCATTGGGTCATCGCCGTATTAGGTTCGAATTAGTTTTGCTATCAAGGGATTCCCACCAAACTAGGCATCCTTAGGTCAAGATAGGCCTGACCACCGCTGTGTAGATCCAGTGAGTCATCCTAGGTCCTAGGCCCCATTTTCCTTCGAAGACTCTGTTACAAGCATACAAGGCAATGGAAGCGTTTTTGATTCTGTTAACGATGTTCGATTTTCAAGACACCCAATCCGCGATCAGATGCCCACTTACAGACATTCTTCAGAGCTAGTTTCATCCTATCCCTGATAGTGTCGACAAATCTGCCTGAGATCACAAGAACAATGTCGTCCACATAGGCATTTGCCTCACATCCATCCTGTTCCGGTATCACTAGTAGCAAAGTGACTATTAATGAATCCATGGAGAGCCTTATTGTCGGCACTCGACAAAGAGTTCTAACCCTCGAAGAAAACCCTGTTCAGGGACCTCAACCTCAACCTACTAAGGGCTGATCAGTTACAGAGGAGGTGTTCGATAGTTTCCAACTCTTTCTCATCGCAATATACCCTGCAATAGTCCGGTTGGGATCTGTTCCAGATTCTTGTCAGCGATCTAATCTCGCAATGCCCTGTAATGAAACCAATAACTAACCTCAGACTGGCCTTATCAAAGCCCAGCAGCAAACCTAGTCTATCATTGTCTATAGCAGGCCATAGACACCTAGAAACATAGCATCCCGATCCATTCCACAAAGCCTCTGCTCTTCGCTTCTGACCCATCGAGAAATGAGGCCGTAGGGGTGGCAGATTGAGGGATCAGGACCAACTATGAAATCACCCTTACCTTACCCTTTATTATTGTTCTAGTGTAGCCCTGAAAACAGAAATTCATGCTGTTTTAATTATCACACGAGTGTGAGAGTGCGGAGTTTTTTCTCAGCATTTGAATAGTTCCGATGGTTTTGCTTCTTAACTTTTCACCAGTAATTCTTGCAGTGTAAAGTGTTTTTTTTGTTGTAATATTTTCGTTTTAAATTATTCTCTGCAATTTTAAAAATTGAATAAATTCTTTTGTTTTGTTATTCATAATTTATGCATTTTGATTTTCGTTTTTTTTTAATAAAAAAAAAAATAAAATAAAATCCAATGAACGTGATTTTTACAATGAAAACTTAAAATAAAAAATAAATAAAAAAAATAAAAATAAAAAACACAAAAAATAATTAAATAACATTGTATTTTATATTAATTATAAGCAAAATTTCAAATTTATTGCTTCAAAAAAAAAAAAAATGTTCATAAAAACAAAGCGAATCGCAAGCATTTAAATTTAAGAAAGCGAAGATAATTTGTAGCGAAAAAATAATCGCGCTGTTTTTAATTTCACGTCAAATAATCGAAAAATCACACGCTCAATGGAGAACTTCAGCAGCACTTCACAGAACAGAATAATTTTCACAGAATCATCCACAATTAAATATTTGAAAAGAATTTTTTTTGAGGTTAGAACACCGCAGTTCGAAGCGAAATGGTAATAGATTATTATGGAAAAGATTAAAGGCCAGTAATACAACTTGCCTTTAACTAAAGGGTGGATTTTAACGGGCAGATAAATTGTTTTTCATTATTATAAGTACCCAATAAAATAAAAGTGAGCGTTAAGCTTAACTTTTAAAGTTAAGTTTTTTGTAAGAACTTGCCATATTATAAAGGGTGTTTTTTTATAGAGGTATAGAACTTTAAGTTGGCATTACTTTTTAAGATGGCGACCGATTTAACAGCTGTCAAGTGATTTATTCTCAGTTTGGTTTGGCAATTCATCATGAATAGACCCACGCCTGAACAACGCTTGCAAATAGTGCAATTTTATTTCGAAAATAATGGTACCGTTATTCACGATTTTCATAAGCGAATTTTGTTTAGTGATGAAGCGCACTTCTGGTTGAATGGCTACATCAACAAACAAAACTGCCGCACTTGGAGTGAAGGTAATCCTCAAGTGTATGTGGAAACACCGTTACATCCAGAAAAACTGACTGTTTGGTGCGCTTTATGGGCTGGTGGAATCATTGGTCCGTACTTTTTAAAAAACGATGGTGGCCAGAACGTTACAGTCAATGGTGATCGGTATAGAGCCATGATTACTAACTTTTTCATTCCTGAATTGAATAACCATGATGTCCAGGAGATGTGGTTTCAACAAGACGGCGCAACATGTCACGCAGCTCGTGCCACAATAGATTTATTGAAAGACACGTTTGGTGACCGCCTAATTTCACGTTTTGGACCTGTGAATTGGCCTCCAAGATCTTGTGATTTAACACCGCTAGACTACTTTCTGTGGGGCTATGTAAAGTCATTGGTCTATGCGGTAAAGCCACAAACGCTTGACCATTTGGAAGACAACATTCGCCGTGTTATTGCCGATATACGGCCACAAATGTTGGAAAAGGTCATCGAAAATTGGACGTCCAGATTGGACTACATCCGCGCCAGCCGTGGCGGTCATATGCCAGAAATCATATTTAAAATGTTTTGCCACAAGATTATCTTTCGGATAAATAAAATTCATGTCAATCCAATAATCCATCGTTGTTTTATTGCAACTTAAAGTTCTATACCTCTATAAAAAACACCCTTTATATTATTTTCAATATGGCAACTTCAGATTATAAACAAAATGAGCAAATACACCAACAAAAAAGTCGCCCTTCGTTGCCACTGCGTTTAAAAAAAACTCGAGAAATTGAGAGGTTTTGTCGACATTGCTCCGGCACTGCCATACATACATACATAATTGGCCATTACAACCCTCATGTTGTGTGCGTTAATTTTATACATGAGTGGCGGGACCTACAGTTTAAAGTCGACCGGCACTGCCATACTTTTGAAAAAAGTTAACTTTATTTTGTATGTAAGTTGTAATAACGAAAATAAGTTAAAGGTAACTTTACAGTTCCCTTTAGTTAACGGTACCTTTAACTAAACCCAAGTATAACGGCAAGTTGTAATAAGGGCCCTAAGTTTCATAAATTTTAATTACATGCCATGGATTTTAGCCAAAACTGATATGAGTAAAGAGGCCTTTATATAAAGAGAGGCTTAAATGAAGCTTATACTCTTGATAGTTTGATACTTAATTTAAAAAAATAGGAGGATGAATAATAATTCAAAGTTTAAAACCTAGATTTCTCTGTATGCTTTACTCAGTTTTTACATTTCAGTGACAGTATAGTGGCCATTTCATTAGTGGCTTAGACATCTCGAATAAAACGAAATATGAAAAAATATTTTACTTCAGAGACTTCGTCTCAGCAGGCTTCTGGCAAAAACTCTGACAGTAAATTTAGTCGTCATGAACAGTTTCTCAAAAATCTGCCGTTCGAAGGCGGCTTTAAATTGTGAGTTGCACTTACTCATGGATAAAATTAATACACACAACGCGGTATGAGAAGCTAGGTTGTAATCCTTACTAAAATGTTGTAATGATCAAATAAGTATGTAAGTATAGTGGCCCTATCTTGCTGCAGCTTTCAATTTCTACATCTTGGATGGATCACCGATGATTTCGGCCATACAACTTTCACAGAAGCATTTCAGGTAGTCTTGAACTAGATAGCTATTGACCTAATAGCGAAAAATGTGACTAAAATTTTTGCTTTGAGGCTGAATTCTGAACCAAAACGGATCCTATCCATATCTGTAGATCGAAATTTAAAATTGAATTGGTCGAATGGAGAAGTATATGTCGGATAATCGAATAAGAAGACAAAAATCTCGGACTAAGGAATTTCAATAATCGAATAAAAAGAGTTTGAAATAATTGCCGCAGTCTTTAAGACGGTGTTTCTAGTAATAATAGAGAACTTTATACTCGGTATCATAGTAACGAGAATATAACGGAAATATAAGGAGCTTTACAGGCAGTATCCTGCTTGCTGTGAGAATTTCTGTCATCCCAATGGGATAGGGCGACACATTCTGTTATGACCTGAGTCTGAGTGCATGAACATGCAGGCATTGGAAGTAGTCTAGGCACTGTTGAAGTTAATGCTAATATCGCATATCGATCAGAACGATTTCCACTACAGTTGATGCAGAAACACGATAGGCTACGCCCTATTTTGATTACAAAAGACACTCTGCTCTAACCGGTATTTAAAGAGAACTCTTATTACAGGTCTGTGAACTATCCGTAACGAGTCCAACAATAGCAATAAAGCGACGGAGTTTAGCACTTCTGCTGTCCTCTGGACACAAAGTATTTATGTTAATTAATCTATGCCATGAACCTAAATTTAATGGAGGAATATGTAGAAGCTTTCTTCATAAGTCGGAAACCCAAGACAGATACGTTAAAGATTCGAGTTCTAAAAGTTAGAAGCTACCCTTGGGAGAGTTGAACTATAAAGGTTGGGAGAGTTGAACTAAGAGGTTGATTACAATTTCATTTGCCTTAGACAGTAATCGATAACAATTCCTTTCAATGTTTTCATTTGCACTTGCACTTTACTATTCTATTCGTTTTAGCCATACTTGATGGTATAGTACGTAATACGTTGGTTAGTGGTGGTATTATGTTTAATACCTACTTAAACAAATTGGGTTATTGTTAAAAACGTATTAAGTAAACAAATAAAGAAATAAGTAAACAAGTAATACCAAAAAAAAAAAAAATAAGCAACAATAACAGAAAAAATGATTCATAAAGGAATATAATAATAGACTGACGACTGACTCTATACATTTGTACCACTCGTAATAACAGCACAAGAAATATAAACGAAAAACCAAAATTCATTTTAAATACATACAATAAACCAACCAAGTGTTTTACCTTATGAGCGGAGCTTTATTAAATAGCCATTAAAAATGACTCGTAAAGACTTTCAAAAGTTCTGTGATTTTTTTCTTTGAAATCAAAATCTCTTGACCATTGTTTTTGGCAACTGAGATTATGTAACAGATCCACAGCCGTTTAGAAACGTTTCATGCGTTTGTTTTGGTAGCATTTTTACCTGCCTTATGATTTATCGAACAAGTATTCATCCACACATCATGGATGGGGTGAGATCTAATCATCCTGATCTTGCAACATATGTGGACATGCATTTGGTTGAATTTGATTGAATACAAATGATTTTAATTGTGTTGACCATATAAAATGAAGTCGCCGTCACAGAATACACACAGAAGCGAATCGAGATTTTGACATTTAACTTAGCATTGCGAAAGGGACAGAAAATATTACCAAAAAGTATTTCTGTCCCTCTCTAAATACAACTCTTTTTTGTTTATTTACGTTTTTTTAGTTTTCGGGGTGGGTTTTTTATATTGGCGAGAGTTAATAAAAAATTTAATTTTTGTCTAAAACTATCAATAAATAATAAAAACAACTAATAACCATAACCTTTTTAACTTTTCCTTTCAAGAAATTAAAACATATTGACATCTTTAAGCAAGAAAACTTTTTTATGAGCAGTACGTCTTATTTTGATCTTGTAATATTTAGCTTCTTAATTACCTCTTGCACAAGAAACTATATTCATTATGACCGAAAATTACCCACATTTCGATTAATATTTAAATATTTAAGAATCTTTAAAATTTTCATTGAAGAAATTAAAAAATATTCCAAATTTTCCCTTTTTTAACACAAAATAAATGTTTGTTTACATTTAGTTTTTCTACTTTAACCGCCAGTTTTCACTCTGTATATCTATTGCTTCTAACACATTTGTTTCGCAATACATTTTAATATTTTGTTTCTCCCTCTAATTGGCAGGTTAAGCTACTGCTTTGAGCGTTATTAAACGTCAAAGGTAAGGATTCTGTGTGTATTCTGTGGTCGCCGTGGTCTAGTAGGTAGTGTGTTGACTTATTAGACGTAAGGCCCGAATTCAAATCCCAGGTCAGACATCAAAACAAAAAATGTTTCCGAAAATTCTGTCGTTCGGAGTCGACTTTAAACTGTAGGTCCCACCACTGTAGCTGAAAAACTGCCAGGAAAACTGAAATGTACGTCCTACTCTCCAAATGGGCGTGTTCACACTCAAACTAGACCTACATATGTAAGATCTAACACTAAGCACAATGCATCTGTGAATCCTAGTTAAACTGGATATTCATTTATAATCGTTGAGATGCCAGATTGACCATTTTCCCTGCCTACCTATCGCAGTAGTCCAATAGGTAGTGTGTTGGCTTATTACACGTGAGGAACAGTTCAAATCCCAGGTCAGATATCTCGATCAAAATGAGATATGAAAAACTATTTCTTCGGCGACTTTCTCTCAGCAGTTTTTGGCAAAACTTTTAAATAAAATTGTCATGAAAAAGTTTCTCAAAAATCTGTCATTCGAAGTAGGTCGCTCCACTAATGGATAAAATTAACGCACACAACATTGTAATCCTAACTAGTTTGTCAGGTAGTAGGTACACATACTTCATTGCTAACATATCCAGTCACCTAAAAAACGGTAACAGTAGAGTACATAGCCCTCTTATAAAAAGATGTCCGGGATTCCTGGATGGGTCATTTGCTAAGACTGTTTGGTTATCTGGACTGCAACCCCTTTGGGATAAAAACTGTTGCTTTAAAATAGACTTCAGTCGTCGTTCAGCTTTAATCTAAAAACTATCGCCTCAATTTCCTTAATTGACCAAAACCATCTGTGAAGATTTCAATTCCATCACTGTCAGAAATGTATTTAAACATTCTCTAACACTGAAAATCAATTCTAGAAGAGAGTTGGCAACTCGATTTGCAAAGTGTGTGTGAAACACCTGATACCAACGTGCATTAAAAATTTTATTTCACTATATTGCTGTTGTTGTTGTTAATGTTCTTGGTGTTTTTGTTTATAACTTAATTTTCTCGAACTCTTTCACTCTTTCTATTTAAGTTGTTGTAGATAATTGTTGTTTTTTTTTGCGATTTACTTGCCATATTATTAGTATGCTTAACGTTTAACACATGTTTGTTGTTATGGGGCCATTAAATATTGGAACCTATTGTTGACAATAAAAATAAATTAAAATATTTATTGTTTTTGCTATTGCTCTGACTCTTTGTGTATGTAAGTGTGTGTGTAAATTATAGTTTAATTTCGTTTCTTTTTTAATTTTCATTTTTTTTTCTGTGAATATTTTTGCAATTGCATACGAAACACACATATACACACACACATTCGTATTTATGGATTTAATACTGGATTGAGTGATATTTTGGTTTGAGTTAAAACTTTGAAGAGCCTGCAAATGTGAGCGAGAGAGAGAGAGAGAGAGCGCGCGTAGAGTAAATGTTAGTAAAAAAAAGTAGATTTAAGTGTTACCCTTTTGGCTGTTTTTAAACGGTTATAGACGTTTATTTTTCAAGACGGTCGAGTACGTCGACAGCTTCTGCTATCTAGGCAGTACTATGACAACAAACGGCGGCACAGAAACAGACGTAGATAACAGATTCAATAGAGCGAGAGCAGCATTCGGGCGACTGTACTCCGTATGGAGAAGCTCGTATATATCTAGGCGTACAAAACTTAGAATATTCAACGCTTGTGTAAAGTCGCATTACTATATAGTAGCGAAACTTGGCTTATATCTAACACCATCACGCAAAAACTTCAGGCATTCATCAATAAATGCCTAAGAATCATATGTAAAATATTCTGGCCCAACACCAGCAGCAACATAGGTCTCTGGACTCTCACAGGTGAAGAACCCTTACAGAAGCAGATCAAAAAGAAAAAATGGGCTTGGATCGGCCATACATTGAGAAAGAACGACCGACAGTATTACAAGAATGGCGCTAGAGTGGAATTCCCAGGGCTCAAGAAACCGTGACAGACCAAAAAAACATCTGGAGACGCACGGTCCTACAAGAACTAAGGCTTAATCACCTGACATAGGAAGGCGCAAAAACATCAGCGGAGAATCGTGTCAGATTGAGATGTTTTGTGGAAGCCATAGGCTCCCTAGAGGGCTAATGAGAAAAATGGCTTAGACAGGATCATAAGCAGGCAATAAAACTACCAAAATGTGGCTTTTGGAGATTATTTTGCTGATTGCGGTTATTTGACTTCTCCTCTGCGTACTTTTGCGCCACAAGACTAGCCACAGCTCTTGATGACAACTGCTGAATGTTGTCTTGGCTAGATCTGATACCATGACAGCCAACTCGTTAAGTACACAAAACCCATTATTTTCTTCGGTTTGATATCGGCGGTGTTCATCAATTTATAGAAGTATGGTGGGCCTAAAAATTTAAGCATCTTCCTTGACACTCACATAGTAGATGCGATTTTCTATCGCTTCCTACATACTATATGCGCGATCCCAGTATAGACTTCCACTGCTTTCGAGATACATTTCCTTGATTGATTCACAAGATTCTCAATTTTATTCATTTGCCCGAAAATATATGGCAATCTCTCTCTGATCTCACGCATCGGAATAACAATGTTTGCATGCCTATGGTGAGATAACAGAGTTCTCCTACGAATAAGTCAGCCGGCTTTCTCTCTTTAATACACATTATTAAACTGTGCTAGAATTTAACATAATATAACTTGACTGTCTTCTGCTTGCGTTGCCTGATTAGCTTCGTGAACGACCTAACTCATGTCAAAGCATCATGGTCATCAATAAAATTATCAAATTCATTGGTGAACGCAAAAGTGGTTGATGGTCTTGGATGTATGCCGATAAGGCTTGGAACAGTACGGGTTTCCTTTCTGGGCAATAGCTCCCCTCCTTTAATCTACTTCCGTAACTTTAATAGGGATAGGGAAATCCTAACACCGACAATTAAAAATTATTTTTTTATTTATCTTACCTACCTTGAGTATTTATTCCTGCGAAATGGTGCACAAATTTTTGAACTGATGGCAACACTGTTTAATAAAAGTAACGCTTTATAAACAACCGTTTTTTTTTTATTTGGCTTGTCCCCAGTAGTTGTTATTATTGTTGTTGTTGTTATAAATATTATTATTGCCAATATTTATGTGATTATTTATTATAAAAACGTAACGAAAGCAATTATTTCGGTTAGCAAATGTTGAGGCAACTTTTTTTTATTAAAAAAAAACGGACTAAAATTAATAAAAACATTAGAGGGAGAAAAAATAAACTATTAATTTGCAAGTTAGAGTTACTGTCAGGAATTTTAAATAAAAAGTCTTCTTACAAAAGTCTGACAAAATGTGATAAAATACAACTTCGCTTGAATTGCTAACAATAAAGTTGTTTTATTGCATAAGTATCTCACATAAGCCCGTGATTATAATTTTGAGTGGTCCCTTGGGTATTAGAAAAATTTCTGCAAGATGGGTACGACGTTTGCTCATATTCGACCATATTTGGTGTTGTTATACCGAAATTTGGACGAGTCTTCTTGTAACAGTGAATAAACTGAGGATATACCCACGCTATTCGCCTCCCTAGCACAGCTCAAACATATATACAAGAAGATGTTGACGGTTTAAGCGGCGCTGGATGTAAATATGCCTTAAACTGAGGGCCTACTTGGTGCCCATGATGGCAAATTCTTCAGTGCACATCAATGTGCGAAAAGAAATCATTGAATGATAGGCATCTTAAATTATTTGAATGGTATGATAACTACAAAGCTTAATGCTGACGAAGACGTTCAAACAATTATTAGAGATCTCGAGATGGCAGCAAATATCAATGACTGCAAGGGTATGCTTACACAATTCGAAAGTATAGTATGTCCTGCTTCATGGTTGAAAAACGAGGAAACTCACGAATTCAATATTCATGCGTCTACGATTGTTTACAAACAAATCGCCGAATCGTATAAATAAAACCGATCTACTGACTGCAGCAAACCGAATTTCAGCGCACACTTCATAGGCCCATTGACAATACTGCTCTACAGTCGCCTTGTTGGAAACCGCTGGAAAACTATCATCGAGTTGGTCCGACTGGTAGAACATAGAGAATATTAACTAATGCACAGCAGCAAACTGCGAACTACTCTTGAATTTACAGCGAACTACTGTTGATTTGACAACGAGCTACTCTTGAATTGGCATCAGTCAAACATATCGCAGTAGAATTTGGTGTAAAAGATAGTTGAGTATAGTAGGTAGTGTGTTCTCTTATTAGACGTAAACCCTTGGTTCGATCCCCACGCTAGACATCAAAACGAAAAATGAAAAAAAATATTTCTTCGGCGACGTCCTCTCTCAGCAGATTTCTGGCAAAAACCCCGGGGAGTAAATAAACCTGCCATGAAAAAGTTTCTCAAAATCTGGCGTTCGAAGTCGACGTTAAACAGTAGGTCTGGCCACTCACGTATAAAATTAACGCATGTAACATGAGTGGTGTGAGAAGCTAGGCCGTAATCATGGCTAAACGGTTGTAATGGCCAATTATGTAACGGGTGATTTTTTAGCAATAACTTTTTGGCAACACTGGTTTAAACAGCTCACGCACGTTGCGTGTTTTGTATCACTGTCAAACATCTTCAGTTTGGTCTATAATTTAACCATGAATCGTCTTACAAACGAACAATGCTTGCATTTTTGGTGAATGGGCTCTTGGAAAGTTGGCCGAAGATTCACTTCTTTATCGAAAAATTGTGTTTTGGCTCAACGGATACGGAAATACGCAGAATTGTCGATTTTGGAGTGAAGATCAGCCAGAAGCATTGTAAAAGCTACCAATGCATGCAGAAAAAGTCACAGTTTGGTGCGGTTTATGGGCTGGTGGCATCATTGGACCGTACTTCTTCAAAGATGCTGCGAATCGTAACGTAACTGTGAATGGTGAGCGCTACCGTGAGATGATATCCAACTTTTTTTTTGCTCAAAATGCAAGAGCTTGACTCGCATGACATGTGGTTTCAACAATACGGTGCCACATGCCACACAGCACGCGTAACAATGAACTTATTGAGAGGCGAGTTCGGTGAACATTTTATTTCACGTTCGGGACCGGTTAATTGACCTACTAGATCGTGCGATTTAACGTCTTTAGACTATTTTTTGTGGAGCTATGTTAAAGCGTATGTCTATACAAACAAGCCCGCTTCAATTGACGCATTGGAACACAACATTGAAGCATTTATTCGTGAGATACCGGCCGAAATGTTGGAAAGAGTATGCCAAAACTGGACTAAAGCGGATGGACCATTTGAGGCGCAGTCGCGGTCAATATTTGCATGAAATAATCTTCAAACATTAAATTATATGAACCGTACTATCGATTCAAATAAAGATTTTATGCATTTTTCTGAATTTTATGTGTTTTTTTTTTAATTTTCCTATAGCTCTTAAAAAATCACCCTTTATGTATGTTTGTATGATAGTTGAGATGCTACGGAAGTCAAAGATAACAGAATATGAACACAGGCCTTTGGAATGCACGCAGTATAATCCACATTGACGAATATCAATGTGTTTATCATGGTATCTTTTGAATCGAATATGAAAATGATGAATAAAATAAGATTTGATTGTGAGAATACTTTATTGTATCAGCAAAATTGAATTATGTAAACGTGAGTAGTTCCTGCAACCCAAATTTATGAATTAGGCTATTTCTCTTGGCTATTTTATGCAATTCAATCCCGAATAAAGCATTCAAATTTCGGCGGAGAACGACTTGATGCCAGTAATGAAATCAACTCACAATCAAATTTACTTTGATGATCTCGACAGATCCTATTATTTGGAAGAAATAAAATAAAATTGGATAAGACGCATAGAACTCAAAGGAAATTACTCGTATAGTGAAAAATATACTCATTTTTTAGGCGAAAATATTTGCTTTGCGGACTTCTTGACCTATCCTCCCTTACAAATTGTAAAGTCAAATAAAAATGGACGTAAAGAGATCACAAATTTGTAAATTTAGTTGCTCAATGGTAACACTGTTTATAGTTAAGAGAAGAGAGTCGAGAAAAAAAAATGATAATTAAGGTATATACAGATGTATTTGTATAACAGCTGTTTTTATATTTGTAATGCTATTGCATTTGTTGTTTGCAGTTGTTATTGTTGTTAAAAATTATAAACTGCAATCAAAATATTCACACTGATCTCTATCGATTGTTAACAATTAAATATTGTTAGTAATTTTTTTATAGTTGTTGTTGTTGTATTTGCTTTAACTATTTTACTGGTTATAAATGAAAACTTTTCTATAACTGTGGCTACAGGCGACTGTTGTTGATTTTTGTGAAAAATACTTCAAAAAAAAATTTAATTTTTTTATAAAAAAAAAATTTCAACAAACACTTGAATATCGACAGAGAACGAAACAAAAAACCGGAAGTGTGATGATGATCTTAATTTTTCTCATGTACCCGCGCGAAGCGTAAAATACAAACGAATACGCGCACTTTAGAATATACAATGTGAAGTAATGATAATCGAATAAAATTTTTAATTTCAATTACATACTAAAGATTTATTTTAATTATCATCTATCTTATGGTTCTTTGGTTATTTTTTTAATTATTTTTTTTCTTTTTTTAGTTTTAATAAGACTGAAAAAAGAATAAAAAATAAAAAAAAAAAATATATTATATGTGGTTAAATTTATTATTATTTGCAGTTCGTGCTCAAGGCTTTTTTTTATTTTTTATTCTTTTTTTCTATTATTAAAGTTCTCTTACATACATATGTACACACACTTTGTTTTTTAATTTTATTACATGGATTTTATTTTTAATTATTTTTTAATTCTCTTTCATAGATTTTAACAATTTTTGTGTAATTTTTTCTGTAACTCTTGTAATATTTTTTTTCATTATATTTTCATTATTTTTTCATTTATTTTTCTACATATTTTTTTCTTTTTTTTTAATTATTATTTTATTATTTAATTTCTGTTTAACTTGGCGTCTTATATCGTTTGATTACCGGAACTTAATAACTGTTCATTCGTTTAAATTTTAACTTTAGTTGGTCGCCAGTAAATGTTGTCATTTAAAATTTATTTTTTCATTTTCATTTTCTTGTTGCTGTTGTTGTGTGGCTTTTTTTTCGTATTGTTTTTGCAATTTAAAACTATCAGCTGTTTTGTTTCTATAATTTAAACTATAACGCACAACTCTCAACAACAGCTATTAGTAACTTACTTGAATTTTAGAAAAAAAAAATATTTAAAGCAAACACACACACACATACGCTAAACATCAACAAAAATACCCCCCTCCCCACAAAAAAAAAACTGAAAAATTCCAAGCAGAAAAGCAGATCACAACAATGACTGTTTTTAAATTCAAACGGTTTTCTTAGTAGTTGGCTACACATACGCATTAAACTAACAGTACTTGGACGTATGTTAAAGAGAGAAAAAAAGCTTTTGTTTACATTTCTGTTTATGAGCAGTCATGTTTATTTCTACGAAATAATACTGTTATCCACACAGCAGCAGTGATATGCCATATATTGTCACGAACGAGGTAACAGCCCGGCTAGCTCAGTCGGTAGAGCATGAGACTCTTAATCTCAGGGTCGTGGGTTCGAGCCCCACGTTGGGCGCACATAATTTTTTTTTTTCACTTTCTTAAATTAACTATTGATCAGCTAGAATGTAGCTAAACAAATATGTGGATGCAATGAGAAGGATGAACCACATCTCATAGTGATAATATTACGAGATGTGTTGAATGCTTTGAACTGTAGATTGTAGGTAGCGTAGGTTGAAGGAGTCGAGACAGTAGTCATATTGTTGTTTTTAGCCTGTATCTTGTATAAACTTCCTTAACATCCTTCCATTCAATCCATTCCTCTAAGACGATTTAGTATGTTTGGTAAGGTCAAACATCGGAAAACATCGACGATGTGAACGCATCGCAAGTGCCTAGAGAGTAGACGTTTAAAGCCAATCAAGGGATCAGTATGGAAATCGGGGCAGAAGACATATTGTCCTTTTAAACACAAATGATAAAAAAAATTTACTTGCGCCCAACGTGGGGCTCGAACCCACGACCCTGAGATTAAGAGTCTCATGCTCTACCGACTGAGCTAGCCGGGCTGTTGTAAGTAGGTCGCCATTGTTCTAGCAGAAATTTGACAACAACAAAATCATTATTTAAACATTAATTCTCAAGTATGAAAAAAGTTAAATTTCTATGACAATATTGACACGTGTTTTAAATAAAATGCATCTGGAGTGTGGGGCTTAAAGAAATATCATCCGACAATCGGTATACATCGACTAGTATATTATTTTCTAGAAGCATACATATATATATATGTTAGTGATTTGATTTAAATTCACATCACTTCTTATTTTCAACTTCATCACAATATAATTCTCAGAAAATAAAAGAACGCGCCCAACGTGGGGCTCGAACCCACGACCCTGAGATTAAGAGTCTCATGCTCTACCGACTGAGCTAGCCGGGCTTATAAAAGTGGATTAACACGATCAGAACAGAAATTTGGCAACAATACTCAAGCGTTTTAAATAGAAGGAAATGAAATCAGGTGTTTTTCTTGTCCAATTATATTTAAGTCCTTTTTTAAATTAAAACCTTTATTTATATGAGAGTTTATTTCATTACCAAACAACAATACAAATTTTAAATAGAAGAGGACATACTACTACTCTTGTTAAAGCATTTAATTCTAATATTTTATTTATTAGAGAGTTCATTGCATTAGCATTGAGATAATGCCAATGTAATTGAATTAGTTTGTTTGTGGAAAAAAATAATCACGGGAGTAAGGACAGAGAAAACACAGTTGAATATGAAATTTGGCAACAGCGCAGAACAGGTTTAAACTGAATTGAAGGAGTAGTGCATACATACATAACAACATTTCTTTAATTAATTTAATTCTTAAGGCATTGAAAGCAATCTAATTACAGAATTTCAGAATAATGCATTAATAAACATACAGTTTCATTAATGTGGCATTACTAATTAATAAGTTGAATTAATTAGTTTGGTCTCTTGGGAAAATATTTGCTTGTGCGCCCAACGTGGGGCTCGAACCCACGACCCTGAGATTAAGAGTCTCATGCTCTACCGACTGAGCTAGCCGGGCTGTTGTAAGTAGGTCGCCATTGTTCTAGCAGAAATTTGACAACGACGCAATCGTTATTTAAACATTAATGAAACGTATGAAAAAAGTTAAATTTCTATGACAATATTATTGACACGTGTTTTAAATAAAATGCATCTGGAGTGTAGGCTTAAAGAAATATCATCCGACAATCGGTATACATCGGCCAGTATATTATTTTCTAGAAGCATACATATGTATGTTAGTGATTTGATTTAGATTCACCACATCAATTTTTATTTTCCTTCAATTCAACTTCATTATGTATTTTCTAATTTAATTGAGCAGAATATAATTATCCTCAGGCTCAAACACATTCTTCAAGAAAATAAAAGAACGCGCCCAACGTGGGGCTCGAACCCACGACCCTGAGATTAAGAGTCTCATGCTCTACCGACTGAGCTAGCCGGGCTTATAAAAGTGGATTAACACGATCAGAACAGAAATTTGGCAACAACACTTAAGCGTTTTAAATAGAAGGAAATGAAATCAGGCGTTTTTTCTTGTCCAATTATATTTAAGTCCTTTTTTAAATTAAAACCTTTATTTATATGAGAGTTTATTTCATTACCAAACAACAATACACATTTTAAATAGAAGAGGATATACTACTACTCTTGTTAAAGCATTTAATTCTAATATTTTATTTATTAGAGAGTTCATTGCATTAGCATTGGGATAATGCCAATGTAATTGAATTAGTTTGTTTGTGGAAAAAAATAATCACGGGAGTAAGGAAAGAGAAAACACAGTTGAATATGAAATTTGGCAACAGCGCAGAACAGTTTTAAACTGAATTGAAGGAGTAGTGCATACATACATAACAACATTTCTTTAATTAATTTAATTCTTAAGGCATTGAAAGCAATCTAATTACAGAATTTCAGAATAATGCATTAATAAACATACAGTTTCATTAATGTGGCATTACTAATTAATAAGTTGAATTAATTAGTTTGGTCTCTTGGGAAAATATTTGCTTGTGCGCCCAACGTGGGGCTCGAACCCACGACCCTGAGATTAAGAGTCTCATGCTCTACCGACTGAGCTAGCCGGGCTTATAAAAGTGGATTAACACGATCACAACAGAAATTTGGCAACAATGCTCAAGCGTTTTAAATAAAAGAAATGAAATCAGGCGTTTTTTTCTTGTCCAATTATATTTAAGTCCTGTTTTAAATTAAAACCTTAATTTATTTATAGGTGAGTTTATTTATTCCATTACCAAACAAACAAAACAGAAATTTGGCAACAATACAAATTTCAAATAGAAGTCGACAGACAATTGACTACTCTTGTTAATCATTTAATTCTAATATTTTATTTATTAGAGGAGAGTTCATTGCATTAGCATTGGATAATTAATGCCAATGTAATTGAATTAGCTTGTCTGTGGAAAAAAATAATCACGTGAGGAAGAAAGAGTGCATACAACATTTCTTTAATTAATTTAATTCTTAATTCTTAGCAATCTAATTACAGAATTTCAGAATAATGCATTAAACGTACATTTACATTAATGTGGCATTGAATTACCCACCAATTAATAAGTTGAATTAATAGTTTGTTCTCTTGGGAAAATATTTGCTTGTGCGCCCAACGTGGGGCTCGAACCCACGACCCTGAGATTAAGAGTCTCATGCTCTACCGACTGAGCTAGCCGGGCTATTGATCTTGCGGTGTTAAATCTATATTTTGTGTACAGCACACATGTATAAGTGAAAATTGGCAATAGCGCAGGATCACTAATTTCATATATGAACAGAAATATTTTTAAAATTAAATTTCGCATTCATTCCTAATATTGTTTTATAATTGTGGAAGAGAATGTCGAAAAATCTAAAGTTTAGCAATAAAAATATGCAAAAAAAGGGATTGCGCCCAACGTGGGGCTCGAACCCACGACCCTGAGATTAAGAGTCTCATGCTCTACCGACTGAGCTAGCCGGGCATGTTTGTCGATCACAGAGATGTATAAATTTACTATTATCCTCAAATTGTAGAAAACTCAATTCAAACGAAATTGTTTTCGGTCAATTATTATTTATAACTGTTTTGAAAATCTAAATTTAATTAATTTTATTTAATTAATTAATTTAATTTTAATTTAATTAATCTTAATGAAGATCGTGCGTTGTTGCCAAATTTCTGTTTTAAGTCGGATGATCTATTTTTAACAGCCCGGCTAGCTCAGTCGGTAGAGCATGAGACTCTTAATCTCAGGGTCGTGGGTTCGAGCCCCACGTTGGGCGTGAATGAATATTTTAAAATTGAAACATTAATTAATTAATCGAGGATCATATATCTAAGCAATTAAAACGACAACAATAAATCTTAAAACTAATGAAATAATTCTTCAGCATTGACTGTTAACGGACTTTAGGATTTCATAACGAACTCTCGAACTGAGAGATCGCTTTCCTTCTTTTAAATTTATTTCCATGCCGCCCATTTCCCGTAGCCCGGCTAACTCAGTTGGGCGTAAACATATTTTTTATAAATGGAATCAAATGTCGTTAGTTTTTCTATAAATAAATATTTTTTTTTATAAAAGTACCTACCATTTGACGCAAAAAGGTACTCTTTCGGTTATACAGTGAACTCGCGAAAACGTGAACACTCGAAAGTGTGAACGTCTCAGAAACGTGAACAAATTTATTTTTCTTCAGAGTATTCTAAAACGTGAACAAAGTCTGAAGGCTCTATAACGTGAACACTTTTTTTATTCTTTTAATCCGTTTTTAAATTGGGAAATCCCCGAACTACAATTTATTTGTTTGTTTACTTATGTTCGAACTGCTTTTTAAATAATAATACACTTTATGGTACTGGAAAGCGTAAAACATTACGTGCATCTGAATTTCCAAGAATGGAAAAAGTCTTTATAAGTGATTCCTTTACACGCGAAACAAAAAATATGCCGGTAAATGGTCAAATTAAAGAAAATTATAGGGGTTTCGCAACTTGTTGACCCATTTAAGGAAAAGTTAAAAGCAAAAATGGAAGCATTATGTGAAGATCAGCTTTATAATGCTGATGAATGCAGGTTATATTTGAAGCAGTTGCCAGATAAAACATACATATGTGTGATCATTGGAGAAAAATGCTCCAGGCGCAAAGATGGAGAAACGATTAACTTTCATGGGCTATTCAAATGCGTCGGAGACTCTTAACATATTTTACTGGTATTTGGAAAATCTAAAAATAAACGACGTTTCAATAACTTTACTTATCCAGTGAATTACAAATTATTTAAGTCAGCATGGATGACATGTAACATTTTTATGACTGGTTTCATCAATGTTTTGTTAAAGATGTAGATTTCTACTGACAAAAAAGTGAAAACTTTGTTATAATTTTTGGCTTTAGGTTACTGAGTTCTTGACTAATTATTAAAAAAAAATTTAAATAGTGTTTAGCATTTTTGCTTATTAAAATATCATTTTTCATATTAAATAGGGTCATTTTTTGTTTTAAATTTTGGTACTCGATAACGTGAACAAACTCGAAAATGTGAACTGCCTTGGTAAAAATTAGTTCACGTTATCGCGAGTTCACTGTATTTCGAAATTCCAATTTTGCAACACTGTGGTTGGTGTCTGGCATAAATAAATTCCACATTGATTAGCGGGTCACTGTACTCTAAAACATACCACAAACTTTAATGTGAAAATGGTGGGTATCTACGGTGTGATTTATTTATCACAAACAAAACTTGAGGAACTTTGACGTTGAAAGTTTTTGAATTGGGGATAAAACTGACGACAATCTGACAACATTATTACTTTTGTCTACAGTTATGTTGGCAATATTGCTTTTATTCAATTCACCACTTAAGTATTTACTCAGTGTGAAAAATTGCTGTCAAATAAATCCACCAGCAATTAATGAAAAAAGTGACAGTTAAAGCTGCAAAATTAATTTAATGTACAGCGCAGAGAAACACAAAGTAACAGACAGCCATATAGACAGAGTCATCTAGTCAGTGTATTGAAAAGCAAGAACAGTGAAACGCGACAGACAGATTTTTACTTTTATTATTATTACTATATACAACAACAAGAACAAGATATAGTTTTTATTTTCTTACCAAAAAAATAAATAAAAAACAACCATCAACTAACTAAAAGGGAAGAAATATTTTATAAGAATTTAATTCAATTGTGCTGCTTATTAATAAATGCTAACAACAAAAGCGAAAGTGTTTTTTGTACATGAAAATTTAAGTTAAAAAAATCCAAGAGATTTTATAACAGAAATTCAAGAAAGTTCAGTGTGTGTTAAGAAGAGAACGTAAGAGAGAGAGAGAGGGAGAAAGAAGCAGCAAAGGTTTTAATACAAAATATTAAAAGAGTGGAAAAACAAAAAAGTTAATAAATATACAGAATAAAAAAAGTAAGACGAAAGTAAAAGAAATAAAAATCAACAAAATGTGTGGAGGTTTTACATGTTCAAAGAATGCATTGATTGCTTTAAATATTTTATATGTGGTAAGTACAGCAAAAACTAAACGCAAATATTTTATGTTATACAAAACAACAACAACACCAGCTGTCAGTTGTATTAGCCTTAGTTACAACAACAACATCAAACACACACAAGACGTAAATAAAAAAGCACTCTTTTTAGTTCTCATTTTCAAAAATTAAATTTCCAATTGGTTAGCAAAGGGCACACACAAGAAGTAAATTAGAAAGAAGAAGCAGCATCAGCATAGAAAAACAAATACACTCCAGAAAAACCTCCCTTTCTTTATTTGGTTTTGAGTAATTGCAGTCAAACATCAACAGCAACCAAGTCTTCCATTCATAAAAGAGCCTTGTGCAATATTTTCTTTGTTTTTTTTCAACTCTTCTCTTTACAATAACAATGCATTGGATTGACGTATAGTTCTTGCCGTTGTGTTGTGTTTTTCTACAGCTTTTCTTTGATTATTTCAAAAAAAGAATTATCGATTTATTTTACCCCGTTGCTTTTTTCACTATCTATTGTGTTTGTTTTGCAATCATTAATCAGTGTTGCCAGTGTGCGCATAAATAAAAGTTATTTTGCAAATTTACTGCACAATCATGATTTTTAACAAAAATTATAAATTTTTTGGTTTCAAAAGTAAAGTTAATTAAAACACACTCAATGCTAATATTTAAAAGAAGCTTGTACATTTAATTGACTCCCGCAAATTGCTTGCAGCCTTTCGGATAGTATCTCATGCTGCTAACGTGACGAATCTTGTGTTTTTAAATGCTCCAACGTCCGGAGATTATCTCCGTAGGTAATTTTTCCAATAAGTGATATTACTGCTTCTGGAAACTTCTCATGCAATAAAGTCAAAATCAGCTGTATTGTGTATTTATTCTTGTTAAAAAAAACCTTTATAATTGCAGGAGGGGGGATTATTATTTACTTAATTAGTTGCACACTTAAGTATAAATTGTGTAAATTATTAACCATCTTGTTATTATTATTGCCGTATAGACATACTAGAGTGCTGCGACCATATCAATTTATATAGGATATACAGTCAACCGTCCTATAACGCGGTGAGTGCATACCGCGTCTACCGCGTAGGATGGAAACCGCGCTATAAGAAACTCAGAATTAGTACAAATCACATCCTTCGTACCGCGTTATATGGAGACCAGGAAATACAAAAGGCAAGATAAATTATACAGTATAACATATTTTTTTAAATTGTTGCACTGTACTGTATCTCGGCTGAGCTTTTGCGTCTAGTTACTAGTCATTCATAGGCTATCCGGAAGGAACTTATGGGATGGTGTTGAACTGATACCGCGCTCTGAGAGTACCGCGTTATAGGAGGGCTGTCGCAATTTCAGCCCCGCGTTATATGGAAACCGCGCTCTAAGTGTACCGCGCTTTATAGGAGGGTTGACTGTATTTGTAATTTGTTTTCCAACACTTTTGCTCTAACTAATCTCACTAATCTCCACATGTTGTCCGTCATCAATACTCTCTTCCTTGTACTTGATGCGTGTGTTTTCTCCTGAGATGTATAAACGTTGTACTGGTTCCAAATATTTACTTGCTGGTCATTAGATGATCTCTATTCTGAACAAGTATTTAATAATTGAGCGCTTATAGGATACATTGAACTTAATTAAAGACTTAGTTGCATAAAACGTCTTAATTGCGATAATATTTAAATATTACGTAGGCATTGAATGTTAAATTTAATCAATTGGAGGTTAGGTTTGATGACATGTACTTGTCATTTGGACGAGTACAATACCCATAATAAATACGTCCTATAGGTGAGAAATAAAGAAAGGGAGAGAGAAAGAAAAATTGAAAAAAGAGAAGAGGTTGAAAAGGGATGATAAAGAGACGGAGGAAAACAGGTGGATACAAAATACACAAGATACTACGCAACTACAACCTTGAAGCCCTAGCACTTCTCAAGCAGTTCAATCTTTTTATGAATTTGTGGAGAGCTTTTTCGTTATCTAGTAGGTAGTGTGTTCGGTTATTAGGTCAGTCCTTGTCCCTAAATGTCTATGGCCTTTGTATTTACTATTTGAGTTCAACAAAATAGGTAGTCGCCGTAGTCTAGTAGGTAGTGTGTTCGGTTATTAGACGTAAAGCCCGGGTTCGAGCTCCAGGCCAGACATCAAAACGAAATATGAAAAAAAAAATATTTCTTCGGCGACTTTCTCCCAGCAGATTTCTGGCAAAAACTCTGAAAGTAAATAAACCTGCCATTAAAAAGTTTCACAAAATCTGTCATTCGGAGTTGATGTTAAACTGTAGGTCACGCCACTTAAGCATAAAATTAAGGCACACAACTGACTAAAGGGTTGTAATGGCCAATTATGTATGTATGTATGAAGAGCTCTAATATCGGCTCTTCACAGAGTTCAAACCTTCGAAGAAGCGCCTACACAGGGTTCTCAACCTTAACCTACTAAGGGCTGGAAAGTTGCAAAGGAGGTGTGAGATAGTTTCAACTCCTCCTCGTCTCCACGTATCCTGCAATAGTCCGGCTGGGATCTGTTCCAGATCCTAGTCAATGATCTAATCTTGCAGTGCCCAGGCACGTAACATCCCGATCCATTTATCTAACGTCTCTAATAGATATTAAAAATATTGCTGGAAATTTTTGTAAATTATCAAATCAAATGTCGTCAATGGCAACACTATTCTTTGTGCTTCTTGTCATAATATTTCTTTTAAAGATTTTTATCTTTTTATTTATTCCTCTCATGAGAATAAAAACTAAGAAAAATAAAAACAAAACTTGTTTGTATTAGAAAACGTTTTCTTTTGTTCTCTTTTTTTTAATTTTTTTTTTGTTATAACATCATGAGTGCAATGGTTGTCGATATTTTTTTTGTTTTTGATTTTGTTTTTGATTTTATTTTTTGATTCTTCAATTACTTTAAGAATCTGTTTTTATAAAACCATCTTTTTGTGTGTGTTTGTGTTTGTTTCACAGCTCTTGTTGTTATTGTTGGTAATACATATTTAATAAAAAAAAAATTTGTTTACACATATGCAATATACAATTTGTATTTATTAATAAAACTTTAATCATTTTCTTTCTATTTATTGTTGTTGTTATTTTTGAATTTCATGTTTTCCAGATGGTTGGTTTCCTTTTAATCGGCGTTGGCGTTTATGCTCGTGCTGCTTCAATTGTTACAAATCTTCCTATTGTTGGCGGTATTTTGGCATGTGGTATAATTTTAATATTAATATCCATGATGGGTCTGGCTGGCGCTGTTAAACATCATCAGGTTATGCTGTTTTTCGTATCCTTTTTTCTACAACAACATCAACAACAACAACATCTTTTCAATATCTTTTTTTTTAAGGACCAACTGTTGTCACCTGAACAACATATGGTGATGTGACAGTGTTTTATAAACTTTTTAAGATGTATACATACAATCATGTATTTAGGCGTGCATACATACATACATATCAAGAGTTTATTATTTATGAGTACATACAGCTATGGACATTAAATTAGCACAAAATCCATGTATAGTTTGATTATGATTTTTTTTCTCATTTGCATCCTAATTAGGCCAATTGTTTTGGTCTGCAATGTTGCACGATGACATCTAGCTGTTGTATAACAAAAAATATTACCGTTATCGTATATATTTTTTGTTTTGATAGCTAATTTGTATCAGTAGCTAAACAGTAAATTAGCACAACGTGCCTAAAATGTGTTTTAGGTACAAGTTTTGTTCGAGTATTTTTATTCTTACGGTATATTCTTTTAATTTTGTGGCATTTAAAGTAATTTTTGAATAAAATGGTACGTGGAAAAGATTGCTCACCAGAGGAGAAGCGCAATATCGTTAACTTGTGGAATGATGTGAAGAAGCTGGCTGAAATTGCTGAAATTTCGAATTGCTCGCGAAAAATGATTTATAACGCGATCATATCCTTCAAAGCAAACATAAATTAATGTCACAGAAAACAAGAAACGAAAGCCACGTGTCAAGAAAACAACCAAAGTCGTGGACCGTGCTATTGTCCGCAAGTCAAAGAAGGAGCCTTTCATGTCGTCACGCGATATTTTGAACGAAATTAACTCCTAATTTAGGCTATTAAATTTATCGGACAGACTCATATGACGACGTCTTAATAAAGGAAAGTTTTTTGGACGCACTTGCCGAAAGAAGCCACTTCTATCAAACGAAAAATTTAATCAAGCGTATAACGTTTGCTCGCCGCACCCACACTGATAAAGTCCTCCCATTCTGGAAAAAAATATTTTAGAGTGATGAAACAGAGGTAAATCATATGGGACCGGATGGTAGAGTGGTTGTTCATCGGCCAAAATGTCAGACATTAAATCCACACTATGCTCAAAGGAACATAATGCATGATCGAGGAAGCACAATGGTGAGGGGAGCGTTTTCAATGCCTACGCCAGGTGGCATTGTGAAAATTAATGAAAAATGGACTGTTATCAGTATTTGGACATTCTAAAGAACAAAATGGAAACATATGCTTTTAAATACATGTCAGTTTTATGCATTTTTATACAAAATAGTGACCCCAAACACACATCTAAGCTGGCAAAGGATTGATTTTATAAAGAGCACATTCCCGTTTTTGACTGGCCGGCGTAAAGTTCTGACTTAAACTTGATGGAAACCCCCTGGAACAATGTAAAATGTACTATTGTTCAACAAAAGTACAAAAAATTTGGACGATTTGTTGATTGCAACACGGGGGGCCCTTGGTACTCGATTCCCAAAGAACTTTGCCCCGTAGATGCCACGCGTTGCTTGAAAATAAAGTCTACTCTACTAAATATTGATCAAATAAACTAAAAACATTAATATTTTTACTATTTTTTACAATATGTATATCATTTTTATTCCAGAAATTTTAATTTGTGCTATTTTACTGTCTAGCTAAAATCTAGCGTTTGATATGTTTCAGGTCTTAATGAGCAGACGATTAGCAATTTCGTCAAAATTTGCATTTTAAGTTTCCATGTTTAAATTTTTTTTTATGAATAGACCTAAAATGCTATAAAAAATATGATTGTTTTTATAGGGTGTTTTTTTTATAGAGGTATAGAACTTGAATTTGCAATAAAACAACGATGGATTATTCGATTGACATGAATTTTATTTATCCGAAAGATAATCTTGTGGCATTACATTTTAAATATGATTTCTGGCATATGACCGCCACGGCTGTCGCGGATGTAGTCCAATTTTCGATGACTTTTTCCAACATTTGTGGCCGTATATCGGCAATAACACGGCGAATGTTGTCTTCCAAATGGTCAAGCGTTTGTGGCTTTACTGCATAGACCAATGACTTTACATAGCCCCACAGAAAGTAGTCTAGCGGTGTTAAATCACAAGATCTTGGAGGCCAATTCACAGGTCCAAAACGTGAAATTAGGCGTTCACCAAACTTGTCTTTCAATAAATCTATTGTGGCAATAAATCTATTGTTACGCCGTCTTGTTGAAACCACATCTCCTGGACATCATGGTTATTCAATTCAGGAATGAAAAAGTTAGTAATCATGGCTCTATACCGCGGATGGACTCATTCGGGTCTTCCTCAATGCTACGCTCTACAGTAGCAATAGCTTCTCCTGTATGCACCGTACAGCGTCTCTGGGGATGCGAGTTATCAATAAAAGTAAACGTGGTGCAAAAACGTTCCATGGTTAATCGAATTAACTGCTCTGATGGACGATTTTGTCGACGATAAAATGGACGTAATGCGCGATACGTTTTCCGCACAGAACCATTATTTTCGAAATAAAATTGAACTATTTGCAAGCGTTGTTCAGGCGTGAGTCTATTCATGATGAATTGCCAAACCAAACTGAGAATAAATCACTTGACAGCTGTTAAATCGGTCGCCATCTTGAAAAGTAATGCCAACTTAAAGTTGTATACCTCTTTAAAAAACACCCTTTATATTAGTCACATCAGCTCAAATTTCTTTGATCATTTCCTTTACGTAGTAATTCCAAAGCACTGGCAAATGAGACAACAAACAAAATCAGGCAAAGCATTCCACTGTGAATTTCAAAGGCATTTCGAATAGATGAAAGCGGAATTTCTTCCATTTCGAATAGAAAATAGAAGATCTTTAGCCTTCTAATTACAAATTTATGGTGAAAAATTTAGTGGTTATACATTTCATTTTCATTTCTTATCCAAAACTATACAGCAGTTTTTGAGAGACAAAATGAATTTCGAATGAAATTTCATTCACCTTAAGGGAGCTTGATATAGAATGACTTGCCTTACATTCTATATACTTTTTAGCTTCCTCTATTCGGATCTATTCTATTGCTCGACTGGCGCCGTTATTATACAGCCTAACATTGTTTCTACATGTCCCTGCTTCAATCGTATTTTAATCAACGATTTAAAATTACAAATCCGTTGTTGAGTGTTCATAGCAAAACACTTTTTAATTACAGAATATTAAATTGCAAATCACAAACAACTACAACAAGAAACACTCATTTTAACGGTAAATTTAATTAAGCCATGATAATTATTATGTCAATACAATTACTAACTAAACAAAATTGAAAACCATATTGTTCTGTTCAGGCAGGCTGCTGCCTCTGAGTCAATGGTTGAATGAATGAATGAATGAATGAATAGAAGCGAGTTATACTAAACGAATTGAAATCTAAATTGTTTGTGTTTGTAAACAATTGTACAATGAGTATACATACATACAAACCTCAACAGCGAAGACCCCCCCACAGTGTTCAATGCACACCGTAAGAGCCTCCCTCTCTCTCTCTCTCTGGTATCTCCTCTGTTGTAGGCTCTTAACAATGATCGCCAGCAAGAATTATTATTTAATAGACACTATAGTGGGATACAATAATTGGGTGATTGGAGCGAGCAATTGGGTGGTGGTGGTGGTGTTAAATGGTAATCAACGTTCGACTACAAACAAGGTTATCAAAATTACTATGAACCCCATGTCGTTACTTGAAGCAACCAACAATAATGACAGCAATAAAAATAAAAATACACAAGACTTAACAAAGACTGAAAAACGTAAATACATAGCCGTACCCGCCATAACCAAGCTCGCAATCTTATACGTATCGTATAGTAAATGAGGAAAAGAATTCATTTGAAAAAAAAGTCTCATTTGGTTTATAAAGAAAAGAAAAACAAAAACAAAACAATTTCAATTTAATTTTAAAATGCATAATAATGAGCCACACTTTAATGTATGTAAACAATGACAAGTAAAGGGTGTTTTTTATAGAGGTATAGAAATTTAAGTTGGCATTACTTTTCAAGATGGTGACCGATTTAACAGCTGTCAAGTGATTTATTCTCAGTTTGGTTTGGCAATTCATCATGAATAGACTCACGCCTGAACAACGCTTGCAAATAGTGCAATTTTATTTCGAAAATAATGGTTCTGTGCAGAAAACGTATCGCGCACTACGTCCATTTTATCGTCGACAAAATCGTCCATCAGAGCAGTTAATTCGATTAACCATGGAACGTTTTCGCACCACGTTTACTCTTATTGATAACTCGCATCCCCAGAGACGCTGTACGGTGCGTACAGAAGAAGCTATTGCTGCTGTAGAGCATAGCATTGGGGAAGACCCGAATAAGTCCATCCGCCATCGAGCACAGGTATTGGATCTGTGTCCATCCACTTTATGGAAGATTTTGCGGAAGGATCTTGGTTTGCGTGCTTACAAAATCCAACTCGTGCAAGAATTGAAGCCAAACGATCATCAAGTAAGGCGTAGATTCGTCGAATGGGTCCAAAAAAAAAAAATTTCACGTTTTGGACCTGTGAATTGGCCTCCAAGATCTTGTGATTTAACACCGCTAGACTACTTTCTGTGGGGCTATGTAAAGCCATTGTTCTATGCGGTAAAGCCACAAACGCTTGACCATTTGGAAGACAACATTCGCCGTGTTATTGCCGATATACGGCCACAAATGTTGGAAAAAGTCATCGAAAATTGGACGTCCAGATTGGACTACATCCGCGCCAGCCGTGGGGGTCATATGCCAGAAATCATATTTAAAATGTAATGCCACAAGATTATCTTTCGGATAAATAAAATTCATGTCAATCGAATAGTCCATCGTTGTTTTATTGCAACTTAAAGTTCTATACCTCTATAAAAACTACCCTATACAAAACAGAATTGAGACAAAATTACGTATAATTTAAACAAAAATAAAAAGAAATGAAATTAAATTGCAATACGGTTTTCTTTAACCTTTAATCTTAATCTCCTAGTACATGATCATATTATTCTTACTCTTCCTGATACAATTCTCCATTGCCAGCTCTTGTTTGGCTGTTAATTCGGAACAGCAACAAGAATTTGCTGAAGAAGGATGGAACACGGTACCAGATACGATGCGTAAACAGGTGCAAGACACTTTCCTCTGCTGTGGCTTTAATTCGACCAGCACACCATCGTCAGATGCTTCCTGCGACATTATTAATAAACAGTGCTGCAGCTCGTCATATGATGTAAATTGTCAATGTCCACCATGTTTGCCTAAATTGGAGTATAAAATTAATTATGCCTTCAAATTATGCGGTGGTGTGGGTATATTCTTTAGCTTTACAGAGGTAAGTGCTGAATTTAATTTATCTTTAGAGTTGTAAATAAAAAAAAAAAAATTAATCGTATTATTAAGTGTAATCACAGATTGTTGTGGAGGTTTTATAAATTATAAGTATTCATTAAATGTTTTTTAATGCGAGTGTAATTCTGTAATTAGAATTTTCAAAATTAATTTAAATTTTAATTGTAGATAATATCACCCGTAAACTTGCACACTGCATTAGAATGCCACTAAAAAGTCTTATTCTTAAGGAACATGATTGTTAACGTCTTTATTAGGCGATTAATGCTGCAGTACCCTAAGGCAGCTTTTAGGGTAGGAATCAGAGATCAATAATGAATCGTTTTTCCGCTACTCATAAGTACTCATGAAATTTTGAGTATGAGTGGATCAACAGTAATGAAATTCAACAACTCTGATTCATTCGTACTCACTACAACATTGATTTATAAATACAGGTTGCAATGAGCATGAGTGCAACGTTGCCATCAAACTAATAACATTCGAAATATGTTCGATTCATACGCCTACTCATTCAAATTCATAAATTTAGAAAAATACTTATAATACTCATAAATGATTCGAGTGATTGACAAAGACAGCAAGCAAAGCAAACACACAACCTTCTAGTGAGTATTGTAGTGTTCGTACGCGAATCATACTTATTTTGTGATTCATGTAAATGTTGAGGAGTAAATGAGAGTCGAAATCAACAACATCATACGTATTCTTAAGTATGAGTACGATGAGTACTTCAAACTTTGAATATGAGTAGTATGAGTATGATATTAAAATAAGTATAAATGCGTATAAGTATCAGAAATTATGAGTATGATTCGAATCTACTCATCTTTTTGAATACTCATTGCTGATCTCTGGTAGGGGTAACTACAATGGACCATTTCTGGTTTCGGTGTGGGGGTGTCTCACCTTTTCCGAACCTAAGCTAATCTAAGCCAACGTCTAGACATTTCATTATTGCATATATTGACGAACAACAACAACTAAGACTGTAAATTTTGATGAATGATTCGATTAAATTTATTAATCTGAATGAATATGAATCAAACATACACTGCTGTTCAAAAAAATAGATTCACCTGCTCTCCGAAAGGTTTACTATACATATCTTATGCAAAGGAGTATATGTAAAAAAGTAACTGCAGTTTGTTTACTGGCCTCTTATGAATATAATTCCGATACATTTCAAAAATTTGAAGCGTGAGTCTTCTTTAATTAATTGCAAGATGTTGATCATGGTGAATCTATTTTATTGAACAGCAGTGTATTTCGAATGTTATGAGTTTGACATCAACGTTGTACTCATACTGATTGCAACCCGTACTTATAAATCAATGTTTTAGTGAGTACGAATGAATTAGAGTAATTAAATAGCAATACTGTTGACTCACTCATACTCAAAATTGCATGAGTACTTATGAGTAGCGAAAAAACGATTCATTGCGAAAGAGAAGATGGAAGTTCACTCACAAGCCAAATCATCACCACCATCATCAAAACTCATACATGGAATTTATGCAGCGGTTTTATATCTCAGAAATAAATACCTGACTGTGTGTTAAGTATTAGGCAGGGTTGTGTTGTAGTGAGTGCGAATGAATCAGAGTACGTAGTTGAATTTCAATACTGTTGACACACTCATACTCCAAATTTCATGAGTACTTACATATGTGTAGCGAAAAAACGATTTATTGCTGATCTCTGACCCATACAAAAAAAAAATTAGTGAAGTATAGAAACAAAGAATACTATTCCAAAGTAAACAGTAAGGAGGGGGTTTGTTAAAGAATGGAAGGCATAGGAAAAAATACAGAGTAACATTACGAGCCAGCTAATGCTAGGGAAGAAACTTTCAATTTTGAAATCCTAGCAAACGCTTGAGACATTAACTCTGCATGCCAAGGTAGATAAACATAAAGTACAAAGAGTATAGTACTGCTATCAAGGGACGGTGTTACTTGCCATAAAATCTGTGATTACCCTTGTATTTATTTTTTATATTTAAACAAAATCTAACAATTTTACTAATATTTTAACATTTTCTTTCTCTCATGCTTGCAATAATCATGATATATATGATATGCTAAACTTTATAATATGCTATTGGATACTACATTAAAACAGTTCATTGGTGTTTGGTTAACTGTACGCTATCGTAATCAAAAAGATCCACGTGGTTTACCCAGTGCATTTCTATAAATTTCAAAGATATTAAATTAAACATTAAAAATATTACTAATAATTTATATTGAATGAAGAAGAAGAACAAGAACAACAACAAAAAACAACTCTTTGAAAACCAAACACTTCTAGTCACTTTATAAAATCCAATGATACATACATTTAAATTCACTTTAATTTCGGCAAATTTTATAAAATTTAAAAAAAAAATCATTGTTTCATGTTTCATATGACATTTATAAACGAATGTAAAAGAAAAACCTTTAAATTGTATATTTTCACTTACTCAATCACACAGTAATTAGTATTTTAGATATTTTACAGAACTTAAAATGAAAAGAAAAGAAGGAAAAAAATTATGTTACAAGAAGAAAAGAAAATATTTATTATTATACAACAACAAATAACATATAAAAACAAAAAAAATATTATTCAAATCATAAAATTATTAATCTCATTAATCGAACATAAATAAACATTTATTCAAAACATTTTATATATGATAAGTACACAATCATATTCCATTATAATAAATTATATGATTACATACATACATACCTACATATATGCATAGTTTAAGATAGCATAACATACATACATACATATGTTCATATTAATTTAGATTTATAGTATTATTAAATATGATTATATAACATACATACATACTTACATTACATACATAAATTACCATGTATTTTAGTTATTAAGCCTACATAAGTATTTAACAATTAATCCATCTAGTCTTTCCTGCCATTGGTTCCACATTCAAATACACTCTTTGTTTTGTTTTTAAATAACAAACAAAGCAAAATCTCTAAATCCACCAATTTTTTTTTATCATAAAAAAGGGTTTCATTCTATTCTATTTAAAAAAATAAAAAGAAAATTAAAACTAACAAGAGAAGATGATAGAAAGCATTCATTTATCCATCCATCAATTTTTTTTTTTTGAATACACATCAATTAACACCATCTATTTCGTTATTAATTGCGCAAACTAATCTTTCTTTATAAATAAAAAAACAAGAAACTCACACACACACAAACTTTTGAAATCTTTAATCTTGAGAGCCATCACAAATTGGGTGAGCAAATATTTTTCTTAAAAAATTTTTTCATTTTCAAAGTGTTTTGCGTTTTTATTTGTTTATTTTTTTTTATATGTTTACAGTTTTTGTTGTAGATTTGTTTATTAATTTTTTTTTTCGTATAAAAATTTGATTTACAAATAAAGCTATTTTTTGTGATAAGAAATTTTGTCTCCACTTTTCTAAAACCTTGCGTTTAAGAAGCTTCTTATTCTGTTCTTGATATTGGCATTGCTGCATCGGTAATGTGTTTGCAGACTTGCCATACAAAATACAGTGACTTAATTACCTGTTACGTTGGCACATTGTTTTCTCAGGACATCCAAATTCTAAGCGAAATTGATTGTACCGCGTCTGAACCTAGCCTTGACTGGAAATTTCACAGTATAATGCCAAGCATTGAAGATTGGTTCTCTGAAATTAATATGTTGCTTCTGTGGAAATTTACTTTTTCTTTCTGTCTACTACCTGGGTACTTACTACATGGATGATCTGGAGGAACTGTCAAGGATTGACATTGGCAGCCTGAATCGCTTCATCAGGAGCTCCGAGTGGTTTCGAGATTAGGGGATAACGGATAACTGTGGTAGCACAATGGGCCAATGCGGCCTAAGTGAGATGTTTCTTGGATGGGCAGCCACCTCTACCTACCTACCTACCATCTGTCTACTATAGTAGTATAGTAGTAGTATAGTAGTAGTATAGTAATAGTATAGTAGTAGTATAGTAGTTGTATAGTAGTAGTATAGTAGTAGTATAGTAGTAGTACAGTAGTAGTATAGTAGTAGTATAGTAGTAGTATAGTAGTAGAATAGTAGTAGTGTAGTAGAAGTATAGTGGTAGTATAGTAGTAGTATAGTAGTAGTATAGTAGTAGTACAGTAGTAGTATAGTAGTAGTATAGTAGTAGTATAGTAGTAGTATAGTAGCAGTATAGTAGTAGTATAGTCCTAGTATAGTAATAGTATGGTCGTAGTATAGTAATAGTATAGTAGTAGGATAGTAGTAGTGTAGTAGTAGTATAGTAGTAGTATAATAGTAGTATAGTAGTAGTATAGTCGTAGTATAGTAATAGTATGGCCGTAGTATAGTAGTAGTATAGTAGTAGAATAGTAGTAGTATAGTAGTAGTATAACAGTAGTATAGTAGTAGTATAATAGTAGTATAATAGTAGTATAGTAGTAGTATAGTAGTGGTATAGTAGTAGTATAGTAGTAGTATAGTAGTAGTACAGTAGTAGTATAGTGGTAGTGTAGTAGTGGTATAGTAGTAGTATAGTAGAACCAAATCTTGACCGGAAATTTCACACTAGGATGCCAAGCATTAAAGCTTGGCCCTCTGAAATTAATATGTGGCTTCTGTGGAAGTTTACTTCTTCTTCCTGTCTACTATAGTAGTATGTTTCAAATCGAGACAATGGCTATAAATCACGTTATGAAACTGATTCTGAGTAAGGAATCTCCAACTGTTAGAATTTCTATCCTTTCTGACAGCCAGACGACAATCAATTTTCTTTCGTGAACAATCTTCAGGTCTAAACTATTGGTTGGTCTTCGCGACAGTTTTGTGTCTGTCTAGTATGAGTTTCTAGTTACAGGGGTATTCGGAGCAGACATACTCCTAACACACACGCACGTACTTATGTAGATATCAGAGAGGCTTTGCTTATTGTAGATCCGTCAAGGAAGAAGAGAGTATTATGCACTTTAATTGTCAATGTCTGTTTTGGTTTTGACACACACTTGTCACATTTGGTTCACTCGTTCTGAATAGTACAACGAAGCTCTCATTACTAGATAGCGGATCGATCACTAAGTTCAATAAATTTTCAGGCTGATTTTCAGCTTCAGGCTGATTTTCAGCTTCAGGCTGATTTTCATGTTTTAAATGCTAGGTGCTGCTGCTGACTACCATTATCGATCAGTTAGAACTTGTCTGCAAGTTGTGAGGTTGTAGTATGACAACGACCGCTATGGTGGCATTTGCCAATGCTACCACTAACTCCTATCGTAGCTTAACTGTCAACAGACAATGTCCTGAGTAATTGAGCATCGTCACTACCGAAGCTATTTTGGGTTTAACGACACTGTCTCTACATCGGTTAGGTCATCGAGGCTGGTGGCTATCAATAAAGCTCTGAAAATAATTGATTTCTCAGATTTTTGTAGTCATTATGGCTATCTTTATTAATATTTTAATTTTTTTTATATATTTTTAATATTAATTTTTCTATTTTGATTTTTAATATTCTTTTGTTTTTAATTTTATTTTTTATATATATATTTTTCAAATATTATTTTATAACATTCGTATTAATCAATTTGAAATTTTCTTTTTCTTTTACAGGTACTTGCTGTCTTTTTAGCCCGTCGTTATCGTAATCAACAAGATCCTCATTATTTGCCTGCTCGTGCAATATTTCCTCACAATTATTTATATTAGAACAAAAAAGTTAAATTTAAAACACAGAAAAATGTTTAAAGAAAACCAAAAACAAAAAAAAAAAGATAAACTTTAGAAATGAAATTTAGAGACGAAGAACAAATTTATTTATTAACTTGTCATATACATACATACATACATATATACACATATAAAATAAGTAAATAAGATTTATGTAAATGATAGCAGAAGAGTGTCTGACTATTAAGAACAACCATGTTAAATACAACAACACTATTTACATTTTCAAAATTAGTTAAAATTTTTGATTAAAATTATTTTTAATCATTTTTTTTTTTAATATTTACTTTAGAATTTTTTGATAATTTTTTTGTTTGTAATTTTTTGCTTTTTTTTTTGTTAAATAGTCAAAATGGGACGAAGGCTGATTTTTGTTTTAATATTAAAAAGATTTTTTTTTGTAAGAGAAATTTATATTTTATGATCTTTTAAAAGTAAATAGAATTCTTTGCAAATCTATTTGCAATTCATAAACTGCACGAAAGAGTTTGTAACAGAATATTTGATTGAAATATTATTTTCAATTCATATGTTTAAATTTGTTAAGATTTAAAAAAGAAATAAATTGTAAAGAATTTTATTCATGTCTTGATATCATTTTTATACTATTTTTAATTATTCTGTATTCATTTCGAAATGTATTTTTAAATTTAGAAATTATTTTTTAAATAGATTCTAGAGAATTCTGTGTATATGTCCCCTACTATAACTCTTTAATATTCAATACTGTTCTAATTTGAAAGAAATGTGCAGAAAAAATATGATATTAATATCAGTTTCCGTAAGGACAATAATAGTTCTTCCTAATATTTGTAGATTGATTAGAATTATTGAAATTGTTTCCAATAAAATATACAAATGGTGTTCACGTTCACATCATTAGAATGTAAGCAGATTGTTAACACTTTCGTAAAGGGACTTTTACAGAAAACTTTGTTAGTTTTTATAGTCTTTTTTATTTTTGCTTGATATCGTAGATTCAATTGGCAAGCACCTTGAAAAACGTTAGCTATGCTTTCGAGAAGTGCCATTGTTATATCGATAGCCCGTATTTCGCCATTTGACTCGCTTCTGGGGATTTCCAATCATCCGGACAGTTTTATGACGGTATAGATTTCATTTGAAGCACTTTTAGCTTTTAGACCCCCCTTGTCAATACATTCTGGGTGCCCAAGAGTCGTTTGCCTTAAGTTCCCAAGTCTACTCTTTCCTTATCATTACATTATCTGCAGAAGATGTTGTGAGGTATATCCAGCCATCGTGCTTATGTATTAAGAGAAATCTAAATATTTCAAGTTAATCAATTAAATTCGGACCAATAAAGTCTTGCAGCATCTAAAATGCTACTTTTGCCATTCAAACCCCCCTTTTTGTATTATTGCGATACTTTTTTGTATCATTTTTGAATAAAAACTAGTGCTTTAGCATTTTCCTTGTTTTACTAAGATTTGAACGAAAAGCCTGATTTGTCCGAGAAAAAAAATAATTTTCGAAAAAATTCAAAGAAAAGGTTTTGAATGGCAAGTCTAGCAGTTTAAGATGCGGTAATGGAACTTCAAAAAAAAAGGAATTAATTCGCGATCTAATATCCATTCAAAAACAGCATCTTTTGTATTCTTGGGTTAGAAATATCAAAAACTTAACATGGTGGAACAATTCGTATTCGAATTCGAATTCAGTGCACCTAAAAAACAAAAAAGAAAAGTATAGTGTGTGCTAAAAATCTTATCGATTCACTGGAATATAGCCAAAAACCCTGTTTTTTGGAACCTGCATATCTCGAAGACTTCAAGTAATTGAACGTTTTTAAGGCAGAATTCGTATTCAATGCCCCAAAACCTATAGAAAAGCATAGTCTAGTTTTTAGTTTAAAATTGTGCGGATGAAATACAAAGAATACATGTAGTATTCCTATGCTCTTTTGTTTAATCGTGAGTTAGTTGGCAGCAATATTTTTTTTATTCGTTGTTAAGTCACTTTATCGGTTTGTGGAAATATCTTTCGGGTGAATTTGGTTTCCTGTTACTTTACTTCTTAAACAAAACAACAGCTTCATATAGAATTTTTAAAATGCACATAAAGAGTGCTTGGTTACGAATATGTGTTATTCTCTAGGAGTTTGTTTATGAAAAGAAAAAAATTCAAATACATAGATCGGATAGCTTCCTTTTTGAAAATATGTTTTGGGTTTAGCAACCACTAAAAACTATAAACATTTGTAGAAAAAAGAAAAAGATTTCAAGTCAAAGATTATAATGCTTTAAATATTTAGACTTATATTTATAAAAATTTTTTTGATTTATAAAAGCAGCATAAAACACAATTCCTATGATAATTTGTTTAATAAAATTTTCATAAATCAAAAAGAATTTTTAAATTTAAATTTAAATTTTAATAAATTTATTTTTTTTAATTAAAAAATGTTCACAAATTAGAGAATTTCTGTTACAAAATTTTGTAAACTATTGTGCAGATTTTTTTAATAATCATTTTTTAATTTATTTTGTAATTAAAATTAAATTTTTTCATCTTTATAAAATAAATTAAGTTTGAGATTATTTTTTTTCTAAGATTATTTATTATCTTGTATACATACATACATACACAAATATTTTTTATAATTTCTTTTTAAATAACTTTTTTACTCAATAAGTGTGTTGAGACACTATGCTGTAAAAATCCTATACATACAGTTTATTTCAAATGCTGAGAATACTTTTTCATTAATTTTGCTAAAATGTTAAAAAAATATTTACATTATATTACTGTGCTATATATATGTATATAGTAGCTCTAGTTTACTTATCTAAAAATAATTTACAATCATTATCATGATTATTATCTATAATTATACTTCATTCACAAGCTAAAAGGAAAATACAAAACAAAGCCAATCTACATATATTTATTTACTTTACCTACCTTTTTATCTGTCTTATAAGATAAAATAAAAGATACAAATTTTTTGAAATTTTTTGTTGCATATTAAACGTGAGATTATGAAAAATAAAAAAAAAAAATTAAAAAAAAAAATACAAATTCTATGTCTACATACATACAATACATAAATATATATTAAAAAAAAAAAAGAAATCGAATTAAGGAAAAAACAAAATATGAAATTAGTTGGTATCCATGTATTTGAAAATTTAAGAAAATATAACAAAAATATCCAAAAAAACAAGAAAAAAGAAAGAATGTTTGAAACCAAATGTAGTTGATATTAATTAAAAAAAAATGAATCAAATGTTGTTAAAATACTTAGAATTTAATCAGAAAAACTAAAAAAAAATCAAAACTTGTTTCAAAATGCTTAGCTTTTTCTGCTTTAACTTGTTAAGCTTTTTAATTTTATTTTATTTTCAGAAATATACACACACACACTTCTCTATATACACAAACACACACTTTACAACTGTCTTTAATTTATTTTCAATTCGTTAAGCCACAGTCATACGACAACAAAAAAAAATTGTTATAATTATCGATCACTCATACACTGCAACTAAAAACCAACAACAACAAAAACCAAAAAAAACTACAACATTTTTCTCTGTCATTTCAAAAAGCACTCATTCATTCATTTATTCATTACATTTACCGAAGAAGTAAAGAAATAATCTCTGTATTCTGTGCTGTGATTGAAATAAAAAAAAAATTATAAATAAAAAAAAACGATCTAAAAAATTATTGTAGTTTTATTTGTCGAAAACCTTGAGTTCGATGTCTCTTAAACAATATGCGAGTATTTTCTCAAGACTACCCAAATGGCCTGGTTGAGAGCACTTTTTTGGCACGGCATATTAAGAGAAGTTCGTAGGTACCAATGTTTTAGTACTTGATCGTATTGTATTCTCTATTCATTGTTACTGCAAGAAAACTACGATCAGCAAAGCTATCGACACCCAAAAAGAATAAAATTATCATTACGATAGGGGTGCTTTAATGTTCTCGTCTAGGATCATGATTGTGGAGAATGATGAAAGCTCGTTTGGTTTGAAAATACCAGAAGAGATAATATGGCTGTAATTATTTACGCAAGCCACTAAAAAACTATTCTATGGAAAGGAAGCCATTAAAGTGAGCCAACTCTGATTGAAGTCTGTCAGTGCAAAGATAAAATCAGACTTTACTGGCCAAGAAACAGAATAAAAATACCTAAAAAGTGTTGTTTCGGAAGGGGGAAACAAAATTCCACAATGCCTCTCAAATATCTGGGCATAATGTCGAAGTCGCCGTAGTCTAGTAGGTAGTGTGCTGGTTAATTAGTAAAGCCCGCGTTCGTATCCCAGGGGGGTTACTCTGTAACTCGATACGAAAATTAAAATGTACGTATTCGAACAAATTGTACTCTGTAGTACGAAATATGAAAAAAAAAAAATATTTCTTCGGCGACTTCCTCTCAGCAGATTTCTGGCAAAATCTCTGAGAGTAAATAAAACCTGACATGAAAAAGTTTCTCAAAAGTCCGTCGTTCGGAGCCGAAGTTAAACTGTAGGTCAGTCAACTCAAGTATAAAATTAACACACACAACATGAGTGGTGTGAGAAGCTAGGCCGTAATCCTGACTGAAGGGTTGTAATGGCCAATTATGTATGTATGTATGTATGAACGCATACAAATAGTTAAAAATGGTGACTCAAATGTGATGGCTCCTTCCACGAGGACGAATTAATTAATATTAAAATGAAAATTGGAGTAACTGGATACATACAGATTTCATCAAGCCTGTTCAGAATTGCATTGTGCGCACTGCCGCCAATATTGCTTCTGTTAGTGCTTCGTATAATTCGAATTTATCGATTCCATGATGTTCTCAGCAATTGGGCTTATCGTCCGATTCATTATGTTGTAGTTTGTTAGATATGCTAATTGGGTGCTAGTCTAACAGGCTCTCATTGTTGATTTTTCGAACAAAATTTTCTTCCGTGAAAAACCTTTTCTCACCTTTGATGGTTGCATAGCATATAATCGTTGAATCCAGAAGTGATTGAGGAAAAGTCATTATTTGGTGAGTTTTATAATGTGGAGGTCGTATGTTTTCCTAAATTACCTTTTAAGAACGCATAATACAAAACTGAATTTGTTTGCCTGCAATGAGAGATTATGAACTGGACGGTACGTTTCCACGAACCACCCAATACAACTAGTTTTGCCTTTATTGCATGAGCAGTAAGGAGTACTTTTACTTTTTAGCGCCGTCAATTATCCGCCAGTATCATATCATTTAGTGGGGCTACGTTCAAGACCTTGGCCACGCGAATCATTAAATAATGTCGCAGCATTTGAAGAGGAACATTCGTTAAGTTATCATCGAGATTTCGCTCGAAATCGACGAAAAGGTGCTTGAAAACCATCTCAAAATAGATTCAGCTGTTCATAGAAATCATTTGATGTCGAAAACTGGAATTTTGGAACAGAAAAAGGAGAAAAAAATCCGCATGTATTTGCATACCTTTCAATGGGGCTGTAGAAAGAACACCACCAGTCGTCTGCTTAACCATATAAACTTACACGCATACATACACACATAGTTGGACAATATGTACAACCTTTCAGTCAGGTTATGATGTAGTTTCTCACACCACTTATGTATGTTGTGTGTGTGTTAATTTTACACTACTGTTTAAAGTCGACTACGAACCACAGATTTTTCGAGAAACTTCATGATTATTTTATTTACTCTCAGAGATCCGCTGAGGAGCAGAGCTTAACTGTATAAAACGTACTAGCCGTAAAATATCCAATTTAATTGAGGTAGTCTGAGCATCTGTATCCTGTAATATATCGGCGAGCGTAAGCGCCGCACTAGCCCTAACCAGTTTCATTAGCAATGTAATTTCCGATGATATCTGTGTGTCCTGTAGCTGACTTTAAAAGATTCAAAATTTCACGGAGACATTCCTAGCATTTAAAAACGGCAATTTTTGCCAAATAATTTAGATCTTGAATATGTAGGAGTATATGTAAAGTTTATTTAAAATCCATATGCTTTCTATTGTTTTCCACGTTTCCAATAACTCTGCGGTTAGTTGGCCTAATAAAGAAATGAATGAAAGAAGGAAAGGAAAAAGTATTTAATTGTAATCCCTTAAGACATGCGAGTATGAAAAATGACCATAAATCTTAGAAAAGAACATAAAACCCCATCAAATAATGAATGATATCACACTAGCAGCAGCAGTGGCAGGGAGAAAAATAAATAAATTCTTTACAATAGACAACATGGAGTTGAGCATAGCGCAGTTTAATACCCAAAGGAGCAATAGCAGTGGCAATAACTAAAAACATGAACATGAAAGAGAACATGAAACCGAAAGAAAATGTTGATTTTTATTGTGTGATAAATTATTTCAAGGTTGCCTTCAAATTGTAGGGCAACATTAAATACTTCTAACACAAATATTGTTAATTTTTATTTGAATTTTGCAAAATTTTGCCGTGGTCTAGTAGGTAGTGTGTTGGCTTATTAGACGAAAGGCCCGAGTTCGAATCCCAGGTCAGACATCAAAACGAAAATCTGAAAATATTTCTTCGGCGACTTCCTCTCAGCAGATTTCTGGCAAAAACTCTGAGAGTAAAAATTGCCATGAAAAGCTTCTCAAAAAATCTGTCGTTCGGAGTCGACTATAAACTGTAGGTCCCGCCACTCATGTATAAAAATTAATGCACACAACATAAGTGGTGTGGAAAACTAGGTTGGAATCCTGACTAAAGGGTTGTTGTGACCAATTATGTATGTATGTATGTAATAAAAATAATAATGTTTTGAAATAAAAATAAATTCGAAATGTATTCAAAAATTTCTCAATTTGAACTGGACACACTTCTCAGCGATATTTAGTAGCTACTTAGGCTTTGTGCTGCAGACTTGTCCTCTTCGTTGTTGGTATTTTTTTTGTACCAAAGAACCATGTCTTTGCTTGGAAATAGAAAATAATCCTCGAGATCTGGCGAATAAGGTACGTAATTCAGAAATTCCTACACAGTGTAATACTACATACATTCATACATAATTGGCCATTACAACCCTTCAGTCAGGATTACGGCCTAGCTACTCACATCACTCATGTTGTGTATGTTAATTTTATACATGAGTGGCGGCACCTACAGTTTAAAGTCGACTCCGAATGACAGATTTTGTGAAACTTTTTAATGGCAGGTTTATTTACTTTCAGTGTTTTTGCCAGAAATCTGCTGAGGGGAAGTCGTCGAATAAATATTTTTTTATATTTTGTTTTGATGTCTGACCTAGGGTTTTAACCCTGCCCTCACGTTTAATAAGCCAACACACTACCTACTAGACTACGGCGACCCCAGTGTAATACTAGCTAATGCCAAATGCTAAAAATCTTCGCGAAAGCTAACTCTACAAAACTATTCAAGAAAGAGTTAACGATACAAAATTTGCTCTACTGACTCCGGCTCCAGTAGACTACTATAGGGTGTTTTTTATAGAGGTATAGAACTTTAAGTTGCAATTAAACAACGATGGATTATTCGATTGACATGAATTTTATTTATCCGATAGATAATCTTGTGGCATTACATTTTAAATATTATTTCTGGCATATGACCGCCACGGCTGGCGCGGATGTAGTCCAATCTGGACGTCCAATTTTCGATGACTTTTTCCAACATTTGTGGCCGTATGTCGGCAATAACACGGCGAATGTTGTCTTCCAAATGGTCAAGCGTTTGTGGCTTTACCGCATAGACCAATGACCTATGACCTAAATCACAAGATCTTGGAGGCCAATTCACAGGTCCAAAACGTGAAATTAGGCGGTCACCAAACGTGTCTTTCAATAAATCGAAATAAAATTGCACTATTTGCAAGCGTTTTACAGGCATGAGTCTATTCATGATGAATTGCCAAACCAAACTGAGAACCAAACTGAGAATAAATCACTCGCCATCTTGAAAAGTAAAGCCAACTTAAAGTTCTATACCTCTATAAAAAACACCCTTTACAAATACTGCAAAAAAAACAGTGCCGCGATCCAATAAAATGTCGAGAATGGTCAAACATGAGCTATAGTTGCTTTTAAATTCTCCAATCTCTCTTATTCTTATTCCACCATGAAGAACCCACTTCGATCCGAGTCTGATCAACAGATTAATCAACCCGAAGTGAGATCGAACCGTCCATTCCAACAGCTTCATGCTTTTCCCCGTGTCTTTTCTTGCCAGTTCCTCTGCAGCTTAATTCTTCTGTCACAAGGCCCAGAAACACAACACACTACCAGCCTGTATCTATCCAGAAGCCGGGTGAGAGTCTCTCTGCAGGCTGAAGCCCATCTCCAGTTAGCAGAATGGTCAGTCAAGGCAGCTTGACAATTTTAACCTCGTGGGTCCCATAGCGTGAAACGCTCTTTGTAAAGGTCCCGCTGTCTTGGTGATCGCAAATATCTCAGTTTTGAATACACTGCATTGCCTGAGAGAATCCATGGATTTAAAAACTTTTTCTATACGACAGTATTACACCCAATTTATACGATATATTTTACGACGTCGTTTTTTTCATATTTCCTTTTGAAGCAACTTCAAAAAATCTTTTACATTTATACGATGATTTGAAGTTGTACGTCTTTTTTTGTAATGTTTGCGACCAGGGTTGTTTTTTATTGTGTAATCGTAATCAAATACGAAAATAATAAAGCGTAACAACAAAAACAGAAAATAGTTTAAAGAGGAAAATGAAAAAAAGACTTGAAAAACAGAAATCGAGTCTTTTTTTTTACCCCTCTTGCTTCTCTACACCGTTCTTCAACAAACAAATGTAGACGTCGAAAAAAAGACGTCCTAAAATACATCGTATAAATTGGGTGTTATTCTATAAATTCGCCAAATAATTATTCGCTTGAGGAAAAAAAATCTCTCGTTAACATTTCTAAACAAAAATTACTTGGAAAATTTCAATAATTTTTAGGAAATTAAATCTTCCTACTCTTCTAACAACATTTGCATCAAGTAAGTGGTGTTAATTAAAGCATAGAGATAATAAACCTCTTTAAAATATATTTTCAACAGGAGTTCGAAGGGTCTTTAACATAAATTTTAGAAATTCGAATGATAATTTAAAAAAAAAATAACGGCCATCCAAATTTACACGCAAACTTAAATTGTCAAAATTCTTAGCATACTTTGAGGTGTTTGAATGAATGTGTTACACCGAAACATTCATTAGACTTTTCACGTGAATACAAATTGCTTGAATGTGTGAGTATTACGAATGCAGTGCAGAGAGAGAGAGAGATGGAAAGAGAGAGATATAGAGAGAGAAAGAGAGGAAAAACGCACACTATTATGAGTGAATAAAAAACTTTTGAGTTGAGCTTTTAAATTTTTAACTCAAAGGATACATAAATAATGAAAGAGAGAGAGCAGACCGAGAGAGGACGAGCAAAAGCGAAAGAGAGTTAGATTTTTTTTAAGAAACCTAAACATGTGTTTAATTTCATATTCTCTCTTGAACTGTAATAAACGTTTTTTTTTCTATTTAAAACTATTATCCTCAGTGCTTTTGTGTGCGTGAATGTAGGCCAACGACAAATTTGCTTGAATCAAAAATTATATAATCGAACATTGACGTTGAATAACTGTTAAATAACAGTTGTTCTTCTTCTTCTTCATCCCAGCTAGCATTTGGAAGATTGTTTTTAAAAAAATCACCTTGCTGAGTCTTTTTAGAGTACTTTTGGTGATCAAAAACTTATTAGTCAGTTATACGATTAAAAAAGGACTCAAAAATGATTCGCGCCAATGAGTAAAATGAGTTCGATTTAAAATACAATAAAAAATTGTATAGCAAACGGAAATTAATCATCCAGACGTTTAAAATGTGACTATTATTTCCGTTATTTATTATTATATTCTACTTATACGGAAGATTGAAAAACGCTTAATCAAAAACAGATCAGGCAGGTGTTTGAAAAGTAATTGTAATTACGTATTTTATGATCATATTTTAAGCAGATAGATGATTAAACACTGTTTTTTTACACTCTCTATGTATAAATTTTCATTTGTGTAAAAGATGGCTATGAAATAAAATACAATTTGTTTTTAAATATAAATATAATATTCTTTCTTTGGTAGACGCCGACTTCCTTTCAGCAGATTTCTGGCAAGAACTCCAAATATCTCAAAAATCTGTCGTTCGGAGTCAACGTTAACTCTAGATCCCGCCACTCACGTATAAAATTAACGTACACAATATGAGTGGTGTGTGAAGCTAGGCCGTAACCTGGCTGAAAGGTTGTAATGGCCAATTATGTATGTATGCTTCCTTTGTTACTCAATGGTCATACGAACGTGATTTTTGAAATCGCGGCAGAGTAAACGTAGGCCTTAGAAAACCGATTAAAACACATTTTGAAATACGACTAATAAATCACTCAAATTATAATCATAAATGACCCAAAAATGAATCCAAATTAATACAAACATGACTGATAAATGACAATAAAGGGACTCATAAACATACTGATAAATTACTCATAAAAGACTCGTATGCGATTAAACGATGACTGAAAGACGACTCGAAAAAGAATCACAAATGACGATAAATAAGACTAATAAATGATCAGAAAGCGATTCGAAAATGATTATAAGACTACTAGAAAAAGAGTCGAAAATTACTCTACACTAATATAGAAAAAGACTCATAAATGACTTTTTTAGAAGAGTCGCCCGTAGTCACTTTTTCTTCCCGACAAAAGAGTCTTTTATGATTAGAAAATGAGCGCATATTCTAGCTTTTCAATCGCGCAGAAGAATCAAAAAAGACTCGAATTTAATTAAAAATTTCCAAAAATGCTGGCTGGGATTGTACGTTTACTTCAATACCAAACACTTACATATACACTCATATGCTCATACTTATACAGTCGTGTACACACATTTTTGTTGGCCGACTTGAGTTCACTTGTACCGAAAAATCGAAAATATGGGGAGTTGGTGAGGTATGTAGTTCGGTCTGGTTTATTTTTTTTTTTTTTTTTTGTGGGTCTGTATGCGAAACCCATACATTCATAAATATTGTATGTATGTACACTGTACACACACACACGCACACCTCTTGCTTAATGCAAGAGGAAATACTTGTGTTCCTTGGGTCTTTTCCCTGTTTCACTCTGTTTGAGGGTGTGGTGCACAGTGGCTATAAAAACGTTTTTTTTTATAAAATTTTTTGTATAATTAAACCTGCTGGCGAGGAGGAATATTTTTCTAAAATTTATAAAAAAGTGGATACTTTTTGGATTTTTTTTTTTTGCATGAAGAACTAAGGCACCATGGGATGGTAATACTTTTAATCGTTGTATGGAGACCTTTGTGTGAGAGAAACAGTTTATTTTTATGAATTGTTTCCTCTAGAAAAGAAGTTCTGCTGCTGACAGCAATGAACGTTTACCGCGCCAACTCTCGTGTATAAGCCGCTTATACACGGTAAATCTCCTATTCTAACTAGTTCCACTCCTGAAATTTATTTTAAACGTCCTACTGAACGAGCTTAAGCCTTTTTTTGATTCCTTTCGATTCCTTTCGATTTTATGAATATTCTGCAACACTGTTCCTGTCAACAGGCATTTATCAGTTGACTCCTGTTATTATTTTGGCAAGATAAGCCGCTTAGATTCATTTGAAAAATAAAATTCATTTAACAATTAATGAATACATATTCGAACTGCTCTCTTATAGTCAATCGTGACTAAATGCGGACAATAATGAGAAATAAAATGGAACTCATAGCCTAATGCATGGATTTTTGTGGTGTGTGGTCGCCCAATTAAATCGTAGTAAGGAAAGTCTGCCTCAAGAGTATACAGCTGTCGGTGCCTATAATCTACGAACAGATCTCTTCAAGTTAAGTGAAAATGAGCTGTTTAAGTCCTTCTTCGGTTGTGTGTTGGCTCAAATGAAATATAAAAAAATATTTCTCAGCATTCTTCTGGCAAATACTTTAAGAGTAAATAAAATTTCTATGAAAAGTTTCTGAAAAATTTTGTCGCTCGGCATCGACTTTAAAGTGTAGATACCGCCACTCTCTCTGATTCCAAGTAGGGATGACTGGAATCCTAATACGGTCGTCCCCCCGGAAGTCCTGGATATATATACCGACGGCTCTAAACTCGATAATGGGGTTGGGAGCGGTGTCTACTTCGGGAAACTGGACCTGAATATTTCTCTCCGTCTGCCGGACTACTGCAGTGTGTTTCAGGCGGAGGTGATGGCAATTTACCGGGCCGCTGAATGGATCCTCGTCAAAGATGCTCCTTTCACTCGCGTCTCGATCTTCTCTGATAGTCAGGCCGCGATAGGATCTCTATCGGGTTCCGTGATACACTCTAGGATCTTTAGGGAATGTCGCCGCTGTCTCGACCTTCTCTCGGGGCGCTTCACCAGTATCTCTCTGGTGTGGGTCCTCGGCCACAGTGGAATTCCGGGAAACTGTAGGGCCGACGAGCTCGCCAGAGCTGGTGCGCTCCCTCCGGAATCCTCTTCTGTTGAATTGGGTATGCCACTTGCCTCGGTCAAGTTGGCCATTGCGCGGAGGTTCTTTCGGGACGCCAACCTATCCTGGGTCAATGAGGAGTCCTGCTCCACTGCTAGACTCACCTGTCCCAAGATGGATAGAAGGCGTACCAACCGATTACTTGGTCTTGGTCGTGATGTCATCTCGACTACAGTGGTCGTGCTTACGGGTCACTGCGTCATGGGTAGACACGCGGAAAGAATGAGGCTCCCTTTCAACGACTTTTGCCGTGGATGCAGGTCCACTGAGGAAGAGGAGACTGTTGTCCACTTTCCCTGCCAGTGCCCATCTCTTGCTAGGTGTAGATATAGGTTATTTGGCTCCCCATTCCTTGTTAGCTTAACGGAGCTATCATGTATTGACATCAAGGATATAGCTTCGTTCATCAAACTTTCTGGCTGGTTTTCCAGTGCGAGGTAGTCGTGCTTTTGTTGTGCAGCGCTTGCGCTGACCAACTTCTTCTTTTTCCCTGATTTTGGTGGAACTTGGTTAGTACAGGGACTGCGTTCACCCGTGGCATCACAATGGGCCGCTATGCGTGCTCAAGTGAGCTTTGTGATATCAGAGCTACCACTCCGACCTAAACCTACCGCCACTCATGGATGAAATTAGCTCACACAGTATGGGTGATGGGAGAAGCTAGCTTGTAATCCTGTGTTGCAATGAGAAATGAAGTGAATAAGAGTATGTTTAGGTACAATCACCAGTTTTTGTGCTTAGTTTGGTTAGAGGAAACCATGCGCTCAATTCGGTTCATAGGAGTTTTTGTCTCTCTCTCTCTCCATATGAAGAGCGATTACAGCTAAGGCTCTAACAATTGTGGGAACAGTCTTCCAATCATTTCCTAAAAGATTTTGTCGGGCGTAACGTGTAAGCTTTTAAAACCTATGTCTGTTACCTGAGAATTGTAAGGACTATTAAAATTAGACCTTGAGGACAAAAACGAAACTTTTCAATTATAAGACCCGATAGCACCAACAGTTGTAATGAGGTATTCCAGAGTATTTTTTGTGGAAAGGTTCTAAGCAAAGGAAACGTTCTAAGCATATAGTTTGGTTGTCCTTAAGTATATGGAGCTGCATTTAGCGTGGTTAAGCTCATTAAACTACTACAGTTGCGCTTACTGCGACATAACGTGAGTATTTCCCAGCTCAATAGGTGTTTGATTTGGATCCAAATTCGTTAGGAAAGCCAGAATTCTGTTAAAACTCTCTGTAATCAACTGAAGACGAAACGCATGAGATAGAATCGCTTGGATATGCATACGCTCGACTGTTGACCAACTGACATTGTAACGAGTCCAACAAGTGGGATGATCACCGGTTACATTCAAGTGGGGAATGTAACCCTTCCTAACCAAGTCAATTTAATTTGGATTTGATTCGTATTCAAATGATATTAGAGGCCTGAAGTCCACCTTTTTCTATATTTTTATTAATTTCCTTGAATTAAAAATTGTTTTCATTCCTCGTCTTCAATTCGCTTTGTAAAATAGATTTGATTCCACAATCACATTCCATTTCCTCATAATTTTTATTTTATGATTTCTGGCAGTTTATTTAAACGTGTTAAACGGAAAATGGCCATCAACCCAAGGATAACAGAAACGTTAATGACAAGGATAATAATTCATACACGAAATGTGTGTGATGGTAACAGTAGTGACAGTTAGACATTAATTCACACATACACATACACAAACATTAACACTGTGTGTGCGTGTGCGTTAGTGTTTGGTTTTGAAAAAGAAAACAAGCAAAGGATGTGAGAAATATCCTTCAAAAAGGTTTTTTATGTGTGTTTTCCCCCCCCGTTTGAGGAAACATTTGTTGATTTAGGATGCTTGGGCTAAGGTTTTAAGTTTAATGGCTCTGCTCTCTAAAAAATGTAAGGGTCTCTGGTGTAAAGGGATGCCCTAAGTAACCTTTATTGTACGGTTTTGTAATAAACAATATTTAATTAAATATACAGCATAGCACCTCCAGCTTCATTTAAAGGATCTCAATTAAATACAACAAAAAAAAGGAGAAAAATGAAGAAAATTAAATTTTTTTCAATTACTTCAGGTTGTTTCTTTAGCCAACATCAGCCACTTTAAAATGTTTTGTTTTCGTCCTTTGAACCACAAAAATAATAAAATTTTCAATATTACATACAGCAACAGCTGTTGTTGTTGTTGTTGTTGCTTTTACTGTTTTTAATTACAATCTTTACTTTGTTTCTGTCCCCCTTTTATTGTTGTTGTTGTTGTTTTTTCAAAACCTCTTTTACCCATAAGCAAAGAAATGCCGTTAAAGGAACTCTTAGTTTCTCTTCTGATTATCTCTGTATGCTGAGAGTGTATTTAAGAGTGTGTGCATGTGTGGATTGTAAGTGGATTGGCAAGCAAAGTGCTGTTGTGTGCGTAAAAAAGTCATACGTGCTTAAATTTTGTAAATATTTTCCCTTAAATACACTTGTTAGCACACATGGAAGTATTAGTAATACATACAGTGCATGAAAAAAATTTTCCTACAGTTATTTAGCAACATTTTTTTTTTTAATTTTAATGTAAGAGAGGAATAACAGGAGGCTTATCTTCTAGGTTTGTAAAAATGTATACAGTAAAGTAGGTTGAATAAGAGTGGCATTTGATCCATTTCGAAACACTTAGACCTCCAGATCTGAAACATTGGATAGACGCACAAAGGCAGCTTTCTAGCGCTAGCAGAACAAGGTCTTATTTATTCTACTTTTCGTTCTCATCTCAACATCTGTGGCTGTAGTCGTAATATTTTGGATCTAAGATCCATGCAACCTTTCCCATGAGACAACGTCCGGTAATCACAAACATTCTTTTTCATCCTAATCAAAGCAACTGTGCGTCTAATGAGGTCATAGCTGCCTAGTTACTCTGTAACTTCTTTTGTTTAACGTAAAAGCCTAAGTTTGCTGCAAAGTTACGGCGTACTAACCAGAGATCAGCAATGAGTAATCAAAAAGATAAGTAGATTCGGATCATACTCATAATTTCTGCTACTTATACACATTCATACTTATTTTAATATCATACTCATACTACTCATATTCAAAGTTTGAAGTACTCATCGTACTCATACTTAACAACAATGATGTTATTGATTTCGACTCTTCTTTACTCAACATTTAGAAAAATCACAAAATAAGTATGACACGCGTACGAACACTACAATACTCACTAGAAAGTTGTGTGTTTGCTTTTTCTTTCTTCTTGTTTGTAAAAGCAACAACAACTAAGACTGTAAATTTTGATGAATGATTCGAATGACTCGTATCATTTATGAGTACCATAAGTATTTTTCTAAATTTATGAAACTGAATGAGTAGGCGTATAAATCAAACATATTTCGAATGTTATGAGTTTGATGTTAACGTTGTACTCATACTTATTGCAACCTGTACTTATAAATCAATGTTGTAATGAGTACGAATGAATCAGAGCAGTTGAATTTCAATACTGTTGACTCACTCATACTAAAAATTTCATGAGTACTTATGAGTAGCGAAAAAACGATTCATTGCTGATCTCTGATACTTACGTTTTCAAACTTTTATCATTTTGGAGGGTAATATTCTGATATTTATACTCACTTAGTCTTTGAATGAAATATTCCAAAAAATATGGAATTTTGTGCTAACAAAACTTTATTTCCTGAAATTGAAAATGTGCAACAGAATGTGGTATTTATTACTCAGTGAAGCTTAGGGAGGAAGGCGTTATTGAAAAATGCTCTTGCAGAATCCATTTTTATATTTTTCTTTGCGAATACCGTGTGTATACTTTTCTCTTTGACTGTTTAAAGTTAAGTATGTTTTGCTTCTGGGGTGTATTTGTATTACATTTTGTAATATTTGAATTGTGCTTGTTTTGAAATGAACGTGTCTTGGTGTGTATCACTGTCCATTTAACTGACTTTAGCAAATGTCTATCACAAACCCAATAAGCCAAACTGTATAGAATTATACATAAGGCCAATGCAAGCATTATTGACACATATATCGTTCATAAGATTGACTAGCAGTAAATCTTTTATTCGAAATTGAAGTACTCCTTTGGCTATGTTCTAGGTCCTGTTCTACTTACTTCCCTTCCATCGGCTTATGAATGAGCACCCAATTTGAGCACCTAAATTCGGTAAGGTTAAGCTGAATAGAGTCGAATTCGAAATAAGATTGGGGGTCACATTCACAATATTCTGCATTACACACCGCTGTCAGCAAAAATTCGAAAGGTTATCTTCTATGACTTCTCTGGATCCTAAGCAATCGGGGTTTCTGTGAAAATGAACGATACGAAGAATTGGCCTGTGCTGGGATATGAAATCAAACGCTTCACATATCTCGTGTTACAGTAAAGAGGATTTCAAGTTGGTGTCTATACTTATCAGACGCTGGCTGATTGGTGATCACACCTAGCGGATAGAACTTTAGTATAATAATCACGACCGTGACAACCACGAAATGTAAGCAGAGGAGACAGATGTTTATTGTCTTTACGGCGATCACGAATTCAGAATGAAGAATTCAGTATGAAGATGGTGAAGATTTCCCATAACCCATCGCCGTAGAATCTTTGGCGGGTTGTTCGTTCCTACAAGATATTTCTGAGATAGAACTGATCAAATCAAATCGGGCACTGGACGATCGGCGATCACGACTGGCGTATAAGAATTCAGTATAAAGACGGTGAAGATTTCCCATAACCCATCGTCGTAGAATCTTTGGCGGGTTGTTCGTACCTACAAGATATTTCTGAGATAGAACTGATCAAATCGACGATCGGTGATCACGCCTAACGGCGAAGGGGGAACAGTTCTTTACTACTTTTGCGTTTTCCCAAAACCCATCGTCGTGGAATCTTTGTGTGGGTTCTTTCAAGACCTTTGCAAGATATAACTGATCTATTTGAATGGGGCACTAGACGATCGGTGATCACGCCTGATGGATAGGACTACAGTGTAATGACGGCTATCATGACTACTTTTGCGATGTTCCAAATCCCATCATCGTAGAATCTTTGGTTTTTTCTTTCAAGACGTTTGCGATCAGTCAATGGGGCACTGGACGATCGGTGATCACGCCTGATGAATGGGACTACTTTTGCGACTTCCCAAAACTCATCATCGTAGAATCTATGGCGGGTTCTTCGAAGACGTTTACGAGATATAACTGATCAATTCGAATCGTGAACTAGACGATCGGTGATCACGTCTGACCGATACGACTATAGTGTAATGCCGACTATCATGACTACTTTTGCGGCTTCCCAAAACTCATCATGGTAGAATCATTGGGGGGTTCTTTCAAGACGTTTGCGATCAGTCAATGGGGCACTGGACGATCGGTGATCACGCCTGATGTATAGGACTACAATGTAATGACGACTATCATGACTACTTTTGCGACTTTCCAAAACCCATCGCCGTAGAATCTTTGGGGTTTTCTTTCAAGACGTTTGCGATCAGTCAATGGGGCACGGGACGATCGGTGATCACGTCTGACCGATACGACTACAGTGTAATGCCGACTATCATGACTACTTTTGCGACTTCCCAAAACCCATCGTCGTAGAATCTTTGGGGGGTTCTTTCAAGACGTTTGCGATCAGGCAATGGGGCACTGAACGATCGGCGATCACGCCTGATGGATAGGTCTTCAGTGTAATGCCGACTATCATGACTACTTTTGTGACTTCCCAAAACTTATTGTTGTAGAATCTTTGGTCGGGTGGTTAATACAAAACATTTCCACGATACTACTGATCAATTCGAATTCGAGTTGTGTTAGCTTTCACTTTGTGGTTTATTGGGTTGTCATATGTTCTCTTATTCCACTACTTGCTGTTGTGTTTTAAAATATTTCTTTGCAATGCCATTTGAATGTGTGCTGAGCGTTCATATATGTATGTGTGGATTTCCTTGTTCCAATGTATGGCAAATAAGCTTCCATTTCCTTTTAAAAAAAAACTATTTCATGCCACAAATTCATATCAAGTTGTTGTGGTTGCCATTCATTCATATTCGTTCCATTCTTTATTTTTGTTTTCTTGAAAATAAACGAGAAATTCTGTTAATATGCGCAACCAGTCATCCAGCCATCCATTCGTCTGTCTGCCTGTATGTCCTTTTTTTCTTCTTCTTCTTCTTCTCTTTCTCGTTTCATTGTATTGTTTTGTTTTTTTCGTTAAAGTCTTTAAGCTGGAGGCTGATTTTGTGGCATAAAAGAAGTCTCTTTTGGTTTTTCTCTTATGACTGAAGGAATTTATAAAAGAATTTTTACTGTTTTTGTTGAACGTGTGAAAAAAGGACAACAACCACAAAAACAATAACAACAAAACATTGTTTTAATAAATTATGAAGGACATGCGAAAAGAAAAGAACACCAACAACAATGTTGTTTAATGATGTGTGGGAGATTTTAAGAACTCAAACGTAATGAAAACGTTTAAAGCTGTTATGAATGCAGAGAGAGAGAGAGAGGGAGGGAGAGTGGATTACTTAGAAAGGTTCTTAGTAGGGAAATCGAATAAATTGTTGCCGGAATGAAAAGTTCAGACCTGAAAATGATACCTAAACTAAAGGGGAAAAGCCCTTAAAGAAAAGTATTCCAAAGGATCTTAACCGCATGACTAGTAGATGATTAGCTGGCGAGCTAGTTCGTTTGTGAAAACGCAATGCAGAAATGCTTCAGTCGTGTATCATATAAAGCCGGACATTAGCATGAAGTCGCCGTAGTCTAGTAGGTAGTGTGTTGGCTTATTAGACGTAAAGCCCGAGTTCGTATCCCAGATCAGACATCAAAACGAAATACAAAAAATAATATTTCTTCGGCGACTTCCTCTCTTTACTTTCTGAGAGTAAATAAACCTGCCATGAAAAAGTTTCTCAAAAATCTGTCGTTCGGAGTCGATGTTAAACTGTAGGTCCTGCCACTCAAGTATAAAATTAAGGCACACAACATGAGTGGTGTAAGAAACTAGGTCGTAATCCTAACCGAAGGGTTGTAATGGGCAATTATGTATGTATGTATGTATGTATTAGCAGAGAAATTGTTGTAGTATTTCTTCTTCTTAATTCAAACCAAACCTCTTAGAATCATGCAGTTGTCACGTTGAATTTCTATAAAGAGAGATAGAGAGTCTTAATTCATTCCCTTGCTAGAATAGACCAGAACATTGGAGATATTCTGCAGGTAGCATCAATAGGTCAACCATTTACCGTTTTCCCTTCACGACAATCATAAACCGAAAATTGCTATCTACTTAGTCCTCACGAGAGAAAGAGATAAAATTAAACACATGTTCTGAGACAGTAAAGGTCGTGGAGAGACTTGCACCAAGTCTATACTTCTTAAAGCAGGGTACTTACTATATAGAAGGTATACCGATATCTCCTTTCCTTCATCCTCCACAATATGGGTAGGCCATCTTTTGCAACATATTCCCAAACGCCAATAGTTATGCTAATTGCCTCTCTCTTTCTCTCTTAAAGGTTAAGAAAGTTTTTGTTTTTCGATCGGCAGAAGAACCCAGCAGATTTTTTCGTTGTATTAAACCACCAGAGTTGCATTTGCCTAAACGATTTACCTACCAAGTTCGATAGCCCAACTAAACAGGGATGTATCCTTCACTTGATATATAAAGAGCCACACAACGTACAACCATCTCAGATACCCGAATAATTTGGTTTCTGTAAAGGTTCGACATTATATTACCCAAGCTTGGCAAATGAGCGAATCATGATGCGATGAATCTGAGGTTTAATTACAATCCACAACGTCAATCAGAATCTTGTTAAGCAAAGGCAAGGAAGTACTTACTTTACTTACTTAATTGGCCATAACAACCTGTTTAACGGATTTCGGCCTGCCGCAACACATCCTTCCAGGCGCCTCTGCTTCTTGCGCGCCTACGCCAGTTGGTCACACCAATCGATGACAGGGCTTCCTCGATTTGGTCCTTCCAACGGATACAAGGTCGTCCTCTTCGCCGACTTCCGCAGATTCCCGCATCAAATACCCGTCTCGCCGGAGCATCCTCCTCCATTCGAACGACATGGCCGAGCCAGCGCAGCCGCTGGATATTAATACGCTGTACAACGTCTATGTCGTTGAGGAGGTCATACAGCTCACTGTTGGATCGGATACGGAAATCATCGCCAACTCGCACTGGACCGAAGATCTTGCGTGGGACTTTTCTCTCGAACACTCTCAAGGCTGCTGCATCTATTCTTAATAGGATCCATGCCTCTGCGAGAAGGAAGTCTCAGTGTTAAATTCATTTGGTGTTGGAGTTCACGATTCAACCATTAGAATAGCGTTTATGAAGGTCACTCTTTCCAAATGAACTGGAATGATTATCAAATTTGTTATTAAATGGTGAGTTATGCCGCACTGTTACCGATTTGTTTCGGAAACTTCATGCGCCATAGTTGTCAGAGCCGAAAAACTGACTTTATATTGAAGCTGCGTCTCATGTACGGCATTTTGGACACTCGTTAAAATAGTACTTATTAATGCTGCGAGTAGTTCCATTCCTACTGCTAAGAGGGTTTTCATTCGTACATAGATTTACCGCGTATGCATAAACGTATGCCAAAATGCAGTCAACCACTGTTTAGGTATAGGAAAGGATAAGATAACTATTCTTAGCATATCCTTAGGAGGTCTTCCTGCTGAAACGGTTCTTAGGGTTATTAACATAAACAAGCCTACTGGGAAGAATGCAACACCAGTCATCCATTGGTTTCTTGTCCGTTAGTCAACAATTAAAGTGCCTCAGACCATGTTGGTATATCTCCCTCCCCCCCCAAACGCTCAAAGAGTTGGTCTATTGACGTAGAAAACTAATTTTTTAATCAAATTTTTGCAGCTGAGCAGGCATGTTCGAGAAACCTATGTGAACATACATACGAATACAAAACGGCTTCGATTGATTTCTCTATTTAAGGCTGATGACAGTAATGACGGAAGTAATGTGAACACGCCTCCCTTATTTAACGGATGCCGCATTTCATATTAAATTTATTCCATTATTTTTCTCCAATTTTAATTTCGTTTTAAATTCATATTCTTTTCCTATCATTTTCAATGTCACAAACAAATTAAAAGCAGACAAAAACACCAAAAAAATAAATTAAAGCGGAGATGGGGAAAATAAATGAAATGAAAAGTCATTTGCGTCATGTGCGTTCAAGTAAATCTTGTTTGTTTGGGTTTGCTTGTCCTCTTCCCCAGTTAAGATGTTGTCGCCAGACATTAAATACTAGCAGAGAGGCTGGTTCCTTTGCCAATAGGCTGCTGTTAATTCTTCTTCTTCGTCGTCTTATTTTTTATTTTTGGAGTATAACGTTCCACTTGTTGTGTGCAGCTAATTGCCGTCGTTATTTCTGGATGAGTTTTTTTTTCTTCTTCGTTTTATTTCTCAACTTCTTTAAGTACATAGTTGAAAATGTAAAAAATTTAATGTTCTGCTACTGTTGTTGTTGTTGTTGTTAATATTCTATTAAAATGTCATTACAATGTCAAATTATTTGAAAATATTATTGTATTCATAAGGCGGGTAAATGATAATTGGACTGGCATCATTAGAAGCCATATTAGAGGATGGCAGTTGAATGACCTGTGATGATAATAAGAATCATCGTGTAATACGTTCGTTTGGTCCGTGTGAGTCTCCTATAGTTCCCTATAGTACTCTTATTTCTTTTAAGAGCCTTTGAGTAGTAGTCGGCTCTATAAGATGGCAAAGTCAATTGCCGAAGTTTATGAGAATAAAAACAGTTGAAGTCTGAATTGATTCTGAATTTTATTTCAAATAGCTATGGCTTATATACTATTCTTATTCTATGTTTCTTATAATAATCTTAAACTATTTCCCCTACTTATTCTATGTTTCTATATTTTTCTTTCTCCTAATTTGTTAATGATTTAGTGACCTACAACAATATAAACAGTAATATCAAATTCGTTTGTAATACATTTCTAGTGACCCATATTAATCAACACAAGCCACTTGAAATTGCATAGTCTGCATATTACGGTTATACTTTGTGAAGTCACTTTGTATTTGTTTATTTTATTTTTGTTTGTCTTTTTATTTTTACATATGGGTGAATGCATACATTACACCCCTACCGTTCAAAAGAAAAAAAAATATTATATTTATATATATTTTTTTTGTATAAAAGTATTAAATTACAAATTTTTAGAATTTTAAAGTGGAAGTACAATAATTTAACATATACATAATATCTTAAACTAATTTTAATCTATTTTTGTGTATAGTCATTGGTTTATTATCTTTTAAGATTGTGATATTTACATCTTGTGTGTTTATTACATTAAAAGGGCCAATGTATTGATTTTCGCTTTTCTTTGCGTTTTCTTTTCTTAAAAATACTTTATCTCCTATTTCTATTTGAATATCATTAGTATTCTTATCTTTAATATGTTTTTGTTTTATTTTGTTTTCCAATAAATTTTTGTTTGCCATTTCATGGGCATGTTTTAGTTTTATTTTTAATTCTGTGACATAATCTTCATAGTTATAAAATTTTTCATTTGGCATGGGTTCGGTTGGCATTGACGCTAATCTTCCATATACGAGTTCAAATGGAGAAAAACCTGTGGATGTGTGTGGTGTTGTGTTATACGCGAATGTATAGTACGGAATCCATTCATTCCAATTGTATTGTTCCGTGAAGGAACGCATATATTCGTTTAATACCTTATGATTCCTTTCAATACTACCTAAAGTCTCATGGTGGTATGCTGTGGAAGTTACATGTTTAATTTTCATAAGAGTACATATTCCATTAAAAAGTTCGTTTACAAATTCAGTTCCTCTATCTGTTTTCACTGTGTCAAAACATCCATATCTTAATATAAATTTTTCTACTAAGATTTTTCCAATTTCAGATGCTTCTTTAGTTTCTATTGGGAATGCGTCAATGTATTTTGTTAGTTCGCATTGTGCTGTTAGTATATATCTATAACCGTTTGATACTCTTAAAGGTCCTACAGTGTCTAATTGTATAACTTGAAATGGTTTTGTAGGTGTGTTAGTAATTTGCATTGGTGCCTTAGTGTGTCTAATAATTTTATTCTTCTTACAACTTTCACAATGACTGATAAAATCTTTAATCATTTTATACATATTTTTCCATATATATTTCTGTTTTAATCTAATGACTGTTCTACGTACTCCAGCGTGGCCGCCATGTGGAGTTTCATGATATTCTTTTATAATTTCTTCTTGTCTACCCTTTTCCAGTATCCTTTCTGGTTGTTTAAATAATATAATTTCTATAGGTCTCTGCCCACATTTATCCTTATTCTGCATGCTATTATATATTTTAATTAATTTTTCCTCACGTATGAGTTTAAAAATGTTATCATCCTTTGCTAGCGTTATTGTAAATATTTGATTATCCCGTAAAATCTTAGTTAACTTCTGCAAGACTGAACCTAAATTCGAGTATGCATTTTCATTACCAGATACTATTACGCGATTTTCAAAAATCTCAATTTTTGGCATGCTTTTATTACCTTTGTTTATAATAAATTTTAATCTTGGGTAGCCTTTAATTTGTGAAAACGAAATCCTATTCCACATAAAGAGGTTATTAGTCTCTGTCTCATAACTTTCTCTTTTCTTATTATTTTCATCTTTGTTCATTACTGTATTGTCTTGATTACTTTTCTTTTCAATTAATTTTTCAGTCATTTTCCTAGTCATTATATTTATAGATTTTGGCATCATTTCCTTTAGGTCATTGGAATCTATTTTGATTCTTGATAATGCATCGGCGTTAGTATTTATTTTTCCTTGTTTGTATATGATCTCGAAATCGTAATCCATGAGATCTAATCTAATTCTAGTTAATCTTGATGAAGGGTTTTTGTGGGTAAATAACGATACCAGTGGTCTGTGATCAGTCACTACTTTGAACTTTCTACCGTATAAGTATGGTCTAAAATGAGTAATTCCCCAATGAATAGCTAAGAGCTCTTTTTCTATGACAGGCTTGTTAATTTCATGTTTATTAAGAGAACGACTTGCATATGAGATTGGTAAATCACTGTTTATTTCACCTTGTGAAAGTACTGCTCCCAAGGCGAAATCTGATGCATCAGTAGTGAGAATAAATTCTTTCTTAAAGTCTGGATATTGTAATATTGGTGGATTTGAAACTATGGATTTTAACATTTCAAAGGATTTTTGGCACTTTTCTGACCAGATAAATTTTTGATTCTTCTTTAATAATTCATTGAGAGGTTTAGCAATCTGAGCAAAATTTTTAACAAAACGTCTGTAGTAATTACAGAAAGCTACAAATCTTCTTGTGTCATCCGCATTCTTCGGGATTGGATAAGTTTCAAGTACTTTACATTTATTCGGGTCTGTCATTATTCCTTTGTCTGTAATAAGATGTCCTAAGTAAACTACTTCTGGTTTCAAAAAATTGCATTTATTTGGATTTAATTTAAGGTTGTTGGTTTTTAGTCTTTGAAAAACTTTTCTTAAATTATCATTATGGTGTTGTAAAGAACATCCAAAAACAATTATATCGTCTACGTATATAAATGCATTGGAATCTAAACCTGTTAATGCTATTGTCAGCATTCTTTGGAAACTATTAGATGATATTTTCAGGCCAAAAGGTAATCTTTTAAATTGATAATGTCCATTATTTGTAGAAAATGCTGTAAGTGGTCTAGATGTGGGTTCTAATTCTATTTGATGGAAGGAGCTTGTCATGTCTAAGGTTGAAAAATATTTTGCTCTTCCTATCTTGTCTAACACATCATCTAACTGAGGTAATGGGAATTTGTCATTGACTAATTTTTTATTTAATTGACGATAATCGACAACTAGTCTCCACTTCTTTTCATCGTTGTCACTTTTCTTTGGGACTAAAAGTAACGCGGAATTATAAGGACTAACGGATGGTTCAACTAAATCTTCTTTTATCAATTTATGAACTTGTGTTTTGATTTCTTCCTGCTGTGACTGTGGTAATCTATAATTTCGTGTGTAAACCGGTGTATTGTCTACAGTTTGTAGTTTTTGTTGATAGAAATTATTTGCTGTTAAATGATCTCCTTCTAAATGAAAAAGATCTTGGAATTCTTTACATATTTTCTCTATGGTTTGTCTTGCGTTAATGTCGACTGTATCTATACTTAGTAATTTTCTTAATTTTCCCCATCTATCCTGTTGTTTATCATTAGTAATTTCTTTTTTATTATATAGAATGTTGTAATGTGATAAGCGTTTGATTTGTAAATCTAATTGTGATATTGTTACCTCTTCGTCTGAAGTATTTAAAATTCTAATGTGCTTTGTCCCATGTTTTGGAATTATTGTATTACCAATAAAAATATTGCTACCGATTTGTTTTGCACATACTACGCTATCTTCTTCAATCTGCAAGTTAACTGCTTGTATCATTTCAGTTCTCGGTGGTATTGTGAACCTATTGATATTTGCTCTCATTGGTAGAACGTACTCTGTTTCATTTATTATGATAGCTAATGTGTATGTCTCATAATCTATTTTTGCCAAATATTTAGTGAAAAAATCTCTGCCTAGAATACCATCTGTTGCTATTGGGAATTCTGTATTCACTATTTGATATTCGTGGCTTATTACATCCTCCGGAAGTACCAATTTAAGTATTGAAGTACCCATTGTTTCAATTGATTTGTTTTCTATTCCTGTAATTTTGCAAGCGTTGTATTCTCTTATTTCTTTATTTCTTACGAAATTTTCCTTACATATGGAGATGTCTGCACCTGTATCTATTAAAAATTTTATGAAAAATCCTTCATCTGTTTTGAATGTAACAAAATGTGGTGCGTCTGCATGTGAACTATAAGTCTTTAAGGTATATTCTTTTAATCCCCCTACATCTTCATTAAAATTTACTCTTGAGGAGTGCAGGGGTTTCCTTCGTTTCCCTGTTCCTGAGCAATATATATTCTTCTTTGATTTCTATTTCTATCTCTAAAGTCTGTATTTCTGTGGTTATGATTGTTATTACCATTGACGTTATTACTTCTTGGATGATTATTGTTGTTTTTTCTTTGAAAATTGTTATTACCTCTATAATTGTTATAATATCCCTGATTATTGTTATTGCTCCTGTTATTATTGTACGTATTGGTATAGTTACGTTGTCCTCTGTTATTAAATGGTCTTTTATTTTTATTGAAATGCATTATTGAATTTTGTTGTGGTATTACTTCCGAGGCTATTTGAATTGCTTCATTTAAACTTTTGGGACGAGCAGCTAATACCGTGGCTCTGTGTGGTTCGTTTAAACCATTTTTAAAAGTACTAAGTGCCACCTGGTCATTCATTTTAATGACTGTTTCCCTATTTTGAGATCCCAATTCAGCAATTTGTAATTCATTGAGGCATGCTACAAGTGATTCAATTTTGTTAGCAAATTGTGTTACTGAGCTATTGCCTTGAGTTTGCTTTGCTAAATCAGTATGTACGGAAGATAATGATTTTCTGGGGGAGAACACTTTCCTGAAGGTATTTTTGAGTGTTTCTAGCGAATCTGGTACTTTTTCTGAAATTAACTTGTTCCTCACTCTGTCTGTCAATTTAGTAGCTAGAACAAACTTAATCAACTTACTAATTTCTGTATCATCTTTAAGTGTTTCAGCATAGTACTCTATTATGCCCAAAAAATTATTCATTTGCCCGAGGTCACCATTGAACTCTGGTATTATTTTGGATGCGTCAAGAATACCGAACAATGCCATGTTTTTATTGTTGCTTACTTTTAAATATTTTAGAATTTTATTTTCAATTTCTTTTATTTCTTCTAAGGAGTAGTCCTCATACTTTATTGCAAAATGTTTTAAGTCTTGAATTGCTTTTATTGTATTGCTTACATAAGTTAGTGTGTAAGTTCTATTTGGATTTTTCTTCAAATTATTATAAATTCCTACTAACCTATCCATTAATTATACATTTGTTAAATTGGCATTAATTTTAACTGCCTTTTTTCTCATATATTCTTTATAGTAGTCATTTATCTTTCCTATAACTAATACTAATAAAAGAATTAAAATTATCTGTTGCATGTGGTCATTTGTAATTGTCAACACACTGCCGTTGTTATTGTTTGTAATAATGGCTTCCTTTGAAAACCAGCCTCCCATACTTCTAATTTTTATAACAAGTTTTTATATATTATATGTATTTATATATTATATATTACATTAAAAATTTTTTTTTATATATATATATATCTTTTTTTTATATATTGTTTTTTGTTTTTTTTTTTTATCTTATAAGTTTTTTTTTGCTTCTAATATCGGCTATCTCTCGCAATATCGTAGATTTCTCGGCCTTGTTGCCTGTGAGATGCAGTCTTCTGTAGGCTTCCGCAATTTGCTTCCTCCTTTTCACTGCTTTTCCTCCTCTTTTCTTGTGGATTTTGGTCTCTTCCTTCGGTCTTTCGGGTTTTTCAGGTTTTGGGACCTGCGCTTTGGATTTTTGCAGGCGTTTAAGATACTCTTGGATGGGTATCTTCTTTTTGCTGGCACAATATTTTGGGGCTTCTGTAGTAGGAACTACAGGTTGAGGTACATATTCATCCTCCAGTAATCGTTCCCACTTCTTAAAAAGCTGGTCGATCTCCAGTCTGGTTACCTCCAATTGTTCTATATTCATCGGATTCGAACGTAAGCACTTTTAATTTTCATAAATTTGGCAATGGAAGAATTTTATGTTTTTTTTTTTTTAGTTTGGCAGGATCGCCATGTAATATGTTCGTTTGGTCCGTGTGAGTCTCCTATAGTTCCCTATAGTACTCTTATTTCTTTTAAGAGCCTTTGAGTAGTAGTCGGCTCTATAAGATGGCAAAGTCAATTGCCGAAGTTTATGAGAATAAAAACAGTTGAAGTCTGAATTGATTCTGAATTTTATTTCAAATAGCTATGGCTTATATACTATTCTTATTCTATGTTTCTTATAATAATCTTAAACTATTTCCCCTACTTATTCTATGTTTCTATATTTTTCTTTCTCCTAATTTGTTAATGATTTAGTGACCTACAACAATATAAACAGTAATATCAAATTCGTTTGTAATACATTTCTAGTGACCCATATTAATCAACACAAGCCACTTGAAATTGCATAGTCTGCATATTACGGTTATACTTTGTGAAGTCACTTTGTATTTGTTTATTTTATTTTTGTTTGTCTTTTTATTTTTACATATGGGTGAATGCATACATTACAATCGTATACAAGACTACAAATAGTTTTAATCATCAATTAATTGTTTACAACAGTATTGTAGAAAAGAATTTGAAGATCAATAGAAGTATTGTTTGACTGAAGAATTGATTAACGCGTAGCCATTGTACAACCCTTTGAGATACAGTTATCAAGACTCATTGAATTTACAAACATACACACATAATTGCCCATTACAACCCTTCAGTCCGGATAACGGACGGGAGCTTTTCACACCATTCAGATTGTGTGCCTTAATTTTATACGTGAGTGGCAGGACCTACAGTTTAACATCGACTCCGAACGACAGATTTTGAAATACTTTTTCATGGCAGGTTTATTTACTCTCAGAGTTTTTGCCAGAAATCTGCTGAGAGGAAGTCGCCTAAGAAATATTTTTTTTTCATATTTCGTTTTGATGTCTGGTCTGAGGCTCGAACCGGGGCTTTACGTCTAATAAGCGAACACACTACCTAATAGACTACGGCGACTACCCATTGAATTTAAGGGTCTCAAATCCAAATTCCGTTTAATTATTAGGCTATTAAGCAACCAAGAAGTTATTTAAGCAAGATCTTACAAGATACTTGTGTTTAAAATTATAAACAAAAGCTACAAAAACAAAACAATGCAGTAAACAAATCTGTTTACAAATTATTGTACTGCTTAATATAGCAACAAACACCAGCATAAAAAAAAATGATAAACAAGTAAACAAAAATACATAAACAACACTACAAGAATAAATATAAACAAAATACACAAACAATACTACAATAATAAATGTAAACAACAACGATGTTTATATTTATACAGAGTTCGAGAAGACAAAGTCATGAACATTCGCCTTCAAGAACATTCATCAGACTGTTTACTCTGCTATATAAAAGGCAATACAAGCAGGGCGATTGAGTTAGTTCAGTCAGTCTTGTGTGAAGACGTGTGGTGTGTTTGAAGAGAGTAATCGTGGTTGGAAGATTTCCGTCACAAAGATCTGTTGAACAATTGTCTTGTAATTGTTATTGTTTATGCAAGGGATGTAAGCAGAGGAATAATAAGCAAAGCACTTGTTGTTGTTTACATCAAGTTGTGAACAGTGGCATACAGAATTGTGCGAATAGTAAAAAATTTTCGATTAAAACTAAACACCAATTTATTTTAATTTTATTTGCAATCTACGCGCTTATGTTTTAAACGTTTTTAAAAGGGTTTAAACGTAACATACATACATAATTGGCCACTACAATTAATTTTATATATTAAGAGTGGAAGGACCTACAAATTTTTGGGAATCTTTTCATATAGAAATTTTATTTACTCCCAGAGTTTTTGCCAGAAATCTGCTGAGAGGTCGATGCCGAAGAAATATTTGTTTATATTTCGTTATGTTCGAGATGTCTGAACTGGTGTTTGAACTCAAACTACGGCGATAGGCAGGGCTAGTCGCTGTGTTTTAGTTTCAAAATTTTTGTTATACGATCTTCCAAAGTATTTTTGCAGGTTCATGCGACAGGGAGAGCGTGTAGTTCAAAATTTTTGTTATACGATCTCCCAAAGTATTTTTGCAGGTTCATGCGACAGGCAGAGCTTGTAGTTCAAAATTTTTGTTATACGATCTTCCAAAGTATTTTTGCAGGTTCATGCGACAGGGAGAGCGTGTAGATCAAAATTTTTGTTATACGATCTCCCAAAGTATTTTTGCAGGTTCATGCGACAGGCAGAGCTTGTAGTTCAAAATTTTTGTTATACGATCTTCCAAAGTATTTTTGCAGGTTCATGACCAATTAAAAGTCTTTACCTCGGAACGGATCAAAAAGGAAACGTTAAAGCATTGAAAAGAACAAACTTTATGCTCCAGTAAAAGCAGAAGTAGAACGTAATTTTAGATTCGAAAACCTTTTCGAGGTTAATTTCGAAATTTCTGTAGCAATTCGTAGTGCAGCCAACTTCACTCTATGGATTATAAAAATTGACTTTTGACTTTCATTATATTTCTTAGAGGCTATAAAACCTAAATTTAAATATTATTTCTTAAGTAAACTTTACGGACACAATAAATGGCCTCCAACAAAAGTGGGTGTGTGCGAGAAATTCGACTAAATACCACCACGATACATAAAATGTTTTTCATTTCTTTTTTGATGATTTTATTTTTATTTGTTTTGCTAACAACAAATTTGTATTTAACAAATACAACAACAATAAGTAATAATTTTTCATAAAAATACGCCACACTCATAATAGGCCTAAAATACGCACCAGCCGTTTAGATCGAAAAGAAGAAAAAGAAGAAGAAAGAAAAAGAATTTGTCTGTCCATGGCCTCATAGCCATCAAGTTCATGTGATTTTATGCTGCTGACGGAGGAAATAAATTTTTGAAAATGCGTAAACGTTTGCATGTGCGTGTCTTTTGGGGAAAAACGTTCACTTTTCATAATAATTTTGTTGTTTTCATTTTACTGGTCGTATATTTTTATTTCATTTCTTTTAATTCTTTTTTCTTCTTTTTTTTGATATAAGTTTTGGTGCCATAAAATATTTCAGTTTTTCTCTTCAGTTTTTATTCGCTCTCTTTTTGATATACGTTTTGTATACACTTTAAATGCCGAATAAATAGTTTTATTAGCCTTTAATTACACGGAAAAAGTTAACAAATGTTGAGCATTAGTGGTTGTAAATAAAAAATAAAATCCAGTCTTTTGTACTCATAAAGTTCTAAACGTTTGGACATTAAAGTTGTGGTGCTTGATTGCTTGAAATGTTTCTGTCTAAAGCAGAGCCCGGCAATTCCTATGCACGCGTGCATGTCAGCCATTACTAAATTTACAACAACGTACTCTCACGATCAAAAACACACTCAGTCTCGTTTGAGCATTCATTGAAGGAGGTTGTGTTGTCCCATGCTTCTTGCTTTTGTACATGAAGATCTGCTAATGCAGGGATGTACAGTATAAATATCCCAGAAAGTTTTCTATTAAATATGTATATTTCCAAAAAAAAAAAAACAAATTTTAATCTAAAATGCTTTCTTAAATCAATATAATCAAAGAAGTCTAAACGAATTTTACAAATTTTAATTTAATAAACTAATTAATTAATTTTTAATTAAAATACCACCATTTAAAAATTTAAATTTTCCATGCCTGCATTGTAGTGAATGTAAGAGTATAAATTTTTCTCTTTTCTTATTTTTCGCTCTCGCAACAATTGACCAATAGCAAGTGTTGCCTGGCTCTGGTCTAAAGTAATAAACGTGGAGTAGTTTTTTTTTATAAGGACAGCTTTTAAATGTGAATATTTTAACGTGAGCTCATTATCTAACGGTTTGTGAATAAAAATTTTATCACAGTAAATAATCTCTTTTCATACCACAATTACAATCAATACATATTTGAAAAAATATGTACAAATTATGGTGTTAAATAAAATTTTTGATTGAACACACCAGCTGAACTTTTTTCGGTATTTTTTACTTGTATAGAAGGGCCGTTATTATGTGAGAAAATCATTCAAAAAACTTATCTGTTGGACAAGAAATGAATTCTCTTGGGTAGCCAAAGGTATTCCGAATAAAAGTAGATTATTTTTCATAGTCTGTATTGGATGGATTATTCGATTGACATGAATTTTATTTATCCGAAAGATAATCTTGTGGCATTACATTTTAATTATGATTTCTGGCATATGTCCGCCACGGCTGGCGCGGATGTAGTCCAATCTGGACGTCCAATTTTCGGTGACTTTTTCCAACATTTGTGGCCGTATATCGGCAATAACACGGCGAATGTTGTCTTCCAAATGGTCAAGCGTTTGTGGCTTTACCGCATAGACCAATGACTTTACATAGCCCCACAGAAAGTAGTCTAGCGGTGTTAAATCACAAGATCTTGGAGGCCAATTCACAGGTCCAAAACGTGGAATTAGGCGGTCACCAAACGTGTCTTTCAATAAATCTATTGTGGCACGAGCTGTGTGACATGTTGTGACGTCTTGTTGAAACCACATCTCCTGGACATCATAGTTATTCAATTCAGGAATTAAAAAGTTAGTAATCATGGCTCTATATCGATCACCATTGACTGTAACGTTCTGGCCACCATCGTTTTTGAAAAAGTACGGACCAATGATTCCACCAGCCCATAAAGCGCACCAAACAGTCAGTTTTTCTGGATGTAACGGTGTTTCCACATACACTTGAGGATTACTTTCACTCCAAATGCGGCAGTTTTGTTTGTTGACGTAGCCATTCAACCAGATGTGCGGTAATCTCGTTTTGGGCCCATTCGACGAATCTACGCCTTACTTGATGATCGTTTGGCTTCAATTCTTGCACGAGTTGGATTTTGTAAGCACGCAAACCAAGATCCTTCCGCAAAATCTTCCATAAAGTGGATGGACACAGATCCAATTCCTGTGCTCGATGGCGGATGGACTCATTCGGGTGTTCCTCAATGCTACGCTCTACAGCAGCAATAGCTTCTTCTGTACGCACCGTACAGCGTCTCTGGGGATGCGAGTTATCAATAAGAGTAAACGTGGTGCGAAAACGTTCCATGGTTAATCGAATTAACTGCTCTGATGGACGATTTTGTCGACGATAAAATGGACGTAGTGCGCGATACGTTTTCCGCACAGAACCATTATTTTCGAAATAAAATTGCAGTATTTGCAAGCATTGTTCAGGCGTGAGTCTATTCATGATGAATTGCCAAACCAAACTGAGAATAAATCACTTGACAGCTGTTAAATCGGTCGCCATCTTGAAAAGTAATGCCAACTTAAAGTTCTATACCTCTATAAAAACACCCTTTACTAGCATTTGGAGTACTTGGTCACAAGTAACATGTTTATGCTAATAGAAAAGCATAGTGTTACATAAGGACAGTATGCATACATATACAGTGACTCGCTTGAAGCTCCCACAGCATGGTTGTTATAGTCCTGAGCTGGTACGAAGTAATTATCACATGCTCCTATCATTATTTTAATGGCGGAGGCATGACTTGAATAGAATCTTGTTAAAATCGCACATACATACACACTTACATACATACATAATTGGTCATTACAAGGGTAACAGCAGTGTGGCATTCCTACACATACATACAGACTTGGCCGTTACACCGCTTCAGTCAGGATTACTGGATTACAGGATTACCATTCATATTGTGTGTGTTACTTTTATACATGAGTAGCTCAACCTACAGTTTAAAGTCAACTCCAAACGACAGATTTTTTTAAGAAACTTTGCATATAAAAAAACAAAATCACTCGTGTAAGTTAATTGCGGATCTATTAGAGAGGCATAATGCAATTACCTTCAATATAGCAACAATTTATCCAACGAAGTGATAGTTTATAATCATGTAATAACAATGAATTTGAACATACAACTTGAAGTTACAGGCACAACTGAAAAATGTGATCAGACACGACTTCATGTCCATTCATTGATAACAACGTTCAGTCGCTTGTTGCATAGCACAGTGAAAACTGTATAAAAAATGGCAACCAAGCAGTCTTGACTTCTCTGCTTTATAATCCAGATATTGCCATGTTCGATTAGTATTTGTTTTAATTGATGAATAACGTTCTCACTGGAACATTTAGGTAAAAAAATGCCAAAGCTGAGTATCTTCTGTAGCATCAAGGTAATGTCTTGTGTTCACAACTGTTCTGAACTGCTGAAATCCGGCCAGGCGAGGACTGCAGCGAAACCGTAATATGTACATACAATTGAGTTATTTGAAGGTAACATTGTATGGGAATCAGTCGGAATATACAACTAAACATGAACACATGTTGCAAAATTAATTGAAAAATATTAAAGATGTTGCCGCCGCAGTCTAGTAGGTAGTGTTGGCTTATTAGACATGAGGCCACGGTTCAAACTCAAGGTTAAACATCTCAAACATTATAAATGAAATAATGAAAACAAATATTTTTGTCAGCAACTTTCTCTCTTCAGTTTTCTGCCAAATACTCTGAAAGTAAATAAAATTGCCTTGCAAAAATGTCTCAAAAATTTGTCGTTCGAAGTCGACTTTACACTGTAAGTGCCGCCACTTATGTATAAAATTAACACACACAACATAAGTGATGTGAGAAGCTAGGTCGTAATCCTGACTGAAGGGTTGTAATGACCAATTATGTCAAGAGCTAGAATGGCGACCAGACTGTCAGATAGAAATATGCCCGTTTTTTTTGTTCCTATTGTCATGAACACATTTCCAGTTATAAACCCCATGCAGTACGTATATTAGAGATGAGAAACGTCTTAATTCTTAGTGTAATGCGCTTAAATTCTTTGAACAGGGTTTTCAAAATTGTAACTCATAGTCTAGGTTTCAGAGATTTAAGCAGTTCTATTGACATGAATACAAATATATGGCATTTATGTAGAAAGATGGCAAAAATTCGTAAGCAAATGATTCAAGCATATTCAGACCGCATAAAGGTTTTATAATAAAAGTCCAAAAAAATTTTAAAAATTTAGAACTTTTAAATAATGCACTCAAAGAGTAATTTTTTCGATTAATTATTCGATTAATTCTTAATAAGAAAATTTTTTGGAATTTAAATTTATTGAAATTAATTTTTAATTGTATTTTCAATTTTTCTTCATCCATTATCTTATGTTCTTAACAGATTTACTCTTTAATTTCATTAAAATTCTTATAAAATTAATTTTTCATTTAGAAAACATATGTTATGCCATGCCATACCATATCTTCTTTCTGTTGCTTCGCTTTTCCACATTTTCTAATAAAATTATCCTGTTTTAAACACCAGGCGTATGAGTGATTTATTTCAATTGAATTAAAATTTGAAAAAAAAGAACAAAATTAATCATACGTCTACGTAGCCAAAGCTTTTAAAAGAATATGAAGAACTGCTTTGTCTTGGCCTTTGCCTGTGTAAGCATACATATGCTTTTGTATTAGTGTTGCATTATATAACAGTGTATTACAGTTTTCATTTCAGTTAAGTAAACAAAAGCAACAATGCTGAGTTATTGAGAACATAAATGTGAACAATAACTACAAGAGAAAAACTGCTTAAACCTCTAAACAATTGAGTATAAATATATAAAATACCATTTTTAATAACAAAAGGCAACAAAAACAAATAAAAAATAAAAAAAAACGAAAGAAAACCCAAATAAACAAAGAATGTAAAATACCTAGACAGAATGATTGTTTGTTTGTTTATGTTAAATAATGAAACACAAAAGCTTTTTCGTTTCTTTTTTTGTTTATTCCTAAACTTGGGAAAGAGAGATCCTTAAATATTCTCTCTCTCTCCTCTCTCCTCTCTTTAAATTTATGAACTCAAATATTGTGTAGAGTAGTAGTGGTAGTTTAACTGCTTAATCATTATTGTTATTGCTTTCAAAGTGTTGCCATAGTTACTATACTACGGTTTACTTAAGTATAGAAGTGTTCATGCGTGTGGTGACTTAGAGAAAATACAAAAAAATTATACATTTGTTGATATTCATGCACAGTGGGACTAAAAACTACAATTAATTTCAATAAATTTGTTGACGGAATGGATTTGAAATATTTGAAAATTTTATCCATGAAACACAAATTTCTGTACATAAGTTGTGGGCATTTATTGTGAAACTTTGTTTCATTAAAATTTTTTTTTCAAAGTGTTAACCCTTATTGCCAATTTTCATTCCACATGATAATGCATAGACAACGTCTATGACCTTTAAATAAAAATATAACGATAACTTAATTGACTTCTCTGGACTTTAGCATTCCTTAACATTTTTGAAATGTTGAACACCCTATTACACGAAGTTCTCTGGATGCAACTGTGGCCATGAATCATAGAATCGAAAAGACAAAACAGGCATATGGAGTTTCTCCCAACTAAACATTTTGCAGAATTTAGAGCATGACCTTTTTACTATGAATGATTAGTGCAGGCATTGATTTTTTGTGCTTGGCTAATAGGTAGTACATTAGCTTATTAGGTGAAAGAAAGCCCATGGTAGAAACCTCAGTTCAGACACCACGAACAAAAAAATTTTTTTTTATTTAGGCGCATTCCTCTTCACAGTTTTCGGCTAAAACCTTTGACAATAAATCTGTTGTTTGAAGTTCACATTAAACTATAGCTTCCACCATTCATGGATAATATTAACATGGGTGGTGTGAGAAGGTTGTAGTCCGGACTGAAGGGTTGTCTAATTATGTATGTATGTAATTACCTAACTAAGCCATTCACCATTATAGAACTCCCTTCACTTCGAATTGATACCTTACACATTTGGGAAGGTAAAGGTAGTCCATATATAGCCCATTGGGAAACCAAGGCCTTCCATTTCCACTAGTTCTGAAGTCATTCGTTGCTGCTGATGAAGCCATTTAGACTCACAATTTCCATCCTTGACAAATCAGTGTCATCATCTACATAGTAGAAGTCTCAAGTTTCTCCTTTTCCTACGATAAAACGTTGGGCTTGGGTTGTAGTCCGAACTAAAGAGTTGTATTGGCCACATAAGTAATACGGTGTTCAAAAGCCATTATTGAGCTCAATATTTCATATAAAGTTTCAATTAATTATTGCGCAATAAATACTCAAATTGTTATAATATTGAGTAAAACTTAAAATGCAGCACTGTCATAAGTATGTTCAGTGTGCATATTACAATTATCCGAACACTTTCTGTTGATATTTGACAACTCAAATGTCAACAATGACAAAACAAAATAAAAACAATGTTGTTACAACAACCACCTGTTTTGTTTATCAGCTGTCAAATGAATATTGAATAAGCAGCTGAACTGCGTAAATTGTTATGTCTGAACACTTAAAATATTGTACTCAATAAACTAAATATTGACTAAATAAAAGTGCATAACTGAACATAGTAAAGGGTGTTTTTTATAGAGGTATAGAAATTTAAGTTGGCATTACTTTTCAAGATGGCGACCGATTTAACAGCTGTCAAGTGATTTATTCTCAGTTTGGTTTGGCAATTCATCATGAATCGACTCACGCCTGAACAACGCTTGCAAATAGTGCAATTTTATTCAGATTTATTGAAAGACACGTTTGGTGAACGCCTAATTTCACGTTTTAGACCTGTGAATTGGCCTCCAAGATCTTGTGATTTAACACCGCTAGACTACTTTCTGTGGGGCTTTGTAAAGTCATTGGTCTATGCGGTAAAGCCACAAACGCGTGACCATTTGGAAGACAACATTCGCCGTGTTATTACCGATATACGGCCACAAATGTTGGAAAAAGTCATTAAAAAAGTAATTAAGTTAGAGAACGTAGAATTTAAAAATGCAAGAACATTAAAAACGTTCTAAGTACACTTAGAACGTTATAGAATGGAGGCGTCGAATTAGATTGTCCGAATATCTATGTTCAGCATTTCATCCATCCAAGACATTCAAATAGTGGATACCATGATGAGAAGCTCACTATTCTATTCCTACAGACTAGAATATCTGATCTTGTTGTTATTTTCTTCTTGAGGGTGAGAACTCATTTTGAATCTAAACAGAAGTGCCATTTAGCATCACTGCCCAACAGACACTGGCAATATATTTGTTTGACCTGATGTTTTGATTTTCATCGCTGTAATACTACCCACAAATCTTGCTGTTAATGCTTATGCTTTTAAATCGCTTTTTGATCACTTTTTGTCCCAATCAGTCCCACTGTGTGATATTTGTTTTGATCTGATGTTTTGATTTTCATCGCTCTAATACTACCCAAAAATCTTGCTGTTAATGCTTATGATTTTAAATCGCTTTTTGATCGCTTTTTGTCCCAATCAGTCCCACTGTGTGATATTTGTATTGTATTTCGGCAATTTATCTCCATTTGTTTGAGTGATTTTTGTTCGTTTCTGTATTTTTTTCGTTAATTTTTGTTTAAAGAGTAGATGAGTGCTTAAGTGTAATGGAATTTGTGTATATTTGTATGTTGTTGTTGTTATTGTTGTTGTATTTGGTGTTACTTTTTCGGTGAGCTTTTTTTTTATTTCGCTGTGTGCGCTTTCTTTCAATTTTAGGGGTTAAAAACGTGTTCAAAGTTTTGTGAGTGCGTGTAAGCGTATGAATGTGTGTGTGTGTGTGTGTAAAAATAATATTTAATTTCAGTTTTTTTTTCTTCACTTTTTTTCACTCTCGCGTTCTCATACGCTGTAAAGTAGAAAATCCTACAATGTTTTGTTAAAAATTCAGTCAGTGTTGGCCATTACGTAGTGTTGGATCATCTTCATTTCAAATAAATTTCTTTGTGATTGCCTTTAAAAACTATTTTTACAAAATTTCTGAAAATAAAAATAAATAGAGAAAAAAACTACAACAAAAGTAATATAAAAAGAGAAAATAAAAACGTAAACAATTAAAGAAAAAAAAAAGTGATAGAAGGGGAAGAAATTATTTTTGAAACAAATCTTATATAATTTGGGAAATTAAAAAAAAAAAAAAAAAATCAAGAAAAATATAAAAAAAGTAAACAAAGTATTGTAATAAAATCTTAACAAGTTTCTTGACAACTTGCTATTCATTTCAATCAAAAAAGGAAAAGTTTAACTGCCTAATCCCAGCAACTTAACAGACATACATACATATCTCGACCAGAAACTCTCTTTGTAAGTAGACTTTGTTAATAAAAAAACTTCTTTTAATTTTCACGTTAAAACTTTCTTAATCAAATGGACTTTCTGTTGTTGTGTATGTATTTGTTATAAAAAAAACAGAAATTTCTAAAAAAAGAAAAATTGCTGCTCATAAATAATGAGCCACCAAAAATGCCATGGTAGTGGTGGGATACCATTACTCTGTTGTCTGTGTATACATATATGAAATCAGAAAATCAATACTTACTTTGATTAAGTTTTGTTACAATTGTTGTTATTATTATTATCGCTGCTGATGTTGTTGTTGTTGTTGTTCTATTTATATACATGTAATTTTATTTTGTTTAACAACAACAACAATTATTTTAATTGCCTATTTACGTGCTGTGCTATGCTTGGGCATGGGCTTTTGTTGTATTCAAGTCTTCATCAAGTATTTTTGTGTCTGTATAATTACGGTAAAGTACCCCCTTATTTATGATACATTAAAGACAAAGACCTTCTAAAGGTTACAGTGGGCTTTAAGGGTGTCACAAAACAATACATTTCAGTAAATAGAAAAATTTCATTCCTGTTTAAATATTCCCAGCCAATCAGGTGGTTGTCATCATTTTATTTTCAATTTTGTTTTAATTTTAAAAGTATCTAACTATTGGGTAATATAAAAAGTATATGCGGTTTTGTATGTTCTTGACATATGGACAAAAATATTGGGCACGCATATTTCGATCTGACAGTCAGTTCTCCACCCGAGTTCCTGGCTCGTATTAAGTTAAATCGAAAATAGTATGAGACTGTCTGGTCAAGCTGAATCGTCTAGGAAGACGTTTGCTGCATCCCAAGTAATGTGGGAATTTATACCAATGAAGTAGCAGATGCGTTTTAGAGGAGAGAAGATTCCATGTCGCTAATGATAGGTATGAGGGTATAAGTGGCAGTCCCCCCAAATGAATTGTATGGACGCACTTAAGCCCCATGGTTCCCACTGTGGTACCCCTTGTCGCTAATAGGATCAGAACTTTTTCTATAGAGTGGGCAACCCTTCAGTCAGGATTGCGACCTAGCTTCTCATACCACTTATGTTGTGTGTGTGTTATTTTTATCCACAGATGGCGGTCCTACAGTTTAAAGTCGACTCCGAGCGACAGATTTTTTTGAGAAACTTTTTCTCTCTTTACTCTCAGAAGTTTTGCCACAAATCTGTTGAGAGGAAGTCGCCTTTTATTTTTAAAATTTCGGTTTTTATGTGTGACCTAGAGTTTGAACCGTTGTCTGATGTCTAATAAGCCAACATACTATCTACTAGGCTATGGTGACTTCAACTAAATCAAATAGACTAGGGAAATATGACACCCCAGTCTATTGACACTGCGTGAACTTGAATGCAGATTACATGGAAATTCATGGGAATACGGAGACTGAGGCGAGCTGCCATACCAAAATTTTTCTGTATAGTGAGAAGAGTTATTTGTTTGTTTGGAAGTCTATACAAGACATTAAATGATAATTAATCCTCGAAGTCAATATGAAAAACTTGTTACGTCTTGTTTAAGCCATGCAAGCAACAAATACATACATACATAATTGGCCATTACAACCCTTCAGTCAGGATTACGGCCTAGCTTCTCAACACCACTCATGTTGTGTGCGTTAATTTTATACATGAGTGGCGGGACCTACAGTTTAAAGTCGACTCCGAACGACAGATTTTTTGAGAAGCTTTTTCATGGCAATTTTTACTCTCAGAGTTTTTGCCAGAAATCTGCTGAGAGGAAGTCGCCGAAGAAATATATTTTTATATTCCATTTTGATGTCTGACCTGTGATTCGAACCCGGGCCTTTCGTCTAATAAGCCAACACACTACCTACTAGACCACGGCGACTTTACAAGTTACGGTGTATACAATGTACATATATTTTTCAATGCTCTTTTGTTAGTCTGTCCAGAATAAAGACAGAAAGACTGTATTTTCCAAAGTCGTAATTACAGAACGAACGCATCTTTCCTGCGTCACAGCTGATTTAGTTATTAGTTGTCGTCAACGTTACTGGGTGTATACATATGTATGTACGTGTTAAGTTGCCTCGTTTAACGCTGTTTCGTTTAGCGGTGGAACTTATTCCCCCGCGTTAAGCGGGGTCTTACTGCAGTAAATTTGTCTTTAATTCCATTTTACATGCATGGATAGACAAACTAAAAGTAAGCTTTTATAGGGCACATGACGTCACATCAGTACAAATCCGTTACAGAATGTTGGTGGTGTCGGTTATAACCCTGAAATATTCAATTTCATTGTTTTTCTGTTGTTGTTGTTATTGTTATTGTTTATTTATTTGGATGACATAATTTAAATATTTAATCATACAAAAAAAAACGAATGGAATTTAACAGTGTTTATTTGTTTATAATTATTAAAATGTGTAAAATGCGTTGTATTTTTTTTTTGCAAAAAAAAAAAAAACCCGAAAACATGTTTGAAGTACCAGTCCATAAAAATAGTCATTAAAATGGTCAAAAGTGCAAGGGTTGAACTTTTGATCTTTATGGTCAGATAATTAGTTTCAGCTGTTGCAAGAGAGATTTGCAAATCACATACTCACAACAATAATAACAAATAATTACTCATGCATTGGGAAAATACATTCATAAATAATTAAATAAAAAATAAATAAAAAATAATAATAAATATGTAAACTTTAATAATTTGTTATGCAAACGATTTTATAAAACCTACAATATATTTTACGAGCTTAAAAGATTATTTATTCAATAATGCAAACCAATAAATTTTTTGATAAAAAAAAAAAGAATTATTTTTAGTTTTAAATTCATTCAATTCATTCATCAATGTATTGCTTTTATGCAACATTTGCTGCAAATGTCAGATTAAAAAAAACACTAACAATGGATTATCAGCGTATAAATATTAGAAATGATAACATATTAGCAGAGTAGATAACAATTTTAAAAACTGTTCAAGTCCATTAGTTTGCATTGCCATCAGAATTTCATGATAAAGAAACACTATAGGGTGTTTTTTATAGAGGTGTAGAACTTCAAGTTGCCAAAAAACAACGATGGATTATTCGATTGACATGAATTTTATTTATCCGAAAGATAATCTTGTGGCATTACATTTTAAATATGATTTCTGGCATATCACCGCCACGGCTGGCTCGGATGTAGTCCAATCTGGACGTCCAATTTTCGATGACTTTTTCCAACATTTGTGGCCGTATATCGGCAATAACACGACGAATGTTGTCTTCCAAAGGGTCAAGCGTTTGTGGCTTTACCGCATAGACCAATGACTTTACATAGCCCCACAGAAAGTAGTCTAGCGGTGTTAAATCACAAGATCTTGGAGGCCAATTCACAGGTCCAAAACGTGAAATTAGACGGTCACCAAACGTGTCTTTCAATAAATCGAAATAAAATTGCACTATTTGCAAGCGTTGTTCAGGCGTGAGTCTATTCATGATGAATTGCCAAACCAAACTGAGAATAAATCACTTGACAGCTGTTAAATCGGTCGCCATCTTGAAAAGTAATGCCAACTTAAAGTTCTATACGTCTATAAAGAACACCCTTTATTTTGCACAATTTAATCAACATAATCGAAAATGTATTCTAAAAAATTTCTTCAAATATACCCGGGCTGTTCATAAACATACAGTGAATGCCATCGGAAATCGTACAATACAATTATTTCTGCATGCAAAAAATATTCTCACAGTTCAAATCGTACAACTTATTCTCCTAATTATAAAACACAATACAACGCATTATTGTTGTATTGGTATCTGCTTCTTTGGCAGCAAGGGTGCTTACAATTTTTTCAAATAAACCAGGCTATTCAAAATATGTACAGTGAATGCTATTGAAAATCATACAATACAAAAAAAAACTTGTTTATTGTTTTAGTGTTGAAAGAAACATTGAAATGCTTCCAATTTTTAAAACTTATACCCGAGCGAATTGATTCATAGCGGCATCGTTGCAATATGGCCACCGCTTGAACGTTCCAGTGAAATAAATAATTTTTTCCGAAAATCGTATATTTCTCGGTAAAACATATCACACCCGTTTGCGATCCTAATAAACTACAAAAATAATGAGTTCTTTAGCCCCTGCGACACATTATTGCTGCAGAAGTTTTACTGTAAATTACAATTTATAGCGATTCGAATATAGTGCCCCGGGTGAAATACTTGGTCAATTCACACAAGCCGTTGTATCATTGTATTCATTGTATTGTTGGAAGAACATACAACAGTGTATGATTGTTGTTCATAATTTTCATATAAAAATCTGATACACTTATACACATTTTTTCCATATGTTTTTAAAAGTTGTATTGGTTTCGTGCTATCAAATTGTGTGAATGAAAAAAATGTGTATATGTTTGCATATGTTGTGTTGGTTTCGGGCTATCAAATTGTTTGAATGCCACGAAATACACAATACAGCATAGCATTGAGCGTTCACAAACGAACAAATGTATTCAATACAACATACACGATACAAAGTTGTGTGAATTGCCCAATTATGAGACCATGAGGAAACTCGAGGGTATTATTCAAGCGTAAGTCAGGGCCCTTGAAAGATCTGCTCAATTCAAGTTGAATACATGCACAATTGGTCATTACAACCATTCAGATAGGGATTACGTCCAAGCTTTTCACAGCACTTATGTTGTGTGCGTTACGTTTATACATGAGTGGTGGCAGCTACAGTTTAAAGTCGATTCCGAATGACACATTTTTGAGAAACTATTTTTTACTCACAGAGTTCTTGCCAGAAATCTACTGAAAGGAAGTCGCCGAAGAAATATTCAAATTTCGTTTTGTTGGACATGTCTAAGACCTGTTATCGTGAATAGAGAGCACAAAAGAGAGCATACGCCCTGTATCAATACCATTAGAGAGTCATGCCGTCATTGGAGTATCCAGTTCTATTGAAGTTGATTCGGAAATGCTATGAGCCGACTGTCCACGAATGCTAAACTGGCTAAGCAGATGCTAACCTGCTATGTCCTAGGTTATTTAAAATTTTCACGGCAATAAACAAACAGATAAATTTGAGAGGAAAAGAGCTTCTACGGTGTTGATTTGACCAGAACTTATCTGTGGAATGAGAGGAGATCTTGGAAAGGTTATACATAACAAGTGGGATGATTAAGAAAGGCGAAGTTTTTTCGCAAATCAAATATGTTTGAGGTAAACTACACTTTTTTTTATAATTACAATACGAGCAGTCACAACAGGCCGCCCGCTGTGCGTGTTCAAGTGTTCTTTGGTAGTCAAAGCTACAACTTCGACCTAACCTCACATAACCTAACAATATGAGGGGTTTTGCGTCGTGCATCAGACTATTCAGGAACAACCTGAGGTTAGTAACTGATCTTTGTAAACTCAAAGAAGAGATAGTTTCGATGATGTATATATAAATCATAAGAAAAAATATTTGGAACTTGCGAGGCATTAATGCATCCCGAAAGGGGTGTAGACATCCTATTGACATCAAACAGCTTCATGAGGTTGTCCAAGCTGCCGAGGACCACGATGTTAATTTGTTTGTAGTCCAAAAGAGAATTTCAACATAGACCACTAGCATGAAGATCTGATATTGCAGCTGGAAAGGGTGTCTGATATTTAGTTCATATTCTAGCTGTAGTCGCAGTCGCCATAGTCTAGTAGGTAGTGTATTGGCTTATTAGACGAGAGCCCGTGGTTCAGCCCCTCGTTCAGACATCTCGATCAAACCGAAATATGAACAAAATTTTCTTCGGCGAGTTCCTCTCAGCAGATTTGTGGCAAAAACTCTGACAGCAAACTAAAAAAAATTGGCAGGAAAAGTTTGTCAAAAATCTGTCGCTCGGAGTTGACTTTAAACTGTAGGCCCAGCCACTTGTGGTTAAAATTAACACACACACAATATGAGGGGTGTGAGAATACTGACTGGAGACTAGTAATGACCAGTGGTGTTGTGCTAATTTTTTTTTACCGGAACGCGTTCCGGTTGAACAGAAAAAACGTTCCGGACTCCGGTTCACGGTTCGTTCAGGTTTTTGTTCGGGTTCGGTTCAAACCCTTGTTTATTAAAATACATATAAATATTCGTCAAAAATTTTAAAATTAATTTTTTTTTTCAAAACGTCAGCCAATTCTCGTTATCAGAAATCATCTTTAGTTCCGGAACGCGTTCCTGTCCAAAAAGGAAGTTCCGGAACGACGTTTCGGAGCGTTCCGGCTCGACAACACCACTGGTAATGACTGATTTAGGAAGTTAAGAATTACAGGGATGCCCTGTTTAGATTGAGAGCAGTGCCATAGATCTTACGATCGCAGAACTTTGGCAGCTCTGAACGATAATAATAAAATAAAATACTTGTTCATTGAAGTCGCCGTAGTCTAGTGAGTAGTGTCTTCGCTCATTAGACGTAAAGCTCGGGTTCGTAGCCCAGGTCAGACATTAAAACGAAATATTAAAAAAAATATTTCTTCGGCGACTTCCTCTCAGCAGATTTCTGGTAAAAAGTCTGAGAATAAATAAAAATGCCATGAAATGTCATTCAGAGTCGACGTTAAACTGTTGGCCTCGCTACTCACGTATAAAATTAACGCACACAACATGAGTGGTGTGAGAAGCTAGGCCGTAATCCTGACTGAAGTGTTGTAATGGCCAATTATGTATGTATGTATGACTTGTTCATTGATACTACTTTGTATTGTCTAACATCTCGAATCAATTGTTGAAATTTTAACACATTGTACCAAATGAGTGGGAGCCGTTCCCTTACTATTGGTCGTTTATTGAAAACATCAATCATTTATTGTTCCTTTTTAACTCCAGTAACTTGGCAGAAATTCTTATTTTTCAGTGCCAAGTCATACATGAAGCCAAAAGAATAAATTTTTATTGGCCAAATAAAATCAAAGAAAACATGTTTGGATTACAAGCAAAAATGGCTAACAACACCTGAATACTTTTAAGATAATTTATGGTTTCTTTGTTTTTTGTTTTAAACTCCTAAACAAACAATAATAAATTATTGAATTGATACTAAGAAATAAAATAATATTTGAAATCCAACAACTTACATTCCAAGGAATACTTCAAACAAATAAGTCTCTTTCCCTTGTAGTATAAGTAACACAAGAAATATTTTCTTTATAATTCATTACTAAAACACAAAATAAGTTTATTTAACAACTATACACGTGATATAATTATGAAAGTATTGTTCCATATTGTCACTAAAAAAGTTCAAGAAACTTTTCCCAACATATGTACGTACGTACTCGTATGACGTCTTTGGCTCATTAAAAGTTGTGTTGAATTACCAACACATCATTGGATGCTGTTTTATGCCAAATGTCTCCCCTTGATGTATGCTCATTATAAATTTACAAGATGAGTCATATTCACAAATATACTACAGGGCCACCGGATCATTAATGTTGTCATCGTTATCCTGCCCTCTGTCATAGTAACAGTGTCGTTTGCCTTTAGAAAAAAAAATATGTTTTAAAATTAAACACTTTGAAATTTAATTTTAGCATAACGTAAATTGTAAAGAACTGAAGAGGGAACACGAAATATATCGATTACATCATCGATAACATTTCGATATTGTATTTCACATTACAATTGATTGGCATTAAATTAAATTTTTTTTTCATTATGAGTAGCATATTTACTGTTACAATATTATGTCATTCATTCAATAATAATTTCTTTTCATTGTTTACTTACAATTACCATGACTCCTCGTACAATATTTTAATTCCAGACAATTATTTGAGTACACATCAGGTGTGTAACTAAGCTTGCTTAATACATTCATATTATTACCGTCTAGGGATGCCACTTGTTACTACCCTAGACAGATGTCGCCTTTAGCAATCTGTTAACGTCGATCAGGTAGTAAATATGTGTTTGGATGAGAGGAATGTATCCTCGTATGCATCTACGTATTGGCCTTCAAGTGGTTCCCATTTGAAGCAGTGCTTTAAGAGTCTATCAGAGATCAGCAATGAGTATTCAAAAAGATGAGTAGATTCGAATCATACTCATTATTTCTGATACTTATAAGCATTCATACTTATTTTAATATCATACTCATATTCAAAGTTTGAAGTACTCATCGTACTCATACTTAACAATACGCATGATATTGTTTATTTGGACTCTCCTTTACTCAACATGGCAATTTTATTTCACGCTGGGAGTTTTTGCCAGAAATCTGCTGAGAGGAAGTCGCCGAAGAAATATTTTTCCACATTTTCGTTTTGATGAACTGGGGTTTGAACAGTGACTACCTACTAGACCTCAGAAAATTTACCTTCTTATTGCAATTACGCAAAAAAATTTCGATTGTTTTAAATCCCTTTGCCTTAAGAAGTACTATTAGCTCCCCTACATTTCCTGCTCTATTGGAATCCCGTAGAGTTTACTCTATAACTGCTACCCAATTGTGTCAGCTTACCAGACTTACACGTACATATTATTCTCAAGCCAACTCCACATGAGCCAAACTCTTAAATATTACTCTTAAGTATTACTCTGCAGCATTCTTTGTACTCCTAACTGGAACTGAGCTCATCTTTCGATTGCAAAGATTTCTAGTTAAAGTATACCCGCGTGTTCACCCATGGATTCTAAAGGTTTCACTCGGTGATCGAACAGACGCATATTACACTTATTATTCTCAAGCCAACTCCACATGAGCCAAACTATTAAATGAAGAGAGTTTTACTCTGCAGCGTTCTTTGTATTCCTAACTGGAACTGGGCTAATCTTTCGATTGCAGAGATTTCCAGTTAAAGTATACCCGCGTGTTCACCGAGTGAATGTTTCACTCGGTGACCGAAATCTCTTATAACAATGCAAATATTTGTGCTCCAATCGGTATACCAGAGAATGATCTCTAAAAAAAGCTTACAGCCTCCACTCGCTCTTATAATTCACTACTGTTGCGAAGTATTTTTGAAAATTATAAAGCATTCTACTTCCAGGGGATAGTTAAGGCGGAAGTTGTCAGTTACTCGTTTCGTTAGACCACATTACTACCTGATGATCTGTAATGACTGTTATCTAAACATATTCTCCATAGTTTGGGTACCTAAATCACTATGCAACAGTTTTAAAATAAATAGATAGGGTCCTCATTGCTGCTGTCGGTCAAGTCCTCATTATTCCGATTAAATCTACACATGACAGGCCCTTGTATTTTATTCAACGTTAACTGAGATGCTTTATAATTTGATTTGACTGGTCAAACAGGAATATAAACTTTCGGGATTTTAATGTAGTCCTAGCTAGGTTTATTGGCTAGGGTTATGTAGCTAGGTTATGTAGCTAGGCTAATTAGCAAACTACATTGAAATAATATCGTAACGTAACGGTTGTCGCCGTGGTCTAGTAGGTAGTGTGTTGGCTTCTTAGACGAAAGGCCCGAGTTCGAATCCCAGGTCAGACATCAAAACGAAAATATGAAAATATTTCTTCGGCGACTTCCTTTCAGCAGATTTCTGGCAAAAACTCTGAGAGTAAAAATTGTCATGAAAAAGCTTCTCAAAAATCTGTTGTTCGGAGTCGACTTTAAACTGTAGGTCCCGCTACTCATGCATAAAATTAACGCACACAACATGAGTGGTGTGAGAAGCTAGGGCGTTGTACAATGGGTTAATTCGACCTCCGGGTACTGTACTTGTCACAGTTGACAAGTATACGTCCTTTAACCTAACCTAACCTTGGTTACCTAAATCGCTATGCAATAATAAATAGATAGGGTCCTCATTGCTGCTGTCGGTCAAGTCCTTATTATTCCGATTAAATCTAAACATGACAGACCCTTGTATTTTATTCAACGTCAACTGAGATGCTTTATAATTTGATTTGCCTGCTCAAAACAGAAATAGAAACTTTCGGGATTTTAATGTAGTCCTAGCTAGGTTTATTGGCTAGGGTTATGTAGCTAGGTTATGTAGCTAGGTTTATTAGCAAACTACTTTGAAATAATATCGTAACGTAACGGAGGCGCAGTAGCCTAATAGATAGTGTTACTGTTAGCTTATTAAACGTGAGGTCACCCCAAAGCTTAGACATCTTGAACAAAACGAAATATGAAAAATATTTCTACGGCGACTTCCTCTAAGCAGATTTCTGGCAAAAACTCTCGAGAGTAAATAAAATTGCCATGAAAAGTTTCTCAGAAAATCAGTCGTTCGGAGTCGACTATTACTCTGTAGGTTCCGCTACTCATGGATAAAATTAACACACATAACGTAAGTGGTAGGAGCAGCTAGGTTGTAGTCCTGACTAAATTGTTGTAATGATCAATTAAGCAAGTAAGCAAGTCATCTGAGAAGTGGTCACAATTGGAATGAAGGATTATAGACCTTCAGAATCTTGATAGGGCCCTGGTTAACAGCTTTAAATATGAGTTGTAAACACGAGGGGGAAGTAAATCATTCCCTTAGGGTTTCTTAACTTCCTTGACACCTCAGTAAGAGAATGGGGGCCTATTTGTTGTCGCAGGCGAAAAATTTTCAAAATCATCATGAAGACAATGTTTTTAAAAATCTTTTAAAATGTTTAATTAATTTAGAAAAAATCCGATTTTTCCTTCAAAACTTAGTCTAATCCTACCAAAACATTAGTCTGTATACGCCTCTGCTCTTTTGCGAAATGTAAATGAACTCTCGTGGCAATATTTTTCAATTGAATCCTGAGGAAAATGGAAAACTTTTTTATAAGACAGACATAAAATGAACAGGTGCCGTTTTGGAAACAATGAAACGACATCATCATTGGCATCATCATCATCATCATTGGCATCATCATCACTGTTATTGTCTTTTATTTCATCATCATCGGTATTGGCGTCAGTGACAACAATGGCAAAAAACCCTGAAATCAATTCGATGCCAGCATGAAATGAATTCTTGTTTTTGTTATAAGAAAAAAGTTTTTATTTCTTTTGTTGTTGTTGTTGTTTTAATGGAAAATCTATAAGATTTGTTTTCTAACACTTTTCTAAATCAATTTCCTTTGCAAAGAAAGAAACAAATGGAAAAAAGGGAGACTTAAACGGATTAAAATTAAATTAAAATTTGAATGTTTCCTTCTCGAACAGGAAAAATAATTGTTTTCTGGGAAGAACAGAGAAAGACGAAGAAAACATGGAATTAAGTTTTTCCTAGTTCATTTAAAATTTGACAATAAATATTAAATTAAAGGGAAATTACAAAGAAATTAAATTTTTTAATGAAAAATTCAAAATGTTTTCAAGCAAGGAAAGAAATGCTATCCAGTTACGCGAAATGTTGAAAGGCGTCCACATAAAATGAAATAATTTTTGTATCGAATCCATTACAGGCGTTAAAAAGTGATTTCCTTAGGACAACCAAATGTGCAAGAAGTTATATTTGATGATCGTTGAAGTCATATTAGAATACTTGTAAGCAATATTCCATATGGCAGATCAGTTAGAAACTTTTTATTAAACAGAGGATAAGAAACTTTGCCTCTTCAGTCTTCGATTTCATACCTAACCCCGTTCGACTACTGATCGAAACAGTTCAGTGCAAAATGGACTATATTATGCAAAATTTGATTCATTTTAATCTTTAAAAATAATACACAGCTTTAAGAAAATATTTCGGTAGAAGAGACAAAACTTTCCAGAGAAGTGTAGACAACGTTTGGAGAGCCATCAAAAATTTTATGTCTTGCTTGACTCTTTCATACTGACATCAGCTGTACTGTTGTCTAGTTCTGGTTGCTTTTTTTGAATATTTCATTCAACTTCTAATGGATAATTCCCTTTCGATATCATCAGACAATCGTTATATTCTTATTTACCTCCAATACAGGCTTTGAAATTACGTGTACAGGAACTCTGAGTTTTGAACCACGAAATTTTCATTTTTAAAAATTCTCGCATTCAACACAGTGATTATCTTAAAACAGGATTTCTTTGGTGGCTTCAAATTCGTGTCTTCAAATTTTCGCATTAAAATTCTCGCACTCAACTCACTGATTATATTAAAATAGGATGTCTTTGGAAGAATACAACAATTTAAACAATTCAGCACCGTTTTTAACATAATTCAATTAGACCTTCCTGAATATTTTCATACTCAACGGATAGTGTGTTGACCTGCGGTTCAAAACCAAGCTTAGATCCCGAAAAAAACGAAAAATTAAAAAAAAATATTTCTTCAGTGACTTTCTCTCAGAAGTCTTCTGGCAAAAGTTTTGAAAATAAAAAAGTTTCTTAAAAATCTGTTCTTTGGTGTCGCGTCACACATGGATAACATTAACACACACACAACATAGGTGATGTGAGAAACTAGATTGTAAGAACCAATTGAGTAAGTAAGTAAGTAAAATATGATTTCTTTGCTGTCTTCAACTTAGCGCTGTTTTTGCGTAATTCAACTCGAGCTTCTTGAATACTTACAGACTTAATTGGTAGTGTTTTGGCTAATTATAAAGGAGCCCTTGGTTCAAACCCCAGCTTAGACATCTCGAAATAAAAACGAAATATGAAACAATATTTCTTTGAAGACTTTTTCTCAGCAGAGTTCTGGCAAAAACTCTGGGTGTAAAGAAAAAAAATTCAAAAAAATCAGTTGTTTGCAATCCCGTCACTCATGGTGGATAGAATTAACACGCATAACATATGTATTATGAGAAACCAGGTTGTAATCCTGGCTTGACGGTTATAATGATTGATTGAGTAAGTACATAAGTGCCTGTAATCCCATTTAACATACATGGACAGATGCACTAAGTAAGTTTTTATAGGACACATGACGTCACATCAGCACAAATGCGTTACAGAATGTTGGTGGTGTCGGTTATAACCTTCAAATATTGAATGTCATTATTTTTCTGTTGTTGTTATTGTTTATTTATTTGAATGACATACATAATTTAAATATTTAACCATAAAATAAAACGTATGGAATTTAACGATGTTTATTTGTTTATAATTTTTAAAACCCTGTAAAATAAATTTTTGTTTGGAAAATTGCAAAAACAAAAAATAAAAAATTAAATTTTTAATGAAAAGTTTTATAGAAAAGAATTTTTAAAATTATGTATTTAAATTGCTCAATACATACATACGTAATTGGTTATTACAATCTAGGGATTGATTAGGAATATGACGTAGTTTCTCACATCACTTATATTGTGTGTGTGTTAATTTTATACATGAGTGGCGGGACGTACAGTTTAAAGTCGATTTCGAACTTTTCACGGTAATTTTTATTTTCTTCACAAAGTTTTTTGTCATAAATCTGCAGAGCGAAAGTCGCCGAAGAAATATTTCTTTCATATTTCGCTTTGCTGGAGATGTCTGACGTGCTCTCACATCTAATAAGCCAACACGCTACCTACTAGTGTACGGCGACTTCTAATTCCTCAATAGAAACTTAAAAAACCTCGAAAATTTATGCAAATACTAATCATGCTTCGCGAGTACATAAAGACGCTGCCATTTCATTTCATTTCCTTTATTAATAAGACGAAAAAGTAAATTATTTTATTTATATTCATAAATATTTCATTAATCATTAAAATTACGTACAAAGAAACTATAAAAGAAATATGTTTTCAATTTGAATTTAATGAATATCCAGGCATTAATGTATTCATCCAGTAGCATATTTACTATGGAATTACAATGTATTTCATATCCTTTCATAATTTATATCCTTGCCCAGCAACGTGTAATAAGATTTGACGACAACTGCTAAGGGAATATAATTAAAATATAATTCCTCCCTTTTGTATTACAGCTGACGATACATTCAATCTGAAAGCATGAAAAATGAATGCTTGAATATGTTGGCATATTTTCTTTTAATTTCTTTCCTTTTTTTGTTCGTCCACCCCCCTCATTTCAGTTTGTAAATGAAAATAAAATCCATTAAAAATGAAATATGAAATGTTTGAGTAAAAACTAGGTGGGGGAGTCCCCGCAAAGATACTTCAAATACGATAAAAAAAAATGGTTTTTCTAAACGTTCTTCTGCTAAAGGAAAACTAAAGTGTGTCAGTAATTATTCAAACTGACATTGGAGGCATAAATTTTGTTTGTTTTTTTGAAAAGCAAAAAAAAAATAAAAGAAAATAACAAAAAAGGTTTGAATAATTGTTGAATATTTTTTTTATACTCATTCTGCTCATAAATATTCAGTAACCAATAACGAACGAATTCGTTTTTTGCCTTTTTGTAGTAGGAATAATTTTTTTTACATACAGTGAGGAGTAAAAGTGAGTACATATCGAAATACTATTCCAATTAAATCTGCTTAAAAATATTGTTACGTTTTTACGTTTATAAAAACGATTGATTAATAACATGTGGGTTCGAGAAATGCAAATTCAATCGTTTTTTAATACGTAGGTAAACAATATTATTGCCACAATAAAAAATGTTTCAGGCAACTTAGTGGCATGGGGCATGTTTTACCCGCTGGGCGTGCTAACTAGCCGATTACAAGAAATCGATGACATTATGAGGAAGTTGGATGATTTGGATATTCGACAGACTTACATATCTTTCCCATTTTGTGGACATAAGCCTCAACCCCGAGAACAAAGTAATATTTCAGCATATTGGCCCATCCAACCTTATCTCTGATACTATAAAGGAATGGTGCAGTGAACAGAATTCTCAAATTTCGTATTTCTATTATATTAAGGATTTATGGACAAGGTAGGTAGGTAGGTAGGTAGGGTTGCAGATCTTGCGCTGACCGACCTCTCCCTCTTGGATTCGGGGGAACTTGGTCAGTACAGGAACTGCGTTCACCTGTGGCGTCACAATGGGCCGCTATGCGTGCTCAAGTGAGCTTCTGGTATTAAGCTACCTCACTAACCTAATCTAACCTAGTTAGGTAGGTAGAAGTCGTCGTGGTCTAGTAGGTAGTGTGTTGGCTTATTAGACGTGAGGCCTCGGTTCGAACCCCAGGTCAGGCATCTCCAACTAAACGAAATATGAAAACACATATTTCTTCGTCGGCTTTCTCTCAGCAGATTTCTAGCAAAAACTCTGAGAGTAAATAAAATTGTCATGAAGAAATTCCTCAAAAAATCTATCGTTCGGAGTTGACTTTAAAATGTAGGTCCCGCCCACTCATATATAAAATTAACACACGCAACGTAAGTAATGTGAGAAACTAGGTCGTAGTCCTGACGAAAGAGTTGTAATGACCAATTATGTATATATCCATCTGCTCTCTCCTAGCCACGGAACCAGTCGGAACTCCTAATGAAGTGATTTAGATTGCCAATGTCAATCCGTGAAAGTTTCTCCATATAATCCATACAGTGAATACCAAAGTGCCTTGCTCTTCTTTAACAAAGTCCGGAACATGTATCCAGTAGGTGAAAGACAGTATCCATCTTTTTCCTCATCTTTGCAGCTGCTGGAGAAATCATTACCAAGGTGTTGAAGACCAATCCGCCTCGCATATGTATCGACAACCATACTGAGCGTGCCTCGCTGGAGTTTAAGCACGCTTACCGTGCGCTTTCCATCCTGAGTTGGTCAGACTTATCGCACCGTTTTATCCCCGTCAGGACAATATACAATCAACAAGTGAAAGTTAGGGAACAATATCAAATACATACATCTACAAAATTTAAAAGCTCCTAGAGACGATGTAGAACGGAATTGCCAGCAATATCTTAATAAAATGAAAAGTTTTAAAACTTTTATATTTACAAAGAAAAGTTAAATCAGCTTACGATTGCAATGTAGTCACCGTAGTGCAGTAGGTAGTGTGTTCACTTATTAGACGTAAAGCCTCGAACCCGGGCCTCAAGCCAGACATCAAAACGCAATATGAAAATATTAGACGTAAAGCGCGGGTTCGAGCCCCAGGCCAGACATCAAAACGAAATTTGAAAAAAAAAAATATTTCTTCGGCCACTTCCTCTCAGCAGATTTCTGGCAAAAACTCTGAGAGTAAATAAAAATTGGGATGAAAAAGTTTCTCAAAATCTGTCGTTCGGAATCGACGTTAAACTGTATGTCCCTCCACTGAACATGAGTGGTGTGAGCAGCTAGGCCGTAATTCTGACTGAAGGGCTGTATTGGCCAATTATGTATATGTATGTATAATTGCAATGAAACTTTTATTTCATTATAATGTTTGAAGTTTTGCCTCTCCATTGGTTTCAGCATTCGATCTTCTTGGAAGTACATTTAGATGAAATTTTAACCATTTCGAACGGCATCTAGGTGATAACTTAACGAATGGTGGTTTTTATATACTAAAACGTTAGGAATTATTTCTTTAAACGCTGTGCATTTAATGTATTGCTACAAAAAAGTCTAATTATGTCATATACTATGCTCTTGGTGGTTAACTAAGGCTGTCAAAGCGTTAAATTGCTCGTTCTGGAAACCTATCTTGCCGTAAAGCTAAAATCATTGGTGTAGTAAAGCTCTTAGCACCATCATGTTGAAAACAACATACCATTTCACAATTCATAATATTAACATCATAATATCAAGGTCAAAAAAAAAAGGTCACCATAGCCCTCTAAATTAATAGAAATGCATTTTTTAACGCCATTTGGAAAAAAATGATTCCATATACAGCAATTTTGCTTGTTGATGTAATCATCGAATCTACGGCATTGTGAAAAAAGTACGCGGCTTCAATTGAGTAGCTTGAGTTGAACTTTAAAATGTAAATGCATATGCAAATGCACCATAATGAGCCGTATGGTAGGGCCAGCTATTGAGAACACTGTGTAAATGGCACTTCAGAAGACGCATATTTAACAACTGATAGCTTTGCTATCATAATGGTTTTAAAACCAATAAAGGGATTAGCCGTTAAAGACTTTAAAGCATACATAAACTCACTGTAGTTGCCGTAGTCTAGTAGATAGTGTGTTGGCTTATTAGACGTGAGAGCATGGTTCTAACCTCAAAAACGAAATATGAAAAAAAAATATTTCTTCGGCGACTTTCTCTCGGCAGCTTTATGGCAAAAATTCTGAAAATCAATAAAAATTGCCATGAAAAGTTCGACTTTAAACTGTAGGTCCAACTACTCATGTATAAAAATTAACACACTCAACATAAGTGGTGTAAGAAGCTTGGTCGTAATCCTGACTCAAGGGGGTAATGACCAATTATGTTTATATGTATGTAGTCACTATTACAAAATACTTATCATTTTAAATATTGTTTAAGAAAATTTTTTGCTTTTCCCATTTTTACTTCTTTTGCTCCACGGTGTATGTAGTTTTTCTTTTTTTTTTTTTGAAATTTCTGTAACCTTTAAAAATCATTTAAAAAAAACCATGTTGAACTTGTAATGTCATTTCATTTTTCAAAATCATAATTTCTAATCAAAAATGTTTTCATAATCATCTACCTCTACTACTCTTACCCCCTCAGTTGTTATAAAAGCCAACAAACACTTTACAACACTACTGCAGAGTATACCTTTTGCACAAAAATTTCTGTGTGTGTAATAACACTACTGTGTCCTTGAACTTTTTATTCTCTGCCAAATAAAGAGAAAAAAAATTGAAAAAGACACACACATACACCCGAAAATAACACAAGTAAACAAGTTCTCATTGTTGTTGTTTATTGCTTTGTTACTCTTCCTGAACAACAATGGCAATTTACATGCAACAATAACAACAATGAGATAACAAGAATGTGTTTTAGAAGAGAAATGAAATGAAACAGAATCTTGTGTGTATTGATGACACACATACACTTTACCTAGAATGTTGTATACATGTGTGTGTATTGTTTGACTGTCGTAACTCTATGAAACTGATGCATTATTTTAGGCGTGTTAATGGTCATTGTCGTGCTTCTATTGTTGGAAATACATTTGCTACACTAGGTAAGCGTGTGTGGATATGTGTGCCTAATTCTCAATTGGATTTTTAGCTTACAAACATACATTGTTTTAATCTTTTAAGGCAACAAGCATTTATTGCTTAAAAAAAATTTTTTATGATGAATTTTTCAACGTCATTACATATTTTCTTTCTCATCACCGCTTGTTCTCCCTCTCTCTTTCGCTCTTATTCTGTTTCACTCTGTATTATATTTTAGTGGTAAACAGTAATTTTCTTTAATGCACGTATAAAAATTCTTTGTTACGTGATTTAGTTTCTACTCAGTCTCTTTCTCTCCCTCTTCTGCACTGTCACTCTCTGTTTTTTTTCAATCCTTGTAAAGTTTTTAATAAAATTTTTATATTTTTGTACTCTGCGGTGTTTCTTTTCAAATTGGCTTCCAGCTTTTCTTCTCCTGTTTCTGTTGTGTAAAAGTAAAAACAACAACAACAACAAATTTTGTTTTTCTCTTCTGAAGGTTTTGCGGTTATACGTGTGTGCAGCATTAACAACACATAAATACTTACTCATACTCACGTACCAAATTGGCTTAGTTTTACTGCGAACGTGTAAACTACACTGAAAGAAATTGTGTGGCGTGTATTTAAAATATTTTTTCTGGGTTTTTTTCCGCTGCATCCTTCCCTTAAATTTTAATAAAATTTTTGTCCGTAAGTTGCTGTCTGCAATACAGAATCGATATTTTGCCTTGCTGTTTTAAATTCTTGTTACATTGTGTTCACAATTCTAGTTTCTCTCAGTGTATTCAGCATCTAATTTATGCATGAGTTCTTATTTTCTGTATTCCAGCCATTCGCTTCGCTAGAGTTTTATGCAGTCAATAACTGTTTTTCTTTTCATTTTATATCCACTGGTTAGGCAGAACATTAAGTCTCAGCTGCATTGATGGCATACAGAGAGAGAGAGAGAGAGAGAGAGAGAGTATTGGAATATTTTACGTAAAATGTCAAAGGTTACCTAAAGGCTAGAGAGAGAGAGAGAGATAGCGAACGAGTGAATACCTGGTTTTAATACTGAAGCCTGATGGTTAATATAGAAGCCATTACACCAAATTGGCTGGTAAAATTTAAACAAAATTAAAAACGATTTCATTATATCAGCTGTGTTGCATTAAATTTCTAAATGGATTCCAGTGAAAAGCAGAGTAATTTGTTGAGAATAAATTTATGTCTTTAAAAAGATTCTGAGTTACCATCTCCATCTCAGTTAGTTTTCCTTTCTTTTTGTGGCATTAGATATGACAGATATTCCTCAGTTAATTTGTTTTATTCGTAAGTGCCTTTTGACTACGATTTATGCCACTTTTAATTTGTAAATATTCTTGCTCTCTCTCTCTCTCTTTCTCTCTTATACTTCGTAATGTATTAAGACCATCAAGCAGGATAAATATGACACGTTTAACAACACTGTACAAAAGTCCTGTTTGTTTCTTTTCCTCTTTTTTGCTTTGTTTTTGTTTTTCTTTTAATCCGGAGAGTATTTGATGAACATGATGTGAAATAAGGATTTATTCTTCTCTTTTCCTTGAATTTATGGTTGAAAATTTCTACGAAATTTAAGAAAAATGATGAGAACTAACAGCAAAGGATAAAGGATAAAAAAATGAAATAATTTATCATATCTTTCCTTACATTGTCTGTTTTTATTTCAATTTTTATAATTTTGCTGATGATGATGATGATGATGATGATGATGGAAAAGATATTTCAAATTGTTTGCAGTGTCCTGCATCACCAGCAACAGTGGTTAACAATAATAAATTAACAGTGTTGCAAAGTGATTTAATTTTATCGTAGAAATGTATCATGTTTTCAAAAAACTACCGGTTAGATTAGGTTGCGCAATGCCTTTTCAACCAGACACCAGAGGCGATCAATTGTGGCCACATTCAGTATTGCAGGTTAGTCAAACGAAAGATAAGAAAACTTACACGAAAAGAAGAAAAGCTAGCTAGGTAGATAGGTCATGAAAAAGTTTCTCAGAAAAACCTGTCGTTCAGAGTCGACGTTAAACTGTAGGTAGCGCCACTCACTTATAAAATTAACGCACACAACATGAGCGGTGTGAGAAGCTAGGCCGTAATGTTGACTAAAGGGTTGTAATTGCCAACTATGTATGTATGAAGGTAGATAGATAGCTTGGAGTGGTACCTTTGGTGCCAAAACTCACTTGAGCATCTATAGCGGCAGGTAGTGATACCACAAACTAAGCGCAGCCCTTTTACTAATCGAATTCCAACGAATTTATAAATGATGTTGGTGAGTGCGGGGGTTGCACAAGAAAAGCTAAGGAAAGAAATAATGAAAAAAAAAGATGTGAAGAAGAAGAGAAAATGGAGGCAGAGAACTAGAAACAGAGTCATATTAGCAGACAACTAATGACTGAGAAAAGTGTCTATCAACTTCCCAAAGTCACTGAAGAAATCTCATAAAAAAAACCTGGTCCCATAAGTTGGGCCGTGCCCTCAGAACACAATGGAAAGTTAAGAAACCCATCAAAATACTAATAATGCAAATTCCATTCCCCGGCACCAGGTCTACGCACAATCCCTTTCCGGTTCATTTGTAATCTCCTCGCTCTAAACGTCACAATGCTGTGGGATCCAACACAATACTATCCATTACCTATGCAAGAGTCTTGTTAGGGCCTTCCTGCAGGCTGAAAGCAATCTATGGGTAAGTATTCAAATGCATCACCATCATCTGTCGCTCCAATATCTTTGTGTTCGCAAGCACATAAGCCTGAGAGAACTTCGCAACAGTCTACAAACTGGACTGCCGCAGCAGCGGGTGCATGCCTTTTTTGAGCCATCTGCAGCTGGTTTCTGTACAGAAATTCCACGGTGGGTAGCTTGTCGAAATCACTTGCACTGACCAAATAGTCCGTCTTAGGATCATAATATCCCTTTAATTCCTTTAAGAAGCTTCAGGCTATCAAAATTAATTCCTCTAGTGTTATTATTCTTTTCATTTATAAGTTTGGTCAGCTTAGCGGATGTTTGGCCTACTGTAGTTGATTCTAGAACAATAGGGTTGCCATCCGTCATCATCTAAAAATTATATTAAACATTAATCGAGTAGTTTACCAGAGGTACTAATCGAAGTGACCTATGCCACTCTTACATACATACATACATAGATAACTGCTCATTACAACCTTTCAGTTATAATTATGACGTCTTTTCTCACATCACTTGCGTTATGTGTGTTGATTTTATGCATGAATGGCGGGACCTACAGTTTAAAGTCGACTCCGAACGACAGATTTTGGGAAACTTTTTCATGCCAGGTTTATTTACTCTCAGAGTTTTTGCCAGAAATTTTTTTATATATCCTTTTGCTGGAGATTGGCCCAGGATTTCAATTGACGCACTACGAACTAGACTAAGGCGACTTCTCACTTAATTCTCAGACTGATTTTGCTGTAGATTAGGCAGATAGATATGTTCTCGATGTAAGTATTCAGAGAAACTTGTGGGTTTAAATACGGGCTAATCTTAGCGGTATGGCTGCACAAAAATCATCGTTAATCACAGCAATGCCCCAAGGATCAGACTGTTTGTATGTCTAATAACCATCGTATGCGACTAGTGCGCAGTAAAAAAAATTAGAAATTGGGGTGCCATCGATGTCAAATTAAAAGCAACCGAATGCTTCACAAATTGATGATAATCAATGGCGTTTAAAAGTATCTACGAACAGTTTGTGAGAAGTGGGTGGTTTTGCACATTGAAAGACACCCGGGCAATCAGTTAATGAATGCGGAAACATGGGAACAAGCCATTTGCACTTAAGTAAACACCGAGCAACATTAGCTCAGCCGGCTGGCGACGAACTGCAAACGGTTCAATATAAAAATCTTCACTAGGCTTACAATGCCCGTCTCGTTAGCAACCTGCGTTGCTGTGGACTAATCCTTTACTGAGTCTTGATATCAGGACTGTTGAATCCTCATATAATATGATTCTGACAGATTAAGTTTCATTTAAAAATTTCCCAGGGTGGAACTAAAATTTGACTTCTAAAGACCTTCTGCCGCTATTAAGGGGTGATTTTTTAAGAGCTATAGGAAAATTTAAAAAAAAAAAACACATAAAATTCAGAAAAATGCATGAAATCTTTATTTGAATCGATAGTACGGTCCATATAATTTAATGTTTGAAGATTATTTCATGCATATGTTGACCGCGACTTGTGTCCATCCGCTTAGCCCAATTTTGGCATACTCTTTTAAACATTTCGGCCGGTATCTCACGAATAAATGTTTCAATGTTGTATTCCAATGCGTCAATTGCAGCGGGCTTGTCTGTACAGACATGAGCTTTAACATAGCCCCACAAAAAATAGTCTAAAGGCCGTAAATCGCACGATCTAGGCGGCCAAATGACCGGTCCCGAACGTGAAATAAAATGTTCACCGAACTCGCCTCTCATTAAGTCCATTGTTATGCGTGCTGTATGGCATGTGGCACCGTCTTGTTGAAACCACATGTCATGCAAGTCAAGCTCTTGCATTTTGGGCAAAAAAAGTTGGATATCATCTCACGGTAGCGCTCACCATTCACAGTTACGTTACGATTCACAGCATCTTTGAAGAAGTACGGTCCAATGATGCCACCAGCCCATAAACCGCACCAAACTGTGACTTTTTCTGAATGCATTGGTAGCTCTTGCAATGCTTCTGGCTGATCTTCACTCCAAAATCGTCAATTCTGCTTATTTACGTATCCCGAATAGCCGCTTCAGTGGATCGATTAAACTGACCATAAAATGGAAGAAGCGCGCGATGAACTTTCTTAACAGAGCACCATGCATTTTGATAATAAAATTCAATGATTTGCAAGCGTTGTTCGTTTGTAAGACGATTCATGGTTAAATTATAGACCAAACTGAAGATGTTTGACAGTGAAACGAAACACGAAACGTGCGTGAGCTGTTTAAACCAGTGTTGCCAAAAAGATAGTAGCTAAAAAATCACCCTTTAGAATGCATGAGACTGTGTACTCTTAATTATTTTCCACACTGTATGCTGACGAATATTTAATTTTCTTAATTTTTTTTTTTTATTTTTATTTTCCCTGATAAATTCGTTCAATTATTTGTTTGTTCTGTAATCAAAAAAAGTTTTGTTTTTTTCCTACAAATATTTTCCCCTTTTTTTTTCTTTCTTTCTCGAAAGTCCTTGAAGTGTATTTATTTAAGTTTGTATTTTTTTTTCAAAAGAAACCTTTTTTAAAGTTAAGAAAGAAGAAAAAAAAAACATTTTTCCATAAAAAAAAAGAAATAAATTTTGAAAGAAATAAAAAATTCTTCGTTTTTCTTTGCAGGTGAAGAAGTTTTACTACGTTCAACGTTTTACGTTCTATTTATTGTAAATGAACATGTCTTTGTTATTGACCGGAAATAGCAACTCCTTGTCTGAGGAGGAAATTGATGAGTAAGTCAGATATGACCTTCATTTTACATTGAAATATTTTCTTAACAGCATCTTTTTAATATTCAATATTCAAATACACATGACTACACATACTAATCAAACATAAACCATCCGCCATCGCCTACTAACAATGCTTTGTTTCAGAAGTTGTCATTATTTTTTTGGTGCTGTATTCTCTTTAGTTTTAATATCAAGAGCGATGCACATACCCAGAGATGTGCTAATTACGACTCAGAAACTTTAATATTTCTAACAGAAGTCGTTAGCGGAGTTATGGATTATTGGGTAAAAAAATAATCAAATTACGTTAGATGCATACATTGAAAAATACACAAATAAACACACAATTACGTTTTGTTAAGGGAATTTTACTTTTTTAAACTAACGGACTTTGCTGTCCGTTTCCGGCAATGGTTTGAATGCCTAAGATTAGGTTAGAATAGTATGTGCATCACCATCACCCAGAGTCTACATAACGATCCTTAGTGGTTTTCCTAAGAATTGTGATGTAGTGCATGTTTAAGAAGAAATCAGGCGATTCGATTACCACATACTTATTTATCTCCAAATGAGACTGTATATCTACACTCAGTTCGATGGTGATTTTTGCAACAGTAGAGCTTCAGATTGAAGAATAATTATAGCGACCTTTAAGGCGAAATACTTGCAATATCGCTGATTGTAAACTGGTCAAAGAACTAACGCAAACGTTCTTATCATCGTTTCCGAATTAACAAAACTAAGAGTCAACGCCGCTGTCTAGTAGGTAGTGTGTTAGATGCGAGCTCCTGTTTCAAACCCCAATTCAGACATCTCGAAAAAAAAGAAAGATGAAAAATATTTCTTCGGCGACTTTCTCTCCGCAGTCTTCTGGCAAAAACCCTGAGAGTTAATAAAATTGGCATGAAGAGAGTTTTAAAAAAAAAAACGATATTCGGCGATATCGCCGCTCATGGATTAAATTATGTATGTGAAGCTCGTTCGTAATCCTGCTTAAAAGGGTTGTAATGACCTATTAAATAAGACAGTAAGAGACTTCCATCTACTTCAAACAATATGTAGAAGAAACATCATTTAGATATATCTAAAGGAGATGATGAGGCTTTTTATACCGATCTTCGAAGGCCAAGAGTCAGACAATATATGTATATGGTGCACCATATTGATTAGTTAACGCTGACTGTATAGCATTGGAAGAGCCTATCCATATATGTTAGTGACTACAATGGTCTCTATAGTCGAGTACCTGGGAAAGAGTTCTTTCCAAAATACTTGTTCAATATGTGGACCAATCTGAGGACGATCATGATTATGAGTTCATCAAAACTTTAGAATTTTTAAGCCCAGGAGGCTTAAAAGGAGAGTTTTTCTCTGCATATATTAGATTATCTAAAGCGAATAAATGTTTGAATGTACATACATACATACATAATTGGTCATTACAACCCTTCAGTCAGTAATTTTATACATGAGTGGCGGGACCTACAGTTTAAAGTCGACTCCGAACGACAGATTTTTTGAGAAGCTTTTTCATGGCAATTTTTGCTCTCAGAGTTTTTGCCAGAAATCCGCTGAGAGAGGAAGTCGCCGAAGAAATACTTTTTGTATTTTTGTTTTTGATGTCTGGCCTGGGATTCGAACTCTGGCCTTTCGTCTAATAAGACAACACACTACCTACTAGACCACGGAATGTACCTTTTTGTAATTTTAGAATTGTTTTACAAGTTTAAAAGCCTTGTGAGTACAGTTTAGATTCCAACCAAAACCATAAAGTCTTATATAGGGTGTTTTTTTTATAGAGTTATAGAACTTTAAGTTGCAATAAAACAACGATTGATTATTCGATTGACATGAATTTTATTTATCCGAAAGATAATATTGTGGCATTACATTTTAAATATGATTTCTGGCATATGACCGCCACGGCTGGCGCGGATGTAGTCCAATCTGGACGTCCAATTTTCGATGACTTTTTCCAACATTTGTGGCCGTATATCGGCAATAACACGGCGAATATTGTCTTCCAAATGGTCAAGCGTTTGTGGCTTTACCGCATAGACCAATGACTTTACATCAACCCACAAAAAGTAGTCTAGCGGTGTTAAATCACAAGATCTTGGAGGCCAATTCACAGGTCCAAAATGTGAAATTAGGCGGTCACCAAACGTGTCTTTCAATAAATCGAAATAAAATTGCACTATTTGCAAGCGTTGTTCAGGCGTGAGTCTATTCATGATGAATTGCCAAACCAAACTGAGAATAAATCACTTGACAGCTGTTAAATCGGTCGCCATCTTGAAAAGTAATGCCAACTTAAAGTTCTATACCTCTATAAAAAACACCCTTTATATTCACAAAATGATTCCTCTTAAAACAAGGCCACAGACATCAAATTCTAGAGTTTTCAGATTTTTAATTTTTTGACATATTAATCCTTTAACTGTTAATGTCGTCAGAGCCAAGCAAACATTTTTTTGCATAATAACGAGTATATTCGTCTTGAAGAAAAAATCGCATTCGTATGAATCTAACGAAATTTTTTCCCCTGAAATAGGTGAAATAAAGGTCATTGAGAAAATTTACATTTTAGAACACTCTTTAGTATGGCCAATAACTTTTGTATTAAGAAATAATAAATTCAGGAAAAGTATCGTTGCAAAAGATATATTTTTTAAAAAATTTATATTTATAAAAATAGGTATGTATGTATTTTTACAAGCAGAAACATTTTACTTTGTTTATGACGAGTATACTCGTCTCCGCTGGAAAATAATTAAATGGGACGGAAAAATTGTTTGATACAAAATTAAGGAATTAAAGGGTCAAGCGCTTATACTGGAAAATATTACAATGGAGTGCTGATCAATTGGCTTTATTTGTATAATTTTTAAAACAATTTAAAAAAATATTTGTTTTGCTTATTTGAAATATTTTTTGTTTCTTTGCCTTAAAATTATTAAAATTAAATTTTTTTTTTTTAATTTTAAAAATTAAGTTTAAAAAAGTACTTGTTCCTTATAAAAAAAAGCCTCAAATAAATTTACAAGCTTCATAGCTAAATATTAAGCGAGTTCAATAGCTAAAAATTCATCGAAAAACGGAAGTTGACAACCGTAGAGCGCTGCATGTAAATTAAAAAAATTCGAAAAATTTTAAAAAATTATTCAAAATTATTAATTATTTATTCTTTCTCTCTTTCTCTCTCTATCTCTCTTTTTTATTTTTAGCATGATTAGGTAAGTGACTGGACCCTGTACGTAGTGGACCCGTAGTTGTGGCAAATGTAGGACATTTAATTAGAAATTATTTAGAAGCCCAATTATAGTCCTATGTATAGTTGAGTTAGAGCATCCAATACCCTTTTCAAATAGAATATATCCCCTCCCCAAAGATATAAATCAATTAACACGTTGACTGCCAACTACGAGAAACTCGTTGATATCTCGTAGATAACCCGTAGATTGCGTTGCCCTCTTGGGTGCCAACTACGAGTTATCTCGTACTCACTAAACCTGCCATTTTTGTGTAGCTACGAATAAAATCGTATTACTATATCAGTGCTAGTATCGATAAATGGCTTCTGGGAAAAGAACAAAAAATCAATGTTGGCTTGCGTGGTCAGTTTTCTGAAAATTGCCGCGGCAGCCAACGTGTTAAAAAATTAGAAAACATGTGTTAAAAATTCCAAAAAAAAACCTCACATAAATTTCCAAAACATTTTCAATAACCCCCAGAAGAAAGACCCCTAAAGAAACATAAAATAAAAACCAAAGCTTTTGATTTTTCCATTTTTCAATTTTCAACAACATGTTGCGAATTTCACTTAAAAAAAATTAAAAAAAAAAAATAATGTTTATTTGTTGTTATTATTTTCCACTCGAGTAAATGTCATTTAGTGCCAACAACAGCTCAGCTCGTACAATGACACTTTATGTCTCTCTCTCTCTGTCGGCCTGTCTGTCTCTGTGTATGTCTCTAAAAACATGATGAATACAATCAAAAGAAATGCTTTTAATTTCACAAATCAACAATTTCCGTTTAATGGCTTTTCCAAAGAGCAACTGTTTTAAAATCTTAAAAAAAACCCGAAAAAGCTTACCCACCACAAACCAACCATAATCATTTTCCATTTCCACCTTATCTGTGCCAGTGTTTGTGTGTGTGTGTGTCTACATCCGCATCATCATCTTTCCGTTTTGACTCAAAAAAAATGGAAAACGGGAAATCCATTTGAAATTCAATTTAAAAAAACCAACAAAAAATCATTTTGTTGTTGATTTTATTGTTGTTGTTATTGTTGTTGTGTTTTACGGTTGACGAATGTTGCTGATGTATTTGAATGGAATTGAATTCGAATCGTTTTGCGTTATTTTTTCAATATGAATTTAAATTGAATTTTTTTTCTGCATTTAACATCTGCTTACAATATAATTTGTTAACACGTTATTACCATTCTTAGCAAGCCTTGTTGGCTAGTGGCCTAAAAACTAGCGGCAACCAACACCCGTTCTGCAAAATAAAAGCATTGCAAAACGCACTGAACGCCATCCACGATCGTTTACGATGCGTTTTTTTCGATTTTCCTCACAGCATAATAGACTATTAGGCTTGAACTTCGCGGTTTGGAGTGTAATTCTCTTTCTCTCAGTTCTCTTTTTGTTGCAAAAAATAAAATTGTTCACTGTTTTAAGATACCTCACGCACTTTCACACTCTAAGCCACACATTAACAAGAATGCAACAATTTCAAGCTTATGATGGTAGTGATTAAATGGAAGTTTATATGTGTGCATGATGGGGGGGGGGTGGTCAGTGTAATAAAGCTCTAGTAAAAGGTAGTTCAGCTTATATGTTTATAAACGGCATTAGTTCTGTTACGATACCATGGATGGACAAAATTTTGAAAATATTTGATTTACCAGTATGATTCAACGCCTCCGACCAAGCCATTAATAGTCATCTTCCTATTAAAAGTCTGCTAATATACTAGGTTTTCTTTTAGCTCTTCTTTATACTTTCCTTATCTAAGTTTATTAATTACATGGCATCGAGAAGTTTATTTTAAAGATTGTCAACCGTAAGCTCATTGCCTATACAATTGGTCGCCTCAGTGTTACTCCTTTTTCGATATGAAAAAAAGTAAATTTTTCCTTCTCGTAATACATACATCCTATTGTAGTTGATTGATCAATAGAGTACACAAGGCAGTATGTATGTACATAATGGGTCATTACAATCCTTTTTTATTGTCTTGAGCCGAAGGTGGAAATCTTCGAAAGACACTTTTGTTCCAACAAAAGTGTGCACAATACAGCATTGCTGGTGCTGGTGGTAGATTCGAATCATACTCATAATTTCTGATACTTATACGCATTCATACTTATTTTAATATCATACTCATACTACTCATATTCAAAGTTTGAAGTACTCATCGTACTCATACTTAACAATACGCATGATGTTGTTGATTGCGACTCTCCTTTACTCAACATTTACAAGAATCACAAACAAAATGAATATGATTCGCATACGAACACTACAATACTCACTAGAAGGTTGTGTGTTTGCTTTGCTTGCTGTCTTTGGCTTTTTCTCTCTTCTTTTTTTTTTTTTGTAAATGCAACAACAACAACTAAGACTGTACATTTTGATGAATGATTCGAATCATTGGAGTCATTTATGAGTATTATAAGTATTTTTCTAAATTTATGAATATGAATGAGTAGGCGAATGAATCAAACATATTTCGAATGGTATGAGTTTGACGTCAACGTTGTACTCATACTCATTGCAACCTGTACTTATAAATCAATGTTGTAGTGAGTACGAATGAATCAGAGTAGTTTAATTTCAATACTGTTGACTCACATACATATGTACATAATTGGCCATTACAACCCTTCAGTCAGTATTACGGCCTAGCTTCTCAACACCACTCATGTTGTGCGCGTTAATTTTATACATGAGTGGCGGGACCTACAGTTTAAAGTCGACTCCGAACGACAGATTTTTGAGAAGCTTTTTCATGGCAGGTTTATTTACTCTCAGAGTTTTTGCCAGAAATCTGCTGAGAGGAAGTCGGCGAAGAAATATTTTTTCATATTTCATTTTGATGTCTGACCTGGGATTCGAACTCGGGCCTTTCGTCTAATAAGCCAGCACATTACCTACTAGACCACGGCGACTTCACTGTTGACTCACCCATACTCAAAATTTCATGAGTACTTATGAGTAGCGAAAAAACGATTTATTGCTGATCTCTGTTATGGACTAAATCCAACCCCTATATCTTTCCTTCCAGCACTCTCCGTAAGGTATTACTTCACGGATTGCTAGTTAGTTTTAAAGCTTCCTTACATTAAATAAAATTTCTCCTTCGCACCTCCAAGCTTCAGAGTTCCAGCAAAGCCTCAGCCATTCGCTGACTGTATTGGCTACGCAGACTTCTAGAAATCAACATTTCCCCCTTAAGCCGGTTTGATCCAACACGTTTGCCCGGACCATATAAATCTGAGACAGCATATCAGAATATGCTCCACATCTTCATTCCCATCTACACAGTTTGCGCATATAGGGAGAGTTATCATGTTTAAATCTGTGTAGGTGCTTCCTGAAGCATCCAATCACCAGTTAGGAATTGGGTCACGTAGAACTTCAGCTTGCAATGTTTGCTCACCATCCAAGGAGTTATATTAGGAACAAGGCGAAATATCCATCTTTCCTTTAAACTGTTCCCACATCGTAACCGCCATTTGTGAATGGAAGTCCTTCGTTCCTCCCCTTTTATAGCTGAATTACAAGCCTTCAGAAAAGGTTATGACGTAGTTTCTCACACCACTTACATATGTTGTGTGCGTTAATAATAACAGTTTTGAACTAACGCATCTGATATTAATTTATCAGCTTAAATTGGTAATATTTTGTTGCAAGAGTGTATCAAATTTCACCAGCATAAAAGCATTAAACATTACCAAGAATCTGACAGTAATGTCCCGCCACTTTCCCATTAACCTTTAATGATTAAAAGTCTAATGAAGTGTTTTTCACACACATACACTTACATACGGTATAATACTCTCTGTGAAAATTGATTATTGTTCTGTCATTGTGAATGAATGTCAAGAGAAAGAAAATATTTAAACTTCAAACATAAATCAAAATGTCAAAATGTTCCAAATGAATTACAAAATCACATCAATTTCTTAACTGCCATATGCTCTCACAAACATACTCGCATACACTCGCACTTACACATACAATACATTGCTCTCTCTCAAAACCAAAAATCCTTATCTACAATGACCATACAATGGTTATAATATTTGTACTCATACACACACATACAACACACGCATATGCAGTTTGAATGAATGAAAGAAAGAGAAAGAGAAAAAATAAACGGAATTTTTATTTTAAAGCAACAACTCAATATGGTAGCATCAGTACATACGTATGAATGAGTTTATTGAGTGTTCTTAACCAGATAACAGTTATTTTTTGTGTTCTTTTGAGCAAACACATACATTGAAACATTAATATTCTCTGTGTGCTGTTGTTAACTAACACATACATAATACATACGTAAACTTTACTTTTTATCGGCACGCAATATGGACGACTAGTTCCGGCCAATGTTGGGTCATTTGAAATAAATTTTAAACGTTGAATAAAAACATTAAAAAAAATAATTAAATTAAATCGTTAGGAAAAGAGAATTAAATTTACAGATCCAATTATCAGATGAAATAATGATGGAAGCGACATAAAAATATTTGAAATGAAAAAAAAAAATTCAATTAAATGCAAACTGATATTCAATTCATCAAAATCGGTATCGACTGAATTTCCGCATGTACTTGAAGAAAACTGTTTTAGTACGCTTTAGCTGTGGTTAAGCCATTGTTATAAAAGGGGCTCAAAACATTCCTCACATTCCAGCAGTGCAGTTGAACGGAGATTGCTTTATGGTTAGCCCAACGGGTGGATAGCATTTACAGAACAATCAGGATACTTTACACCTTCCTTGATTTGAGGAATAGACCCTAGAGACATCAGTTATATATGATCCCGTAACTATCAGAGCAGGTGCATAGATGCCATTAACGCATATAGAGACAAGATCCTCCTTCAAAATTTACACCGATGTCGAGAAGTTGGTTGGAAAACTGAGTGAAGCTGGGAAACCGAGGACTTGGACATCAGAAGCTTATACAAACTCACAGATCACTGCAGTATATTCCTATCGGAAATCATTGCTATGCTTACATACATACATAATTGTCTATTACAACCCTTCAGTTAGTAATACGGGCTAGCTTCTCACACTACTCATGTTGTGTGCGTGAGTGGCGGAGCCTATAGTTCAACGTCGACTCCGAATGACAGATTTTTGAGAAACTTTTTCATGGCAGTTTTATTTACTCTCAGAGTTTTTGCCAGAAATCTGCTGAGAGGAAGTCGCCGAATAAATATTTTTTTTCATATGTCGTTTTGATGTCTGGCCTGGGATTTGAACCGTGGCCGTGAGTTTAATAAGCCAACACACTACCTACTAGATTACGGCGACTGCAGTGTTCTGGGGTGATGTAATTTTTATTGAACAGTCTGATCGCAGATGGAAAGGTCAAGTCATATCTAATTATTACGAGCTGAGAAACCTAAACCATATGCTCTGAGTAGTGGGAATCGAACCCACGACCCTCACACTAACAGTCTAGCACTCTACCCTTTAGACTACCAGGACACTCAAGGTAAATGTGTATGCCCAAAGGCGAATTCTACAGTTAAAGTGGTAGAATTAGACGTGTAGGCATTTTAGCTTTATAGAAGGTCCGAGAGTTCGTCTGAAGCACTCTCATACGTAGGCGTGCTAAGCTTATATGAAGAACTTTCTCTCTGAAGAAGTTTTTCTTGTCTCTGACGCTTGAAATCTTATCATTTCCTGCTACAAGCCATTTTTTTAATCTTATCAAAATGCAGTTTACTGGTAAATCCATGAATATTGGTCATAAAAAAAATTATTCTCAAACCCAAAGGTAATTAATTCTTTCGATGTCATTGTAAAATTTCTTTTGATCATGAAAACTCAAGGTTTTTGAACAGATTAAGCAGAGCTTGGCTTCACTTCATTTAAAGATTTTGTCTTTAAGCAGAAGTTGAGCCTGAAATTTGCTCTAATAATTGAAATATGTACATATCTTAGCCTAGTTTCAGGTTAGTTAAGACTATTTCTGAAGGTTTGAGTATTTAAATGAAATTTAGTACTTGACATGAAACTCAATTAAAATTTCTCTGCTTTGCTTCAATAATTTTATGGCCTAAGTGGAGTGCATTTATGAATGAAACATTTGTAAAATGCTTAAGACCCCCTTGAAATGTTTAAAATTGCTCTCAAGCCTGAAAAGTATGCATTCATGCAGAGTGCATCTCTCGGAGCTCTCATCTCCAACACTTGAAAACGTTGCAGCATTTTTCAGGCATGACTCCACATATGAAATTTCAAGAATTCTCTTGGCATTCTGAAACACTTTTTGTTTGTTTTTGTTGCTTTTTTGTCTTTATCTTCTTCAATTTCAAAAAATGTCTATTCAACTGTTTTTGTTGTTGATTTAACAAAAAACAAAACCTGTTTTATTTCTTTTGTTGTTTACGGTTAATCTCTTTAAAAACATTTAAACACGATAAGCATGTATGCGTGCATACAGTTGTTGTGTGTTTTGTTTCTCTGAGAAAATGTGTTTCTCTGACAATATGCAACTGTGTAGGTATGTGTACTGTAAAATTACTCTGCTTCTCTTATTTAGTTTTTTTTTAATTGAAACAGAAGTTTATTAGCCACACTACTTGCCAATACAGTTGTAAACACTACTCTGTAATCTAAACAAACATTAAGTGAAGCGAACAGAGCAAAACAAAACAGCGAATAATTAAAGCAAAACAAAACAGAAATATGTACTCACACACATACATATACGCACATATTTGCAATAAAATTGCTGACACAGTTAAAATGAAATAAAGAAACTTGCACTGGCATAAATTGGCATAAAACTTTTGGGCATGGCAGGGTTCCCGAGTAAGCATTAAGTATGAGGAGTATCCAACATGTTGGGTATATTATATAGAAATGGCGTTACATCATTTAACATTAAAATGATAAACAAAAGCTACAAAAACAGAAACAATGGACTTGTTTACATGATTATCGAATAAACAAGTAAACGGGGATAAACAAGTAAAAAACCAGGCAACAACAACACTGCAAGGGCAAATGTAAACAAAATACAATAACATACATACATACATACATAATTGGCCATTACAAGCCTTCAGTTAGGATTGCGGCCTAGATTCTCAACACCACGCATGTTGTGTGCGTTAATTTTATACATGAGTGGCGGGACCTACAGTTTAAAGTCGACTCCGAACGACAGATTTTTTGAGAAGCTTTTCATGGCAATTTTTACTCTCAGAGTTTTTGCCAGAAATCTGCTGAGAGGAAGTCGCCGAACTCGGGCCTTTCGTCTAATAAGCCAACACACTACCTACTAGACTACGGCGACTTCCGTGGTCAACAAAACGTAAACAACATGTTTATATTTATAAAGATATCGCGAAGGCAAAGTCATTCTCCTTCAAGAGCATTCATCAGACTGTTTACCCTGCGATATAAAAGGCAAGACAAAGCAGGCAACGGCATTAGTAAAAATTCAGTCACTCTTCTGTAAAGACGAATTGCGTGTGAAAAGAATAATCGTGGTTTGAAGATCTCCGTTGTAAAGATCTAACGAACAGTTGTTAGTACTTACTTACTTAATTGGCCATAACAACCCGTTTAACGGATTTCGGCCTGCCGCAACACATCCGTCCAGGTGCCTCTGCTTCTTGTGCGCCTACGCCAGTTGGTCACACCAATCGATGACAGGGCTTCCTCGATTTGGTCCTTCCAACGGATACAAGGTCGTCCTCCTCGCCGATTTTCGCAGGTTCCCGCATCAAATACTCGTCTCGCCGGAGCATCCTCATCCATTCGAATGACATGGCCGAGCCAGCGCAGCCGCTGGATGTTAATACGCTGTACAACGTCAATGTCGTTGCGGAGCTCATACAGCTCACTGTTGAATCGGATACGGAAATCATCGCCAACACGCACTGGACCGAAGATCTTGCGTAGGACTTTTCTCTCGAACACTCTCAAAGCCGTTGCATCAGTACTTAATAGGGTCCATGCCTCAGCGCCATAAAGAAGCACGGGTAGGATGAGTGTCTTGTAGAGTGTTAGTTTTGTCGCACGAGAGACAATTGCCTATTAAGACCATAGTAGCACCTGTTGGCAAGAGTGATCGTACGCTTGATCTCCAGACTGACATCATTTTTGGTGGTAACGGCGGAGGCAAGATAAATAAATTCCTTGACTGTTTCAAAAGTATAATTATAGGCCGTAATCTGAGAATCAATACGCCACACGCGTCTACTTGTCGATAAAATATACTTTGTATTGCCCTCATTTACTGCCATACCCATCTTGGAACAATTGTTAGTGTGTACGCGAAAGAGTGTAAGGAAGAATACCAATAAAACAATTGTTGTTGTTTACATCAAGTTGTGAACAATGGCACACCGAATTTTGCGAACAATAAAAGAATTATTTAAAATTAAACACAGACTTATTTTTATTTGCAATCTACGAAATGTGCGCTGGTCTATTAGATCTGACCCCAGGTCAGATATTTCCAGCACAATGGGCTACAAAAAATATTTCTTCAGTGACTTCATCTCAGCAGATTTCTGACAAAAACTCTGAGAGCAAATAAAATTGCGTTGAAAAGTTTCCCAAAAAATTTGTCATTCGTAGTTGACTTTAAAAATGTAGGTCCCGCCACTCATTTATAAAAATTAACATTCTCAACATACATAAGTGGTATGAGAAACTAGGTTGTAAAGCTGACTAAAGGTTTGTAATGATTACGTTATGTATGTACCAGAGATCAGCAATGAATTGTTTTTTCGCTACTCATAAGTACTCATGAAATTTTGAGTGAGTGAGTGAGTCAACACTATTGAAATTCAACTACTCTGATTCATTCATGCTCACTAAAACATTGATTTATAAATTCAGGTTGCAATGAGTATGAGTACAACGTTGACATCAAACTTATAACATTCGAAGTATGTTTGATTCATACGCCTACTCATCCAAATTTAAAAATTTAAAAAAATATTTATAATACTCATAAATGATTCGAGTGCTTCGAATACTTATTTTGTGATTCTTGTAAATGTTGAGTAAAGGAGAGTCGAAATCAACAACATCTTGCGTATTGTTAAGTATGAGTACGATGAGTACTTCAAATTTTGAATATGAGTAGTTCATATTAAAATAAGTATGAATGCGTATAAGTATCAGAAATTATGAGTATGATTCGAATCTACTCATCTTTTTGAATACTCATTGCTGATCTCTGGTATGTATGTGGGTTATATTTCTATAGGATGTTAAAAAAATCCTGGTATGGGTATTAAGCAACGATATTCGTTCATTATCGTGCATAATTTTCTGTACCTCAATAAAACATAAGAAAATATAATGTGCCCACGAAATGTTTTTAATTAAAATCTAGGCTCACATCCTATGCCCCATTTTTGTTTTTATTTCAGTGTTGAGAAACCCTACAATAATTAATCATCATCGCTAACGCGATCACTATCGCTCAATTCACAGACGTAAATGCAAACCAAAGCATTTATTTAGTGGTTGATGGTGTTGTTGATATTATTCTCTTCGAATGAAGAGTGAATGAACGTAAAGAGAATTCTTTACGTTGCAAATTGCTGTTGTATTGGTTAGTTTGTGGTTTCGATTATTATTGTTGTTGCCATTATTGTTGCTGTTGTATGAGCGAGCCAGTCAGTTTATTTATTTTATTTTTCTTTTGTTTTTATTTTTCTTCATGAATTTTTTTATTTTTTAACGAGAAACCTTCAACTTAAAAAGGGGGCCCGACTACATGTTTTTGTTTTCTGTTTTTTTGTTTATTTATTTATTTATTTTTCTCTTTGATATTTATTTTAATCACACACACACATACTCATTTTGAATGGATGTATGTACGTGTGATGAAGTTGTTGAGGTTTCAAAGAATCGAAAGTAAGTAAATAATGCCTGACTATGGCTGACTGTTAAAAACAGAAATTTAAAATAAAGGCGGCATAAACAAAACGCGTGACGTGAGAAGTTGGAAGTAGACATTAATGACTCAAAGACCTCACACATATACCCAATATTTTTGGTATACGTGAGCATTGTGATAAGTGATATTGGAACACATAAATTTTAAACTCTTGAAACCGATTGTAAATCGATTTTATTTCATGGTTATTAAGCGATTTGTTTTGGTTGTTATTTTATGCAAAAACCCCCTTAAATATTGAAACCAGTTTTTAACACCAAAACAATAAAAATATTCAGTTTCTTTCAATGTATTCGGCTACTATTCGAAATGGAATTGAAAATATTTTAAAAGTAAAGAGAAATTGTATACGATGTAGATAAAGGTCTAGAATATGCAGAGGGGACATATGTACATTAGAGCGGGTCGCTCTCTATGGACAAAAAAAAAGTTGTGTCAGTCACCCCCTAGGATTAAAGGTATATTAATAACATTCCCAAAAATATAAAAATTATTTTTTTGCCACGCCTAGAAATACCGCCCTTTTTGTTTTTTATATACTACGTCGCCATTTTAGGTCCGATCATAATATATCATATATCAGTGTTTGTGGCTTGATGGCAGCTACATTTCACTCTAAGACGAATTTTTAATTCGGCATCATACTCTATGCTCGACTTCTGGTATATCGGATCCTTCCCCAAAATTAGTAATTGTGGCTATGCAGGCATAAAGAGCATTTAATTATATAAAATATTAGCTTTTAAAATGCTCACTTTTATGCATTAACAGTTATTTTAAAATGTTCAAATATTCATTCACAACCGTTCAAAAATTTACTTCAAAATTATTTATATTTTTAATGCCACATATTTAAGAAATTTTATTTTAATTCTGTTAAGTAATAATGTTTTAATGGAACATTTATTATTTATATTAATTGTCTGTATTATTATACTATACTATTTGAAACATTGTTTTCAAAAAATATGTTTTTACCATATTTTCAAGACCTAGTTGATGGGACTTAGAAAATCGTCCGTCTAGCGGAGATGTCCGACAGTGGAGCTTTCACTGTATTTGTAATTCCTTTATAACTGTATTATTTTTAAGTATTTATTAATACAATTTTTCTTACTTATCAACAACTACTACTGAATAAAATGGCCTTTCTTGTTTTCGATAATGGGACTTAAGAATCAGAAGATCCAGTTTGCTTTGTAACGGAAAAATAAATACGTATATTTTTTTTAGAAACTTATTTAATGATGTTTTCGACACATTTTAATGCATTTTTTTTGTTGCGAGAAAGGTTGTGAATGAATATTTGAACATTTTAAAAAAGCTGTTAATGCATAAAAGTGAGCATTTTAAAAGCTAATATTTTATATAATTAAATGCTCTTTATGCCTGCATAGCCACAATTACAAATTTTGGGGAAGGACCCGAAATACCAGAAGTCGAGCATAGAATATGATGTCGAATTAAAAAATCGTCTTAGAGTGAGATGTAGCTGCCGTGAAGCCACAAACACTGATATATGACATGTTATGATCGGACCTAAAATGGCGACGTAGTATATAAAAAACAAAAAGGGCGGTATTTCTAGGCGTGGCAAAAAATTAATTTTTATATTTTTGGGAACGTTATTAATATACCTTTAATCCTAGGGGGTGACTGGCTCAACTTTTTTTTCGACCCACCCTAATGTACATACATCGGCTGGGCCATCTATCGATTTAAATTTGAACCATCGGTTATTTCCAATCTGGCAATACTTAGTATGTCATTCTATTCTGTCACAAAATTCAGTATATTATCTCCACTAAACGTAATAAATCGATTTACGTTTAAGTAACTTTGGGATTTGTTGAGACTTTATTTCCAAAACAAAGGCAATTGGTCGGAAATTGCACGAAAATTTCGTAGAAAATTTGGTCGCAGCGAAGGACCAACAGTTCCCGGTATATGCATGCTTATTGCTAAAGTTCGTGAAACTACTATCACTGTTGATGCGCCAAGACATGAGCGTGCTCGTACTGGGCATGCATCCGAAAATATCGAAGCTGTGGCTGAGAGTGTGTGTGAGAGCTGTGACTTATTATCGCTCTCAAATATTGAACATACCACCAGTTTACATACATCGAATTTTCTAAAAAGATCTCGATATGACGCCTTACAAATTTGAATTGGTTCAAGAGTTGAAGCCGCATGAGCATCCACTTCGTTTTGGCTTCGCTAGATGGGCCAACAAGAAACTGCACGATGATGTCGATTTTGCCAAAAAAAAATCGTCTTTTCTGATGAAGCTCATTTTCATTTTGGTGAGTACGTTAATAAGCAAAATTGCCTTAATTAAGGCTCAAAAAACCCATACATGGTCTTACAGAAGCCAATGTATCCAGTACGATTGAGTGTTTGGTGCCGCTTGTGGATTAGAGGCATCATTGGCTTATATTTCTTTGAAAATGGAGACACCTAACGCCTTATGTTAAGCGGGTTTTTGTATCCGCTCTTTATGGTATTGATGTGAATGATGTTCGATTCGATGGTACAACTTGTCACATATCTCATGCCTTAATCGATATATTGCGTCAAACATTTGCTGGCCTTGTAATTAGCCGAAATGGTAATGTCAATTGGCTGCCAAGAAGCTGCGATTTGACACCGTTGGACAGTATACTGTAGGACACCGTTAAAGAAAAGTGTTATGTTGACAAAATCAGAGACAATTGAGCATTGGAAGGCCTATTATTGTCGTGATACGACCCCATACACTTGAAAAAGTGTGCGAAAATTGGCCCGATTGCCTGAGGTACTGAGTCCGGGACACAATGATATCCCGGGCAACTGCAGGGTGGATGAATTGGCCAGACACGGCACGATCATCGAACTCTCCGATGAATTCTAGAATATTGGAGTCCTTTTGGGAATTTGCAAGCTTATGATTGACAGCGAGATCACGGACTCTGTCAACCGCAGTTGGGCAGCTTCGGATAAGGGCAGAATGGAGCACATAATCTGGCAGAGGTTGGATAGAGTGCACACTGCAAGGCTGCTTAAACTCTAAAGAAGCTTGCTCAGTACGGTTATCGGTGTCGTGACGGGACATTGCATTATTGGTGTGCACGCGAGGCTCATTGGTCTGAGACACCCCTTAAATGATTTCTGTAGAAGCTGCAGGTATGAGGAGGAAGAAAAGACTGTTCTTCATCTACTGGGAACATGCCCGGCACTATGTCAAGAGAGAGACATCCTACTATGTCGATGATCTAGACGATTTGTCGAACATTGACATTGCCAGTTTGAGTCGCTTCATTGGAAGCTCTAAGTGGTTCCAGGACAGGGATATTTGACATGAACCAAGGTATCGCAATGGCCCATCCGATTCCTTGGGGGAACGGCCACTTATACCTACCTACCTATGAGATACTGAGAGGCCAGCCGCGGAAGTCTTATATATTTTTAGAAGAATTGCAACGTTTCCCATACATTCTCAAAAAAACTATGATAACCCAGTTTTTGTTCTTAAGTTTGAGAATAGAAACTAGTCTGCCTTTATTAAAATTTTCTACTAAAATCCCCTGTCAGACATCAAAGCGAAATATGAAAAAATATTTCTTCGGCGACTTCCTCTCATCAGATCTCTAGCAAAAACTCTGAAAGTAAAATGGAATCGCCATGAAAAGTTTCTCAAAAAATCTGTCGTTCGGAGTCGACTTTAAATTGTAGGTCCCGCCATTCATGTTGTATAAAATTGACAAACACAACATGAGTTGTGTTGAGAAGCTAGGCCGTAATTCTGACTGAAAGGTTGTAATGCCCAATTATGTACGTATGTATGTACTAAAATTTTATTACTCTGTCTCCTTCAATTTCTCTGAGTTTTTATGTCAAGTTCATAACACTTTTGTGTATAAATTTCCGCTTATAAAAGCTTAAAACGTACTTTTTAACGTTACTTCCTTTGAATATTAAAAAAAACAAATTCCGCTTCCGACCTTATCTTTAATTCATATTCCCTTCACTTCACTTACAAAGTTTTCCTTTGTTGCCCTAGCAAAGTATATTATTTTCTCCATAGAATGTAAAAAGTTTTCCTCCACCTACTTAAAGTAAACAAAATAAAAAAAATAAAAAATTCTTTAACTTGAGTGCAGAAGGAAAAGAAAAGAAAAATGAAAAAATAGTTGAGACACGTTTATACAAGTATGACACTGTCAGTATGCACATATGTATGTACACAATAAAATAGGTCGGGTTATTTTCCTTTACACCCACTGCCACACACGTTGCCATAGCCATAGTCATAGACACAGTGATACTTACAGTAAAAATGAGAAACACATTATTTTTTAATATGTTTTAAGTATAACCAACGATTTATCTTCTTATCTTCTGAAATAATATTAAAAAAAAAGAGAAGAAAATAAAAGTGGAATATAAAATTACTTACCACATGCCCGTCATATCCATACAACGTAATAAAACTACCGCGCAGCTATGCCGCAGCACACACGAGAATATGGAATCATCGTCAGCGTCATCTTGAAATTATTACATCAAGAATGTCATTTGCATTCATAACATTCATAAACATACATACATACATACATCCATACATACGTAATATTCATAATCGTAATATTTGTATACGTAATAGAGGTTCGTAATTCGTAAATATAATGTAATGCAGAGACAACACGACCATAACTTCGTTTATATCATAAAAAAATTGCAAAAAAATAGTTAAACGATGTAAAAGTCAGTTGCTTGAAAGAATGCAATCATAAGTTGAAATCTAAAAATGAAGAAAACGAAAGAGATAACAAGGAATAAAGAAGAAAAAGGAACATTCGAACTCAATTAAATACAGTTTTCATGACTTAGCAAAAACTATTTGAGCTATTTCGCGTAAATTTTGTGCACCGTTCATCCAAGACGTGGAACTTTAGCCCGATGTAGGATACGTAAATAATTAAAAATTTTATTAAGCAATTAAAACGGAAAAAATAGGCGACAAAAGGAAAAGAAATTAAATCACCGCCATTTTGTTGTTTTTTGACGTTTTCAAAGTATAGGTTAGGTTAGGTTAGAGGACGTGTACTTTGTCAACTGTGACAAGTATAGTACCCGGAGGTCGATTTGACCCATTGTACAACGTCCTAGCTTCTCAGACCACTCATGTGTGCATTAATTTTATACGTGAGTGGCGAGTCTACAGTATAAAGTCCAGTCCGAACGACAGATTCTTGAAAAACTTTCCACGGCAATTTTATTTACCCTCAGAGTTGTTGCTAGAAATCTGCTGAGATGAAGTCGCCGGAGAAATATTTTTTTAAATTTCGTTTTAATGTCTGACTTGGGGTTTGAACTCGGGCCTTACGTCTAATAAGCCAACACACTACCTACTAGACTACGGCGACTTAGCCCGAAGTAGGTTTCGTCAATAATTAAAAATTTTATTCAACAATTAAAACAGAAGAAATAAGCGACAAAAAGGAAAAAAAATAAATCACCGCCATTTTGTTATTTTTTGACGTTTTCAAAGTATCCTAGTTCAGGATTATAGCCAGTGACATGCATATTTCATAAGAATTCATTGCGATTTTTTGCTTTTAGACTCACCGAACTCCTCCAATCATGGTCGCCAGATTTTCAGATGACCCTTCTCAAGCTGCCATAGCACCACCGGACCACATCATAATTGGAAAAAAAAATTTATTTTTTATTTTTTATTCCACTTTAACACATAAAAGGACTCATTTGCTTAAATAAATTTGTCTTTAAAAATTTAATAAAAAATTCCCTTGTGAAGCATACAGACCCCTTAAGAGTAACTTGGATACCGGTATACTGTAAAATTGTAATGCCAAATGGCAAATTCTGTCGGCAACACTCTGTCAAAGGCTCTCTACAAATTCTAAGACGTCGAACAGTATTACCGACTTCTTTGCCAGCTACTTAATGGACTTCATTATCCGGGACTGAAGTCACTGAAGCCACTGTTCAATTACCATGGCGGTTTCGAGTTTCAATCATCCGGCATATGTCTGCCAAAGGCTCTTTACAAACTCTAAAACGTCGAACGATATTACCAACTCCTATGTCAGCTACTTAATTGACTTCAGTATCCGGGACTGAAGTCACTGTGCAATTACCATGTCTGTTTCGAGTCTGTTGTAGTCGCCGTAGTCTAGTAGGTAGTGTGTTCGCTTATTAGACGTAAAGCCAGGGTCCGAGCCCCAGGCCAGACATCAAAACGAAATATGAAAAAAAAAATTATTTCTTCGGCGACTACCTCTCAGCAGATTTCTGTCAAAAACTCTGAGAGTAAATAAACTTGCCATGAAAAAGTTTCTCAAAGTCTGTCGTTCGGAGTCGACGTTAAACTGTAGGTCCCGCCACTCAAGTATAAAATTAAGGCACACATCATGAGTGGTGTGAGAAGCTAGGCCGTAATCCTGACTGAAGGGTTGTAATGCCCAATTATGTATGTATGTTTCGAGTCTGTAAACTGGCATATGTTTTTAATTTAAGAATGAACACCTTTAAAGTTCTGTATATTTGAAACTATTACTGCCAATTTAAATATACAGTGGGTGCTAAATAAAGTGTACCTATCAAGTCTAAGAAATTTTAAATCGCAGGACTATCCTTGCTGGCAAAAACTCTGCCGGTAAATAAAATTGACAGTTTCTTAAAAAATGTGTCATTCGGAATAGACTTTAAACTGTAGGTCCGGCCACTTATGGATAATATTAACACACATAAAATATAAGTGGTGTGAGAAGCTAGGTCGTAATCCTAACTAAAGTGTTGTAATGGCATAATGACCTACAGTTTAAAGTCGATTCCGAGCGACAAAGTTTTTGAGAAACTTTCCATGGAACTTTTGTTTACTCTCACAAGTTTTTGCCAGAAATCTGCTGAGAGGAAGTCGTCGAAGAAATATTTTTTCATATTTCGGTTCGTTCAAGATGTCTATGCTAGGGTTTGAACCGTGGCTTCATCTCTACTAAGCTAACACATAGTGTATCTTGTGCTTAAACTGGGAAAAGTGTGTATGTTTTAATTGTATAACGAACACTCAGGGGATAGGCCCAATTCATGCAATGCATTGTATTGAGTTTATGAAATTAGATTGCATGTACATATATAAGAGGCAAAAAATTATTGTCATTCAAAAAAGAGGTAATAGGATTAGATATTTAGGACAGAATACTATTCAAAAATTAAGAGAGAGAGGATAGTGTTGATCGAAACGGTAAATTTCAGGAAATAAAAAAAAATTCTCTCGTCTAATTTCAGATCACCTTCATAGCTGTTTTAAGATATCATTGAAAAAAAAATTTTTCTTTAGACTTTTGTCACCCACTGTATTTTAAAAATAACTGCTTAAAGTCAATTTTTCTTTAATTTATTCACACACATGTTACCCCGTTATTAAATGCAATTGTCAGTTTGACTTGTGAATGAAATTCTGATTCTCTCTGTCTCTTCTCTCTCTCTCACTCTCTTCTTTTAAGATTTTCAATTGCAGATAAAAATTTAAAAGGCTTGTGTACCGAGAGTATGTGAATAGAAAAAAAATATATAAAGAAATTAAATTTTATAATAATACAAGCACGAGAGCTAAAGAGAGATAGAGAGAGAGAAAGAATTGAAGAAATATGCAAATTTATGCAATCTTGCATTATTGAATGCAATTCAAATTAAGAAAACGTACAATATTTTTCTTTTAAATTTCTGCTGAGTTCAGCAGAAAATAAAATTCATTTCAGTAAATGAATTCAAATATCTCTAAGAAATGTTTTACAAAAAAAAAAAAAAAATCCAGTATTTGCAACTAAAAGGAATTAGAGCATGAAGGATATGAATATTTTTGTTGTATAATTAAAGTTGTAGGAATTTGTACATTTGAGAAGAACATGGCTTTCATTTGGGAATTTAATTTAATATAGGATTTGTGTTAAATAATTAATTATTCGATATTTATAATTTTGGCTTTAACAAATATAATCTTTCATAGAAACCCTTAATTCATAATAGTCCATAGCAACTCTTTAGTCAGGATTACAACCTATCTTCTCACACCGATAATGCTGTGTGTGTATCCTTGATACCAAAAGCACACTTGGCCACGCATAGCGGCTCATTGCGGCAGTCCCTGTACTGACCGAGTTCCACTAAGCTGGGGAAGTAGTTGGTCAACACAAGGGCTGCACATTAAAAGCTTCACCACGGCTACGCTGGAAAACCAGACCGAAAGGTTAATAAACGAGGCTATATCCTTAACATCAATGGATGATAGCTCCGTCAAGCTGACAAATAACCAAATAACCTAATTCTGCACTTTGCAAGAGGTGGGCATTGACAAAGAAAGTGGACAATAGTCTACTCTTCTTCATCCACGCCAGAAGTCGTTAGATGGGAGGTGCATTCTTTTCACGTGTCTTCCCATAACACAATGTCCTGTAAGCATGGCCACTGTGATCGAGATGACATTGCAATCAAGTACGAGCAATTTGTTGGTGAGCCTAGTAGTTGTGCAGGATTCCTCATTGAACTCAGGATAAGTTTGCATTCCGAAATAATTTCCGCACAATGGCCAATTTAATCGAGGTAAGTGACATATCCAAGTCGATTGACGAGGATTCTGGAAGGAGTGCGCCTGGTCTGACGAGCACGTCTACCTTACAGTTTCCCAGAATGTTGCTGTGTGTTAATTCTATTCACAATTGGCAAGACCTACACTTTAACATCGACTCCGAACGACAGATTTGTGAAACTTTTCATGACAATTTTTATTTGCTCTCAGAGTTTTTGCCAGAAATCTACTGAGAGGAAGTCGCCGAAGAAATATTTTCCATAATTGGATTTGATCGGAATGTCCGACCTAGTGTTTGAACCTTCGCCTCACATCTAATAAGCCAACACACTACCTACCAGATTAAATCGTCTTCAAAGCAACATAACCAACAAAAATAATCGTCAACTTGTTTGCTGCGCAATTTTCTTGTTTTTTGGATAAATTCCCCTGCTTCCAAACGTTTGGAAATGGCTAAGTGAGGCTCCCAATGAAGCTTTCCAACAAGTTCTTTGTGAGTTTTCGAAGCAAAACAAACTTCAGACATATAAATCCTACAAAATACATACATACATAATTGGCCATTACAACCCTTCAGTCGGGACTACGACCTAGCTTCTCACACCACTTATGTTGTTTGTCTTAATTTTATACGCGAGTGACGGGACCGACAGTTTAAAGTCGACTCTGAACGACAGGTTCTTGAGAAACTTTTCATGGCAAATTTATTTACTTCCAGAGTTTTTGCCAGAAATCTGCTGAGGGGAAGTCGGCGAAGAAATATTTTTTTCATATTCCGTTTCGATGTCTGACCAGGGGTTTAAACCATGGCCTTATGTCTAATAAGCCAACACACTACCTACTAGACCATCAAATATTTGTAAATTTAAAACAAAAACTGTAAAATTTATTGCACAAATAAAGTTGAAATATTTTTATCAGGTGAATCCCCTATTTAATACAATAATTTTACATAATAATTGTGGAAGAAAATAATTACTTCCACATGCCTTTTAAAACCAGCCAACAAATAAAATTTAATTTCATAGAAATCTTGCGGTTGAAAACTATAACAATTCTAATGAATGCTTAGACAATAAGAACGTCGTTAAAAATTCAATCGAGTAGGGGTTTTTAAATATGTGTAGAAATAAAAAAAATTTCTTGTATTTTTGCAAATTTCTTTTTATTTAAATATTTTAATATTTGCTTACAATTACAAACCAGTTTGTGCAACCCTTAAATTATGACACTGGGCCACCACTACCCTGTGCAATTTTTTTTTTCGTTCATTAAATTCAAGCCTACGATTGATTGCCAGACAGACAAGCAATGGAAGAAAGCCCCTCTTAAAGCAATCAACTGAAACGAGACATAGCAGTTGCGCCAATGTCAATACATGGGTAGAGCAAGCAGATGCTATGACTTGTTGTTTCAATAATTTTATATACTCAAAGAGACAGATATATAGAGAGACAGACAGATAGACAGACATGCTAGTGCATTAATGCCACTTAATTTTCTTTATTCTTCTTTAAATTGTTTAAAACAGACAGACAGGCAGACAGATACAATTGCATTTGTTATACTTTCTTTAAATAAAGAGGGAAATACAGAGAGAGAGAGAGAGAGAGAGAGTTGAAAAACATTTAAGCATACAGTTATGGAAGAAATATTAGCACGAGCTTGTTTTTTAATCAGTATTGCAAAATTGAAATTTGGAAATGGTACTGAACTGTAACTGAAAGAGTACTTTTTTGCATCAAATGGTACTTTTGTAAAAAATTATTAATACGCGTACGGAATGGTATAGAAAAACTAACGACTTATACATGTTTCTTATATGCAAAACAAACACAGCAGATTCGGAACGTAAAAGCCCCGTTTAGTCAAACGTCGACGAAACGTACCAACCTATTAATAATTGAAAAGAGCAAACCATAAAATATGTAATAATAAAAAGTACGGAAAGTGTTGCGGGTGTTCTGCGGTATTTTTGAAATGGAAAAGTACTGAAAAAAGTACTAAAGTACTGAATTTTTCAACACTGTTTTCTCATTTAAGATACTTGCCAGGAGACTCTCTTCCCAATAAGCTTTTTTGGGTAAAATATAGGGTGCGCCAATTAAAAATTTAAATTTAGAAATTTAGCGAAATTTAGTTTTTTGTTGTGAAGTACAATTATTCCGCCTGGAAATGGAATATTATTTTATTCATACGGCTGCAGCGGCTGGCAGCACAGTACCTCATTCAATTGAATCAATTTTCATGTACTTTTTCCAATGTATGAGATTGTATCTCGTCAATGTCATCACGTTTGCCTTCAAATGCTCAATTGTCTCTAGTTTTGTCGACGTAGCACTTTTCTTTAACGGCGCCCCATAGAAAATTGTCCAATGGTGTCAAATCGCTGCTTTTGGGCGGCCGATTGACATCACCATTTTGGCTAATTAAACGGCCAGCAAATGTTTGACGCAATATATCGATTAAGGCATGAGATGTGTGACAAGTTGTACCATCCTGTTGAAATCAAATATCGTTCACATCAATACCATGAAGAGCGGGTTCAAAAAATTCGGTTACCATAAGGCGTCAGGTGTCTCCATTGACCAACCATTACCGTCCCTATTTTCAAACAAATATGGACCAATTATGCCTCCAATCCACAAGCCGTACCAAACAGTCAATTGTCATGAGTGCATTGGCTTCTGTAAGAACATGTATGGGTTTTCTGAGCCTCAGTTAAGGCAATTTTGCTTATTAAACTTAACCACCAAAATGGAAATGATGAGTTTCAGCCGAAAAGATAATTTTTTTGGTGATACCGACATCATCGTGCAGTTTCTTGTTGGCCCATTTAGTGAAGTGAAAACGAAGCGGATGGTCATGCAGCTTCAACTTTTGAATCAATTCAAATATGTAAGGCGTCATACCGAGATCTTTTTGCAAAATTCTACGTATGTAAACTGGTGAAATGTTCAATATTTGAGAGCGATGATAAGCCACCGTTCTCACACACACTCTCAGCCACAGCTTCGATATTTTCAAGTGCATGCACTGTACGAGAATGCTGACGTCTTGTAGTATCAACAGTGAAGCCAGTTTCAGTAACTTTAGCAATAAGCATGCATATACCGGGGATTGTTGGTCCTTCGCTGCGACCAAATTTTCTACAAAATGTTCGTGCAATTTCTGACCAATTGTCATAGTTTTTTTTGGAAATAAATTGCCAACAAATCCCAATGTTACTTAAACGTAAATCGATTTATTACATTCAGTGGAGATAATATATTGAATTTTGTGACAGAATAGAATGACAGAAGTATTGCCAGATTGGAAATAACCGTTGATTCAAATTTAAACCGATAGACCACCCACCCGATACAATTGAATTACAGCTGATGTTCAACTTTGTCGTCGTAAGCAGGTGCCAAGGTGTTTCAACCAGTGTTGAAAAATTCAATACTTTAGTACTTTTTTCATTACTTTTCCATTTTAAAAATACCGCATTACGTTGCAACATAGGTGGTGTGAGAAGCTAGGTCATAATACTGACTGAAGGGTTATAATGACCAATTATGTATGTATGTATGTATTTTTTTACAGAAGTACGCTCTTTATCTGTGTATATAGGATATCCCAAATAAACTTCAGAATGCTCTTTGGTGTCAACAAGGACAATTCCCAGCCCAGCATCAACTGACATGAATTAATGACGTCACAATTACCAAAAATGTTAGGACCTTATACTGCACAAGTATACTTTGTAGTCTCAAAGTCAAAGCCTTGTCAAAAGATCGAATGCTATTATTTTGCTTTATACTGTACTGTACTGTACTTAGCCAACTGCACACGCAACAGATGTAATTTTCCTTTCTGCATATACGAAAGGCAACGGTGGTAAACAAACCTGAACTTGTACTGATTACTCATTAAATTGACCATTCTCTCTCTCTCTCTCTCTCTGTCTTTCTATATTTGACTCTCTTTACGCTAGAATACACTCAAACAATATGTACATATGAATGTATGTAGAGGCCATGGCAGACAAGTAGGCTTTTATGAACACACACACACACATTAAAGTACACAAATTGCCTTTTTTTCAGTACGTAAGCAAAACACATACTACTTCTCTCTTTAAACCCTTTTGTTGTTGCGTTATTAGCAAGAGTTGCTTAAAGCGAGAGTGTTTATTTACTTAAAAAAAAACAATGTGAGAAGAAACACTAGAAATTACTCACACACCTATACACTTGAGGATATACTGTTGTATATACATGCACAACACAAATGAGAATATACTGCAATTAACGGTGTTTATTTTAAGCTTGAAGTTAATATGAGTGTGTATGTGTTATGATTTATTTAGAAGAGTAGATACGTTGTATTGTTAGTTGATTTCATCATTATTTTTGTTTTGTTGTATGACTCTCTTGTGTTTTGTTTTTGTATTGTATTGTATGGTGTTGTGTATGTTGTGTTTATAGTCTATATTCGCTTGTGTTTGCCTAAACGGTATATTTGTTAGTATTGACGACGTATATTATTACGTTTCTCTGCTATTTCGTTTCCATTATTTTGTTATTTTTTATTTGATTTTATTTTCATAAAAGATCATCCATTCGTTCGTTCATATATCAGTTGAATTTTAGACCTCGGCGAGTGCAAAACGTTGTCTTATTTTCATTTTTTTTTTATGTAAAAAAAAAAATTTTTTTTTGTTGTGTATTTTATTTGCACCATAAAAAGAAACAACAAAACAAGTTAAATAATAAAATAAAATAAAAAAATTAAATTTAAAGCCAAAGTAGTAAAAGTTAAGAGAAAATCGATACAAAAAAAAAATTGGAAGTTTTTCAACGGGAAAAGAAAAAGTGTTTTAAAAAGGAAATAAAAAAAATAGTCCTGTGGCAACTGAAAGAAATTCTGTGATATTTTTTTTATTTAATAAATTCATATAAATATGCCTCCAACTGGTGTTGCTATTGATGAGACTGATCATCATCACCATCAGCACGATTACAAGTCCTATTTCGATCACACACACTCGAATGGCAATGGTGGCCATTTAGTTGAAACCGAAGAGACAGACAGTGAAGATGACCTGTATACTGAGGTGCACAAACTAACTAGGTATGAAATTAGGGAAAATTAAATGAAATTTTTTGGAACGAAAAATTTATTAACCCATTTAGGCCCATGTTCCTTATAAGGGACGGTCTATAACTCTAAAACGATATATTTTTTAAAAGTAAAAGGTTTTTCAAACGAATTAATCGAATAATTTTTTTAAATAATTGGTGATATTTATTTAAGAAAAGTTTCCAGGAAACTTTGTCCACTAATGGGTTAAGAAAAAAAATTTATTGAATAAATTCTTTTAAATAGAAATTTACACGTAAACAAATGTACCTAAAAATTCTTTAGATTTTCTTTAGAAAAATCCATTAATATTATGAATGATTTCTAATTTTAATTAATTTTTTCAATGCTTAAAGCAGCTGGCCTAAGACATCATCAGAAATGTTTAAAAGGTTTTACAATTAAAAAAAAACACATTTTATTTATAAAACTTGTAAAGTATCACATTTTACCGGAATTTTACAACATGTTCAGGTCTCGTGTATTTTTCTTTATTTTTATTTTTTATTGTTGTATTGTTTTTGTCGTTATTCATGACCTTCGAGATTTTAAACGTATTTAGCCAGTTTTGCATTCGATGTTTTTGCATTTTTTTTTTGTTTTTTTGGCCATTTGTCAACAAAATTCATTCGTATTTTAATCATATGAATTTAATTGTAAAATTCATTATGTTGCCTACTTGCACACTACACTCAGGTATACAAATAGAAAACTGTAGTAATTTTCGGGTAAATAAACAAATTTCCTGTGAAATCTAAAATTATATTCATTTTCTAGACAGGCAAACTAAATACTCATCGATATATATAAATTTGTTTATGCTGAAATGAAAGGCACTTTAAAGAGATAATACATATGTACATACATACATAAATGATGAGTCATTGCAACCCTTTAGTAAGGATTAAGAGCTGGCTTCTACTCATCACTTATGTTGGGTGTGTTAATTTTTCTTCATGCATGGCGCAACTTCAGTTTAATGTCGATTGAGAACAACAGATTTGAAAAGTTTACTCACAGATTTTTTTGCTAAAAGACTACTGAGACAGGTTCGCCTAAATAATATTTTCTTTTTCGTATTTTTGTTTTTGAACTCTCCAACAATCGTCTGGTAAGCCAGCACATTACTCACCAAAATGTTGAGACCATCAACAATAGATTTCAAGCATTGTTGGTTTCAATTAATTATTTTCGACCTTTCTTGCGAAACTGCGTGGTCTATGCGTCTGTTTTTGTAAGACGAACGATTTCACGATATTCACGTTCGTCTGTTTAAAACAAAATTTAGTATTTTTTTGTTTTCCATACAAATGGACGTTCGTTTTATAAAAACAGTGCATAAGTCTTTGACACATTTCTGCACACTTCCAACCATCTTTCATAAATTAAAACCAATGGCACACATTCAAAATTTATTATAATGATCAATTAAAGTGCTTCAGCTGCTGTAAAGCCCATTATTTTTTTGTAAACCGGGTGTAAAAGATTCATCATCTCTCCTTTATAAGCTACAGGCCAGATATCAGCAATGAGTATTCAAAATGATGAGTAGATTCGTACTCATAATTTCTGATACTTATGCGCATTCATACTTATTTTAATATCATACTCATTCTACTCATATTCAAAGTTTGACAGTACTCATCGTACTCATACTTAACAATACGCATCATATTGTTGATTTCGACTATCCTTTACTCAACATTTACAAGAATCACAAAATAAGTATGATTTGCATACGAATACACTACAATACTCACTAGAAGGTTGTGTGTTTGCTTTGTCTTTTTCTTTCTTCTTCTTTTGTAAATGCAACAACAACAAAGATTGCAAATTTTGATGAATAATTCCGACTTATTCGAATCATTTGTGAGTATTATAAGTATGTTTCTAAATTTAAGAATATGTATGAGTAGGCATATGAATCAAACATATTTCGAATCTTATGAGTTGTACTCATACTCATTGCAACCTGTACTACTTATAAATCAGTGTTGTAATGAGTACGAATGAAGCAGAGTAGTTGAATTTCAATACTGTTTACTCATTTATACTCAAACTTTCATGAGTACTTATGAGTAGCAAAAAAACCATTCATTGCTGACCTCTGCTACAGACCCAATGGAACCAGAAATAAAAACACCACGAAAATATACGCCACACGATAAGAATACTGTGAGTGAACTGTGAAACTAGGATTGATTTGATCGTTTATATTCCCGTCTCTATTAAGGTGAAACATTAACCTTATTCTGGTTAGCCGGTCGCTAAACCATTGGACAACAAACATATGCAGACATATATATGACAACAGATTGGAAATGTTTCAAAAAGGTTGCCCACTTAAAAATATTCTATGTTTTCGAGTCACATAAATTATCGCAAAGAAATTTGCCATCAGTGAAATGCTTATGTTGCTAAGGAACACAACGATATCGTCGAAACGAATCGTTACATTCAATGAAAAATAGAGTTTAAATGTGAGAATAAAAAATTAACTAAGCATCGTCAAAGTCTATGCTCCTTCACAAACGAGCCCTGATTGTTCGCATAAAAAGTTATGTTAAGCGAGAGCCATTAAGAGTTTTGAAGCTGGTGAAACGATCAGTTGTGTACTTTTCTTCTAACGTTTAGACGGAGTAGTGAGATAAGACATTGTGCTCTAACCTGACAATGTTGGAGCCCATACTTCTTTAATGATTTTTGATAATGACGTATGTACATACGTACTACGTACGTTACGTGAACGTTCGGCTAATTGTAGCTTTAATCTTAAAAATTTTACTTTTATCGTATTCTTATCCAGCACGTGATTGAAACGTTTTCTTTAATATTTTAAATATAAAAATCATTTATTTTTTATTACAAAGAAAATATTATTCATGAATCTAATTATCAACCACATGATGAAATACTTTCTGTTTCAACTTTTGCTGAATATTAGGAAATTTTTCTCAAACGAAAATAAATCGCAAAAAATCACTTTCTGGCTATTTCTACAAATATTTTTTTTTATAATTAATAAAGATTGTTCAAATAAATAAATTATAAATAAAATCAGGCGACTTTTTAAAATAGTTTTCATTTCATTTTGATTTAAAAAAAAAAACATTCGAACGATCATTATTACGTTTTATTATGAAGAAAAAGAACATAATTTGCGTCATGCAATGCTTTTTTTTAATAAATTAAATTTTATTTTTATTAATAATAATATTGTTTTGATTGTATTTTAATAGAGTAAAAGAATGATGCTCAAGCGGTCAATAAAATTTCAATACTAACATCACGTTTCATACAACAACTTGTTGTGTCAACGGAATTTTTCTTTTCATTTAAATTTAAATTTTTTTTTTTTTTGCAAAAATAGAATATTTTTGCACAGAAAAAGAGCTGTGAAAAAGAATTGAAGAAAATCAGAAAAATATTTTTAAAATTGTTCAGTAAATGTATTCATATACGATAGTAAATAGTGGAAGAAACGATGGACTTTGGATACCACATGTAGTCATTCAAATTAAAATAAAAAACGAACAAAAAAAACCCCCCGTGATTAATAATCCTGTAGAAGATGGTTCTGTACAGAAATATCGTGAAATCAGTGAAACAGGCAAACGTTTAAAGAGATGACATTTGAAATCATGAATCACATCTGCTGATATAAATGACGAGCATGTTTCCGTTCCACAGAAATCTTCCGTCTCTGCTCCTTGCAAATTTATCTGCCTTGATGTGAATTTCCATATGTCCTGGTAGCCGGAAAATCGTGAACTTATTTCCCCATACATAATTGGTCATTACAACCCTTCAGTCAGGATTACGACCTAGCTTCTCACACCACTTATGTTGAGTGCGTTTATTTTATACATGAGTGGCGGAACATACAGTTTAAAGTCGACTCCGAACGATAGATTTTTAAGAAACTTTTCATGACAATTTTTACTCTCAGAGTTTTTGCCAGAAATCTGCTGAGAGGAAGTCGCCGAAGAAATATTTGTTCATACCGACACGCTACCTACTAAACTACGGCGACTACTATTTCCCCATACATACATACATAATTGGCCATTACAACCCTTCGTCAGGATCACGGCCTAGCTTCTCAATACCACTCATGTTGTGTGCGTTAATTTTATACATGAGTGGCGGGACCTACAGTTTAAAGTCGACTCCGAACGACAGATTTTTTGAGAAGCTTTTCATGGCAATTTTTACTCTCAGAGTTTTTGCCAGAAATCTGCTGAGCCGAAGAAATACTTTTTGTATTTTGTTTTTGATGTCTGGCCTGGGATTCGAACTCGGGCCTTTCGTCTAATAAGCCAACACACTACCTACTAAACTACGGCGACTACTATTTCCCCATAGGTTCCACATACTTCACTCTGGAAACTGAATACTGTTCTTCAACCCCACCATTGCCATTTGGCTGTCCGTATATGGTTGTTCTCTTAAAAGAATATGTAGCATCCAAATTATCCTTTCCATTTCCCAAACTCGCAGTTCTGCTCCAAAAGAGCTTCATGGACTTAAAAAAGCCATTTAATATAATAAAGCGGTTCGTAATATGGACAAAGCTGAGAAAAAAAAGGGGAATCCGACAATAGCCAGTAACATTATTGAAGCAATGGTCTGCAAAGCCTTGTTAAAGGTGCTCAATAGCAGGCTGTATATAGAAACCTTTACGACAGACATCTGAGTAAGACCGCTACGGTTTCCTATTGTCTTGAGCGCAAAGAGGAAACTCCTAATTACAATGCGATAATGGCACCTCGACGTAAACTCCCAACTGCTGAGAGCAGCCACACATGTACTTCTGCAGAAGCTACAATGACAACGAAGAAGAGGATGCTTCTGTCCTGTCTTTCTAAGCCTGAGAAGAATGATATTTCGTCAATTGGAATTTATCTTCTAGATAGAGTTGAATCGAATAAAATCCTTACTTATATTATATAAAATTAGCTCGAGGCTAAGCTAGGAAAACAAAGATGATGCTGTGTCTAGTGTTTAGGTAATTGAGAACAAAACCGATTAATTCGTGCTCCAAACCCCAAAAAAGTTGAAGAAAATATTCCTCATGATTATCGAATTTATAAAACTAAGATGCTTTAATTCTCTCAGAGAGAATAATCTGAGTAACAAATAAAAAAGGACCTATGCATTTCCCCAGAGAGAGAGAGAGAGCTGTTTTTAAGCAACTATAGGGTCACACCTCTTTCAACGGCCTCAACATTAAGGTACACAGGCATAATATAAATTTACGCAATATGCATGGTGTGAGTTATTAGGCCTTAAGCATGACTTAAATATTGTAATGACCCCAAAATACGTACAGTGAGCGTCAAAAGAAACTGTACATTAAGGATAAAATTCTAACAATCATCAAACTCAATTTTTACCACTTAACACATTGACTGCCGCGGCAACGCCAGCCAAAATTGACTTGTTGTTCTTTTCCCAGAAGCCATTTATCGATACTAGCACTGATATAATATGATTTTATTCGTAGCTACACAAAAATGGCAGGTTTAGTGAGTACGAGATAACTCGTAGTTGGCACCCTACATGGGAACGCAATCTAGGAGAGTGAGTGCACGAAAAAATTTGACAATATTTCGAAATATTTTGTAATTTTTTTTTTGTTTCAATTTCAAAAACTGGAAATGAAACAATTTTAAAATTAAAAGAACGGTAATTTATTTATGTATAAATTCTTTGAATTGTACAGTTTCTTTTGACACTCACTGTATGTATATTTCTGTATATCCTTCGGGTAATCATATTGTTCAACATTTATATTTAGATTATCTGTCATTTAGTATGATATATAATGCATATAAACTTACGTACTATGTATACATATTTCCTTACATTTGACCTTTATTCACCTTCAATGTATAAAATACATGATTTTAATGAAATATTTAATCAATATAAACAATGCGTGACTGAATTTCTGAGAAGCTATTTAAGAAATGTTGTTAAAAGAGAAAAAAATAATAACAAAATGAGTAATAAAACGAAATGTATTTAAACGAAATAAATAAAAAAAAATAAAAACATTTCATCATTGCACGGCCAAAAATAATCACCACCTGACGACTGTCACCAACAACATCACACTATCGCTATGGAGGTGTGTCTCCCCAGACAATTCACGACGAATTTCGTTTCTTGTTTATACAAGTGAATTGGTTTTTTTCATTCATTTTAACCGCTTTAAAAATTAATTTAAATTGAAATTTTTTAAAACAATTTTTGTTTATTTTTCTTCGGTTAAAAATTATTTTTCAAGCAAAAATAATTCTTTTTTTTTTCATATTCCAAAGTGCTCTTTCTTCTGAGTGATGATATGAAATCTATTGGTGGGCTTTGTGGGGAGGTGTAAGAAAATGGAACCTATCGTTCATTGATTAAATTTCAATGTTATCTTTTAAATGATACGCACGACAAGAGTCATTTCTATTCCATTAATGTTAAATTAAATGCAATTTTTTCTTGCTGATAAGAGCGAATGTTTTTTATAAATGACACTTCCTGTGTTAATTGTTGTTGTTTTTTTCTTTGATAAGCAGTTATTTCCAGTCGCACTATCTGGCTGTGCTGCCTTAATTTTATCACGTAATTAGCACTCTGATTAATTAATTACACAGGAGTTGAAAAGAGTATTTTATAGCAAAAAAAAAAAACAATCTTTAAAGTGATTAATTAAAGCGAAGTCCATATTTCAAAGGTACTTATGAATAATGGTTGCACTATAAGAGGGTATTTTTTTTTCTAAGATAAGCCTTTTATTCCTACAGGGCACCTTTCTTTGTGCTGTTACCCAAACCTGTTTTTACACGGTTTTTTTTTACGCGAATTTGAAATAACACGGTTTTTTTAACAAATTTACTTTTTTTTTCTCCTTTTTATACCGATAAAATCTTTTAATCCCGTTTAACTCCCAGTTTGTGCATAAAAAATAACGTTTTTATAAAGTTATTCAATTTTATAGGCATATGTAGGCTGCTGCATCAATCCTATGTATATCTTTTCAGTTTGTTTATCCACTTACATACATACATAATATTTGTCTTTTTTTACGCGTTTTTTTTTTACACGGTATCCAACTGGAACGTATCTACCGCGTAAAAAAGGTTTGGGTCTATGTCGATTCTGAGAGTATCCCGCTATAATAGACGAAACTGGACAGTCACGTAGTAATACACTCACCATATAATATCTACTTGAAAGCATTTCAACAATAAAAAAGTGCTTTAATCAGATTAAAGGCTCAATTAGCCGAACGTTCACGTTACGTAATGAAACTTACGTTTGTTTCCAGCATATGAAAAAATGCAATCAAAGTTACATTAAAATTTGATACTCATTCTCATTGCTTTTCGATTAAACAAAAATCAGTTTATACGTCAATGTTACGTTACGTTTGGCTAATACTACCTTTACACTTGTTTGCATGATAAGGGTTTACATACGTATGTTAGTTAGGTAGGTAGAGGGGACTGTCTTTCCAAAAGGAAGCTGGATAGCAACACACTGTGATATCACAGTCTTTCATTTTCTTCCATTTCCCGAAGTCTCCGTGGTCCAGTAGGTAGTGTGTTGGCTTATTAGACGCGAAGCCTCGGTTAAATCCCCGGGCAGACATCAAAACGAAATATGAAAAAATAATTCTTCGGCGACTTCCTCTCAGCAGATTTATGGCAAAAACTCTGAGAGTAAATAAAATTGCCACGAAAAGTTTCTGAAAAAAATCTGTCGTTCGGAGTCGACTTTAAATTGTAGGTCCCGCCACTCATGTATAAAATTAGCACACACAACATGAGTGGTGTTGAGAAGCTAGGCCGTAATCCTGACTGAAGGGTTGTAATGGCCAATTATGTTATGTAGGCCTATTTCCGGAAGTATTTGGAACTTCTAATGAAACGATTCAGACTGCCAATGCCCACGCCTGACAGTTCAATTAGACCATTTATGAGATACATAGTATATCAAGAGGCATTTTCCTTTATTTGAATTACAGTCTCCTCCTCTATCTGGTCTCTATAGCTTCTGCAGAAATCGTTCACCAAGTATACAAGGCCAATGCGTCATGCATGAGTACTCATAATGCCAGTAGCGACTCCAACGACTATACCGAGCGTGCTTCTTTTCAGTTTAATCACACCTTTCTGGCTCCTTCCATCCAGCTTTTGTTAGATTTTCTGCGCCGTTCTACCCTTGTCCGAAGCCAACCATTTGGAGTTGACGGATCCACAGATCTTCAAAATGATTGCCAAAGTAGAGAATTCATTGGATCATTGTGCCGTATTTAGGCAATTCATGTAATTTTTTTTATTTTTTCACAGAAATTTAACAAAAATTTAAAATAAACAAAATCCCATATCAATGATTGAATTCCTTTAAATCGCTGTCCTCAACCTAAATAAGCTATAACTGCTACACTCTAGTCAGGTGTTTGTGATTAGTTTTTTTATGACCGAATATGGCCATTAAATATTTATTTTGTGATTTTACCGTTATGCATATCGACCAATAATTTCTTTTTTTATGACAGTTATTATAAAATTTACCGTTATTGTTATTACAGTTGAATAAGCATGACGACTGTTTTAATGACTGACAGATGGTTTTGGTATGCACTTTTGCCCCCGTTTTTTTGTAACAATCGATTGTATTTAGATTTTGAATTCAAATAAATACGATAAAACCTAGGCTTTAGTGAGTTAGAAAAGAAGCAACAAAATTATCGCATGATATAAACTTTCGCCTTTAAAGTTTAAGAAAAAATACTTAAAAATACTTAAATTGTAATTGAACAACAAATATTTCTTTCCTTTTCATTGTATTTTAGATATTCCGATGGCACAGTTAAACTACGCAATCCCAATATTGAGCTAATGGATCAGGATATTTTATATCATTTGGCCTTGGGCAGTGAATCTCATGACTTGCATGAAATGTTTGGTGATGTTAAGGTAAGTTTTCTTATATTTTTTTCTAATTTAAAACGAACATATAAAAATAATTAAACAAGGCTTGAAGTTGTACGAGTGGGTTGCAATCAATTAAGCAATTATGAGCACCATCTTTAAATCTGATTATCGGAAATAGTAGTCGCCGTAGGCTAGTAGGTAGTGTGTTAGCTTATTAGACGTAAAACCCGGGGCCAGACATCAAAACGAAATATGAAAAAAAAAATATTTTGTCGGCGACTTCCTCTCAGCAAATTTCTGGCAAAAACTCTGACAGTAAATAATCCTGCCATGAAAAAGTTTCTCAAAATCTGTAGTTCGGAGTCGATGTTAAATTGTAGGTCCCGCCACTCATGTATAAAGTTAACAAACATAACATGAGTGGTGTGAGAAACTGGGCCGTAATCCTGACTGAGGGGTTTTAATGGCTAATTATGTACGTATCGGTAATAAGTTCCATTACTTTGTTCGAGTACCTTCCACTGTAGCGCCACACGTAGCTTCCACGAAGCGAACAGTGATGCAAAAACAAATACGTTTAATCACTTTATATCCAAGTAAAAGCCTTCAAATTTGGTACATAGATTTTTTTTACTTTAGTCAGGCCTACAACCTAGCTTCTCACACTATCCATGTTGTGCGTGTTAAATTTATCCACGAGTGGCGGATCATGGCGACAGATCTGAGAAGATTTTCAGGGTTATTCTTATTTACTCCTAGTACTCTTACTAGAACCAAATGATAGAGGAGAGAATGTTTTTTAAAATTTAAACCAAAAAAAAAAATTTCATCGGAATTTATCGTGGTTCAAAACCCAGCTTAGACATCAGGGCCAAAACGAAATATGAAAAGATAGTTCTTCGGCTATTTCCTTTCAGAAGTCTTCTTCGATATTAAAGTGTAGGTCCCGCCAATTATGCATAAAATTAATACACATACAACATGAGAATTGGGAGAAGCTAGGCTGTAATCGTGACTAGGGGGTTGTATTGTTCAATTAAGTATGTAAGTAAGTAAGAAAAGTGATACAATTTTTTACTTGTTTGAATCTCATACCAAAAACTGTTTTTCTTAGCAACCATATTGTAAGCTAGGAAAATAGTTTTTTTTCTACAAAAAGGTACCTCAGCTACCTGTCACTACCTAGATGTTTACATTATAATACGACCATATTTACCGACTATCAATTTGTATGGAAAAAAAATCATCGCGATGGCATTCTACCCTTGGACTTAAATTGACATTTTTAACATGAACTAACTTATCAGAGTCGTTGATACTTGTAAACTTTCCAACCATAGGCCACGAACCCCTGATTAGTAGAAAATAGCTTCATACACAATACACTATCCAGATGAAAATAGAAATAGAAAACGCATATAAAATTTCTTGCACTGTCAATATCAGCTCATATATTATTTTCGTTATAAATAAATCACTGATTAGATTACCGGATTATTTACATGATATTTCAAATAAGTATACTCACTCCAATGAGTATATAATCTTTCATTATATTTTTCTAAATCACTGCAGGTAATTTACGTTATTTTTAATTAACAAAAATCAATAAATCAACAACAACAAATCAAATTGCAGGAGATAAAAACAGAATTGTTTAATAAATCATTTGAAAGATTTCATTTGTTTGTTACATATGAATGAATTAAATAGGATATTATTATTTTCGCTACTCATAAGTACTCATGAAATTTTGTTTAAGGGTGAGTCAACAGTGTTGAAATTTAACTATGTATTCTCATTCATTCGTACTCCCTACAACATTGAATTTTAAGTACAGGTTGCAATGAGTACGAGTACAACGTTGACAACAAACTCATAACATTCGAAATATGTTCGATTCATACGCTTAAGGTATAAACACATAGACGACAGACAACAGTTCGGCAGCTCTACAGAAAATTCTGATAACTGTTTTTTCTGCCATATGCCGACTGCTTAAATTTTTTGAAAGCAGAGCAGAAACTTCAATAATTTCCAATTTGAATTTAAATGTATTTTCAGTGTTGTCACTATCAGCTTTTTTGTACGCAAAAATAAACTCACTTATGAAAAAACCGCACACAAAAAACATTTATCAAATGAATTCAGATACAAAATTGAATCCATAATTCTATTTTATTTATTATGAATACATAGATTGCTTTTTATTTCTTAATTTTAGAATTGTTCTTTCTCTTCAATAATACAAGTATTTTTAGCTGTTTTTTATTATGATTTTCTGTTGTATTGGCATCACTAATTTGCTTTTAGCTGCCCACAAAAATAGAAAATATTTTAATTTAGGCAGGAGCTGCTTAGGTTGTTGTCTTGGCTTTTTCTGTTCTGCCTTCAATATAATCGTTTTCATATAAACGTGTGTATTCTATACTTGGCAGCTTTCTGTTGTCTGTCGTCTGTCGTCTATGTGTTTATACCTTTACTCATGCAAATTCATAAATTTAGAAAAATACTTGAAATACTCATAAATGATTCTTCGAGTGACTCGGATTCATTCATCAAAATTTACAGTCTTAGAAAAAGACAAAGACAGCTAGCAAAGCAAATACACAACCTTCTAGTGAGTATTGTAGTATTTGTAGGCGAATCATACTTATTTTATGATTCTTGTAAATGTTGTGTCATGGAGAGTCGAAATTAACAACATCATGCGTATTGTTAAGTATGAGTACGATGAGTACTTCAAACTTTGAATATGAGTAGTATGAGTATGATATTAAAATAACTAGGAATGCGTATTAGAAATTATGAGTATGATTCGATTCTACTCATCTTTTCGAATACTCATTGCTGATCTCTGATTGCAACCCTTTGGCCAGGTTTACAACCTAGTTTCTCACACCACATATGTTGAGTGCATTAATTTCTATACATGAGTAGAGGAACCTATAGTACAAGGTGGACTCCGAACGCTAGATATTTTTATTTACTCTCAGAGTTTTTGCCAGAATTCTGCTGAGAGGAAGTCGCCGAAGAAATATTGTTTCTAATTTCGTTTTGTTGGAGATGTTGGACATGGGGTCTGAACCGAGGCCTCTAGTCTAATAACCTAACACACTACCTACTAGATTACGGGCGACTTCAAAGTAACATAACCTAAAAAAATAATCGTCTTTCTATGTCATCAACATGTTTGCTATGCAAATTTTCTTGTTTTTGGATAAATTCCGCTGTTTTGAAATGGCTAAGTGCGGATCCCAACACAACACGGAACCCTCCAAAAAGTTCTGTAGTAATAAATTATATTTCAAAGGATGATTTTCGCAGCATAATAAACTTGTGGCGTTTAAATCCTACAAAATGCCGTATAAAATCCCATGAAATAATTTTTTTTAATTGATCATTACAACCCCTTAGTCAGGATTACGACCAGTGGTGTTGTCGAGCCGGAACGCTCCGGAACGTCGTTCCGGTACTTCCTTTTTGGACAGGAACGCGTTCCGGAACTAAAGATGATTTCTGATAACAAGAATTGGCTGACGTTTTGAAAAAAAATTAAAAAAGAATTGCTGATTTTTTATATGTATTTTTATAAACAAGGGTTTGAACCGAACCCGAACCGGAACGAACCGGCTTGTTTTTCCGAACCGTGAACCGGAGTCCGGTACGTTTTTTTCTGCTGAAACGGAACGCGTTCCGGTAAAAAAAAAATTAGCACAACACCACTGATTACGACCTAGCTTCTCACACCAGTTAAGTTGTGTGTGTTAATTCTATATCTGAGTATATATATATCTATAGCAGCGTTGCCAGAATTTTTTTGAAAAAAACTTTTTATTTCTGGGGAAAAAACTTTTTTTTAACAAGAAAAACTTGTTTTATACAAAAGTTCCAAAATGTTTAAAGGAAACACGGGAGACCGGTACCCTATATTGGTGTTTTTTGCTACTTTTGCCCGGAACTAATAAAATACATAACAGTTCCTTTAAAAATGTAATTATTGCGTGTTATTATCATTAAATTTATTGAAAAAAAATTTAAAATTAATTTTGTCGAAAAAACTTGTTTTGTTAGAAAACAAATTTAATGAAAACTTTTTCGCATGCTAAAAAACTTGAAAAAAAGGGAAAACTTGGCAAATGGCAACGCTGATCTATAGTTTAAAGTCGATCCCGGACAACAGATTTTTGAGAAGTTCTTCATGGCAATTTTTTTGTTTTTAGTCTCAGAGTTTTTGTCGGACCTGAGGTTTGAACCGAGGCCTCACATCTAATAAGCCAACAAACTACCTACTAGACCATGTCAACCTCGTTAGTTTCAAAAAAATAGACAAGACAACGCCTCTTCGTTGACTAGGGCTTCGTTGGCGCATCATATGATATTCATATGAATATAAATCCCCAAAAGACTGACGATTTCTCATGACGTTGCAGTCGTATTCTGTTTTTAAGAGGAAACAAAAATCAGATTCCCTACGTCGTATTTTAATAAAGGGCCATACAAAGTACTACGCATTTAATAATTAAATTGAAATGTCATTTCAAATTTTAATTCATTTTATGCCGTTATATTGCACTTGAAATGAATTTTTTTTTATTTTTTTCTAAATTAGTGAGACAAAGAAACGAGATTTGAATTCAAGTTCAAAATTCTCAAACAAAACCGAAAACCGAAAGCAAAACGTGATTGTTATGCAAATTAATTAGAAAGAAAACGAAAAAACGAGATTTAATTTTATTATACATAATTATTATCTATTAATGGCATTAAATTGTTTATAAACAAAGAAATATTAAAACAAAACCAAAAAATAAAACAAAACAAGAGTTTAAAATAAACAAATGAACTCCTGGTGATTTTAAATTTGCTATCTTGTGAGAAAAAAGAAAAAAAAAATTAATTCAAGCTCTGAGTATGAATTTCAAAAGAATGTGGATCAATAGGACCACGCCTCTTTTCTGCGGGTTAGTGGTTTTTAGGGCAGTCATTCGTTAATTTATCTTCGACGACAGGTGTAGCTCAAGACGTAACGAATAACGAACGGGTACAGAAAATCAAGGAATCACGATGGATATTCGGTTGATAGACTATGATATGACTATGATCCAAGAAATGCTTAAGAGTATAAGCTTCAAGAGAGTATAAGCCGAGGTATAATTGCAAAGGCTTTAGCAAGCCGTACTATCCGATATTTATACAATTGTCAACAGGATTAGGTAACTGAAATGGGTCTGGCAGTAAATGAGAGCAAAAAAAAGTTCATATTGTCCTGCGGCGTATTGGTGCCTAGCTAACAGCTTACAACAATATCCTTGACAATTTATTTATGATGTCAGTCTAGAGATCAAGCGCCACCTGGCAATTGAGTACAAGAAATCTCTCAAAATTAATGTCGCACGTCCTCTGTGTTCTACTTTTACTCCTAATGAAAATGCTGATACCATCTTCGGTCCAGTGCGACTTAGCAATGATTTCCGAAATAACAATACACTGTAGAAGCTATTCAAAATCATGAACGTTCTTCATTACATTGACATTCAGCTGCTATGCTGGTTCCAGTCGTATCATTCGCACGAATGCGAGAATGTTCGGGAAAAACGGGGATTTGATGTGAATATCAGTAATGTAGCATAGATGTGGACCTTGTGTCCATTGCTTGTGCGAAGCAGAGGTGCCTGAAAGAAAGTGCCACAAACGGGTTTACGTATAAACGAATATACGATTATTTTGAGTTTATTTACAGTCTTTGAAAGCAACAATTATGTCGAATAGAGTGAAATTTTTTTGTACTTTATTTGTCATTGCTTTACTTACTTACTTAATTGGCCATAACAACCCGTTTAAAGGATTTCGGCCTGTCGCAACACATCCTTCCAGGCGCTTCTGCTTCTTGCGCACCTACGCTAGTTGGTCACACCAATCGATGACAGGGCTTCCTCGATTTGGTCCTTCCAACGGATACAAGGAATCCGTCTCGCCGGAACATCCTCCTCCATTCGAACGACATGGCCGAGTCAGCGCAGCCGCTGGATGTTAATACGCTGAACAACGTCTATGTCGTTGAGGAGCTCATATAGCTCACTGTTGGATCGGATGCGCAAATCATCGCCAACTCGCACTGGATCGAAGATCTTACGTAGGACTTTTCTCTCGAATACTCTCAAGGCTGCTGCATCAGTGCTTAATAGGGTCCATGCCTCTGCGCCATAAAGAAACACGGGTAGGATGAGTGTCTTGTAGAGTGTTAGTTTTGTTGCACGAGAGAGGTCTCTGCTACTCAATTGCCTATTGAGACCATAGTAGCACCTGTTGGCAAGAGTAATCCTACGCTTGATCTCCAGACTGACATCATTTTTTGTGGTAACGGCTGAGCCAAGATAAATAAATTCCTTAACTGTTTCAAAAGTATTGTTATCGGCCGTAATCTGAGAATTAATACGCCGCACGTCTCTACTTGTCGATATCATATACCTTGTCTTGCCCTCAGTTACTGCCATACCCATCTTAGTAGACACCCGTTGATTGAATTTGACTAATCTAGCGCCCATGGAAGTTAGTCGATTCTGTATAATAGTTTAATCTAAGCTAAAATGCAGGAAAGTGGAATATACAGTGAGCGTCAAAAGAAACTGTACATTTCCTAAAAATATGCATTATTAATTACCGTTATTTCTATTTTAAAATTGTTTCATTGCCAGTTTTTAACATTGAAACAGAAAAAAAATTTCAAAATATTTCAAAATATTGTCAAATTTTTTCGTGCACTCTCCTTAAGTGGTAAAAGTTGAGTTTTGTGATTGTTAGAATTTTATCCATAGTGTACGGTTTCTTTTGACGCTCACTGTACATGAGACTGCAGTAGGGTCGTTGAAACATACAAAATGAACTCGAAAAAATTACAAACAGCCTCCCCTTACATTCTAACATACACTAAGACCAACTAAGTTCACTTACTTGGTGCACTTTCTATTCGAATATGATGGATATGCTCTAAATGCCTACCAAGTACGGCTGGGTTTTGTATATTACATTTGCTGTTTTATCACCCACTGTACATTTATTTTCAATCGCAAATATTACTAGATTATTAAAAAAATAAAACCAACAAAAACAAAAAAGAAAAACTTTGCATCTTAATGAGGCGTTTTTCAAATTGATCTTGATATTGAAGTGATTTGTTATTAAAAATATAATTATTGCGCATATTTTAAGGTGATATAATGGAATGACAGATAACAAGAAAATAAAAAATTCAAAACAGAATACAAAACATTTAATGCAATTAATTAAATGCCCGTACATACATACTGAAAGCTGCCTTGTTTAATTAATTCTTTTGAATTTTTTTTCCTTCATTCATTCATAAAAAAAATAAACATATTTTTCTTCTCTTTTCTTGCTCCCCTTCCTACCCCCACCCCCCCTTACTCAACGCACAGTTTGTTTGCATGGGCGGGACACCAAAGCGCATGGAGAACTTTGCACATTTTATTATGAATGAAATTGGCTATAAATTACCAGCGGGCACCATGTTACAGGACATTAGTGCCTACTCGTATCGGTATTCCATGTACAAAGTTGGTCCAGTACTTTGTGTTAGTCACGGCATGGGAACACCCTCTGTTAGCATTTTAATGCATGAAATGATTAAACTGATGTATCATGCCAAGTGTCATGATCCCGTATTCATACGTATTGGCACTTGTGGTGGCATTGGTGTTGAGGGCGGCACCGTCATCATAACAGAGGATGCCTTAGATGGCCAGCTAAGGAATTCTCATGAGTTTGTAAGTAATTTCTCAACACATTTCTTCGATCATTCTCTTTTATAAAAACTGTTTTTTAATTCCTTTTTAGACGATTTTGGGTAAAATCGTACATCGTCCTGCCAAATTGGATAAGAAATTGGCACGGGAGTTGAAATCGCTGGCGAGTACTGATGATCCCTATGACACCATTATTGGTAAAACCTTGTGTACCAATGATTTCTATGAGGGTAAGTTTTTGTTTTCTTTTAATTTTTTTTTTCAAAATTAATTTAAATTTTCTTGTATCACAGGTCAAGGTCGTTTAGATGGTGCTTTTTGTGAATTTAGCGAGGCAGACAAGATGGCGTATTTGGATAAGTTACGTGAGAATGGTGTGGTGAATATCGAAATGGAAAGTACAATATTTGCTGCACTCACATATCATGCTGGCATCAAAGCAGCTGTGGTCTGTGTGGCCCTACTTAATCGTCTAAATGGTGATCAGGTAAGGCAAAGAAATTCGATACGAAAGGTGACCACCTTTTATTGTAACGAACTTTATAAGGATTTATTGTACATAGAATATCATGGAGTTCCCTAAATAATTTTCAATTTCTCTTTCTACTTTTGCAGGTGAATGCCCCCAAAGAAGTGATGAACGAATGGCAACAGCGTCCACAAATACTGGTGGCACGCTATATACGTAAAATATTAGCCCAAAAGGGTCAATTGAAAAATCTATTCGGTCATCAGGGTTCAATTAAATCACCACGACGTTTTAAATTGGTGCAACAAGAATCTCAGGCTCATGAGTAAATTGCGTACATCGTACAATGCAACGCTGAATCCGTTACGCCAACCAAAAACACATACCATAACTGTTAAATCCATGATGATGAATTAATTAATGAATGTATGAATGAATTAATGAATGTTACTTTTGTAGTTAAAATTCTAAACTCATCATAAACTATTTAAAACACACACACACACACACACACACAACCAACCAAACAAACAGCCATAAATACTATTTAAAATAAAAACAACAAAAAAATTTAAATTTTTTAGGTTGTAGAACTAAAAAACAGTTGAAATGATATCTAAAATGACCCTGCCCCTTTCCTCTTCACTACTAAATTATAATTTATAATTAAATAAATAAATAAATTAATTAATTAATAATTATTATATTATAAATCTTATAAACAATATACATACATATATAAATCTAAATAACCTAAAATATATCATTAAAATGAAATTAAATAACTTTAGCTTGGTTTAGAACCTGTATTGTAAAATTGAATATCGTAAAAATCTTTTGAAATTCTCTTAATCGACAGAGCTTAAGATCTTTAAACTTTTCAAATAGAATCGTTCAATACACATTTTTTGTGTTTTACAGAAAATTTTAATTTTTTAATTCGATTATGAAAAATTGAATATCGTAAAATTTTATATCGTAAAAATGTATGCAGTAAATTTTAAGAAATTTATGTTTGTTTTTCAAAATAAATTTTTAAAATGCGAATATTACATAATCCAAAAATTCAATATCGTAAAATTGTATATCGTAAAGTTGTATGCAGTTATATTTTAAAAATTTATTTTTAAAAAGAAACAGAAAAATATTTAAAATTCGATTAAGAAACTTATACATAATCCAAAAATTCAATATCGTAAAATTTTATATCGTAAAGTTGTATGCAGTAATATTTTAAACATTTATTTTCAAAAACAAACATAAATTTCTTAAAATTTGATTATGCGAATATTACATAGTCCAAAAATTCAATATCGTAAAATTTTATATGTATCGTAAAGTTGTATACAGTTATATTTTAAAAATAAATTTTTAAAATATAAACAGAAAAATTTTAAAATTCGATTATGAAAGTTATACATAATCCAAAAATTCAATATCGTAAAATTTTATATCGTAAAGTTGTATATCGTAAAATTCCACAAAATTTATAATAAAATTTTATCCTTTCGATTATTTATATTATATTATAAAACTTAAAATTTTGATACGATAACGTAAACTGGGTATCGTAAAATTGCAATATCGTAAAAGTTTATGACAAAATTAAAAATTTTAAATTTTCTTAATCCAAATTTAAAATTCCTATAATGATACAATAGAGTTTAGCAAAAAGTTATAGTATAGAAATAGAACTGTTCAATAACACTTCCCGTATATCGTAAAATTTTAAGAATTTATTTTAGTAAATTTTATTCAGCAGAAAGTAAAATTTTTTTGTTGTAAATTAAAAAACGAACAATTTTATACTGTGAAACAGTATATCGTAAAAATTTATATAGTAAAATTGGATGGAATTATATCGTAAAATTTTAAAAAATGTGTATGTATGTTCAAAAGGAAAACATTTTTATATACGATATTGTGAATTTCTCCCATATTCGTAAAAAAATGTTCGATTTATATAACATAATTTGTGTGAAATTATTTTTCCTAAGCCTTCCATAAATAAAAAATATTGTTTATAAATATTGAAGTTAAGACATTTAAAAATCAAAAATCTTAAACAAAAAAAATTTTTTTTGAATTACAACTTACGATATAACAGGGGTTCATTTGCAATATAATACAGATCTAAACCCAGAATTAAAAAAAAATTAAATATATTTGCTTAATTCCCATCATTTTGTATTTTAAGGTTCTCAAAAGTATCGTAATTTTTCAAATTATATCGTAAAATTTTAAAATATCACATTTTATTTGTAAAAATAAACTTTTTAAGTTTTGAGATGAATTTTAAAACCCTTACGATATTTTATATCATAAAATATAAAAACCACTATTGGAAAATGTATTTAATTTACAATGAAATTTTCATATGCTGTATTTTAATGGTCAACTCTGTATATCGTAAATTTTAAACAATAATGTTATATTGAAAAAAGTTTTTTAAATTGTATCGAATTTTAAAAATTTATGTTGAAAAATATATTATATCGTAAAAATTTTTATATCGTAAATCTAGTATATCGTAAAAAATTGAATATCGTAAATTCCTAAAATTTTAGAATTCAAATTGTATAAGCTTAAATTAAAAATTTCGTTTTACAACAATACAATACAGGTTCTAAATCTGGCTTATCCAATAAACTATGTATGATTAATTTTTTAATTCACTCTTTAAACAAATAAAAAAAAATATTAAAAAAAATATATAAAAATTAAAAAAAAAAAACAAACAAAATCTATAAATAATACATATATACAATAAATATGTTATAATTATGCATTGTTGGCATAAGTTTGCTGAAATTCATAAAGTAAAGTTTTTTTTTAATGTAATATGTACTGTTAAACACTTAAACAAAAAAACAAAAAATATGTATAATCACTTGTAATGTTGTATGTACTATATTTCAATAGGACAAAAAACAAAAATATTTATAAATATATTCCATAGATTCCATATTTATTACCATGTAAGTTAAGCCAACTCAAATACAAAATAGGGGTTTTGAATTAATTGTTTATTTTAATTTCTTTTTTATTTTATTTTTATTTTTTTAAATGATTTTTTATTCTTTTTTATAGAAATAATTTTTATTATTTTATTTTTAAACGTATTTTTTAATTATAATTATTACTCAATTCTGGTTATGTTTTCTAATTTTACTTGTAATGAAAAGCATTTAAAATACAAATAAAATTAAATTCTTATCACATGAAAAGAAAAAACAAACAAACATTCTTGGCATTTCAATTAGAATTTAAAAGTTTTTAATGAAAAACCAAATCGATACAGGAAATTAATTTTTTTTTTTGGTTTAAAGCGTGCTCTTATAAAACTCTCGAGATATAAAAAATCTATTGCGAGTTTTATTTTAAACTCTTAAACAGCTTGAGAAAACATTTTGAATTTTCAATTAAAACAACTTTCTGTTGTTCTCAAGTGAATTTTGAAAAAACTTACTTCGGCATTTCGATTTATAACCTCGTTGTAGACATATACCGATAATGTAAGTTAAGCTGTCGCTAATCAAATTTTTCACTTAAATTGTAGTCTTTTATCAGACGTTACGAAATGCAGTTAACAGACCTAAGTATGGTTCGAGGTAATTAGTCAAAGTTTGCTTGGTTTGAAGTCGCTGTAGTCTAGTAGGTAGTGTGTTAGCTCATTAGACGTGAGGCCACGATTCTAACTCCAGATCGCACAAAACGAAATACAGTCGGGCCTCGATTGTCCGTGATGGTCGGGACCAGAAGCGTTACGAATAATCGATTTTCACGGTTAATCGAATAACATTATTATACATTAAATTTTCTACCAAAAAAGGATACAACTTCTTAAAAAAGTCGTGTAATGTTGTTTGTCCAATATTTTTCAACTTTTAATTTCTTTTACAGTAGTTTTGATTTAGCTGCCTTTTATTTACGTGCGCATTGCCTTTACCTGCACAAAAATTTTGTTTCGTGCTTTGAGAGAGTAATCTATAATTAAAGTAAAAAATTTAAAATAGCTGCATTTTTGACTTATCTGCACAAAAATTGTTGCAAAAGTTAGTTGTGCAGTTAAGTCAAAACTACTGTATAAGTTTTTCTTGGATGTGATTAACTTGAATTTTATCGTGCTCTGTAATGCCGAAAAACCAGGGCTATCCAGGAAATTCGGCAATGTTCTAGATGCCTCTATCGCTTCTTTTAAATTCGTTTCAGGAGCAATTGCATCGTCTTCATCAGTGTCTTCCAAACTATTGTCTCGCTCAGGTTCATCTGAGTTACTGTTTGTCATGCTTATAATTGCTTTATCTGACAAAACAGCAAATTGGGAGGCATTTTTATCACATTTGAGCCATGTCTCTATATCTTCTGTGGTAAAGTCATCCGTAACATTTATTATTTGTGCAACATTTCCATACCTAAAACAAATCACTTGTAAATGCTTCTGACTCATCGTATGCAAACAAGGGAATTCCCCGTTTTCATGTTTATTATATTGTATGAATTTGATGTTAATAAAAAAAAATTCTACCATCACAGATAATAGAGGTAATCACAGTTAATCGAAGCAAACAATTTGAAAACATTGCAAACAAAAAACAATATACTGATCTTTACCCATCACCGTTAATCGGGGTTACCATATGAAAAATATTTCCTCGGCGAATTCCTGGCAAAATCTCTGAGAGTAAATAAAATTGCCATGAAAAGTTTCTCAAAAGTCTGTCATTCGGAGTCGACTTTAAACTGTAGAACCCGCCACTCATGTATAAAATTAACAAAAACAACATGGGTGGTGTGAGAAGCTAGGCCGTAATCCTGACTGAAGAATTGTAATGACCAATTATGTATGTTACGTGACAATTTTATTTGCTCTCAGAGTTTTTGCGGGAAATCTGCTGAGAGGAAGCCGCCGAAGAAATATTTTTTTTTTCATATTATCGTTTTGATGTCTGACCTGTGGTTTGAACCGAGACCTCACGTCTAATAGTCCAACACACTGCCTACTAGACTAGATTAGAGCGATAATCACGGAATTTGTTTGTTTTCTCTAAAAATTTAAGAGGCCTTGAAAAGCAAAAATACTACAATGCTCATCTGCTGAGTTATCATAGTTTTTAAAGAAAAAAAACGATTTTTACAGAAAAAATCGATTTTACTACAGTCAAATCCTTAAAATGTGTAGAGACTTTAAACATCGAGTTTTTGGAATTAATATACCAGCGTCAAGATTTAAAAATTTAGCACTGAGCACTGCTATAACTCTTTACTGCGGATTACAGCATAGCTTCCCTTATCACCCATTTTGTGTGTTTCAATTTCAATCAAGGTTGCCAGCTTTCAACTCCAGAGCTACAAAATGTCGCAAAATTTTTTCTACAGAGAAATATTCATGGCAAACTAAAAACCTAAAATGCTCGTGTCTTGAAATGAAATGTTCTGAATAATGACATAACTTGGTTCCAAGCTATTACCAAGTTCCACTATGGCAACGAAACCATAAAATGCGATTTTTTTATTTGAAACTTCGTATTAAAAATCGTGTTTTATCAAATTTTTCGGAGACGTTTTAGTAGAGATTTTAACCCGTATATGCCCAACTGGATTTTTTGTATTTATTAGGAATCTATATGGTATACCACACAGCTGATCAATATCTTACCTTTTTAAAAATGGGGCGATAAGCCCATATGGGTTAAACCAAATATCGAACATAATATCCTAGGTGGAGACACTTTCTTGCCTTGGATTTCTTATATTTATTCTATCATACATAGTAGACTTAATCCCTATTTTTATAAGAGAAACAATACCATACGTTTACTCAAACATGTTTACTGTTATTTTCACACAAATCATCGCTTGTCTAAAAGCGTTCGTTTTACAAAAACCGGAGGTTAACTTCCAAACAAAGGAAAATATGGACAGGAAGCTAATTTAAGATTCTAGAAAATAATATTCAAGACTACATGCATATTTAATATTCTGTCGATTAAAATTCTGTAATTACAGTTACAGTTTTAAAATTACAGTTTTTAAAAATGTTATCTGTTAAGAAGAATGTTTAATAAATTATGCATTCTTATCATTTCTTGGAATTATTGAATAATTTAGTTTAGCGCAAATTTAGTTTAGTTAATGGAATAAAAATTAAAGATAACATACATATACTATATATATATAAATATAATATGAAACAAGCAACGAAATATACATATATACATACATATATATAAAAATTTAATTATTAATAATAATAAATAATAAACCTGAAATAAAAAAAAATGTTATTAAAGAATTTTCTAAATGGAAAATTTTATTGTTATTAAAATATTATTATTTTTTAATTTAAAATTAAAGATTTTTTGTTTAGAATAAAACATTAAGGTTTTACTCAAAAAATAAAAATTGTTATTAAAATATAAACGTTTCTATGAAGAAAGTAAGTTCATTAAATTAAAATGTTAAATATTTTTTCTTTCTTTATTTTTTAATATTCAATTTTAAATTGGTAACAAAAATTGTTTCAAAAATTTTTAAATAATAAATCATTGTATTTAAAACAATATTAACAAACATTTTTGTTTTTAAAATTTTTATAAAAATACTAGCTGTCCCAGCGAACTTCGTCCCGCCCAAAATTGATTTTTTTGTTGCCCAAAACAGGTCACATCATATATATTTATTGTAATAATTTATTGTAATAGCGCTCACGAAGTTATATATGTACGTATGTAGTTATAAACCATCGAATTGGCCGACTTATAGGTATCTCTTAAAGGGGAGGGTTGCCACGCCCATTTTTGGTGAGTTTGTCGATATCGACTCTACGAACTTACCCACCAAATTGCATTCGCCTACGATTACTATGTCCCTAAATATTCCATTTTAAAGGTTTGTCACGCCTACTTTTTGCTATATCGAATTTTTTTTAAAACCATCTAAACCTGATAAGCTTTCGAGCAAAAAAAAAGAATGGTTAAAATCGGTTCAGTAGTTTAAGGGTGATAGGTATCACTTGAAGGGGGAGGGTTGTCACGCCTATTTTTAGTGGGATTGTCGATATCGACTCCACGAACTTACCCACCAAATTTTATTCGTCTGCGATCAATATGTACCCAAATATTCAATTTTAACGATTTGTCACGCCCTCTTAACAGTTAGGGATCTGAAAAATAGATGTTGTCCGATTCTCAGACCTACCCAATATGCACACAAAATTTCATGAAAATCGGTCGATCCATTTCGGATCCACGAACACCGTGACACGAGAATTTTATATATTAGATTTAAATAAGTTTTTAAAAATACATTTTTATAAAAACAAAAACTTTTTTAAATATTTTTTAAAAAATTTTTTTTAATAGTTTTTAAAAATATTTTTTTGGAAACTTTCTTAAATATTTTTTAAAAACTTTGTTAATATTTTTTAAAAATATTTTTTTAACATTTTTATAAAAAAAACAAACAATTTTTATATAATTTTTTTTTCTTTTTTACAGAAAGCTTTTTTTTTTGATATTTTTAAGTTAAATTTGTTAAATAAATAATTTCTTTATTGTTAAACAATAATTTATTTATTTATTTGATTTCTTTTTTTATGGTAAAAATTATTTTTTATATTAAGAAATTAAATTCAAATGTTTAATTAATTATTTGATTTTTTTAAATTAAAATTAAATAAAAATATTAACAAAATAAAATCAAAATAATTTATTATCGGATGAATTAACCTTAGTATTTAAAAAGTAGTTACTGTTTAATTAAATAAAATTTATTTAATTAATTTATCATCAGATTAATTAGCCTTCATATTTAACTATGTAGTTGTTATTACTATTAAATTAAAATAAATCTTAAAACTTAATTAAAATTATAAAAAATTATATTTTAGTTTTAATAATTAATATTTTAATTAAATAAATCTTATTTGTGTAGTTGTAATCAAAAAAGAAAAAAATTTATTTAAACTAATAATTTTCCAGATTAAAAACTTCATTACCTTTTTATTAATTAAAAAAAAAAAGAAAAAAAATTTGTTTAAAATTTAAATTTAAAATTAATCAACTTTATTTTTGTTTTTAAAACTGTACTATTCGGGTTTTTTTTCTGTTTTTAATTTGAAAATATATTTTTAGATTTAAATTATTACTTTACATTTTTGATAAACTAAAAAAGTATTAAAAAGATTAAAATATTTTTTAATTTTTTGGTGTTCGAAATTTAATTAATATAACTGCTTAAGCTTTTCATTTAAAAAAACTGGTGGTAAGGTAGAAAGCTTAAGAAAAAAATTTTTCTTTTATAAAAAAAAATATTTATCAGCACAATTGCTTCTACTACCGTTTTTACATTTCATTTCAAAATTGAAAAATTTTTAAAAAATTAAAAAATAATCCAATATCCCCGATAATTTTATTTTTCTAAACATCTTTATTACATTTAATTATCTGCATTTCTTAGCCACGCATGTAGATGTACAGTGAGGAGCAGAAGTGAGTACAAGTGTTTATTTGGGGGTACATCAAAGTGCGAAAAAATAATTTAAAAAGGCGGATTTCATATTTTTTTTTTTTTTTCGTTTAGTTTTGTTGTATTTCACATATGTATATGTACTCAGTTTTGCACGTCTTTTAAAAATTTATAAATAAATTTCATATTTAGTCTCTGATCCATAGATCTTTATATCTTTGAAATACTGTTTTCATATTTCGCAGGCTTTCTACTTTATTATGTAGCATTTGATCCGAAATTTAATGCCACTCCGACACAACGCATAGCCATTAAATCTGTATTCTGAATCAGAACTTTGCATCGACATTATTTGTAAATTCGGCTCAGCCAGCAATACTTTTCGTTATAAATGGTATAATGTTGGTTGGTTGGATAGCTTTAAAAACAACCAGATGTCTGTGGATGTCCCCCACATCTAATTTCTTAGAGGTATTTGAGCATGTTATCCATATCGATGCCCAAATATCTCCGCGATATCCTATATAAAGGTACTTGTAGAAGGTACTTGTAGTCGCCGTAGTCTAGTAGATAGTGTGTTCGTTTATTAGACGTAAAGCCCGGGTTCGAGCCCCAGGCCAGATATCAAAACCAAATATGAAAAAAAAATACATATTTCTTCGGCGACTTCCTCTCAGCAGATTTCTGGCAAAAACTCTGTGAGTAAATAAACCTGTCATGAAAAAGTTTCTCAAAAATCTGTCGTTCGGAGTCGATGTTAAACTGTAGGTCCCCGCTACTCAAGTATAAAATTAAGGCACACAACATGAGTGGCATGAGAAGCTAGGCCGTAATCCTGACTGAAGGGTTGTAATGGCTGGCCAATTATGTAAGTATATAGAAGGTACTTTGAAAGAGCCTAAGGATGTGCTCAGTTGCCTTGGCTTGTCCTCTTAAGCAAAATTAATTTATTTTTATTAAAAACAAAAAAATGATTTATTTTATTTTTAAGAATTGTAAATTTTCTTACGTTTCTTTCTTTGTTTTGTTAAATAAAAATTATGTTTAAAAATTTTTTTAAGAAATTCATAAATTTCTGCTGTATTGTATTAGAAAAAATATTTTCAATTGAAAATTAAATATTTAATTTATATTATATTATTTATTTATTTTTTAATATATAAAATATATGAATTTTTTTTTAAATTTAAATATTAAAAAAATTAAGATTAAAAATAAATGTTTCTATTTTTATTATATTTATTTTAATTTTTTTTTAATAAATTTTTTATTTAATTTATTTAATTACATTTTAAATAATTTATTAAAAAATAAATCTATTTTTTTAAATTTCTTTAAAAAATTTTGTTTTCTTAATATTAAATTATTAAATAAATTTTAATACAATAGCCTGTAATAAATTGTTAATTATGTTTACAGCCTTTGTAACAATAATTGTTAAAGTAAAAAAAAAAAAAGAAATAAACCAAAAAGTGTATTTAAATAAATAAATTTAAAAATAAAAACAAATAAAATAAAATAAAATTAATTTTTTTCCTTTAAGCAGGAAAAACACAATATAAACGACAGCGTTAATTTAATAATATTTCAGTTTATTTTTTTATATGATTTTAATTATTAAAAAAAAAAGAAATAAAATTAAAATGTTATTAATGTTATTATTAAACCAAAAAGTGTATTAAATAAATAAATTTAAAAATAAAAACAAATAAAATAAAATAAAAATATTTTTTTTTCTTTTAAGCAGGAAAAACACAATGTAAACGACAGCGTTAATTTAATAATATTTCAGTTTATTTTTTTTATATGATTTTAAATAAGAAAAAAAATATAAGAAATAATATTAAAATGTTATTAATGATTTACTCTAAAGAAATGTTGTATTTTAAGCTCACAGTTACTTAAGCTCTTATTATTATTGTAAAAATAAAATAAAAACTTTAATTAAAAGTCACTAAAAAAATACTCGTAAATGTTGCTTCAAATCTAACATGTTATTCAAGGAAAATCGCAAAAGAAAATAAAAAAAATATAAAATTTTGATTCTAAAAAACTTAAAAACTTAAAATGTTTCACTTTAAAATATAAACAAAAAAAAAGGTACCAAAAAAACACACTAAAAGTCTTTGAAAATATTTATCATTTAACATACGATATAAAGCAGATTTAACCTAAAAAAAAACTGAAAATAAAAGTTAAAAATTAATAAGGAAAACATAAATATATTTATAAATATATACACAATTGTAAGCAAATACAAAAATAAATTAAAGAAGAAAAATTATTGAATTATACTGAACATATATAATATAAATAAATAAACAAACAATTTAATTATTGTATAATTACGAGTATTAAGTATTAAAATTTGGAAAAAGAAATTATACTTGAATTGTATTTGAAATGAAAAAAAATATGAAAAAAATAAAAGAAGTGCATAAAATAAATTTATATTTAATGAAATATTAATTAAATAACGTCTATTCATTTTAATTTAGTAACGAACAATTGAAAATGGGTCTCTTGCATGAGATCATAATGGGAACACACTGTGTTAAGTTTTAATTTTTTCATACGCATGTCGCAGTCTTTCATTCTTGAATGCATGCACGTTCAAATGCTGCTCAGAGAGACTTACTCACATACATACATACATAATTGGTCATTACAACCCTTTAGTCAGGCTTAATGTGTGTTTATTTTATCCACGAGTGGCAGGGCCTACAGTTTAGAGTCGACTCTGTACCTTTAAGTGGCAATTTTTTTACATTCAGAGTTTTTGCCAGAACGAAGGCGCCGGAGAAATATTTCATTTTGATGGAGATGTCTGCCAAGGGGGCTCACGTCTAGTAAGCCAGCACACTACCTACTAGACTATTCATTTCATACATACATACATAATTGGCCATTACAACCCTTCAGTCAGGATTACGGCCTAGCTTCTCAACACCACTCATGTTGTGTGCGTTAATTTTATACATGAGTGGCGGGACCTACAGTTTACCGTCGATTCCGAACGACAGATTTTGAGAAACTTTTTCATGGCAGGTTTATTTACTCCAAGAGTTTTTGCCAGAAATCTGCTGAGAGCAAGTCGCCGAAGAAATATTTTTTTAATATTTTCGTTTTGATGTCTGACCCGGGATATTTATTTATTTATATTTAAAACACATACGGCAGAAAAACTGCTGATTCTGGTTTAGTCAAACGTCAATGGAACGTAATGTAACATACGTTCGTTTTTAGCATATGAAGAGCAATGCAAATGCCTACCGAAATTACATTACGTATTCTAAAAACGCACATACGTTCCGTTGACGTTTGGCTAATCGGGGCTAAAGACTAATTCTATCTTTAACATTACGTTGAACATGTTGCTAATCCATTAATAGTTAAAAAGCGCAAGACATAAAATATGTCATAATGAAAAAGTACCGAAAGCGTCGCGGTGGTCCTCTGGTATTTTTGAAGTAAAAATTTACTGAAAAAAGTACAAAAGTACTGAATTTTTCAACACTGACGTAACACTTAAAAAGGTCTTCCAAACATACATACATACATAACATACATAATTGGCCATTACAACCCTTCAGTCAGGATTACGGCCTAGCTTCTCAACAAAACAATACTTAATTGACGATTCGGCGTTGAACACCGTGCGGGGTGTTAACGTATAAAAGTATTATTTCAATCGGGGCTTACAATAGCTTTACATATCCCGATATGCTGCAGTCTGTCTGTTTTTAATTTTAACTATTCCTTTAGAGGTTTTTTTTTCTTCTTATAAAGGACTTAAAACACTTAATAAGCGATACTAATTTTGGTATGCATTTTATGAGGGGGCTTGCCTTAAATATTTTCAAAGTCTATAAAAATGAGTTCATAAAAATGGTTTCTACTTCAAAGATTGTTGAACAGTATTTTTTAAAGAATTTTCTTCAGGGACTAAGGAATTCAGACTTCAATTTAAATGTTATTCGACTTGTGTTAATACGAGCTGGGGTATCCCTTATTTATCTGCGTATATCCCCTCCAGCTAGTCAAAAACGGCTCACTTTTCTTTAATATTTAATCGAAAATGCCTTCTTTAAGTTTATCATGCAGCTATTCTGGTCTCCAAAACTCTTCTGTTAACAGTTAGGGATTTGGCATTTGCTTTCATCATTTCTTGCCTGATGTTGTTGTTTTCTTTTATTTTTTTTTTTAGTACCTTACTAGTGTTGACAGGTAGCCATAATAGAGGTCATATTCCATGAACAGCGCTGTCACACGTGTGTACTCAATTCATTTCTCTCAGTGTGAAAATAAAGTGTGAATTTTAAGAGAACGAAAATTTGTATTTTTCTCTCAACGTATTTTCCCCGTTTTTGCCTGGTTACACGATCGTCTTGTTTGTTTTGCTTTTTTAAAACGATCGATGGTATTCGTTTAATAAATAGCGGTATTAGAAATCAGAAAACTAGTCAGTGTTTTCCGAGCATCGATAACGTATAGACGTAGTGGACGGAACGAAAATATTTATTTTTTAAGTGATCGCACGACGGTTTGAAAACAAAGAACACACGATTGAACGTATGTAAGTGTGAGAAATACCTTTCAAGAATCGGATTAAGTATGTAAGACGTGTGCGGCATTGTTTATTAAATATGATGTGAATAATAAAAAAATTAAAACAAACAAATGAAGTGTAATTGATTAATAAATAATTGTGATAGTGACTCAATTAGCTTCGAACAATATAAAAAGGGGAATTTGCAAATTAATCGCAAGCAAAGCAAATAATTTTTTGAATGAAAAAACGCAAAAGAATAAGACTATAAAGTGCGCTGCTTAGCAATTTCATTCATGGTTTGTTGTTTCCTTTTTTTTCCAAGTCCATCACATTACTCTAATTTGATCAAATATTACTGGATTGGATACAAACTATGAAACAATTAAACGGAACGAGTGCTTCTACTGCCGTTTATAGTTTTCTATTCAAAAGAAAATAAATTTTTGCAAATTTATTTCAAAAGTAAAGAATTTAAAAAAAGAACATCCAAAATCAAGGGATTGCTTCCCGATAATTAAATTTTTCTAAACACCATCCGATATCTTTATTACATTTCCGTTTCTTTATTTCCTTCCTAAGCACACAGATGTGTAGCACGGAGCAGAAGTGAGTACAAGTATATATTTGGGGATGAAGTCGCCGTAGTCTAGTAGGTAGTGTGTTCATATCACAGGTCAGACATCAAAACGAAATATGAAAAAAAAATATTTCTTCGGCGACTTCCTCTCAGCAGGCAAAAACTCTGAGAGTAAATAAATCTGCCATGAAAAAGTTTCTCAAAAATCTATCGTTCGGAGTCGACGTTAAACTGTAGGTGCCGCCACGCACGTATAAAATTAACGCACACAAAATGAGTGGTGTGAGAAGCTAGGCTGTAATCCTGACTGAAGGGTTGTAATGACCAATTATGTATGTATGTATGTATGTGCATATATGTATGTATATTTGGGGATCCCCAATAATTTAATTTTTCTAAACAGTAACCAGACTTCCTTATTAAATTTCCACTTCTGCATTTCTTCGCCATAGATGTAGATGTATAGTGTGGAGCAGAAGTGAGTACATGTTTATATATGTTTGGGGGTACTTCAACATGTGAAAAAATAATATTTAAAGGCGGATACCATATATTTTTTGTTTTGTTTCGTTGAATTTCACTGCAGTAAATTAAAAAAAAGAAAATCTTATATGTACTCAGTTTTGCACCACATTCAATTTTAGTGTTTGGTCCAAAGAGCTATATAAGTGTGAAAGACTGTTTAAGCTTTTGGCTTTCTACTTCATTATGCAGTATTTTTGATCAGAAATTTAATGCCACTACAACACACCGCATAGCCATTAAACATAAATTCTAAATCCAGTTAAAATCAGAACTTTGCATCGGCATCATTTGTAAATTCGGCTCACCTAGCAATTCTTTTCTTTACAAATTTGAGGTGAAACGATGTTGATTGGTTGGATACATACATACATACATAATTGGCCATTACAACCCTTCAGTCAGGATTACGGCCTAGCTTCTGAACACCACTCATGTTGTGTGCGTTAATTTTTTATACATGAGTGGCGGGACCTACAGTTTAAAGTCGACTCCGAACGACAGATTTTTTGAGAAGCTTTTTCATGGCAATTTTTACTCTCAGAGTTTTTGCCAGAAATCTGCTGAGAGGAAGTCGCCGAAGAAATATTTTTTCATATTTCATTTTGATCTCTGACCTGGGATTCGAACTGGGGCCTTTCGTCTAATAGGCCCTAAAGATTGGTTGGATAGCTTTAAAAAAAAACCACATGTCTGTGGGTGCCTCCACATTTAATTTCAGATTTTTGAGGATGTCATTCAGATCGATGACCAATTTCTTCATAATATCCTATATAAACCAGCTATAGAAACTACTTTGACAGAGTCTAAGGAAGTGGTAAAATGTCTACTCTGCTTCCGCATTATCTGAAACAAAATTTTGGGAATCTTAGGCATCCGAAATCTGGATCATTTCAAATACTACATTTACTTACATAATTGGTCACTACAACCATTTAGTTTGGACTGCAACCTAGCTTCACATTCCATCCATGTTATGTGCGTTAGTTTTATTCATGAGTAGGGGGTCCTAAAAGTCGACGCATAACGACAGTTTTTAGGAAACTTTTCATAGCAATTTTATTTTTCTCTCACAGTTTTTGCCACAAGATTGTTGAGAAGGAATTTAACGAGAGAAATATTTTTTCAAATTTCATATTGTTCGTGATGCCTTAGCTGTGGTTTGAACCATGGGCTCACGTCTAATAGTCCACTAAGGCACTACCTACTACGCTACGGCAATCCACTGTTTACTACTGTTTTCAAATGAATTGAAGTGAAAAAATAGCAAATGTTTGAAACAATGGAATGCTCATACAAAAGCTTAGACTATTCAAATGACGACCAGTACCTAGCTTGGGTATAATTCGAACGTCCTTAAGTTCAGTATACCTGACCTGAAAGTAGTAACAAATTTTTTCTACCCATCTTTGTAAGATTTCATTTAAACAACTAGGCAGTGCTAGTCTCTGGATGCAGGCACCAGAAACGGCGTTACACATGTTATGCGAATGAAGAGTTCATGATCGATTTAAGTAGAAGTGTACCAGAAGGTGCCCAATAATTAAATGCCAGTCTATTTTGGATAGGATTTCAACTTAGATAACAATTTATAATTCATTCTTATAATATTTTTTAACGATTTTAACTCAACCCAAATATTTAAATGCAAGAAAACTCCTCTGCTTCTTCAGTGTATATGGTCCATATTACCAAAAATCTCATCAAAAACATTTTGAATACTTTTTCAGATCAGATCACAGTGCCAAGGAATTTAAAAAAGCACATTAAGAATGTCTACCAAAAAGTAAGTCAATCATAGAATTACGTTAAATTGATTAATTTTTTAATTAAGCTAAGTGATGCCACTATTTCAGTCTTGTAACGCTGAACAATCCGAATTTAAAAACCATGGATCAGGACTTTTTATATCACATCGATATAAATATTCCGGATACGAAAAATACCACTGAAATACAGAAAAAATTTGGTGATGTCAAGGTATTTAAAATTAATTAAAACAATTAATTGAATTGATAAACAAAAATTGATGAAATAATTAATTAAATTAATGAAATTCTTGAATACTGTTTTAAACAGTTTGTTTGCATGGGTGGTACCAAAAGTCGTATGCTGAACTTGGCCAAATATTTACGCTCATTGCTAGAACCTGAACGCCTTGATGAGGAGCTAATCGATATAAGTGCCGCCGGCAATCGTTATGCTATTTTTAAGGTATGATATAAGATTTCATGAAAATTATTTAAATTTTTCATTCTCATCGTCTAATAGGTGGGCCCTGTTCTATGCTGCTCTCATGGTATCGGCATGAGTACGATGAGTGTTATTCTACATGAACTACTCAAGTTGGTGCACTATGCCAAATGTAAAGATCCCATATTTATACGTATTGGCACCAGTGGTGGTGTTGGTGTACAGCCAGGCACAGTTGTGGTTACCAATGATGCTTATAATGGCTATTTAAGGAATGAACATGAAATTGTAAGTAGTAGAATCGATCAGTGACTAAATTGGTAAGGGTAGGATGCTTATAAAAATGTTTTTAAATATTTCGCTTAAAACTTAAAAATAAAAAAAATAAAACAAAAATTCTTGCTAAAAACCAAACGTGACTGACTGTTGCAACAATCTCACGTTACAATAATTTTTGAAACTGAAATTCTTCCCATAAGAATACTCTGACGTTTGTGTCTGTCTGGCTGTTGCCTGTTGCTATAGCAAGCAACAGATTAAAATTCATTGAAGGTATTAATGACAAAACATCGTGAGTATTTCCCGGACTAAGGCATTCGCCAAATTTAATTACTGGCCAAATTTAATTGCTCCACGCCTACAGGCAGCTACAGTGAAGTCAGGACAATGTTACCTAAGTGCTGAAGACACTTTCTGACGTTTAATAATAAAAAAATGGTCTGAGCTTTTGGTGTTAGTTTTACTAAAGCAACAGACATGGGCCTAATGGGGACCAATTAAAAAGCTGCATTATGGGCTTAAGTCTTAGCGAAAGTAACATTTCCTAGAATCAACTGTTAGCGATTAGGTGGACACAATTAAGTGGTAAATTTGCCCTCCTACCAATTCCTAAGTATTTTTTACTTTTGGCTTTTTTGAACACAACGCCTCAACGCTAATTAGGGGCAATATTTTCATTATTTCCTTCGTAGCTATTATATTCAGGAACCCAAAGAACTCAGGTCCCATTTATGAGGCTATCATAATCGATTAAAAGCCGTTTATCGATTCGAAAATCTATGAATGCAGGCGCCTAACTAATCCTACGGAGGGTAGGGACGATTTTTTAAAATTATTTCTTAATTTCAGTTGATTGGTTCTTGCCCCCTTTTCAAACTTGGAGCTGCCTTGCCTAAAAACACAGTTGGAAGTAGATGGAGTTAGCGCAATGGCCTTTAAAGTATTTGAAGAGACCTGTTCCTGTTGACATCATGGCGTCATTGTGAACCTACGAACTGTATAGAATGTTCTTTAAGGCTCTTAAAAATCTCTTCAATTTTCAACTTTTGAACTGGCCTCTATTCATAATAGAAAGCAGTGGGATACTGGCACCAATTTCCAGTGAACTGCAAACTTTTTTCTCGCCCTGTAACTTATTTTTCGCTATTATGAGTTGAGATATGCTCTCCGAATTTGACTATTGATTGGCAACGTCAATTTTTGTCCTACTTACATACGTACATACATAATTGGCCATTACAACACTTCAGTCAGGATTACGGCCTAGCTTCTCACACCACTCATGTTGTGTGCCTACACTTTAACGTCGACTCCGAACGACAGATTTTGAGAAACTTTTTCATGGCAGATTTATTTACTCTCAGAGTATTTGTTCAAACTTTCTGGCTGGTTTTCCAGTGCGGGGTAGTCGTGCTTCTGTTGTGCAGACCTTGCGCTGACCAACTTCCTCCTTTCCCCTGATTTTGGTGGAACTTGGTTAGTACAGGGACTGCGTTCACCCGTGGCATCACAACGGGCCGCTATGCGTGCTCAAGTGAGCTTTGTGATATCAGAGCTACCACTCCGACCTAACCTAACCTAGAGTATTTGCCAGAAATCTGCTGAGAGGAAGTCGCCGAAGAAATATATATTTTTCATATTTCGTTTTTGATGTCTGGCCTGGGGCTCGAACTACTAGACTACGGCGACTATGGCTCATTAATTTCATTCTGGCAAGTTCGAGAAATTACTAACTAGTTTTGTTTTCGTAGTTATTTGTTATCGTAACTTCTTTTATGTTTTGTGTTATTGTTTGTTTATCTTGTTCTTCTTTTCCCGAATGAACACTAAAGTGGCTAAATTGTCTTGTGCTACCTTCGTAACATTACATTAAAAATTCTTAAGATTTTTCAATTTTTTTTTCTAACTTTCAGGCAATTTTAGGACAACGTGTTGTACGCCCAGCCAATTTCGATCGAAGCGTAAATGAAGCTCTATTACGATGCTCAAATCAAACTTTCAATTTCATGGTCATTTCGGGCAATACAATGGCTGCAGAATGTTTCTATGAAGGTCTGAAAAAATTTAATCAAATTCAATTACTTATCAAGCTTAATAGCTTAATATTTCTCATTTTAATAGGTCAAGGACGTTTAGATGGTGCCAGCTGTCAATATAGTTCAGAGGATAAAATGGCATTTTTGCGTTTGTGTTACGACAAAGGCATACGTAATATTGAAATGGAAGCCACTATGTTTGCCTCACTAACCAAACATGTGGGCGTTAAGGCGGCCGATATCTGTGTAACCCTCATTAATCGTTTAAATGGAGATCAAATAACGATAACGAAAGAACAAAAGCATGAATTTGAACGGCGACCCTTTCTAGTGGTGGGTAATTTTATAAGACAGCGATTGTTGGAAGAAAACTAGTTAGCATCTGATACATTTTATTAATAAAGTTTTAGAAAAGAATTAAAAATAAAGCATTTTTGAAAAAATATTTAAGAAAGAATATGCATTTTTAATTACTGGCAATAAAGGCTTCTTTACCACAAATAAGGTTGGAGGAGATTGGTTTGTATAAGGCATGCAAATATCCTTGATTTTAATGTCCGTATTATTTAAATGCTGCTCTTTAAGCTGCTGGTTATGCCAAATTAATTTGCATTTTTTGACTCATGGTCTCAGCCGATTTAAAATGCTTATTTTTGACCACACGCTTGGGTTACACCAACTCCTTCAAATCTTATTTCACATACTCTTAGGCTTCGGCTTTGCTTTCTCCCCCTTCGTTTTCTTTTTGAATTTAGTTTTCTTGACCTCTGCTGTAAATTTTTCTAAAGCTTGACTTGTCTTTATGGAATGCATACAAACAAGGTAAACTATCTGACTGTGATCCACCTGGCGACGTCCAGGACGATCCTTGTCTTGCTGTATCCAAGTTGACACGCAGCCCCTCCTGGATGGCATACTAGCACCCGCTAGTTATTAACTAATGCGTGCAGCGAAGTCCAATCCGCTGGACGTTAAATTCGAGTTGCGCGTAGGGCTCTACATAATACAAGAGTCTACAAGATGCTCATCGTCCCCGTGCTTCTTTATGGCGCAGAGGCATGGACTCTATTAAGCACTGAAACAGCAACTTTGAGAGTATTCGAGAGAAACACCTTAAGTAAGATATTCGTTCCGTGCGAGTTGGCTAAGATTTCCGTATCCGATTTAACAATGAGCTGTAAAAGCTCCTCAACGACATAGACGTTGTGCAGAGTATTAAACATACAGCGTCTGCGCTGGCTCGGCTATGTCGTTCGAATGGAGGAGGACGCTCCGGCGAGAAGGATATTTGATGCGGGGGTCTGCGGAAATCGGCGAAGAGGACGACCTTGCCTGCGTTGGAAGGACCAAATCGAGGAAGCCCTGTCATCAATTGGTGTGACCAACTGGCGTAGGCGCGCAAGAAGCAGAGGCGCCTGGAAGGATGTGTTGCGGCAGGCCGAAATCTGTTAATCGGGTTGTTAATGGCTAATTAAGTAAGAAAGACTTATCTTTATGCCTCACGCGTGTTTAGATCCTAGAATTTCTAAAAGATAAGTTTATCACGCAGACTTTGCATTCTCCGAAAATCATCTATTGTCGCAAGGCTTAATACAACTCTGACGTGGTCTTAACAGTGTTGCCAACTCTGACGAACTGTCAATTTCTTATTGCTCGTATTCAAGTAATTTCTCTCAGTGTAAAAACATAATTTTTTTGATTGAACGGAAAATTTATTTTCTTCCAAAATTTTTCGTAATTTTTTGGTCATTCCGAACAACTTGTTCGTCTAAATTTATAGTGGCCCGGGTATTCCTTTAATATGCAGTGGCATTAGAAAATCTGTAAAGAGTTTCCAAGCATCGATATTGCATGAATAGCAAGCGGAACAATCATATTTATTCCTAAGAGCTCGGTGGTAGTTTGAAAACAAAACAAAATACGTGCGACTAAAGGTAAGTGAGCAGAAGTGAGTACATGCGTACATATAAATATTTAATGCGTTGTAATCACTTTAAAGATTAGAATTCATAGATTCATAGATTTTTGTTTGCGGTATTTCACTGTAAAAATAGCAGCATAATTATATGGAACTGCATGTACTCAGTTTTGCACCTTTGAAAAAAATTACAATTTACAACCCAGTATCTCTTTCGTCCAGTAATTACTTATTTCGGCAGACTTTTTTGAAATTCTCTACTGTGTTATCGGGAATTTTCTGCCAATTCATCTTCCCCCGGCTCCAAATTTCTTATGAATTGGATAGAGTTATTTGATATTCCCCTACAACCGAATTAAGGTTTAGAATTTGCACCGTCAATTGCAACTCTGCCAATGCCACCACAATTTTTAAGATTTGTTTAACCTCGTCGATCTGTAGCATATTCAGAAAAATCTGATGAATTTTTACATCCTCACGTCTCATCAATCTGAGAAGAAGAAACGCATCATTGTAAGGTTCCCGAAAAGGATTACCAATTGACCTATGTCCAATCAAAACAACCATGTTCGACCACATTATACTAACATGCAAAAGCCCTATGATTTTACAGGAATGGCACTAGATTGTATTCTTTAGGGTTCAAGAAACTATGAATGGCTACAGAAGCCTTGAAGATGCACGATACTTCAGAACCCATGACGAGTTATCTCGTCGTTAGACAAGGGAAGTCAAAAGTACTATGATTTTACAGGAATGGCACTAGATTGTATTCTTTAGGGTTCAAGAAACTATGAATGGCTACAGAAGCCTTGAAGATGCACGATACTTCAGAAGCCAGGACGAGTTATCTCGTCGTTAGACAAGGGAAGTCAAAAGTCCTATTATTTTACAGCAGTGGCACTAGATTGTATTCTTTAGAGTTCAAGAAACATCCAAAGAACCCTTGAAGATGCACTATACTTCAGAACCTAGGACGAGTTATCTCGTAGTTTGACAAGGGAAGTCAAAAGTACTATGATTTTACAGGGATGGCACTAGATTGTGTTCTTTAGGGTTCAAAAAACTATGAACGGCTAAAGAACCCTTGAAGATGCACGATACTTCACAACCCAGGACGAGTTATTTCGTCGTTAGACAAGGGAAGGCAAAAGTACTATGATTTTACAGGGATGGATCTAGATTGTATTCTTAAGGGATCAAGAAACTATGAACGGCCAAAGAACCCTTGAAGATACACTATACTTCAGAACCTAGGACGAGTTATCTCGTCGTTAGACTTCCCATGTTCCCATAACCTCAGAAAATCATGTGAGGTTAAGACTTTTTATGAATGCCATTCGCTTCTGCATGAGGGGTGTCAGGCACTCGCTATGGAGCAATTCTACCCTCGTAACATGCATAAAAAATCTGTATCGTGTAGGAATTTAGTTGATTGCTTCTAATCCTCTCCTCTGAGATGAGACATGTATGGTGCGTCATCCATAAAATATTAAATCGTAAGTCCAAAGACTGAACAATGTCTTAGAAAGTGTTCCATGGTTTATATGTGATCTACACATGTCCCGGACACTTGGAAATATGTTAGAGTTATGGTAACCAGGACACACATAAAGTACTGAGCAATGAAACTGCGGATACATTAGCTAGGAATAGATTCGTGAAGTCATAAACTTTCACTTACTACTGTACACAAGCTAATAAGAAATTGGGAAATAGGCAAATGGTTCGGGAGACTCAAACGTTTAGGTTAGGCTTGGAGAAGCAAAGACGGCAAACAGTCCCTAACTTGGCATGCCTCGCCTGAAAATCGTAATGAATTTTGTTACTGGTCCTTGTATATTGAGCAAGGCAATATTCGGATGTGAGTATTTTTTGCTAATTATGTCTGTAGCCGCCAGAAACGGCGTTAAGCGTATTATGCTACAGCCGAGTTCATGATCGATTTAAATAAAAGTGTACAAGGAGGTGCCCAATAATTAAATGTCAGTCCATTTTGGATAGGATTTCAACTTAATTAACAACTTATAATTCATAATGATAACAATTTTACCGATTTTTACTGAACCCAAATACTTAAATGCAAGAAAACTCCTCTGCTTCTTCAGTGTATATGGTCCATATTACCAAAAATCTCATCAAAAACATTTTGAATACTTTTTCAGATCAGATCACAGTGCCTAGGAATACAAAAAAAAAAAATACATTTAGAATGTCTACCACAAAGTAAGTTAATCATGGAATTACGTTAAATTGATTAATTTTTTAATTAAGTGAGGTAATCCAACTATTTCAGTCTTGTAACGCTAAACAATCCGAATTTAAAAAGCATGGACCAGGATTTTTTATATCACATCGATATAAATATTCCGGATACGAAAAATACCTTCGAAATACAAAAACAATTTGGTGATGTCAAGGTATTTAAAATTAATTAAAACAATTAAAAAATTAATTGAATTGATAAACAAAAATTTAATGAAATAATTAATTGAATTAATGAAATTCTTGAATACTGTTTTAAACAGTTTGTTTGCATGGGTGGTACCAAAAGTCGTATGCTGGAGTTGGCCAAATTTTTACGCTCATTACTAGAACTTGAAAGCTCCACTGAGGAGCCAACCGATATAAGTTTAGCTGGCAATCGTTATGCTGTTTTTAAGGTATGCTTTTTAGACTTTATGAAAATGAATGCAATTTTGTATTTCATTGTTATGTAGGTGGGCCCTGTTCTATGCTGTTCTCATGGTATCGGCAATAGTAGCATGAGTGTTGTGCTACATGAACTACTCAAGTTGGTGCACTATGCCAAATGTCAAGATCCGATTTTTATGCGTATTGGCACCTGTGGTGGTGTTGGTGTAGAGCCGGGCACAGTTGTGATTACAAATGATGCTTATAACGGTTATTTAAGGAATGAATATGAAATTGTAAGTATGATGAGTAAGTCGCCATAGTTTAGTAGGTACTGGGTTGGCTTATTAGACGTGAGGCCATGGTTGAAACTCCAGACATCAGCAACAAAATGAAATATGAGAGAATATTTCTTTGTCGACTTCCTCTCAGCAGATTGCCATGAAAAGTTTCTCAAAAATCTGTCGCACGTAGTCGGCTTTAAACTGTAGGCCCGACGCGCATATATAAAATTAACACACTCGACATAAGTGCTGTGAGAAGCTAGGGCGTTATCCCGGTAAAAGGGTTGCAATACAGCTGTCAAAGCGGAGGAACGAAAGACTTCCATGCACAAATGGCAGTCACGATGAGAGCACAGTTTAAAGGAAAGATGGACATTTCGCCTTGTCCCTAATATAAGTCCTTGGAGAGTGTGAATGGAGTAACAGAGCTTGCAGTGTTATTTTACCGAACACGATAGCCATTGACCTCAGAGTGCTGTAATGGCCCTTAAAATATGGCCGCTCCAAAAGCTTATCCCATATTCGCCTGTTAGGAACTAGAAACAAAGAATTTTTTCTTAATTTTTCAAATATTCTGTATTCTTTAACAGGCAATTTTGGGCCAACGTGTAGCACGTCCAGCTAATTGCGATAGAAATGTAAATGAAGCGCTGCTGAAATGCTCAAACGAAACGTCAAAATTCGCTGTGATATCGGCCGATACAATGTCTGCGGAATGTTTTTATGAAGGTCTGCTCTAAATTGGTCCGCTTACTAAGCTTGCAGGACTCAATATTTTATTTTATTTTTGACAGGTCAGGCACGTTTGGATGGTGCCAGCTGTCAATATAGTTCAGAGGATAAAATGGCATTCTTACAGAAGTTGCATGACATGGGCATACGCAATATTGAAATGGAAGCCAATCAGTTTGCCTCACTAACCAAACATGTGGGCATCAAGGCAACAGTTATCTGTGTAACCCTGATAAATCGTTTGAAAGGAGATCAAATAACGATAACGAAAGAACAAAAGCAAGATTTTGAACAGCGGCCCTTTCTACTGGTGGGTAATTTTATAAAACAGCGGTTGGGAACATGATAATGGAAAATAAAACTGATTAAAGAAGTATATTTTTATAGTCGAAAGAAAAAATATATATATGCTTGCATATGCATTTTAAATTTCTTGTATTAATGGTTTCTTAGATCCAGTGTTGATGGAGGAGCTTGGTTTGCTTAAAGGCATGCAAATATCCTTGATTTTAATGTCCGTATTATTTAAATGCTGCTCTTTATTCAGCTGCTTGTTATGCTCTGCCAAATTATTTTGCATTTTTTGACCCATGGCCTCAGCCGATTTTAAAAACTTATTTTTGACCACACGATTCGGTTGCACCAAGTCAGCCAAATCGTAATCCACACTTCTCTTAGGCTTTGGTGTCTCTTGCTTTCTCTCCTTTTCCTTTTCAATTCTAGTTTTTTTAGGCTCTTCTTTCGATTTTTCTAAAGCTTGGCTTTTCTCTTCATTGCCCTTTGCTGGTTTAGGTTTGGCGGATTCTTCTTGAATTTTTAAACGCGTTGCATTGGGTGGCGGTAAATCCTCAAATTGTTTTCTTAATGCTGAAATGGCTTTCACAGCTACCGGATTTTCACCATCCAATTCCAAGACATTAACATAAAGTGGATAGGCCTGCGTAAGGCAATGAAATACGAGGAAATAAGATGAAAATTTTTTATTAAGTCGTGTTTCTTACTTCTCTCCTTTTGCCATAGGCATAGGTGGCCTCAGCTAAACGTAAACGGGCCTTGAGATTATTTGGCTCCAATTTTAAGCACTCCTCACTGTCTTTAATGGCCTCATAGAAACGTTGAAGCTTAAAAACTAAGTGGAAAGATATTTGAGACAAGCTTGAGCTTCTTTGTATTCTTTGCTCTGTACTTACAAGTCAAAGCCCGATTGTTATAGGCTGCCACCGCCTTATGAGGCCAAGCCTTTATTGCTCGTGTATATTCCGCTATAGCATGATCATATTCCTTGGCACGAAAGTATTCATTGCCGCGTAAACGAAATCTAGAAAGGAATAATTTTAAGTTCCACAAGAAAAGATTCTCCCAAATCAACTTACTCTTCCGATAACTTCTCTTTTTCTATATCCGATAACTGTGACCATTTCTTATCCTCTGCCTTTGTTGATTTCAAATCCTCCTCCTCCTCCTCCTCTAAAATCTCCGTTATTTTCAAAGGTTCCCTTTTGATTTTCTCAGCATTCAAACGATTTTTACGTTCCACTTCTTCTTGACGGCGCTCCTCAGCCAAATCCATGCGTAAGATTTCCTCTTCCGGATTATATTTATCCCACTTATCATAATCTGTAGACTTAATGCGTTCATGGGCCTTTAAAGGCTTCGTTTTAGTAGCCAAATTTTGTTCTTCTTCCTCTTTTTTCTTTTCGGTGACAATATGACCCGCTTTGCGTATGGGCGGCATTTGGTCCGTTAAATTATTTTCATTGAGCAGACTTTTTAATTTTTTATCCGTGGTTTTAATCTCATGGTTCCAGTCCTAAGGCAAAAAGGAAGAAATTAAAAGTTTTCTTAACTTACTAGAGGATGTGTCCTACATAAATCGGCTTCCATTCCGTTTCTGGCAATGCCTCACGTCCCTTTATTTGCTCTTCTACACGAAATAGACGACTTTGCGGCTTCAATTGGCGCAATTTATTTTCGGCACATGTCGTCAAATCGGGAAAATAGCCTTCCTCATTGGATCTTAAAATGTGTAGAATTTTTTCCATTTCCTTTGCATCGTGGCACTCCTCAATGTATTTGAAATCCAAATGATTTATGGGTATGCCATAGCGTTCCAATAAAGACTTTTTCGGTTTGGTGGACATTTATTCGTTTTTTTTTTCTATTTTCACAATATTTTAAAAAATATTTTCAATTAACGATTAAACAATTGCAAGCTGTCAGGTTGCCAAGGGTTACCAGTTGCATGAAATTTCTTTATTATTTTTTAATGCTGGCAATGCTTCTCCATGTCAATTAAATTCTAACATAAGAATAGTTTGCATGTTGAGGCCCAAAAAAAATATTTTATTGGGTACCCAGCAGAGATCAGCAATGAATCGTTTTTTCGCTACCCATAAGTACTCATGAAATTTTGATTATGAGTAAGTCAACAGTATTGAAATTAAACTACTCTGATTCATTCGTACTCACGACAACATTGATTTATAAGTACAGGTTGCAATGAGTATGAGTACAACGTTGACCTCAAACTCATAAAATTCGAAATATGTTTGATTCATACGCCTACTCATTCAGATTCATAAATTTAGAAAAATACTTATATGTAATTGTACTCATAAATGATCCAAGTGACTCGAAATCATTAATCAAAATTTACAGTCTTAGAAAAAGCCAAAGACAGCAAGTATAGCAAACACACAACCTTCTAGTGAGTATTGTAGTGTGTTCGTATGCAAAACATACTTATTTTGTGATTCTTGTAAATGTTGAGTAAAGGAGAGTCGAAATCAACAACATCATGCGTATTGTTAAGTATGAGTACGATGAGTACTGTCAAACTTTGAATATGAGTAGTATGAGTATGATATTAAAATAAGTATGAATGCGTATATGTATCAGAAATTATGAGTATCATCTTTTTGAATACTCATTGCTGATCTCCGGTACACAGCCAAAGAGCATAATCTTCTCATCAAATGTTTAAAAAATTTATAAATTTCAAAAAACCGTTATATTTCTAACTCGGATAAGCTCATAATTTACGCGAAAGCCTTTAGTAACAATCAATGATACGAATACATGTATATGTAGAATAGACGTCGTGTTATTTTAAGCACTATCAAGCTTACCTTGCCTTCTTTTCTGGAAGTCTGGCAAATTATATTGTTTTTCCCTTATGGAGGCACATTTTCCGTTTTCTTAATAATTCAATGCAGTTCAGGAAAGTATTTGTGAAACTCACGGCCTGAATAGTTCTGCTAAGATGTCATCAGTGCCAGTATTTTCGCAGATCGAATGTATCAGGGATTAATCTCACAGTATTTCAAAATATTAGGTTAGAATATGCCTTAGCGTACAGGAAAGTCATTTTAAAGTCCGGAATGACTGACTATTCTGAATTTAAAAGCCTTAAATGATTATAAACCTGACTTGAGCACTTATAACTCTCCATTATGACGCCACATGAAGTATTTATTGTACCTGGGCTAATTGAGTACGAGTGAATCAGAATAGTTGAATTTTAATGCTGTTGTCTCACTCATACTCAACATTTCATGAGTACTTCTGAGTAGCGACAAAACGATGCATTCCTGACCTCTGGACACTATCTTCCTCCTCAACTGATCTACAACCTCTGAAGAAGCCATTTGTGGGTAAGTTACGGCCTAACAAAGAAAATACTGAGAAAGGCGGAGAGATATGCTAAGGTCTGCCTCTTAAGGTTCTAAACCTAAATGGGGCAAGTAGCAAATCCCTATTTAAAAAGGAATTCTTAAAATTTTTTATTATTGAAATTATTTCAATTATTAGACGTTATCTGTTGGAAATTTTTCGAAATTGCTTCATGATACCAGTACTCATTATACCTACGAGTACCCAACTTATCATATTAAAATTTTGATTTTTAATCAATCAATAATTTTTCAGAGGGTGTTTATAAAGTGCTGGCCATTAAAATCACTGATAATGATGAGTATTATTTACAATAGTTTATCTCTGTTAATTGCCGCCTTGAACCCCAACGATCTCTTTAAGGGGTGTGTGCGCCAACGAATACAAGATCGAATATTTATTTTAGCAATGGGTTTGTCATACGGTTCTATGGTGTAATGGTTAGCACTCTGGACTTTGAATCCAGCGATCCGAGTTCAAATCTCGGTAGAACCTTTGTCAGTAAGGCCATGGACTTTTTTTTATTTTTAAATTAAAAAATAAAAACAGAATATTTTAACAGAAAATTATTGTAAGATCCAGTGAAGCTATGTATGTTAGAAATTTTATATTCTTTTAGGAGATTTAAAATATAATTTTAATTTCCATTTGGAAATGGTGTACGCTTATTATTATTATTTTCAAATTAATTGAAACTGATGGCTTTTTAATTGACATTTTTTTTTTATTTACACAAGTGTGATGGATCTGCATACACAAGTCTCATGCAAGACCTATGCACACTTCTGATGGGGTAAACACCGAACAAATTGTCAGTAACATTAATTCAAATAATTTCATGCTGTAGAGTATCATAATATCACTCTGAACGACAAAAATAAAAACTTTAAATATGAGATGCGTTCAGTTTATTCCTGGAAAAGATCACATTACACATGCATACAATTGTGAACATAAAAATAGCAGTATCACATGAATATTTTTTATATTTGAAACCCAAGTCGTAAACCTCTAAAATATTCATGATATTTCGAACATCATAAGAATCGAAAAGAAATAACTGGCATAGGACGAAAGACATTAGGTTCTTAAGTCCAAAATAAAACATTTTGATCGGTATAGGACAGTTTACAGTTGGAGGGCTTTTTGGATCCTGTAGGCCCTATATAGGACTTACTTTGCCGGAATATGATAACAGGCGCTCTAGTTCACAGTAGAGAGAATGTATTTAAACTGTTGGCTGTAGTTACTGCATTCCAGCCTATTGGACGTCTCGTACCATATATTTGACCCATGACAACTGCCATGAAATTAGAGAAGGGAAGAGAAGATAACCGCCTGGTTATCATTTATTGATTCAGAAAATGTCCTTAATAACACCAATTTGATTCGAAAGTCTTTTAATCCACGCATTTTCACTAGGCACTAGGCAACCAGAGCCAAAATATTTGTGAGCATTCAGAATTCATCAATACAACCCATGTAGCTAGAGTTCATTTGAATAAATTGCATGTGTTTATAATATTGTTGGGATGATGGCTGAGAAATGCTAGGCGTTGCAGCCACATAGTATAATAGGCATGATGGTAGTACAACAGTACGTTTAATAACACGCTAATGAGTGTCACTTATGGCGGTAGCCAATTTAACTTAAATTTACCTAAGGTTTAAACCCATCCAGCTGTAAAGAAATACCGCTAAAGTGGGTTTGCAAACCAAGGCGTATAACCTAAGATTATCAATAACATTGAGGTTATGCTGTGATAAGTTATGCCGAACTTCATTAAGGCGCAACGAAAAAAATGCTGCACTTAACTTAAAACCATTTAATAGTGATCAACTTGTGCAGAAAATAGTTGCAAAATCCATGAACGAAAATCACATTTACTGCTATTTTTCTGTTCAGAACTGTATGTACTATAGGTTAGTGTTTAACCAGTCCATCATTTTTTATATGACTCATGCAAACTCTAATTGAATAATTGCATCAATGGGTCATTCATGTGATATTCAATTCGATATGCTACACCAGTGTTGAAAAATTCAGTACTTTAGTACTTTTTTCAGTACCTTTCCATTTCAAAAATACCGCAGTACCCCCACAACGCTTTCAGTAAAAAAAATATTTCTTCGGCGACTTCCTCTCAGCAGATTTCTGGCAAAGCTTTGAAAAACTCTCTGCCATGAAAAAGTTTCTCAAAAATCTGTCGTTCGAAGTCGACGTTAAACTGTAGGTCCAGCCACTCACGTATAAAAAAATTAACGCACACAACATGAGTGGTGTGAGAAGCTAGGCCGTAATCCTGACTGAAGATTTGTAATGGCTAATTGTGTATGTATGTATGTATTTACATTGCTCTTCATATGCTAAAAACGAACGTAAGTTCCATTACGTTCCGTCGACATTTGACTAAACGATGCTCTTACGTTTTGATGCTTTCCGAATCAGTTATCTTTGTTTTGTATGTGAGGAACACGTATAAGTAGTTAATTTTTCTGTTCCGTTCCGTACGTGCATTAAATATAAATAAATAAATAGTTTTGTAGATAGTGTACTGGCTTACTAGATGTGAGCCCACGGTTCAAACCCCATGTCAGACATCCCCAACAAAACGAGAAATGAAGAAAGTATTCTTTCGGCGACCTTATTCTGTCAAAAACTCTGAGAGTAAATAAAATTGCCATGAAAAAATTTCTCAAAATCTGTCGTTCGGAGTCGATTTTAAACTGTAGGTCGCCTCCACTCAGATATAAAATTAACACACACAAAATAAGTAGTGTGAGAAGAAGCTAGGTCATAACCCTGATTGAAGGGTTGTAATGACCAATTATGTATGTCTTCATGTATTTTTTTAAAAAGGTACTATTTGATGCGAAAACGTACTCTTTCAGTTATGGTTCAGTACCATTTCAAAATTTCAATTTTGCAACACTGTGCTACACTCATTAAAGAGAGAATTACAGAGAGAGTACTTAGTTGTGGCAATGAAATCTTTTGTAAGGTAAACGGTGAATAAAGAAAAATGAGACTCTTCTGTGAGCTAATTAGTACGCTTAAACTTTTGGCATTCAGTATATTTTTTATCAAAAAAAAAGAAAATGCACAAATTTTTTCATGCACTTTCCTTCCTTGTTTGAACAAGAGGCTGTCTTAGGTTACAGTCTAAGATCTCGCCAATAACATTAGAAATGAGGCGGAAACCGAAAACGAGCTGAGAGAGACGTTAGTGAAAATCCATTTTCAAATTTAAAATCATTGATTGACAGACAACATGTTTGTTTAAAAATTAATAAAATTCTCTTCTTTTATTATTATTTTTAATTTAAAGGAATAAAAAAAAAATTATTTTTTCTCTTCTATGCAAAAATAGTATTTTTTTTTTTAAATTTAATTGTTCTATTTATAACGACCACGCGTCTTTAAATTATTTAAAATTTAAACACATATTAACTGCTAAGTATAGTTACCACACTTGACCACACTGATTATAGCGACAATTACAGAAATTTGCAAGCAATTGTACACAAACAACAGCATCATATTCAAGTTCAGACTTTGACCAACAGCTGTTAACAGGTTCTATGGTGTAATGGTTAGCACTCTGGACTTTGAATCCAGCGATCCGAGTTCAAATCTCGGTAGAACCTTGTCAGTAAGGCGAGACCTTTTTTATTTTTATTCGGCGAAAATAAAGCTAGATTTATTTTTTCCAATTAAATTAAGTATTAAATAAATTAATTAATAAATATATTTTTTATTTTAAATAAATAGAAATTAAATTTTATTTTTTAATTTTAATAATTTAATACGTGTCTCTTAACAATTTGTTTAACCTTTGAACTTTCCACATTTTCAAGGGGTTCTATGGTGTAATGGTTAGCACTCTGGACTTTGAATCCAGCGATCCGAGTTCAAATCTCGGTAGAACCTTGGATAATTCCAAACAATTTTTTTTCTTCTCATTAGTTAATAAAATTTTATACTTTCTCACTATCAAATGGAAATGGTGTTGTACGTTTTGTATTTTACTATTTATTTATATACCCGGATTAGTTATACGGGGTTACAGGGGATTTTATGTCTTCAGTAGATGTGGGTTTCTTCATCCTTCTTTTCTCGTTTGATGGTTAAAACATAAAAAATATTAAAAAATATTAATTCGCCCAACGTGGGGCTCGAACCCACGACCCTGAGATTAAGAGTCTCATGCTCTACCGACTGAGCTAGCCGGGCATATGATGCAGTTGACGCCGTTAACTGTCACAAGTGGGAGGTTTTGATTAAGAGAATAATTGAATAAGAATTATTCTAAATTTATGTTATAATATGTGGTGAGTCACAACTCAAGGTTTTACATCCAACCGCCCCCATTCCGCTAGTATAACAAAAACTTTTGCAAACTTCATTGTGCGTGCGGCTGCAATTTCTTCGTAATTGGTGGCTGTACTAAACATTACTCGAATTCACCTCTTAATATTAAGTATATACACACGCACACACTCTTTAGTAAGCTCCACTACCACTCACACTGATGGCAGCATTATTCACCAGCAGTGTGTATTTACATTCTGTTTGTTTACATTTTGCGAACAGCAGTTTAGAACAGTTCGGTTTACAATATGCAACACATGCATTTCGTCGTGCTCCTATCAACTTTTAATAAATAATTCATTTAATTGTTAATAAAATGCATTAAAATTAATAAAATTTATTGCAAATGCTTTAATATAAGTGAAAGTTTATAGAAAAAGTGAAATAAATGTAAAAAGTGTGTGTTTTTCTATATAAAAATTGTAGTGAAAATCTGAAAAAATCATTGTGGTGTCGTCTGGCAGAAAACAAAATGGCCAGATAGAAATTAATAAGAAAAATATCCCGTTAGAATAAATATTTGTTATAATTGGAAGGTGAAAGAGGAATTTAAATGAAAAAATGTTCTAATGATGATGGAATTATGATTGTTTGATAGATTATTATATACGCATAGGGTAATGGGTAAGTGTAATTAATTATCAAACAATTTTCTTCATGGCAAAAGTTAAGACCCACTCTACTGCCAAAAGTCGATTGAAGAAAACATAATTAGGAAATTATTTTATTATTTTAAAAAGAATATTTTCTTTAAGAAGAAACAAGAAAAAAACTATTGCGCCCAACGTGGGGCTCGAACCCACGACCCTGAGATTAAGAGTCTCATGCTCTACCGACTGAGCTAGCCGGGCTGTTGACGGACTTTGTCAAATGCAGTATAAGAAATTGTCTTAATAGAGTTAAATATTTAGAATACCCATTAGGAATTTATTTTTAATTAATATCGCCTTTTGCATTAAAAATGTATCATTTTCTTTTTAATGCATTCTAATAAATTTTAAAAACGAATATACGGGTATTAATAATTTTTTTGTTTAAAAAAAAATTTAAATTTTCCAGCTCTTAACTGAAACGGGTACACTCAGTGTTGAAAAATTCAGTATGTACTTTAGTACTTTTTTCAGTACTTTATAAATTCAAAAATATCGCAGTACTCCCGCGACGCTTTCCGTACTTTTTTATTATTAAATATTTTATGTATTGCGTTTTTCATCTGCTAATGCATTAGGAACATGTTCAACGCAATGCTAAAGGAGGAATTAGGCTTTAGCCCCGGTTAGTTAAAGGTCCACGGAATATACGTTCGTTTTCAGGACACGAAACGCAACGAAAACGCTTGCCGAACTGTAATGTAATTTCGGTAAGCATTTACATTGCTCTTCATGTGCTAAAAATGAACATATGTTATATTACGTTCCATCAACGTTTGACTAAACGGGGCTTTTACGTTTTGTTACGTTCCGAATCAGCTGTTTGTTTGTTTGTATGTGTTTTAAATATAAATAAATAAATAGTCTAGTAGATAGTGTGCTGGCTTACTAGAGTTGAGCCCACGGTTCAAACCCCATGACCCCATCAGAACGAAATAGGAAAAAATATTTCTCCGCCGACTTCCTTCTGGCAAAAACTCCGCGAGTAAATAAAATTGCCATAACAACTCATGTATAAAATAAACACACACAAAATCAGTGATGTGAGAAGTTAGATCATAATCCTAATTGAAGGGTTTTAATGACCAATTATGTATGTATATAGGTATTTTTTTTACAAAAGTACCATTTGAAACAAAAAAATAATTATTCAGTTATAGTTTAGTACCTTTTTAAAATTCCAGTTTTGCAACACTGGGTACACTGCTCCTGTCAAGAGGCATCTGCCAGTTAACTTGTGTCAAAAATTAAAAAGAAGACTACGAATTGTTCTCTCATCTGACTCATGATTTAACCCTAGCAACAACTGCTTATTTCCAACCTGCACCCTTTCTTATTTCCTAACTGGCTTGGCAGAAAATGATTTGATTTAATAAAATCATTTCACAAACAATAATATTTTGAATTGAAATTTGAAAGGGCCTTTTTATGGCCATTTTCAAGACTTTTCTCAAGACTCTTTTCAATACCCTTTTCAAGTACTTTAGAAATACTTTTCGAATATTGTTTTTATGTATTATAAATATCTTTTCAAGAAGTTTTTCAAATAAAATTTTCATTACCTTTAAAAGTGCCTTTCCGAGACGTTTTTAAAGTTTACTTACGTCATTTACTTACGTCATTACTGAAGTTCATTTTGTAAATCTTTTTAAAGTACATACCTTTTACTTTACCCAAGAGGTTTTTAAGTTTCTTTCATGTATCTTTTGAAGATACGTTCCGTTACGTTCCGTCACGTTAAAGCTCGTTAAGACCCCTTTGAAGACCCCGTTTTCAAGCCTCTTAACATGACTTTTCTTTCTTATCAAGACTCTTTCCAGGCAGCTTTTTAAGTTCTTTTTCAAGTTCTTTTCCTAGTTCCTCTTAAATGTACTTTTTGTAAAACCTTTTAATGGATTTTTAAGATTCCTTTTAAAGTCATTTTCAAGTACCTCTTCTCATGTTATCAGTCTTTTCAATTTCCTTTTAAAGTGACTTTTCATATACATACCTTTTAAAATCCCTTTTCGTATTCCTTTCCAATTCAAGCACGCTTTGAAGTATACTATCAAAATCTTTCCCCATGTACATCAGGTCCATTTCCAAACACCTTTTGGAATGCCATGCCAAGTAATTTTCTAAAACTGCTTGCTTTTTAACTTCTTTTTCAAATCTTAAACTCAATCTTAAAATCAAAGTACTTTTTTGAGTCCTTTTTAACCGTTTTTTTAATCTTTTTTAAGTACTTTTTTTTGAGCTTTACAAGTCTCTTTAAAAATCCTTTTTTAAGTACTTTTTCAAATATATTTTCGAGTATGTTTTTAAGATCCATTTCAAATCCATTTTCAAGGACATTACAGTAAACCCTCCTATAACGCGGTACTCTCAGAGCGCGGTTTCCTTATAACGCGGAGCCCTCCTATAACGCGGTACTCTTACTGCGCGGTTTCCGTTCAATAACATCCCATAAGTTCCTTGCAATCTTTTAGTTTAGTTTTGTTTTCATTTTTTTTATCAATTCTTATATGAACTTTTGAATTCAAGAAAAATAATTTATAATTTATCGTGCCTTTTGTATTTCTTGGTCTCCTTATAACGCGGTACGAATGATGGGATTTGTACTAATTCTGAGTTTCTTATAGCGCGGTTTCCATACAACGCGGTAGACGGTTTCCATAGAACGCGCTACGAATTAGCCTGGTTTGTACGGTGAAATCCAAGTTTCTTATAGCGCGGTTTCCATATAACGCGGTACGCACTCACCGCGTTATAGGAGGGTTGACTGTATTTCATTATTTTATTTATTACATTTTCACTTTTCTAAAGTAAATCTTCGAAATCTATTCTAAATTCAATATGTGCAGGGCTATCTTTGAGGAACTCTGATTTTAAAGTCTTACTAATCACGGGAAATTGATACCAATATCTCCATTTATCTTGTCACAGTTTGGAACAAATGGCGGCTATTCATAGAGAAATGAAGGATTTCTAGTTCAGATATAACTATTGTAGTAAACTTCCTGGGCATTACATTATTGACATTATTTTATTGAAATTAACGATGGCCTGGCCATCGAGGTTTATTACCCTAATATAACATGAATTATGAAAAATGAAACACTTGAGGTTAATTTTTTAATTTTTTTTTTTATTTATTTTATAATTTTGTTTTTGAAATAAAATTTTTGTCAACTACTAATTTAAAAATACATGATGATATACAATACAATTGATTTAAAAACACACTGATTTCACAATTAATTTCATTATAATTATGGTACGCACTGTAACTATGAGTAATTTTTTCTTAAAGAAAACTTAAATGTTTTATGGTGGATGGTTGATTGATTGATTTTTCAATTATTTTTAACATAAAAGTGCAATAAAAGCTATAAAAATTAAAAGAATTAAATTTAATGCGTTTTTATTAAATCATAATTTGAGGCATTTTGCTTAATTATTTTAATTCTTTTTGTTGCACAATAAAATTTCTTTCAAAAATAATATTTTCTTCATCTGTTTCTTCTGCTTGCGTGTTATTTACTGTTTAATTAACCCTAAAACTACACATAATTTTTTATTTTTTTAATAATAAGTCAAGTCGAGTTACTTTATCTCCATATCATGTGAGAAATATTTTTAAGGACACTCAAGTTTTCTTTTTTTCTTATTCACTGTTACAATTATTTTTTAATGCTATTTCATAAGGCTGCCTTTACACTGTTTCCACATTGTTAATTTTTTTAAGTTTATAAATAAAATATTTACAGCATTTATAAACTTAAATAGAAAAAGCTTAAATTTTATTATTTAAACTAAAATAAATGAAATTAAAATCCAATTATTTTTCAAGGCCTTTTTTAAGCTCAACAGGTTTTCTTTTTTATTTTTTTAATAATTTATTTACTTGTTAATGGCATGGGATTTTCAATTTAATTTTATTAATTAATTAAAGTGCTTACTTTTTTGTTGTATAATAAAATTTTCTTTTTTCGTTTTTTGTATACCTATAATTAGTAGTATTTTTATTCTTGTTTTAATTGAGATGATTTATTTTATTTTATATTTTTATACTTAATATTTAATAATTAATTTTTAAATTTCGGCAGTTAGTATTGTTATCTTTCTTGAATATGTATGTTATTTATTTATTTTGCTTATTTAAGTAGTATTTTATTTTTCATAGTTTATTTGGTTGTTATTTTTTTTAAGTTTTCATTTAATTTTAATTTAAAAAACAAAAAAAAAATTTCAAAAGAAATTTTTCTCAACTTAATTCTAAAAACATTTTACATCAGCAGCATTTATTTATTTATATTCTGTGAGTGTAAAAAAGTTCAAGTGATTGTGATGTCGTACTTGCCCGCTTAACAAATTTAATTTTACACCTAGTTTGTGAAATACCCCATAGGATATTCTAGCTTTACGTGGCGCAAAAGTCATGCACTGAGATTTAAAAGTTTTACAAATTTTATAGAGAATGAGAGAGAGAGTTTTAAGACATTTCATTGTATGACAGAAACCTCATTCAATAAGCATAATTGCTTATTGAAGATCGCTTAATATCTTTAAGAAATAATCCGTGGACTTTTCGATAGAGAATTGGAAACCATAGAAGTTTTTCCGGATAAAAGACGTCTATTGAAGAGGACTGCTGAGATTGCTGAAAAGTAATACATGAGCATTCTGATTTGAATTTAAAAGAAGCGGAAGTTTTTAAGATGACAAATAAAAATAACCTATTAGAGAAGAACTAAAGAAAAAAATATTCCCACCGACACTCGAGTCAAGAAATCTGAAAAACACGACATTATCCTTTACAGCAGAGCCTTTAACTATCTATATACCATCATACCTAAAAAGTTATGCAAGACTTTCAGAATAGAAATGATAATGCGATGACTGCTCAAAAATAATTCATGAGCAGAGTATTTATTACGGAAGTCGATCTGAATAATTTCGATAATGAGGCTCGTAATTAGCCCTCAAACCTATGCGGAATAATTAAACAAGGCAGAGTTTTGTCTGATAAGAGATTTTGCAATGGAAGGAGGAATGATCGGGATGATCGTTTAGAAGTAATACATGATCATCCCGATAGAAAAGAACAGGACAGCCTTTACTCTTCGATGACAGAGCCCAGATTAAAGGCCATGACCAAGTGAGATGTTACAATGAATTAAAGTCATGTTCATAAGACATTTTCCTTCCCCTCTAAAAGTTTGGCATTTGGCTGGGCCCTTTTGAAACTATGTCCCACTAATAAGATCGTAAATACTTTGTTCTGCCGGGAATTGCGTTGTGAATACGGAATAAGAAGCAATCGAAATGACGCTGCTAAATAGAATGGCAGGGAAAATATGAGTAGTCACCATTCACTGCTAGGTGATGAATCATATAATCCGGTGTAGGTCTAGGCAGCGGAAAACAGAGTATGCGAGAGTCACATTTTGAAAAAGGATAATACAGTAGTTTTGATTTAGCTGCCTTTTATTTACGTGCGCATTGCATACCTTGAGAGTTCCCGACTGGGAACTGGGATTATCGCTGGAGTTTTTTAATTCATGGTTAATTTATTATCCTTTGTGGCACATTGCAAAGCAGCTAAGCTTAGTTTTAAGATGGATTTATCGTGATTTTCAAAACGTTAAGTAATCGCTGAGATTGTTTTTGAACTTGAAGGAATTAGCGCTATTAATGCATAGAATCTTTGTTTCTCTAACGATTGTGTTAAGACCCATATGCGATGTTAGTTTATCGAATTTGGTGTCGTTGGAATAATTTACGTACAGTCGATTGATAATGTAAAGTACTTAGAATTGTCCTTACCAATCCCAGTTGTTACAGTAGAGTTCATGGCTTACTAGGTTCGTTAAGCTCTGGCATAAAGTGGATAATTTCTACAGCAACCATTTTGTATTGCAGTTAGTGACAGAAGCTATTAAATTTTACCTCATATTCATCTATTTTATACGCTGAAATTAAATTATCTTTCAATTCCCATTAAGACATTAGGTTTGCGCCCCTTTGGGAGTTTCGCAAATAAATTGTTGAGTTAGGCAAGTTACTCGTATTTCAATATCTTTCTTTTCCATCTAATTTTCTTATCAAATATATTTTTTTTATTTAAATATAGGAACAATACTTAAAATACAAGAATAAAATTAAACAAACAAAAATGTTTTTGTTTTTTGGAAAAAAATAAATAAAAAAAATTAAACAAAAGTTTATGATGCAGAATCAAAGAAAGGAAAGGAAAAAAAATAATATATTTTTTAAATATAAATCAGCTTAAAAGCTCAATACTCAATAAATTTTTTTGTTAAAAATAAACTAAAATTATATCACTTTGTTTGCAAATCAATCATCATATCTTGGGTTCATGAAATATTCCTCTAAAAATATATTTTTTAAAAAAAAATTTGCAAACATTTGAAAATATTTTTTGCTTTTGAAAACTTATTTAAATTCTAAAAACAGATCGTCGATTAAATTGTTGCTAACACTACGTTCTTTACATATTTCTATTGTATGTCTGTCTGTCGTTGTTGCTGGCTGGTGAAAGTGAAAACTTAGAAAATATTGATTTGGAATTCACGTACAATATCCTCCAGGAAACCCTTGAGACTGTAGTATGAACGCTGGCGCCAATAAATATTATTATTCACCTGTTCCATGGCCAAATCAATGGCGGACACCACTGATTTTAAGCCCAGTTTTGAAGCTTTATCCCGAAAACGTTCCAATTGCTCTTTGTGATAGTCTTTGCTCATGTATGTGGTAATTGATTTGATCATGGAGCTTAAAGTTGAAAAGCCATCGCCGAAACTAGAAAATCAAACAAAAATTTGCATCAAAAATCTTCAAAACAAAGGCAAACTGCTGTTTGATAAAATAAACTTACTATTCCGCTATGTCCTTAATGTTCGTTTGTAGGAAATCAAAAGCAATTTCAAAGCCAATTGGATTTTCAGCCACCGCTTTAAAGGCTCGTGCACCATCCTGCTTCAGTATGCCCGATGTAGGGTTAATGGTCATATTTAAATATCTAAACAAACAAAAGCAAACAAAGAAGAAATATTTAATGTGATGAGTAAATGCTTATGTAGTGATTTTGGCAACGAACAGATATACGGTTCTATGGTGTAATGGTTAGCACTCTGGACTTTGAATCCAGCGATCCGAGTTCAAATCTCGGTAGAACCTTTTTTTCTATTTTTTTTTAAATTTATTTTTTTCTTTTTTTTTCCTCAAGTTGGTCTACGGGTAGTTTTTTTTTATTTTTTGTAATAGAGTTTCGGATTCCAGGAATCTCTATACCCTGAGGTTGACAGTCACTACCTAACTAATGTATGCTTAAACCGTCATTGGAGAGCAATGTCTCTGTCTGGTACTTTGTAACAAACTTATGCCGGAATGGTTCAATTTTTTTATTCATTGCCACTCTAATTCTGATAATCAATGCGTATCTGTTACCTCTTAGAGCATCTGTCATTTAAAACAATTTAATACTACTTACTTGGACAACAACCAAGGTTTGGTGGTACAACCTAGCGAAGATAGAATCTGTTCCTTTTCGGAGGCACTTGTGGTACGTTTATACTGTTTGTAGGCGAAATACCATTCTTGGAAAGATCCCTCAGCCAAAGCTGTACAATATATGATAGGCTTCATATTGGGGGTAATGCTGTAATAAAAACAAAAAAAAAAATAAAAATATTTAATAAAATTTATTAAAAATTAAAAAAAAAAAACGAAAAAAATTTATTTCGCCCAACGTGGGGCTCGAACCCACGACCCTGAGATTAAGAGTCTCATGCTCTACCGACTGAGCTAGCCGGGCATGTGTTTGGCTGCTGGCAAATTGTTAATATATCAGTAGTATGGTGTATTGAGAGATTTATTTTAAATATAATCACACACGCGAAACCAGTGTTGCCGGTTTTATTTATTTTTTTAACCCCAAAACTTGTATTATTTTTTAATGTGTGGTGATGTTTTTCTGGTTTTTTTTGTTGTTAAAAAATTTAATTTAATTTATTAATAATTATTTACTTTTCATAATTATTTAAACGAAATTAAATAATTTCATTTTGAAAAAATAGAAAAAACTATATGGTGGGTGTGGGGATTGATTATTTTTATTGGAGAGTTGATATTTTTTTACTATATGGCAACACTGGTGGGAAAAAATTCGCTTGTTCGTTCAAAAACAAATGTTGAAATTAATTCCTATATTCTTTTTTGTGTCCGATTTGTATAAACGAGAATGTAGCGCCAATTTGTTGGTAAAAAAAGGCGTGCATGTTGTGTTCTTTGTGGCTGGTATGGTGTGGTTGCCTCCTTTCTGATTAGCACATGCTTGTCTGTCTGAATTTCTTATGTGTATGAACCAGGGTGGGTGGTGGAGTTGGCATCCATCCAAATTTCGTAAACAGTTTTTAGTGTGGTGTATTTTTAACGAGGTAATGGAAATGTGATGAGTTTTGCAAAGTATGGTGAGTTTTGTAAAATATTTTGAATTTGAGTGGTAAAATTAAAATTCACCTAAGTGCCGTTATTCAAAATATACACTATATTATCAACGGTGAATTAACCGGTGTGTGTCTAGAATAAGTAATTTTCATATCCATTAACGGACTCATTGGGTTAATTCACAGGGTGATTTATAAAATACATTTGTCAGCTAGGGATTTACGTTATAATTTGAATATTTTTCTTATGCAGTGGAAATAGTGGATTTTTGACATTTTTATATGTATTGTACATCCGTTATTTTATTTTCACCTTTCTTTCTTTATCTTTTACTCTATTATTAGAATTCGAAAGATATTACTGACAAGAACTTGAAAAAGAAATTCGAAAAATCTTTCTTTTTTCCACTCTTTGTTGTCCTATTCCTTCTATTCAAAATTTTTTTAATACTCACGGATTTGATTTTGGATCGGCCATCCATTCTCTATATTTGATATGGGCAGCATTGAAGCAACGATCGTATTTGAATTTACACGCCAATTTGGCTACCAACGAACGATGCTGCAGCTGTATATGACTTTCGTTATCGGGCTCCTGTAAACCATAACGATCGAAAGCTGGACGTACCAAAAACTTCATAAAGGCCTGGAAAATAATTTTGAAATTGAAATTTTAACATAAAAATTTTAACATCAAATGAATCAAAACTCACCCTAAAAGTTTCATAAGCAGGCTCCCTGCTCAACATCTGTATCAAATAATTTAAACCCTGTTGAGCGGCCGACCACAACAGCTCATCATCGGTGGCAGTGAAAATTTCCATTAAGAAGGTCAAAGGTATATCGTAAGTTAAATATTCCGCTTGGGACAAATGCAACGAATCATCCAAAAGCTGAGCTCTTGTAACACGTGGCAAAGAACTGAATTTCTTCTTCAAAGCCAACCAAGAAGTCATATCGTAATTGACTCGATAATAACCCTGACGATTTAAATTTAAATACACCACATTTTCTGAATTATTATCAGAGGTAAAGGCATCGTTTATAACCAATTCATGGCCATTATCCATAAGCCAGTGGGTGGGAATGCTGTCACCCTTGTGCAGCTCATCAGTTTCATAGGTAATCGGCACAATCCATTTGCTGTTATCGGACATATTTTTCGAGGGCAAAATATAACGTTCTTGCGTCACAATCAAATCAGCATCACGTCTTTCCACAGTGACCACTGGATAGCCGGGCTTATCAAGCCAAGTATCCATTATGGTCTTAATATCCATGTCGTCCGGTAAAGTTTTCTTTAGATGACCCTGTTTCGTCATAAAGTTCCACAAATCATTACGATCGGCATTCTCATAGGCATAGGAGTTCAATAGATCCTGTGTAGCATCTCTAAAGGCTTCATTACCCACAATGGAATTCAACATTCTCAAGAGAATGGTGCTCTTGGAATAGGTAATCGGATCAAATATACGCCTGATATCATTGGTGGACTTGACATCAAAGGATATGGCATGTGAGCTATTATCAGAATCATGTTGCATGGACTCTTTAAATTCGAATACAGTAAAGGTATCCAAAATTTCAAATTCCGAATGGACACGATTCAAGGCAATGTAGCTCATGTAACAGGCAAAACCCTCTTTTAGCCACAAATCATTCCACCATTTGGGTGTAACCAAATTGCCAAACCATTGATGGGCCAATTCATGGGCCACAATTTGAGCCACATATTCCATATGCTCGGAAGAGGAGGCCTTTTCCAAGTCCTCGGGCACCAAAAGAGCAGAATCTCTGGAAATTTAATAAGATTTTGAAGCTCTTCTTCTTCTATTCGGAATAGAAAACTTACCTAAAAGTGATTAGACCCCAATTTTCCATGGCACCAAAACCAAAGTCAGGCACTGAGACCAAATCGATTTTAGGCAAACGATTTTTAATACCAAAATAACCCTCATAATGGGGTAGAAATTTGCGTACCAAAGAGTAGGCATAACGGGTCATATCCTTGTTTTCCGGTCTCGTCCATATTTCAACACGGGGCACCAAATTGGCATCAACATCGGAAAAGTGTGACTTTACCAAATTGGAGACAATAAAAGCTAAGAGGTAGGTGGGCATTTTGGGCGTGGTCATGAAATCGTCACGTGTAAAACCGGGACGTTGGATGCTAAAATTCAAGAAGGAAAGTAAATAAAAAGAAATTCTTGTTCCTGAAATTCTTTTTTTTTTAACTCACGTGCTGTGATATACGGGCATATTGGATAAGGCCATTGAGGTTCTTGTGGGTCTTATAATACTGACAGTAAAATTGGCCTTCATATCTGGACGGTCGAAACATGGAAATGCTCGGCGTGCATCTATGGGTGAAAACTGTGTGCTAATCATCCATCTAAATTCGGATAAAAGAGGGGAAAATGAAAAATTAATTTCCCATCTCTAAAGAAAAGCATCCTCCCTCTCATACTCACTCTTGTTTTCCTGTATCCACGTTAACATAACTAGTCTTATAAACTCCCTGCAATGTGTCTGTAATTTGACTTTTAAAATCCATACTTAATACCACTTTTAAGTCTTTCTCTTCGGCCACTGCTTTACCCAGCGTCACAACAAATGTTGTATTGTCTGGTCCATAATCGCTATCGAAATCCAATTCGATTTCCTCCAAACTTGTCTCATTCAAAGCCCGGATTACGCGTACATTTGAGATGCTCACATTGTTCACATCCAGAACAATGGGTTCAAAGGTCGCTATACGGTAATCGCGTTTCATGTGTATGGCAACACTACCGTTATTCATAGACTTTTTAAGATTGGGTTCGATAATAAGGCTGTAAAAGAAAAAAAGGAGGGGAAACATTAAAATATCTTTTCTCTCATTTTCGTAATTAATTATCAGACTGGAAACAAAATTAGGGTTTTAAATTAATAAAGTACTTTTTGAGGTAAAAAATACTTTTTTGGATATATATTTTTGAACTAAAAGGTACTTTTTGAAGTATAAAGTAAAAACCTAGTAAGATTGAGACGTAAAAGCAAAAGTAAATTTGACTTAAAAGTATTTCTTGAAATAAATGTGCTTTTTTCGGTAAAAGCACTTTTTCAGTTGAAGCCCTTTTTTCAGGAAAAGTACCTTTTTTCAGCAAAAGTACTTTTTTGAGTAAAAGTACTTTTTTCAGCAAACGTACTTTTTCAGTAAAAGTCCTTTTTTCAGTAAAAGTACTTTTTTCAGTAAAAGTATTTTTTTCAGTAAAAGTATTATTTTATTGATATTTTACACATTTACACTCTGAGAAGTTAGTGAAACAAACTCCTTAAGGCATGATGTCAACAGAAATTCTAAATTGCAGGTTTGCGTGCTGTGAAGTCATTGGATTTCATTCTAAGATATCAAGCTTAATCCGTTTGTCATCAATCAACGCTTGATACTGCAATAAAATGGAAAGAAATGGGGAGAAGAAGGGGGAGGGTATGAATAGGATACATGTTCAGGTATTTACAAGAACATTTTATCAATTTTAGCATTATGACAGTGATCGTGACAAACAGTAGCATTTCAGCATGGCGATTATATTGCAGCTGCTGTAATGCTTGAAGTCATGCTCGTATACACGCATAATAACTGACAATTCATAACGATAGATGGATGGATGAATGAATAAATAAACGTTGGTTGCATTGCTTGGATATAAGAGCTTTTTTCGGTAAAAGTACTTTTTCAGTTAAAGTTCTTTTTTCAGTAAAAGTACTTTTTCAGTAAAAGTACTTTTTTCAGTAAAAGTACTTTTTCAGTAAAAGTACTTTTTTCAGTAAAAGTACTTTTTCAGTAAAAGTACTTTTTTCAGTAAAAGTATTATTTTATTGATATTTTACACATTTTTTCACAGACTTCTCAGAGTCCGTGAAACAAACTCCTATATGGTTAAAGACATCATGCGGCACTTCTTGCAGTGCTTTTTAGTGCCCTGTCGCGTTGGGACATTATTACCTTTGGCCAATTCTCTATTCTATCAAAATAGTTTTGGTTTTAATAAAAGATTTCATGCCCTATACTGCGAATTCTGTGCAAGTCTCAATTGATGGTTATAAACTTGATCAGATAGACTGTGGAAATTTTTCCCACTCAATGGCAACTCCAGTTTATTTTTAGGTCAAGTTAGTAACCTAAATTCTTCTGCGGACCTGCCTCTAAGTAAGGCATTTCTAGTAGTTTATCCCCTTTGACTGGCAGGCGGTAATCAGAATTCTTTCGCATCTTACTCGGTACCATAGGTCGGAACTCTTTATCGACTCTCGCGATAGTTTTGTGGCAGTCTAATATGGGTTCCTGGTCGCAGGCGTATTCCGAATAATTGTGTAGCTAATGAATTTGCCCGAGCAGATGCCTACTGTATATCAATTAACACTCTAATATATGTAGCTGTACATCTTACGTACGCTGGGCTACCGATATTTTGATCCTACTACTGATTTTAGTGCTGCAAAGTGAGATTCTGACAGCATGAGTCTGGCAGTAAATGAGAGCGAATTGAATTGTTCGTTGTCGACAAGCAGGGCAAATCCGACCATAACACCGGCGTTGCCAATAAAAATAATTTCAGATTAAAGGTAAAGCATAGGATTCTCTTGCCGATAGGTCCTGTAGGTCCTACGATTGCCTCAATAGGAAACTGAGTAGCAGAGAGCTCTCTCGTGTGAAGAAACCTCTGCTTTACTAGTTACTCATCTTCCTATTGCGCGGAAGTATGTACGCTGTTACGCATAGATAAAGCTGCTTTGGGAGGATTTAAGAGAAAAGTTCTAAGCAAGATCTAAGGTTCAGGTTTTGTTGGTTATGATTCTGAAGAATTCTGTCTCCATTAGAATACAGTGATAATGCAGGTGGAAATCTGATGAACGGTTGTTAACGCCAATTAAGGATGAAAGTAAGGGAATAGGCCATCTCTGTTAGTATGCCTATTCTAACGGGTTATTGCGTAATAGATAGGCAAGCAGAGAGACTGCTTACCAACTAATGGCTTCAGCAGAGTTGCAAATCGGTTGAGGAGGAAGAGCGTATTATCCACTAGACCTCTCAATGTCTGACTGTGGCTTGACATAGGCTTCTCTCTTCCATTTGGATCAACTTTTCTCCCAAAGCTATTGTTACTGAATATAGGATTGTTTTATAAATGCTTAAACTTTTCAAGGCTGGTTTTTAGCAGCCTTGAGAGTATTCCAGATCTAAGATCTTCGGTCCAATGCGAGTTGGCCATGATTTCCGCATCCAATCAAACAGTGAACTTTATAAACTTCTCAACGACGTAGACATTGTGCAGCGTATTAACATCCAGCGGCTGCGTTGGCTCGGCCATCTCGTTCGAATAGAGGAGGATGCTCCGGCGAGACAAGTATTTGATGCGGAGATTTGAGGAAGTCGAAGTCTCAAATCGAGAGAGTCCTGTCATCTATTGGTGTGACCAACTGAAGAAGGCGCTTAAGAAGGAGAGGCGCCTGGAAGAATGTGTTAAGCCAGGCCGGAATCTCGTTAGTTAGGTTTGTTAATGGCCAATTAAGTAGTTGTTCTTTAAATGCGAAGCATTCAATCTGAATTTTAAGATCGGTTAATCACAACTTTGAAAGGAAGTTTCTGGGACTTTGCAACACGTGGTATTACTGTATGCCCTTAGGTTAGGTTAGATTAGAGGACGTGTACTTGTCAACTGCGACAAGTACAATATCCACCCGGAGGTCGAATTGGCCCATTGTATAACATGATTATACATGAGTGGCGGGACCTACAGTTTAAAGTCGATTCCGAACGACAGATTTTTTGAGAAGCTTTTCATGACAATTTTATTTACTCTCAGAGTTTTTTCCAGAAATCTGTTGAGAGGAAGTCGCCGAAGAAATATTTTTTTTCATATTTCGTTTCGATTTCTCTCCTGGGATATGAACCCTGGCCTTGCGTCTAATAAGCCGACACACTACCTACTAGACCACGGCGACTGTATGACCTTATTTGCTTATATTTTAAAAGAATGGGATTAAGAGTCTTCAGGAGGCATTATTACATCACTGTAATCAGGCCACACAAATAAAGCCCTCACTCCATGATATGCGCGTGTGTATTCTTATAATTTTCTTTTATTGTTTAATAACAATACATATAATAAACAACAACAACAGCATACGTTTTATATCAACATTAACAGAAATAATAACAATAACAATTAAAACAATAACAAAAGAAAGAGTAATTAATGAAATACAATTTAAACAAAAATAATGTTTATTATCGATAAAAAAAAAAATAAAGAATTCTGCATACAATTCGCATTTCTATATGGCAGACAGTTAAAATAATATTTATTTTACATACACACTCACACTCTGATACAGATACAGATGCAGACACGGAGATATGGATTTGGATACAATTATTTACAATTATTGATTGTTTTACGATTGAATGCAAAAATATTGTGCGATTCATCGATTCTGCAATGCGTCGATAACAGAAAAACTGTTGAAATAAAATGCAATTCTCCTCGCAGGCAATTGCTATTTTCAAATTCATATTTTTTTCTTGTAATTTTTTAAAATAATTTTTGTTTTCTTTGAAAATATCATTCACAATACAAGTGAGTGAGTACAACCATACCATGCAGCGTAGCCGAATTTATTGTTTGTCTTTTCGGAAATACCGGAAATGTTTCGTTTCTTTTTTTCAAACAAATTTCTTCAGAACAAAATTCTTACAAATGATTTGCAATTAAAATTGTTTCTGGGATTTGTTTTTTCATTTGTGAGTTTAAGTTGTGTGGCATATCGTCTGCCAAAATGTCAATCATGGCCAAAGTGAACAATGAACAGCAACAGTAGCTGTAGCATCAGGCATTGATTTTCTTCGCCTGTCTTTGTCGGGGTTGCTAAAATTGAAATCCGCAAAATTAGTTCACGGCGGGATAGCGTTAATGATTGAAATCAAAAGGTCACTCACTGCAATGTACAGAGAAGAGAACAAACACACTCACACGCAGATTGTGTGATATTTAAAGGCACCTTTTGTCGGCTATTTTTAAATTTGATTTTGCTTTTTGTCTTAAGTGAAAAGGGGGCAATGATTGTTACGTAATAATAAGCATGATTGAGATTGAATGAATGATAGGATGATTTGATGATTCGTCATGCATTTCAAAATATGAAATACGTTATATGTGCAGTTGTATCATATATAGGGCATCGAATAGAAAGGGTATAGGCCCTCTGGCATCCTATATATACGATATGTGAAAACAAAACTTGGGGGCGAAGTGATAAGGATCGGCACAACCAAGAGTTTCCGACGAAGTGTGGTTCTTTCATCAATAATGCGGAGACAAGTTGTAGATGAACTCTGAAGGCAGGTATAGGCTCCTTGGCATCCTATATACGAGTACATCATCTGTCAAAGCAAAACTAGGGGACGAAGTGATAACGATCGGCACAAGCTAGGGTTTTCCACAGGGAGTGAGGCTTTCATCACTAATGTGCAGCCAGGTTGTGGACGAAGTCTGAAGGCAGGTATAGGCCCTCAGGTATCCTATATACACGATCCGCGAAAACAAAACTAGGAGGACGAAGTGACAACGATCGGCACAAGCAAGGATTTTCCCCAGAGAGTGGTTCTTTCATCACTAATGTGTGGCCAGGTTGTGGATGAACTCTAAAGGCAAGAGATAAATTTGAACCAATTCTCTGGGAGATTAATCAAAAAGATCTTGAGATTTTAAGTTAGTGGTGAGGTTGATGATTATCACGCTCAGGGCTACACATTTGTGATACACATACATAATTGGCCATTACAACCCTTCAGTCAGGATTACGGCCTAGCTTCTCAACACCACCCATGTTGTGTGCGTTAATTTTATACATGAGTGGCGGGACCTACAGTTTAAAGTCGACTCCGAACGACAGATTTTTTGAGAAGCTTTTTATGGCAATTTTTACTCTCTGAGCTTTTGACAGAAATCTGCTGAGAGGAAGTCGCCGAAGAAATATTTTCATATTTTCGTTTTGATGTCTAGCCTGGGATTCGAACTCGGGCCTTTCGTCTAATAAGCCAACACACTACCTACTAGACCACGGCGACTTGTGATAAGAAGAAAAGTTTCTGAGTATGTGAAAAGGACACGACGAAGACATGCAGGAGAATCTTTTGGATGAAGCCCAAGAATTATGATGGAATACCATGATGGTCATGCCAAATTGTGATCATTATTTGGGTAGACAGAGCGAATGGAGTTCGAAGTTGGATAAGACACTGGTAATTGAGGAAAAGAAAATCAGTCATACTGCGGCACTGGACCGTTGGATTGCAGCACGTTGCATGTGCATATGCCAAGGAAGGCAAATCAGATGTGAGATTCATCAGAAGGCATGGTGACCTGTCAAATCAAGTGACTGACAGTTCCCTCCTTATCATTCCCTCGTGAGCACTGGTGAACTCTTTAATTGTGGGAAATTGTTCGCAATGAGAACGATAATTAAGCGTCAATAAAGAAATTTGGAGCCTAGCGAATTTATTTTCTCAGAGGAACCGTTCTGAGGTATACAGATGAGTCAGGCTGAGATAGTGGGATAGGAGCGTGTGAAATATCTTTCTGGGCTCAGCAGTATTTTTAAGTTAAAGCATCGAAATACGGTTCAAGTTTTAATTACCAAATATTAAATATGCTTCAGGTCTCCAGGCTTCCATAAAAGGCCCACGAATTGGCCCATGCAGGATCTGACTTATGGGGATGCTTTCCACACTTAATTCTTTGATAGTAGATCTCGAGATTTATCTACCCCGAATATGATATTTGAAGCCTTACTTGATTCATAGAGTACCATCGGGGAGATGTATTCACGATACAATATTTTGGGGATATCGTGTAGCAATTCAGAGGACCTCCTTAAATACCACGAGCTTAAGAATTGGAATTGAGTTGTACACGTATTTTTACGGATTGATGGATAATCAAAAACTTTAAAACGGAGTTTCATTATTCTATTTGATGCTTGTAGTGATTACCAAGTGGCACGTAAATCAATCAATCAACATTCATAACTCCAGCGGAAATCAATCGTCAATATATCTTCAACAGGATGCGATTAGATGACATTATTATTTGATTGATGATGATATGATTTTTCGAGGCTGAAATATAATTTTGTCAGAGGAAACGTTCTGTGGATGAGTCAGGTCAGATAGTGGGATAGAAGCGTGTGAAATACTCTACTTGATGCTTACAGGGATTATGTACCGGCACGTAAGCCAATCAATCAATCAACATTCAAAACTACAGCTGACATCAATCGTCAATATATATTCAACAGGGTGCGACTAGATGACATCATTGTGTTTACTTAATTACTAGCAAGCAAAGTTTGATGAGTCACCATTAGTTATACTGAAAATGTTAATGCCCATCAATCCTCGACGATATTTTTACGGGACATGACTGTAGCAGTCAAACTTTGCAAACCAGTGTAATTTATCAAACTTTGAATTACAAATTGTCCCGAGAATTGAAAGGATTGCACAGATTTCGTTAAGGTATTTCGATTTCAAACCCTGCTACAATGGCTTTCTTTTCTTTCTGGCATCTGGAAAATACTCTCATCAATCAATTCTATTGAAGAGCGATCATGATCAGATTTTAAACGCTTCAAAAATCCCACTGTAAAAGACTTGTACATTAATTTATTTCATGTTTTTAAATTTAGTCAAGACACAAACCAAAACATTATTTCTACATTTCGTGTAATTGCAATGATATCAGCACCCAATTACAACTATTAATATCATTACACTCATATTTGCCCATAATTCCCCCTTGTAAATGATGTCATTATGCATGTCTCTACAAATTATAAACGGATCATCAACCCGTCACGTAATGCTAAAAGGTGTCATAATTCAACAATAATTCTAAATTGCAGGTTTGCATGCTGTGAAGTCATTGGATTTTATTCTAAGATATCAAGCTTAATCCGTTCGTCATCAATCAATGCTTGATACTACAATTAAAATGGAAAGAAATGGGGAGAGGGAGGGAGAGGGTATGAATAGGAAACATGTTCAGGTATTTACAAGAACATTCTATCAACTTTAGCATTATGACAGTGATCGTGACAAACAGTAGCATCTCAGCATGGCGATTATATTGCAGCTGCTGTAATGCTTGAAGTCATGCTCGTTCGTATACACGCATAATAACTGACAATTCATAACGATAGATGGATGGCTGGATGAATGGATGAATGAATAAATAAACGCTGGTTGCATTGCTTGCAATTAATTGGTAATGATCACGTCATGATGTTTCAACAATAAAAGACAATAACGTTTCCTATGATTGAACAAACGACCGTCTGTCTATCTGTCTTGCCTTGCCTTGTCTGTTTCATTCATTTGAAAATTGAAAGAAAATATTTTTTCAATTACGATTGCAAATAATAAAACTCCGATTGAAAAAAACTTCTTAGAATGAAGACATGAAGACAAAGAAATGCAAGAAGATGAAGAAAAATTAATAGTTTTGACATACTCTCTCGTGCAACTATTATCTCGGCTTGTATCTGGTGTTTTAATTCGATTCTTTGTTTGTTTTTGCTGCTTTGCCTTATTCAAACGTGTAATTTGTACTCCGACTGAGGAACGCAGTCCGTTTCTAGCATGAATTACTGGATGAATGTTTGCTTACTACTTCTCGATTACACGTTCATATTATTATGAAAACTATCTGGAAGTGGTTGTCGGTCGCGATGATCAGTTTTATAGAAACCGATTGAAAATGAATAAGAATTTCTGTGTGTCTATGTTTTTCTAAGTGATTAAGCCGACCAGCAGCGGCACAGTGGTTTTGGTTGAGCAAAAGTTTGATGAAAGAAAGGGTAGACCAAACGCTTTGAAATTTTCCCCACACCACTCATGTTGTGTGTGTTAATTTTATACATGAGTGGCGGGACCTACAGTTTAAAGTCGACTTCGAACGACAGATTTTTTTTTGAGAAACTTTTCATGGCAATTTTTACTCTCAGAGTTTTTGCCAGAAATCTGCTGAGAGGAAGTCGCCGAAGAAATATTTTCATATTTTCGTTTTGATACCTGACCGTGGATTTGAACCGTGGTTTCGCGCCTAATAAGCCAACGCGGCGAAATGGAATATTATTTCATTCATATGGCTACCGCGGCTGGTCTCACGATACCTCATTCGATCGGACCAATTTTCGTGCACTTTTTTGAGTGTATGGGGAGGATCGTATCTCGGCAATGTCATCACGATTGTTGGCCTTCGAATGCTCAATTGTCGCTGGTTTTGCGGGCTTAACACTTTTCTTTAAGGGCGCCTCATAGAAAATAGTCCAACGGTCTCAAATCGCAGCTTCTTTGGAGGCCAGTTGATATCACCATTTTGGCTATTAAAGGGCCATCAAACGTTTGACGCAGTATATCGATTTTGGCATGAGATGTGTGACAAGTTGCATCATCCTCTTGAAACTAAACATCGTTCACATTAATATCATGAAGAGTGGGCACGCAAAAATCGGTTATTATGTTAAGATAGGTGTTTATATTGACCGTAATGGTTGTCGCCGTACCTATTTTCAAAGGAATATGGGCCAAAGATGCCTGCGCTACACAAGTCGCACCAAATAGCCACTCGTAATGAGTGCATTGGCTTCTGTAAGACCATGTGTGGGTCTCAATTAAGGCAAGTTTGTTTATTAACGTGCCCACCAAGATGAAAATGATGGGTCATGAGGCCTCTAATCCACAAGCCGAACCAAAAGTCACTCGTAATGGATGCATTGGCCACGTGTGGGTCTCAATTAAGGCAAGTTTGCTTATTATCGCACCCACCAAGATGCAAGTGATGAGTTTCAGCCGAAAAGAAATTTTTTTTTTTGTGAAATCGACATCATCGTGCAGTTTCTTGTTGGGCCATCAAGCGGATTGTAATGCGGCTTCAACTCTAGAACCAATTCAAATTTGTAAGGCGTCAAGCCGAGATCTTTTTGCAAGATTCGACGTACATATGTAAACTGTTGAAATGTTTAATATTTGAGAGCGATGATAAGCCACAGTTCGCACACACACACTCAGCCACAGCTTCGATATTTTCGGGTGCATGCACTGTACGAGCATGCTGACGTCTTGGCTTATCAACAGTGAAAGCAGTTTCACGAACTTTAGCAATAAGCTTGCATATACCGGGATAAGCTTGCATATATCGCGGATTGTTGGTCCTTCGCTGCGACCAAATTTTGTACGACGTTTTCGTGCAATTTCCGACCAATTGCCTTTGTTTTGGCAATAAATCTTAAATATAAAAATGAGTGTGTGTTTGATTGTATGTTTGTATGTTTGAAGTTTATAGACGACTAAACGGCTGAACCGATTTTCTTGAAATTTTCACAGTATCTTCCTGTATGTCTGGAAGGAGTTATAGGCTACTTTTTATGTTGATATTCCAAATGAGCGAGGGGCCATGCCCACGTATGCTACATACTACATACTTAATATTTAATTGCATTTGAAATATATTACTCATACGCATAGTTACCCCTAAAGTATGCTATCTATGATTCCTGATGTATAAAACCAAAGAAAATAAAGTATAAAGAATGTGAATTTTGGTATATTTTGGAATATTTTTCAAAAATATTTCACGACGCGGGAGGAAAGATAGAAGGGAAAGATAAAGAAACCAAGAGCGTAACAATGTTCTCAATTGTTCTCATCGTGCGTTTTTGTTGTTTGACTAATTTTTTATTTATTCTTCTGAAACAGTGTTGCCACGAAAAAAATTTTGTAACCAACATTTGTGAAAAAATCACCAAATAAGAAAAAATATAACCAAAATTAAACTCATAGACTTTTGTTTTATCCTAAATAAAGCATATTTTCATTGTCTAGAACGCTTTCGATTATAAGTACATTCACACACACTTATAGTAAGTTAGCTTTTTAATAACTGTTTTATGCAGTGTATTACAATAAATACATAATGCGACCTGTTTTGAGCAATAAAAAAAAAATCAATTTTGGGCGGGACGAAGTTCGCTGGGTCAGCTAGTTCCCAATAAATGCCTATGTTACTCAAGATTAAATCGGTTTATTACATTCAGGGGAGATAATATTGTTACGAAAATGGAAATGGTGTGATTAAAATAATAAACAATAGCTGCAAAACAATACAATGGACTTGTTTACATGATCAAAGAATAAATAAAAATATAGCAACGAAAACAAAGGGCTTGTTTACATGATCAAAGAATAAACAAGAATATAACAACAACATCAGTGTATAAAAAAAATGAGATAAACAAAGTAAACAAGCAACAACAACACTACAAGGACAAATGGAACAAGATACACGAACAACAATAATGAAAACAACTTCGAGAGTATTCATTGGACTATTGATCCAGTGGTATAAAAGCCAAGACAAAGCGAGCAACGAGAGGAGTAATAATTCAGTCAGTCTTGTGTGAAGACACGAGTTGTGGTTTGAACATCTCCGCTATAGATCTGTATACAGTATAAGTGTTGTTGTTTACTAAAAGGTTGTAAGCAGAGAAAGAATAATAATTTAAGTAAATTGTTGTTGTGTAAATCAATTTTACCAAAGGTGGCGCACGCGGTATTGTACGAACAATAAAGAATTGATTTAAAATTGAACATAAATTTATTTTTATTTTATTTGCAATCTACGAACTCATATTTTTAACGGTTTTAAAAGGGTAAAAACGTAACAATATAGTGACTTTTGTGACAGAATAGAATGACATATGTACGTATTGCCAGATTCGAAATAACCGATAGTTCATATTTAAACCGATAGATGGCTCCGTTATAACCAATATAACCTTAAACGATAACGAGTTTCTAACATCAAATAAAGTCTAACATTTCAACAATTCGTTCCACTGTGCCTACAACTTTTTCATTCCAAACGCATTTTCCATTTGCAAATGTAATGCCAACCTAATGCAACCAGAAAAATAAACAACCACCGCACTGGTGTAAAACATTCCTCGGCTACATTCTTCTTCTGAATGGCCAATCGTCGTATTTCCTGGTTTCAACGTTCATTTGTGCAATTCTAAAGTACGTTTCATGCATCATGCAACAACAACAAAATGCATTGTAATCGACACAACTATTACAACGATTGTTCGATTGCAACAACTATTGAACTGAATTGATGAGTTCTACCAACTAACTAAGCATGCCACACCATGCCATTATATCGTAACTGACGCTTACCAGTTTCATTTTAAGCGCGGTTTTCTTTTCAAGTCTGTTTGTTCTTCTAATCAAAATTGTGGTCAAACGTTTGATGGCAAGCAGAAGCGTGTGCTGGATTCTGTGTTGTATGTATTTTAAATGATGCACTTACAACATGTCATAATTATTTGCTACTTGCTATTCCGGCCTATCACTGCTGCATTAATCACTGTTGCATGCATGCAACAACATACAACAAAAGCTGTCAAAGGCAGGCATACGCTCACGTTTAAATCTTTGAAAAGAACAAACAAATAAGGCAGGCCTGTACCATGTACCAAAAACATGTTTGTTGGCGATCAAAAAAAATCTGTTTTGTGAGGAGAATCACATTAAAAAAACATTTCTTTTTAGCGCCCTGCGCTTAACGTCCGTCCGTCCATTCCTTTGTACGAGTCCAAGTATTTCTCTGCGCATTTATTTCAATCAAGTCCGTTTGCATGATGACTTCTACGTCCGTCTATTTTGGCTGGCTTGTTTGCTTGGCTGGCTGTCAGTTTTTGTTTGTTTGGCTTAAAGTAACTGCATTCATTTACTTTCAACAGCTGTGGCATGTTGCCAATAATATGTGTCAGCAATAGAACCAGCTACACAAAGAGCCAAGAGAACAATACAAAAAAAAAAAAGAAAACAATCGAACAGAAATAACAAACAATTTAACAAAATCATGGCATTTGTTAAATGTGCAATTTATAGTGCAACAAGAAACATTTAAAAAAAAGACACAAAAAAAAAAACAATTTTTTTTTTCATATAAAATTTTTCATAAAGTATGTACACAAAGAAAAGTTTACAATTTTATAATTAGGCAGAAGATTTCAATTTCTGCTAAAATACAGTTACAGTGGTCGTTAACTTATTAAATACCAGTGCTACAAGTCGTATAAAACCTCGAGTCCCAATAGAAATTCAAAAATCAGGTCATAGTTGATTATGGAAAACATAAAAATTCTGCACCAGATTTTATTTCAATTTTGTGCTGAAATATCCGGGACCCCTATAATGTTTCTTCTAATCCAGTTGTTCTAACAATTTTCGGGATCTAGTTCGGTGTGAGTAAGGTGAACATCATGCCTAGTACTTGATACACTCTCAATTGTTTCCTTCAGCTTCCATATATAGGGTCCGCCTAATAACTTTTTTTTTTTTTTTTGAAAATGCTTTAAAAAAAACTACTGAATATTTTCTCAAATTTCTTTTTTTTATTTGAAAATACAATCCTTCCGGTTAATTATGGAAAATAATTTCATTCAAATGGCTGCCTCGGCTGGCCATGCAGTAGCCTACACGATAGATCCAATTTTTAAGCACATTATCGATTGTGTGCAGCTGTATTCCACCAATGGCTTCACGAATATTGTCCTTTAAAGCGTCAATTGTCTCTGGCTTGTCGGCGTAACACTTATCTTTGACGGCACCCCATAAATAATAGTCCAACGGTGTCAAATCGCAGCTCCAAGGTGGCCAAACAACATCAGGTCTGCGGCTGATAATGTGATCTTCAAAAACAGGGCGCAAAACATCGAGTGTAGCTTCGGCTGTGTGGCACGTAGCGCCGTCCTTTTGAAAGCAAATGTTGCCAATATCCTCCTCTTCAATTTTTGTGAACAAAAATTCGTTCAACATGGCCCAATAACGATTGCCATTGACTGTAACGGCCACTCCTTGCTCATGGCCCAATTATGCCTCTGGACCAAAATCCGTACCAAACAGTGACTCGTTTTGAATGCGTCGGCTTTTCAATGTATGCGTGCGGGTTTTCTATGCCCCAAATGCGACAATTTTGCTTGTTTACATACCCGCCAATATCAAAATGAGCTTCATCTGAAAAGATGATTTTTTTGCCAAAATCGGCATCTTCTGCAAGTCGATCGCAGGCTCACTTAGCGAAGCGAAAACGCATTGGATGGTCAATATTCGTTCAGCGGAAGGATAAAACTAATTATCTGTCAAATCAGACATGAGCTAAGTGTTACCATTCACGAAATAAGCACTAGTTGAAAAAAAAAAAAACGTTAGATGGCGGACCCTTTATGTATTCTACAGATTTATTCTCATTGTTCGGTCAAAATTGGTTACTATTCTCTACTACTACCGGGTCGTCTGATGAAATCTCTTTGTATTGTAATTATTCAACAAACGTTTAAATTTTCTCAAATTCATTGCACTGTCTGCCTTTCTCCATTTTTTCTTTGACCAAGTATACATCCTGCACTCGTCACCCTGCCCATTACCCCTAAAATCCACGTTATTTGTGATTCAGCAGAGACTGACCCTATTCCCCCCAGACTTTTTGTCCAGTCAGTCCCACCTTATTCTCGAGTTAAGCCCTATTGATCCGAGCGCTCGGCCTGACTGTCATTTGCACAAGTCCTGAATTTTAGGATCAAACACCCTTGCTCCTATCTTACTGCCTGATCTCGACTCATTCGTATACCGCAGAATAGTCTCTCTTAAAAAAGTATGTAGTTAAGAAAATTTTGAAGTCGCCGTGGTCTAGTAGGTAGTGTGTTGGCTTATTAGACTAAAGGCCCGAGTTCGAATCCCAGGTCAGACATCAGAACGAAAATATGAAAATATTTCTTCGGCGATTTCCTCTCAGCAGATTTCTGGTAAAAACTCTGAGAGTAAAAATTGCCATGAAAAGCTTCTCAAAAAATCTGTCGTTCGGAGCCGACTTTAAACTGTAGGTCCCGCTACTCATGTATAAAATTAACGCACACATAGTGCGTTGACAAGTACACGTCCTCTAACCTAACCTAAGAAAATTTTCCTAAAAGTCGTACAGGTCATACAAGTCATAAACAATCTCGTGTCAGATTTATCTTCCAATATCGTAACCATAGTCTCCATAGCTACAAACCTTATTAGCTTTTGCAAGGGACTTAAATCCAACAGAACCTCCAACGTCGCTGGTTTTCATTACCCGGATTTGTATGCTTTCCTTCTCCATCTATTCCGTGGTCAAATTTATTCTACGGGCCTAAACAATGGTCCCAAAAGTCAAACGTACTAGTTGTTTAACTGTCAAACAGATTCAGAAATTCCTACACATTATTGACAATAGCTTGCTTACAGAAAGATTCCCTAGATTTCCCTACCATTAATCGGTGTCCATATTCCAAACGTAGTAGTACACGTAGTACACTTAAAACGTGTAAGAATCTCACTAATGGGTACGATTACACATACATACATAATTGGTTATTAAAACCCTTTATTCAGGATTATGACGTAGTTTCTCACACCATGTATGTAGTGTGTTAGTTCTTAGGTTGGATCTAGAGTTTAAAGTCGATTTTTTTTGAGAAACTTTTCATGACAATTTTATTTACTCTCAGAGTTTTGCTAGAAATTCGCTGAGGGGAAGTCGCCTAAGAAATATTTTTTCGTGTTTCGTTTTATTGAAGATGTCTTCTGACCTGGGGTTTGAACCAAGACCTCATGTCTAATATGCCAACACAGTACCTACTAGACTACAGCGACTGGCTACGATTACAGTCTGTAATCTCACGTGTATCCATCCCTAGTAATCTAAGTAATGCCAATAAATATTTCAAAATTTAATCAGAAGACTGGTGTGCAAATAATTAGTGCTGCAAGGAACTCAATTAAAATCGTTCCATAACTATTCCCTTTAGTGAAGATACAGGCAACCCTCCTATAACGTGGTGGGTGTGTATCGCATTATATGGAATCCGCGCTATAAGGATAGGAGTGCTCCGCGTTATGTGGAAACCGCCTTCTGCGAGTACAGCGTTTTAAGAGGCTTTCATAATTTCAGATCCGCGTTATATGGAAACCGCCTTCTGAAAATACCGCGTTATAGGAGGGTTGACTGTACATATATACGAGAGCATTGTACCTATTACCTCGATTTTAATCGGTTGCTTTGAGTAAAATGTTGTAAACATTGCCGTGTACACACTTTGTGCAAGTGTATGTTAAATTGCGTGCATGCTCTAGCGAGAAAAAGGCTTATATTGTAATGCGTGTGTATTATGGGCGCCTCTTTACAATTTTAATTTTTTTTCTTATTATTTTTTAATACAAAAATTACCTTGTAAATGTAAAGAATTTACAAAAACAAAGAAAATTAAGTTTCTTTTGAAAGAAAAACCTGTGTTTTGTCACAGCTTTAATTAGATTGTAAGTGTTTCTCTATGCTTTAGTACGGCGATTTTTTTTAATGAAAATTGCAATGCTAGATGGAGGTGGGTTTTCTATACAATGGAAATATATTTCGAAAAAAACTGGTGTTGGCGTTACAAGTTGATGATTTATTTGTTGTTATAAATTATAATTTAATTATTTTTTCTATTGTTTATACATACAATAATACCTATTCTGTGGCTTTTCAAACTATGTGTGTGAAGATAAATTCGAATTTAAAAACCAAAGTCGCAAACCCACACTTTTAGCAACGCCACTTCTTGCCTCTAACAGAATGAACTTTGGTATTAACAGAGCACTGTTAACTATTTAACAGTGGATAAACTTTGCTATTAACAGAGCACTGTTAACTGTTTAACAGTGGATAAACTTTGCTATTAACAGAGCACTGTTAATTGTTTAACAGTGGCAATAGTAGATAAGTCTTGTACTTTGCAATTATTTGCAGGCTATTGACATAAAATATAATTCTCATTATGATCATTATTGTTTGAAAACAAAAGTATTGAAATGTAAAGGTAGAGGATGGAGGCCGAATATTTTCTCAACTCTCAAAGTTATTCCAGCTATCCCACTATCACGGTTCGAAAGAGGACCCTCTAGATTACCATTTGCATATAGTCTGTATGTGATCTTCTAGAGAATTTTCAAGCAAAAAATTGATATTTTCAAAGCCAATTTTCTCAATACCATATCACTTTATATGTGACTACGTTGCTGATTATATTAAAAGGCCTTGGAACTTTACTTTGCATATAAAGGGTCTGCCATCTAACGTTTTTTTTTCAACTAGTGTTTATTTCGTGAGTGGTAATACTTAGCTCATGTCTGATTTGACAGATAATTAGTTTTATCCTTCCGCTGAACGAATATTGAACATCCAATGCGTTTTCGCTTCGCTAAGTGGGCCTGCGATCGACTTACAGAAGATGCCGATTTTGGCAAAAAAAAATCATCTTTTCAGATGAAGCTCATTTTGATCTTGGCGGGTATGTAAACAAGAAAAATTGTCGCATTGGGGGCACAAAAAACTCGCACGCATACATTGAAAAGCCGACGCACCCAAAACGAATCACTGTTTGGTGCGGATTTTGGTCCAGAGGCATAATTGGGACATTTTTCTTCGAAAATGAGCAAGGAGTGGCCGTTACAGTCAATGGCGATCGTTATCGGGCCATGTTGAACGAATTTTTGTTCACAAAAATTGAAGAGGAGGATATTGGCAACATTTGGTTTCAACAGGACGACGCTACATGCCACACAGCCGAAGCTACGTTATCGGGCCACGTTGAACGAATTTTTGTTTACAAAAATTGAAGAGGAGGATATTGGCAACATTCGGTTTCAACGGTTGGTCACATCGGAGCTGCGATTTGACACCGTTGGACAATTATTTGTGGGGTGCCGACAAGCCAGAGACAATTGACGCTTTAAAGGACAATATTCGTGAAGCCATTGGTGAAATACAGCTGCACACAATCGATAATGTGCTTAAAAATTGGACCGATCGTGTAGGCTACTGCATGGCCAGCCGAGGCAGCCATTTTAATGAAATTATTTTCCATTATTAACCGGAAGGATTGTACTTTCAAATAAAAAAAGAAATTTGAGAAAATATTCAGTAGTTTTTTTATAGCATTTTCAAACAAAAAGTTATTTGGCGGACCCTTTAGTCTGGTACTCATGGACCTAGAGTATTTCCCAAAATGACCACCTAAACAAGTGGGTTTGTTCAGATGGATACTGTTAAATAGCTAACAGTGCTCTGTTAAGAGCAAATTTTGTTCTGTTAAGAGGATATGTATTTTGCTCTGTTAATGCCAAATGTGGCGCTGCTAAAATTTATGGATTGCGTCTTGGATTTTCAAATTCGAATTTATCTTCACATACATTTTCAAACTTCATTTTATTTCTTGAGTTAACGAAATGAGTTTTTGAAATATTTTTTATTAAATTTCCTTGTAATCCTTGTTTATTTTGTCTTTTGAATTCTCGTGTAAATTATTAAACATTTCTTTAATAATTTTTTTTTTAGCAAATTTACTTAAACTAATGAATGAGTTTTTGTTGTTCAGTGCATTACATAATTAAACTAATGCCTCTGCGCTCTAGTTTGTTTACTTGCTTTAATTTTGTACACGTTTAGCAACAAATCAAACTGACAGCTAAGTAATGTGGCAGGAAGTAAATATTTTTCATTTTATTTAAAAGCAACAAAAAAAATATCCAAAAATACACAAAAAAAAAGAAACGAAAAGAATTGAGGTTAACATGTAAAACAAATTCACATTTCTTTCCACATCTACCAGAGATTTTTGGCACACATATGGGCCATTCCGTGGCAAAATGAAATACGAATGAGAGAGAGAGTTAAATCAAGGTGCCAGAGTTCAAGGAAAAAATTTGAAAATTTTGAATTTGAAACATAATTGAGCGTCATTATTTTACAAATGTTATCGATATCTGTCAGTTATTATCATTTCCGCATAGGTCAGAATGGAGTTGATTTTAATATCCCCAAGACCCAATATTCTCTGCTGACTGACAAATTTAATGAGTAACGTTGGGGAAGTCCAAAGCTTTCGATTTCCAAGGCATAAAAGTATAATATGAAGTCCTTTGAAACCATAATTTTTTCCAGGTGTAAATAATTTAATTCTATGACCTCTATGCTGCTTTAAAGCATTTTCCCATCATCCTGTTATCTTTTTCGATTTGTTTCAGTTTCCATAAACAAGTTTTTTTCCACTTGAGCAGGTGTTTGGTATTCTGTGGTAACTTCTAGAATGATGGGGTTGCCATTTGTCATTGCTTTTACAGCCACATTAGAAAATGTATTGGGTTTCGCCACCTTTTGTAAAATAGTGGGACATAATAAGCAAAGTTCCTCACCACCATATCCAGTCCAACAATCCAATACTTTTTCAGAATTTAATCCCATTTTCCTAGGACATGCTACAATCAACAGCTATTGCGACTGGATTGGGAAGGGTTTTGGAAGGCCACAATATCACACGAAAGCCCATAGAGTGCATATATAAGGTAACCGAATAGGAAAAAACACACGGCGGAAATCGAGGTGGATGATGCGAACAAGTTAGCAGCCGTCAACCAATTGAGTCCCTATGTCTCGTATAAGATCGTTTCAGATTAGGTACCTAAATTGTGTATGCAGGGTTTCGCTATAAGCTAAAAGAGGTGAAAGTGACAGTTTCATTGAAGCCAAAGCTTACGTGAGCTCACATAAAGAGGTGCTTCAAAGCTAACTCACAAGTTCTGTTTAACCGCAATCGACAATTAAATCATGAGTACATTAGAATTAGACGAAAACCTGCTTAAACAGTTAAGTAATCTCGTTATCCATCTGTTATCAAGTAGCGATGTTTTAAAATTTATTTTTAACGAGGAAGAATGAGCTCCGTAGTCGCCTACAAAGCCAAAGGAATTGGACCGAACACTCTTTGTCCTCAACTGAACTAAAACCTCGGCTAACGTTATTTACAGTTAAGCGAAGTCTCTCCTCATGCCTACTCATTGGAAACTCCGCCACTACACTTACATAATTGGCCACAACAAGCCTTCAGTTAGGATCACGACCTATCTTCTCATACCACTTATGTTGTGTGTATTAATTTTATACATGAGTGGTGGGACTCATGAACGACAGATTTTTTGAGAAACTTTTCAATGTGTGTGAAGATACATTTAAATTTAACTAGCAAAGACAAGAACCACAATTTTTAACAGAGCTAATGTTAGAGTTAACAGAACAATGTTAAGTGGTTAACAGAAAATACGAAAAATAATCAAGGAAGAAATCACCCAAATATACGATATCAGGGAATTGCTGCACATATCCCACTATATACAAATTGTAGCCTAAGGTGTCCCTAATAAAACCCAATAAGTAGTATATCCCAAATAATTTTGGAACTGGAGATATTGGGCTTCAAATATACTCTGTGTTAACAGTGCCTGGGTAGGATGACAGATGATGTGTGAGATATCTGCAACAAGTCCCTGATATCCTATTTTTGGGTGATTTATTCCTTGACTATTTTTCGTATTTTCTGTTAACCACTTAACATTGTTCTGTTAACTCTAACATTTGCTCTGTTAAAATTTTTGGTTTTTGTCTTTGCTAGTTAAATTTAAATTTATCTTCACACACATAACTTTTCATGGTGATTTCATTTTACTCTCGGAGTTTTTGCCAGAATCTGCTGAGAGAAAGTCGCCGAAAAATTATTATTTTTTCATATTTCAATATGTCTGATCTAGGGTTTGAACCGCGACCTCATGTCTAATAAGCCAACACACTACCTACTAGACTACAGCAACTTCTTTAAATAGTTTTTTTGATTCCCTTCCTACTCAATATAGTCCAGTGAGGTAGTATTTATTAGCAACCAATAAATACCTTTGCTTTAACGACAGCCCAAAGGAGGTAAAAGGTATACCTATTCTCATATGTCGATTTGGTAATCGGAACTTCATTAACTCTAAACTTACTTGGGATATCTTTTTAACTAGGAACCTACTTATATGAGAAAACTCACGAAACTCGATCAAGAAATAAGCGGCGCATACCAGTCTACTTTAAATCTGAAGGTTGTAGTTGGAAAAGATTCGACTACCGCTGGGCTGTCGGTCAGAGATTATAGAAGTGCTAACAATAGGGGAACCTTGACGTAGGATCAATACCACGGAGTGGTTTAAGTGCTTCATTATTATTTTTAAATAAAAGCAGGTCAAAGGGTCAATTACTATGGGAATTATTGGCGGATTCATTTAAAGTTCCGACCATAGGTTAGGTTAGGTTAGGTTAGAGGACGATCGAATTGACCCATTGTATAACATCCTAGCTTCTCACACCACTCGTGTTGTGTGCGTTAATTTTATACATGAGTAGCGGTACCTACAGTTTAAAGTCGACTCCGAACGACAGATTTTTGAGAAGCTTTTCATGGCAATTTTTACTCTCAGAGTTTTTGCCAGAAATCTGCTGAGAGGAAGTCGCCGAAGAAATATTTTCATATTTTCGTTTTGATGTCTGACCTGGGATTTGAACTCGGGCCTTTCGTCTAATAAGCCAACATACTACCTACTAGACCACGGCGACTTCCGACCATTATAGAAACAGAATTTTTCTTAAATTCCGTTCTATGGAATGACCCATATTGTTTGTTTTTAATACGATTGTAATTCGTTTAATTTTTGTTAAAAAAAGGAAATTTTATGCAACTTACTTGTAATGCAACGGCAACCAACCATCGTATAATTGTAGTTTACGATCTGTAAATTTGCCTTGATCTTCGCCGAATATATCATTATCGGGTGGTATATCACCAACTGGTGCTGGTTTATTATCGTATTTTGATTTGGGCAACGGCATACCCAACATACTTGCAGTCGCAATGGAACTTGTGTTTTGTGGTTGTGTCTGCAAAGAATTCTCCAAACTGTGGCCATTTGTGCACCTAAAAAACAAAAACAAAAACAAAAAAAATTAATAAAGAAAAAAGGGTAAAGGAGGTTACCAGGTTAAAGATAAATACAACGAGATATGATATGAACGCGTATATATTTTGTTGCTGAATTTGGTTTTAAATTGGAAACACTCCTTAAAAATTATTTTTAATATGCAATACGAGTGAGTGAGTGAGTGAGTGAGTGAGTGAGTGAGTAATAAATGTGAAAGTAAAATCCATTAAAACTGGGTTAGTAAATCACAAAACTTTACGATTTTTTTCAATGATTTTCTTCTTCTTTTTTTTTTTGCAAATAAACACTCCTTAGTTCCAACCAAAGGCAGTTAAAAAAGGAAATTAAAATTGAGTTCCATTTCCTTTGAGTTTGATTTTGATTTGCTTCAGTTTTTAAATGAAATGATTTGCTAAAAAGGTTGTAAGGATGGCTCATGGGTCATGTTCTATTTTTAGTGATGAACAACAATTGAATTTGAGTTGAGCAAGTGATTGTATGTTTGAAATGAATAGAGAATAACTTACCCTTGTGGTATGGTATTAACTGTTACGAAATACGTTATCAATACACTGAATATGATGGCCAGTAAAGTGATAATGGCTGTAAATGTGGCACAAGTTTTCGATATAAATATACCCGACGGTCGACCATTGAAGACATATTTTTGGCCATTTTTCGTTTTAAGCTGCCCACCTGCAAATAGAAGAAGAAAATTAGAAAATTGCATGGAGACTTTATTTTTAAATTTGTTTTTAAGCGTTGTTCATATATACATGAATATTTGTTTATTAGCTTAAGACTTATAGCTTCGAACTTCCTGAAATTTTCGCAGTATCTTAGCCTTATTAAACTGAAAAGCTATCTTATGTATTAAGTGGGCGTGGCATCTCTTACACAAAGTAAACATTGGTCAAGAATCGCGGGTGTAAATACTGTTGTTTGCTGTATACATACATACATTCATTGGCCATTACAATCCTTCAGTCAGGATTACGGCCTAGCTTCTCACACCACTCATGTTGTATAACTTAATTTTATACTTGAGTGGCGGTACCTACAGTTTAAAGTCAACTCACAACGATACATTTTTTTGAGAAACTTTTCATGGCAATTTTATTTACTCTCAGAGTTTTTGCCAGAAATCTGCTGAGAGGAAGTCGCCGAAGAAATATTTTTTTTTTCATATTTCGTTTTGATGTCTGGCCTGGGGCTCGAACCCGGGCCTTACGTCTAATAAGCGAACACACTATCTACTACACTACGGCGACCACAAAGTAAAAATTGGGCAAGAATTGCGGGTGTAAATACTGTTGCTTGGGGTATATTTACACATAAAATTGAACAAGTGGTTGAATGGGCGTGGCAGCTGCCTTATAAAATGAATATTTATGGTGGTTACTGGAGATGACTCGCTGCTCCACATTACAACTTTTGTAGAAGTTATGATAAGCGATAGGTATAGGACATAAGGGAGGTCGTTACGGCTCTTTAGTCAGCCTTACAATGTAGTTTCTCACATCATTCATGCTGTTTGTGTTAATTTTATTCATTAGTGGAGGGGACTACTAACAGTTTTGACAAACTTTTCAAAGTAATTTCAAAGAACATATGTACATACATACATACATACATAATTGGCCATTACAACACTTCAGTCAGAATTATGGCCTAACTTCTCACACCACTCATGTTGTGTGCGTTAATTTTATACGTGAGTGGCGGGACCTACAGTTTAACGTCGACTCTGAATGCCAGACTTTTTTGAGAAACTTTTTCATGGCAGGTTTATTTACTCTCAGAGTTTTTGCCAGAAATCTGCTGAGAAGAAGTCGCTGAAGAAATATTTTTTCATATTTCGTTTTGCTGAAGATATCTGTCCTGGCCAAAGAACAACGCGATTAATATCGTCGGTGGCATATTCCCAAATCCTGTACGCATCTGATATAATAAGCGATGTTATTCTATATAGCATACAACTCTGTAGTCTTTTGGAGAGAAGGCATGGATTATGTTGAATAAGATTTTTATCCGCAAATCGTGCAATCTGTACTTGGCAAATGCCGTTGATTAGCCTGACCCTGAATGACCGGATGGCTACGCTTCACCAGAAGTTGCAAGTCTTATTGGATGATTGTATAAAGGGTAAGCGGCAAACTCTAAATTACGGACGAAAAAAGCAGAATATCTACGACTATTAAATCTTAATTAGAATCAGAAGCGGGTCAGGGGTGGGTGCTGCATGTGTAGTCGTCTGTAGTCTAGTAGATGGTGTGTTGGGTTATTAGACGCGAGCCCACGGTTCAAACGCTAGGTCAGACATGTGCAACAATACGAAATATGAACACTGCCGACTTCCTCTCAGCTGATTTCTGGCAAAAACTCTCGAGAGTAAATAAAAATTCCCATGAAACGTTTCAAAAAAATCTGTCGTACGGAATCGAAGTTAAACTGTAGGTCCCGCCAAATTAACATACGCAACATAAGCGGTGTGATATGATAGGTCGTAAATCTGACTGAAGGGTTGTAATGAACAATTATGTACGTTATGTAGGAGCACTATTAATATTCCATTATAAGGGGTGATTTTTTAAGAGCTATAGGAAAATTAAAAAAAAAACCACATAAAATTCAGAAAAATGCATGAAATCTTTATTTGAATCGATAGTACGGTCCCTATAATTTAATGTTTGAAGATTATTTCATGCAAATGTTGACCGCGACTGCGCCTCAAATGGTCCATCCGCTTAGTCCAATTTTGGCATACTCTTTCTAACACTTCGGCCGGTATCTCACGAATAAATGCTTCAATGTTGTCTTCCAATGCGTCAATTGTATAGACATGAGCTTTAACATAGCCCCACAAAAAATAGTCTAAAGGCGTCCGACTGAAGATTAAACTGACCATGAAATGGAAATGATTTGAAAGCGTTGTTCGTTTGTAAGACGATTCATGGTTAAATTATAGACCAAACTGAATATGTTTGACGGTGAAACAAAACACGAAACGTGCGTGAGCTGTTTAAACCAGTGTTGCCAAAAAGATAATAGCTAAAAAATCACCCTTTAGTTGAAAACAACGAGAGTACTCAAGGTAAGGCGAAATGAATCATTTTACTACAAAGATCAAAGTTTGCAGAGTATCTGATAGCCTTTATATGTACTTTTCAATACCATCGATTGGCAACATTCCCTTGCGCTCTGTTAATACTTCATTTATTTTCAGTCTGGCAACTTCTAGAAGTTACTGTTTGTTATGGTTTGTTATTGCTAAACATTTAATTTCTTTCTTTCGTGTTCTATATTATTGTTTGTTTTTCATTGGTTTTTTTCAAAAATGTTTATTCTGTCTTTCTAACAATATAATGAATGCAGCGAAACTTATCGGGTTTTTGTGAAGTGATTTTCTAAATTGATTCGCCATATTTTATAATTAAAATCAATTGTTGAAAAAGTGTTGATTTAATCAGAATTTTGCTTAAAATTGTTGATTTTTCTATGCAAATTGTGGGTCATCAAATTCCTATTCTTCTCTTCTGTGTCTCCAATAATTCTGACGCCTTTACGAATTGGTTTTCTTTTTTTTTAATTTTTTTATTAGAAAAAGCGATAAAAAAAATCTATTAATTCTTGGAATATTATTTGTTTTTGATTTTCTAGAATTGTTACCATTAAAAAAAAGAAACGAAATTTATTTTAATTTTTCAGTCAATTTTAATTTATTTCATCAACATTTTATTAAAAAATTTAATATTTTTTAGTGGACATTTTAATTTTATTGCAACAATTTATTGCAGTTTTGAATTAATTGGGAGTGACATTAATGGGAATCGAAATTTTTCTACTGACATTTATGCTGTTGAACTAATGGGTCATTGACATTTTAATGAATTGAATAAACGAGTGGTTAAATGGGGACAGTTTTTCTTTCAACAATTTTTATTTCTTAAAACTTAATTTTTTAATGGAAAAGCAACACAGAAATCTTTGTCGTTTTTGAATTCGAGTACTTCTTCCTACAAGAAGTTTAGTTTGCAGAAAACTTCGATCGTCTTTTAGTTTAAATAAGGACTTGACAGGATACTGAACAATGTATCAGCGATCTCCCATGGAGTACAAATTCTAAAGGGTCCGCCATCTAACGTTTTTTTTCAACTAGTGCTTATTTCGTGAATGGTAACACTTAGCTCATGTCTGATATGACAGATAATTAGTTTTATCCTTCCGCTGAACGAATATGGTTGTGTATACGCTTGAACAACGCGTTTTCCAATGCGTTTTCGCTTCGCTAAGTGGGCCTGCGATCGACTTACAGAAGATGCCGATTTTGGCAAAAAAAATCATCTTTTCAGATGAAGCTCATTTTGACTTTGGCGGGTATGTAAACAATCAAAATTGTCGCATTTGGAGCACAGAAAATTCGCACACATACATTGAAAAGCCGACGCACCCCAAACGGGTCACTGTTTGGTGCGGATTTTGGTCCAGAGGCATAATTGGGCCATTTTTCTTCGAAAATGAGCAAGGAGTGGCCGTTACAGTCAATGGCGATCGTTATCGGGCCATGTTGAACGAATTTTTGTCCACAAAAATTGAAGAGGAGGATATTGGCAACATTTGGTTTCAAAAGGACGGCGCTACGTGCCACACAGCCGAAGCTACACTCGATGTTTTGCGCCCTGTTTTTGAAGATCGCATTATCAGCCGCAAAGCTGATGTCGTTTGTCCATCTCGGAGCTGCAATTTGACACCGTTGGACTATTATTTGTGGGGTGCCGTCAAAGATAAGTGTTACGCCGACAAGCCAGAGACAATTGACGCTTTGAAGGACAATATTCGTGAAGCCATTGGTACAGCTGCATACAATCGATAATGTGCTTAAAAATTGGACCGATCGTGTAGGCTATTGCATGGCCAGCCGAGGCAGCCATTTGAATGAAATTATTTACCATTATTAACCGGAAGGATTGTACTTTCGAATAAAAAAGAAATTTGAGATAATATTCAGTAGTTTTTTTTTTAAAGCATTTTCAAAAAAAAAAAGTTATTTGGCGGACCATTTGTAACATGTGTAGCGGCCTGAAAGATCCTACAAGACTTTCATCCTCCCCATGCTTCTTTATGTCGCAGAAAGGTGGATGCTAATAAGCACTGATTTATTTAAGAGTATTCGAGAGAAAACTCCTACGTAAGATCTTCGGTCCAGTGCGAGTAAGCGATGCTCTTTAACGACGTGGACATTGCGCAGTGCATTAATATCCAGCAGCTACGCTGTCTCTAGTAGAGATCAGCAATGAATCATTTTTTCGCTACTCATAAGTACTCATGAAATTTCGAGAATGACTGAGTCAACAGTATTGAAATTCAACTACTCTGATTCCTTCGTACTCATTACAACATTGATTTATAAGTACAGCTTGCAATGAGTATGAGTACAACGTTGGCATCAAACTCATAAAACATTCGAAATATGTTTAATTCATACGCCTACTCATTCAGATTCATAAATTTAGAAAAATACATATAATACTCATAAATGATTAGAATGATTCGCAACATTCATCAAAATTTACAATCTTAGTTGTTGTTGCATTTACAAAAAAAAAAATAAAGAAAAAGACAAAGACAGCTTCTAGTGAGTATTGTAGTGTTCGTACGCGAATCATACTTATTTTGTGATTCTTGTAAATGTTGAGTCATGGAGAGTCGAAATTAACAACATCATGCATATTGAAAAGTATGAGTACGATGAGTATTTCAAACTTTGAATATGAGTAGCATGTGTATGATATTAAAATAAGTATGAATGCGTATAAGTATTAGAAATTATGAGTATGAGATCGAATCTACTCATCTTTTTTAATACTCATTTCTGACCACTGGTCTCTATCATGTCGTTCGGATGGAATAAGATGTTCCGGCAAGACGAGTCTTTGATGTAGAAATTAGCGAAAGCCGGCGTAAAGTATGACCTTGGTTTGACCAACTGGAGAAGGCTTGCTAGAGGCAGAAGTACAGAGATTGTTAATGACAAATTAAATAAGTGAGTAATAGTTGAGTAAAATCGCCGTAGTCTAGTAGGTAGTGTGTTCGCTTATTAGACTTAAAAAAAATATTTTCTTCGGCGACTTCCTCTCAGCAGATTTCTGGCAAAAACTCTGGGAGTAAAATAAAATTGCCATGAAAAGTTTCTGCAGATTCATTCTCAGTGTCCGGTCAAAATAGGTTACTATTCTCTACTACTAACGGGTAGTCCGATCAAATCTCTTCGTACTGTAATTATCCAACAAAAGTTGAAATCGCTTTAAACACATTTCACTCTCTGCCTCTTTCCATCTTCCCTTTGGCCGAATATATCCTTCCAAACGTCATCAAACATCCCTTCTCGCAATTTCGCCTTCCTGTCCATTGTTGTTAAAGCCCAGAGTATCTGCGGTCGTGCACCGGGAGGTTTTATTACCTCTGATATCTTATCCAGTCAGTTCCACACTATTCTTGAGTCGCCGTAGTGTGGTAGGTATTTTAATGACTTATTAGACGTGATTTCTGGCAAAAACTCTGAGAGCAAAATAAAATTGCCATGGAAAAGATTCTTAAAAGTCGCCGCTCATGTATAACATTAACATACACAACATAAGTGGTGTGAGAAGCTAGGTCGTAATCCTGACTGACGGTTAATGAAAGCAAGAAATAATTCGGAGTGGAGACACAGAAAAGCTGTATGTAGTAAATGATTGCTAAGCAAATAGGAAAATCTTGCTGTTTACTAATCTGTGATTAATTACCGATTTTGGTTCCTTAATCACTATTTAATCACAAAATTTTCACTCACCTGATTCACTCACCTAATTCTATTAACGATTTAATTCCCAACCTTTAATCAGTTCAAAAATATATTCACTTCTCTACATTTACTACTCAAAAAACAAAATGTTTTAAAATCGTACGTATTTTAGTTCACCATGGACTGACTAGCACAGCAAGTAAATGTAATTAGTGCGTAGGCAATTAACCCATTTAAAGTGTTCTAAATTTCTAACGCACAGATCACAAAGGTTCATTACCATCAAATAGGAATATTTTTTTTTTGTTAAAAATAGAATTCAAGAAACAAACAAAAAAACAAACAAAAAACAACTCAGAACAGAAGAACATTTCTTTCAATTGCTTCTTTAATGAGAAAGCAAAACACAATATTATGCAAATCACGTGGGCACCCTACTTATGTATGTAGTGAACATCCCAGTACACTCATTCATCTAATAAAGACGTGTGACTGACTGATTCATGCAAAACTTAGAAATTCCGAATACAAACGAAAACTCGAAAAATTTAAAAATGGAAACAGAAACGAACACAAACGAACAAATCAAAGTAACAGTACCACCATATGACACCACCATACGTAACAGTGTTTGCACATACATATGTACGATCGGTTTACGAGCAGTTTAATAAATCGTTGTCGTACAATAAAATTCAAAGAAAAACGTAATAAAAGTCAACAATAAAATACGAAAGTATTAATCATTCGCGCTGGCGTAAAAGAGTTTATTGATCTGGTAGAGAAATAAAAACATACAACCATAGGTGTCTTGAGGAGCACCCAGGCAAGAAAAAGTTATTTCTTTGCCTTATTTTCCATATATGTCAGAGAGGAAGTCGCTGAAAAGTTAGGTTTTCATATTTCGTTCGAGATGTTTGCCCCAGCTCAAACCAGTGGCCTCAGGTCTAATAAGCCCACAACTACGGCGACTGAAATATATCTTTCTAAAATCCTCCTCTGCTTACTGCACAGAAAGGTTCTCGATCAGAGATCAGCAATGAGTATTTAAAAAGATGAGTAAATTCGAATCATACTCATAATTTCTGATACTTATACGCATTCATACTTATTTTAATATCATACTCATACTACTCATATTCAAAGTTCGAAGTACTCATCGTACTCATACTTAACAATACGCATGATGTTGTTGATTTCGACTCTCCTTTACTCAACATTTACAAGAATCACAAATTAAGTATGATTCGCGTATGAACATCACAATACTCACTAGAAGGTTGTGTGGATGCCCTATTTGCTGTCTTTTCCTTTCTTCTTTTTTTGTAAATACAACGACGACTATGACTGTAAATTGTGATGAATGATTCAAGTCACTCGAATCATTTATGAGTATTATAAGTATTTTTCTAAATTTATAAATCTGAATGAGTAGGCGTATAATTCAAACATATTTCGAATGTTATGAGTTTGATGTCAACGTTGTACTCATACTCATTGCATTGCTGTACTTATAAATCAATGTTGTCGTGAGTACGTATGAATCAGAGTAGTAGAATTTCAATACTGTTGACTCACTCATACTCAAAATTTCATGAGTACTTATGAGTAGCGAAAAAATGATTCATTGCTGATTTCTGTTCTCGACCTATTAGCGACATGGAAGCTACCCGCTTGGCAACCACATCTGCCTGTTGTTCTTTTTCGTGAATTCCAACCTGACTTGTGATCCCTCAGAGAGAGAGACTCTATTCCCTCTGCCTAATTTCATACTATTTTCGTGCCAACCGAAATGAGTGCTCAACAAGCCTCATTACAAATAGCATAGCAATGTACCGTTGTTTGTATATGCTTGATACAAAAATTCATGAGTATTTATTGCCATAAAATTGGAAATTAAATTCAATTCAATTATTTGGCTATTTTTAGCAATTATCTGTTCAAAGTAAGAAATTTAATTCAAACAAATCGTTTAAATGTCTTGCGAAAATATTTCAATGCCACCAGGTAGTACTACCTGTAATAAATTTGCATTAATTTCCTCATTTTAAAAATATTTCGTTCGTCAATAATTTTTGCTTAGTTTCAGTGTTTTTATTTGTTGCTTTTCAATATTAATTTCAAAAAAACTTTGTAAATTTAAAATGTGTTAACAAGTTTATTTGGCCAAAGCTAACACTGGTTGGTTAATGCAAATTTTATTTCTATTAAATAAACATTTCAATTGATTTAGAAATTTTAAAAAAATTGATAAAAAAATAAGCAAATACAGTCAAAGAAAAAAGTCTACATACAGCGTTGTGCTTTATTCTTGCAAATTTTTATTCTTTTTTACAATAATTTCTATCTTTTATTTTTTATTATTCGTTTTGCTCTTCAATTATTCTAGATTGTAAATGCCTTATACTATGTTCAGATATGCACTTTTATTGAGTAAATTTTCGGTTTATTGAGTACAATATTTTAAGTGTTCAGACATAGCAATATACGCAGTTCAGCTGCTTATTCAATATTCATTTGACAGCTGGTAAACAAAACAGCTGGTTATTTCAACAACATTGTTTTTTTTTTTTTGTCGTTGTTGACGTTTGAATTGTCAAATATCAACAGAAAGTGTTCGGATAATTGTAATATGCACACTGAACATACTTATGACAGTACTGCATTTTAAAGTTTTACTCAATATTATAACAATTTGCATATTTATTGCGCAATAACTAATAGGAACTTTATACGAAATATTGAGCTCAATAATGGCGTTTATTGGGATTTACGCAATGAAGGTGATTATTTGAACACCGTATTACACAAATCAACAACATCTTTTTTTATATGTGTGAAGATAATTTGAAAATCCAAGACGCAATCCATACATTTTAGCAGCGCCACATTTGACGTTAACAGAACAAAATTTCCTCCTAGCAGAACAAAATTTGCCCTTAACAGAGCACTGTTAGCTACTTAATAGTATTCATCAGGGCCACTTGTCTAGCTGGTAAATTTGGGAAATACTCTAGGTCTATGAGTAACATACTATATGCAAAGTAAGGTTCCAAGGCCTCTTAATATAATCAGCAACATAATCACATTTAGAGTGATATGATATTGAGAAAATTGGTTTTGAAAATATCAATTTTTTGCTTGAAAATTCTCTAGAAGATCTGTGGCCATTTTGGAACATATAAGAAATAGTACATCATACGGACTATATGCAAATGGTAGTCCAAAGGGTTCGCTTTCGAATCGTAATAGTGGTATAGCTGGAATAATTTTGAGAGTCCACCCCCACCAACCATTCTTTACTTTTCAACACTTTTGTTCACAAATAATGATGATCATAATGGAAATGATATTTTATGTCAATAGTCTGCAAATAATAGCAGAGTAGAGGACTAATCTGCTATTGCCACTGTTAAACAGTTAACAGTGCTCTGTTAATTGCAAAGTTTACCCTGCTAGAGGCAAAAAGTGCCTCTGCTAAAAGTGTAGGTTTGAGTCTTTGGTTTTTAAATTCGAGTTTAGCTTCACATGCATGTGTGTATGTAGACTTTTTTCTTTGACTGTAATTTCAGTTTTTTTTTAAGAAATAATTTTTAATTCATTTTCATTTCATATAGAAATGTCTGCTATTAAGAAATATTCTAAAATAACTTATTAACAGGTGGATTAAAAAGAAAATCCATGAAAATGAAATCAAAAATTTAAATAAAAAATTATTTCATCTCTCTGTCTCTGCTACCGATGTCAATGACGCCTGATATCGATTGCTGCGGTGTTTCTTCATAAAAAGATTAAAGAATTCTTATGTGTTGTAATACAATATTAGCGTTTGATTTTCATTCACTGTGATACCATCTTGGGGCGGCATTACATCAAATAGGTTTGCTTTGTTGAAAATATGCTCTGCATATAATTGAAATGAAGTGAGGCATTAAACAATCACAGACCGATTGATATCATTAAGAAAAATTAAAGCAAAAAATAGGAACACACACATATTTATTCTAATTTTTTATTTTATTTTATTTTTTTCGCTTAAGGAGGTGTTGATATTCAAATCAAACAAAAAAATTCCGTATAAAAAAAATTAAAAGAAATTAATTAAATTTCTTAAAAATATATATTTTTCACATGCTGCTGTTGTTGCGTTTAGTATTTTGAGTGGGTGTTGAAGTTCAATCGATTAATTGGGGAAAAAATTAAAAAAAAAAAAAAATAAAAAAATTAAATATTTCTTAATAATACATTTAGTACACCATTTCCAAAAATCATACAATAATTATAATTTGGGAAACGATATTCAAATTAATTAATTGGTTAGAAAACTACGTTAATTGATTTATAAAAGTTAAGAAAAAAAATTTATTTTAAAATTTAAATTGAAGAAAATTTATGAAAATGAGTTTAGAAATTCCGATTAGACTCGAAATGCTTTCAATTTGCCATATGTCATCATGCTACACTCCGTGAAACGTAGCAACAAACCATGAATCGAATACGACTGCAAAAGCCAGATATATGACGAGCAGCTTTGACATTCATATCAGGGATCAGCAATGAATCGTTTTTTCGCTACTCATAAGTACTCATGAAATTTTGAATATGAGTGAGTCAACAGTATTGAAATTCAACTATGTACCCTGATTCATTCGTACTCACTACAACATTGGTTTATAAGTACAGGTTGCAATGTGTATGAGTACAACGTTGACATCAAACTCATAACATTCGAAATATGTTTGATTCATACGCCTAATCATTCAGATTCATAAATTTAGAAAAATACTTATAATACTCATAAATGATTTGAGTGATTAGAATCTTGCATCAAAATTTACATGTTGTTGTTGCATTTGCAAGAAAAGACGAAAGAAAAAGGCAAAGACAGCAAGCAAAGCAAACACACAACTTTTTAGTGAGTATTGTGATACTCATAAATGAATACTCATAAATGATTCAAGTGACTCGGAGTCATTTATCAAAATTTACAGTCTTAGAAAAAGACAAAGTCAGCAAGCAAAGCAAACACAAAACCTTCTAGTGAGTATTGTAGAGTTCGTACGCGAATCATAATTACATATTTTGTGATTTTTGTAAATGTTGAGTAAAGGAGAGTCGAAATCAACAACATCATGCGTATTGTTAAGTATGAGTACGATGAGTATTTCAAACTTTGAATATGAGTAGTATGATTATGATATTAAAATAAGTATGAATGCGTATAAGTATCAAAAATGTATGAGTATGAGATTGAATCTACTCATCTTTTTGAATACTCATTGCTGACCACTGGTCTCTACCATGTCGTTCGGATGGAATAAGCAAACACACAACCTTCTAGTGAGTATTGTAGTGTTCGTATGCGAATCATAATTATTTTGTGATTATGGTAAATGTTGAGGAAAGGAGAGTCGAAATCCACAAATCATGCGTATTATTAAGTATGAGTACGATGAGTACTTCAAACTTTAAATATGAGTAGTATTAGTATTAGTATGATATTAAAATAAGCGTGTTTGCGTATAAGCATTCGAAATTATAAATAAGAAAATTATACTCATTGCTGATCTCTGATCCATACTCAGAAGCGTGCATAATAGTAGTAATAATGCTGAAGCAGGGTGACTGAAGGCAATTCAGTAACTAGAAAAGGATCATGAGATCATGATCATACATATATAATTGGTCATTACAACCCTTTGGTCAGAATTACGACCAAACTTCTCACACCTCTAATGTTGTTAGTATTAATTTCATACATAATTGGCTGGACCTACAGTTTTAAAGTCGACTCCGAACAATATAGATTTTTGAGAAGCTTTGACAGAACCATGACAATTTTTTATTTACTCTTAGAGTTTTGGCAGAAATCTGGTGAGAGGAAGTCGCCTAAGAAATATTTTTTCATACTTCGTTTAGTTGCAGATGTCTGATGTGGAGTTTGAACCTAGGCCTCATGTCTAATAAGCTATCACACTATCTTCTACACTACGGCGACTTCAGTATGATTAGAAGAAATGGAGTCTAGTAGGTAGTGTGTTCGCTTATTAGACTTAAAGCCTAGGTTCGAGTCCCAGGCCAGACATCAAAAACAAAATACAAAAAGTATTTCTTCGGCGACTTCCTCTCAGCAGATTTCTGGCAAAAACTCTGAGAGTAAATAAATCTGCCATGAAAAACTTTCTCAAAAAATCTATCGTTTGGAGTCGACGTTGAACTGTAGGTCCTGCCACTCAAGTATAAAATTAAGGCACACAACATGAGTGGTGTGAGAAGCTAGGCCGCAATCCTCACTGACGGGTTGTAATGGCCAATCATGCATGGAGAGAAATCTGACATGCGATATATCAGCTATCTGACATCTTTGTCTTTTGTTGTTCTCTGAACGGAACCAGTAACGTCTATCCATATTGTCCATTCGTTTTATTGGGAGGTTCCATCTTGTTGGGGAGCAAGATTGCAATTTTGTTAGTCGCTGTTGGTCACATATTGATAAGAAGAGAACCAACTCTTCTTCTTCATTGATCGCACAACAGCTTTTCTCACGGGCCACTGTCCTCTTGGCAAAAAAACTTCTGCAGGAGCTGTGGATCTAAGAAGAAGAAGCACATCAGAGGTTTCTGATTTCTCATTTTCTGATATCCTTCATCAAGTTCTCAAATATAATAATTGCTGTAATAGCAAGATTGATTGTGATTGCTTCAAGAGATTGTTTGAATATTGATTGTTGTATCTTAATGGGCCAAATTGATGGCCAAAGTGGGATGTCGTCCATTACTGAGGGTCCTCTAATTTAAGCAATTTAACAACATATAATCAGATGAGCTTGAGGCAATCAAAATATAGTTGAGTAATTGTAATAAGAAGAGTTTTTCATTCATGCATCAGTAGGTCCTGCCATGATACTGTTGCCATCTTATTGAGTCCTACTTTTGTACTACTCCCCAAAAGATGGCTTTGCCTGTGTTCTTTAATGTTTGTTTCTGACATTATCCGCAACGGTGACTAAGTGAATTATTTGAAGGGGAAGAATGGATGTGTGTGAAGATAAATTCAAATTTAACTAGCAAAGACAAAAACCAAAAATTTTAACAGCGCTAATGTTAGAGTTATCAGAGCAATATTAAGTGGTTAACAGGAAATACGAAAACTAGTGAAGGAAGAAATTACCCAAATGTGCGATATTAGGGACTTGCTGTAGATATCTGACTATATACAAATTGTAGCCTAAGGTGTTGCTAATAAAACCCAATAAGTGGTATTGTCCAAATAATTTTGGAACTGGAGATATTGGGCTTCAAATATACCCTATGTTAACAGTGTATGGGTAGGATGACGGATGATGGATATTGTGGAAAAATGGGACTTGCTGCACATATCCCGCCGAAAAATTATTACTTCTCGACAAAGTTTTGTAAAACGCGTCTAGTACTTTATTTGTAATATTTTCTGCAGTGTCCACTTTTTACATATGGGATATTTGAAGCCCAATATCTCGAGTTCCAAAATTATTTGGGATATACCACTTATTGGGTTTTATTAGGGACACCTTAGGCTGCAGCAAGTCCATGATATCGTATATTTGGGTGATTTCTTCCTTGACTAGTTTTCGTATTTTCTGTTAACCACTTAACATTGCTCTGTTAACTCTAACATTAGCTCTGTTAAAATTTTTGGTTTTTGTCTTTGCTAGTTAAATTTGAATTTATCTTCACACACATGAAGAATGGTTAAAAAAGACAAATTCAAACTGTTTTTTAACCTAAGACTCTTGAGTTTCTGGTCTTGTAAGTTCCAAAAAATAATAAATATTTCACGCCGCCTTTAAGATAACATATATAGAAAATGGTGTACAAATGATTGGAAGTAAAAGTTAGTGGGAAAAATTATAAAAAATTAAAGACAACCAAATTAATTACTTAATTAAGTCATAACACCATTTCCAGTAGTATTTTCAAAAAAAATTTCAATGTAAAACAAATTTTTTTTTACAAAAACCATAAAAATAAATTTTTTTTATATTTTTAAATAAAATTTAAAAATTTCTTTAAATACATAGGGAAATGGTGTTATAGGAAAGATTACAGATTACCACACACATATTTAGAAATGCAAAAAATTTTGAAACATACCCATGAATTTTTCCTTCGAATGATATTCAAAATAAAATTTTTCACGAAATTTTTTTGTATCACGATGCCAATTAAAATCGCGTAATTTTTGCTTTAAATTCGTTTCTTTTGATTTTAACGGTTTAACGGTGGTCTCATAAGCTGGGGCCAATGGTTCAGAATCTCCCGGAAATAAAGGCAATTTAATGGGGGCTACTAAATCCGTTGCTTCATTTACCTCTAAGGGTGATGATGATTGCTGTTGAGTTAATAGAGGTGGCGTTGGTGATGGTCGTGGTGATGGTGGTGGTTGAGATTGAGTTTTATGGACCTGAGATGATGATTGTGTTGATAGTAATAATGACGGTTGTGGTGCTTGAGGTGATTGTAATGAATTTTTATGATTCACTGTAAATGAAAGAGAAAAATGAAAAGAATAATGGAGAAATGATAGTCGAATTAAATAAAATTAAAGGAGAAAATTTTGAAGGCGGTTTTAGGAAAAATTTAAAGATTTTTAGGAAAAGAATTTTGATTTGTTTTAAGATTTAAATGATACTCTTAGTAAAGTATAGGGATTAATAAAAGAGAATTCAAAATAATAAAAAATATGAGAATATGTCAAGTGTTTAATTCTGTTAAAAAAGCAGTAATGTATTGTATTATGAGTCAAGATTAAAATTGATTTGAAATACAGTGGGCGTCAAAAGAAATTGTACATTAAAAAAATATACATTAAAAAATTTGCTTAATTTTTATTTTAAAATTATTTCATTTCTAGTTTTTAAAATTGAAACAAAAAACAAAAAAAAAATTTTATACAACCATTTCAAAATACTAACAAATTTTTTCAGACACTCTCCTTAAGTGGTAAAAATTGAATTAGAATTTTATCCATAGTGTACAGTTTCTTTTGACGCTTACTGTACTTTGTATTATTAATACTTTTTCGAATACTTTGTTGAAAAATTGATTTTTGTAACTCTAGAAACCATTGAAAATGCCATAAAAAACTTGCCTACGACAACTAAACTCATATGCATTTTGTAAGCCTTTGTTGAATTTAATTTTCTTGTTTAGAATTTCATCTTGAAACATAAACAAATTATTCATTAACTTCCAAACAAATTACATATTCATACTTTTTTTAAACACAAATATTTGTTTATACATATTGTGTGGTTTTCTCATATTGCTGACTTTTCAAATTAGCCTCTTAAATATGAGAGCTTAGTCTTCATAGTTTAAGAAAACTATTAATTTTCATTTGAATATACTCGTAAGTAAAGTGTCCATAAAGAATTTATGCCCCCAGGCAATAATAATAATTTTTTTTAGTGTACCCCCCCCCCCCCCCCCCCGTAAAAAATCAATCATAAAAATCACACACTCGCAATGGCTACAGTGAGTAATAAAGTCATTGCAATAAAATTTATTGACGATGTTTTTATTGTCAGCATTTTTTTTAATGAATTTTAAATTTCTAAGAAATTTGTAAAACTCAAATAAAATATTAAAAAGAAACAAATTGATAGCTCTCTGCCAAGACTGACTCACATAAACTCTGCTGAAACATCAAAGGAGTATGCTAGGTTTGCCTTTTGAAGTCATTACATGCATACATATTCACATACATAATTGGTCACTACAACCCTTCAGTCAGAATTACGACCAAGCTTCCCACACCACTAATGTTGTTTGTATTAACTTCATACATACAGTGAGCGCCATATGTGAGTCAACACCCACTATAATTTTAAATTTTCTATTATGTTCTTAAGTATAAAAAAAGTTCCTTTATCATGAATTTTTGTTTTTGTTTTAATATTTTATAAGTAATAAATAAACGTTTTTATTTTTGGAAATTTATTCGACTATTCTCATTTACTTTTCTCGCTATTCTAAGAAAATTAATTACTTTCTTTTGGCGCTCACTGTAATTGGCTAGACCAATAGTTTTAAAGTCGACTCCGAACGATAAATTTTTGAGAAACTTTTCTTGGCAATTTTTTATTTTACTCCCAGAGTTTCTGCCAGAAGACCAGAGATCAACAATGAGTATTCAAAAAGATGAGTAGATTCGAATCAACGTCATAATTTCTGACGCTTATAAGCATTCATACTTATTTTAATATCGTACTCATACTACTCATATTCAAGGTTTGAAGTACTCATACTAAACAATGGTCGTATGTACATATGTACGTAATGGGTCATTACAAACCTTTTTTATTGTCTTGAGCCGGAGGTGGAAGTCTCCGAAAGACACTTTTGTTCCAACAAGAGTGTTCACGATACAGCATTGCTGGTGCTTATGTACCAGAGATCAGCAATGGGTATTCAAAAAAATGAGTAGATTCGAATCATACACATAATTTCTGATACTTATACGCATTCATACTTATTTTAATATCATACTCATACTACTCATATTCAAAGTTTGAAGTACGCATCGTACTCATACTTAACAATACGCATGATGTTGATTTCTACCCTTCTTTATTCAACATTTACAAGAATCACAAAATAAGTATGATTTGCGTACGAAGACTACAATACTCACTAGAAGGTTGTGTGTTTGATTGCTGTCTTTGGCTTTTTCTGTCTTCTTTTTTTTTTGTAAATGCAACAACAACTAAGGCTGTGAATTTTGATGAATGATTCGAATCATTTATGAGTACATATTATAAGTATTTTTCTAAATTTATGAATCTGTATGAGTAGGCGTATGAATCAAACATATTACGAATGTTATGAATTTGCTGTCAACGTTGTACTCATACTCATTGCAGCCTGTACTTATAAATCCATGTTGTAGTGAGTACGAATGAATCAGAGTAGTTGAATTTCAACACTGTTGACTCACCCTTACTCAAAATTTCTCAGGAGTACTTATGAGTACCGAAAAAACGATTCAGTGCTGATCTCTGCAGAAGACTGTTGAGAGCAAGTCTTCAAAGAAATATGTTTTCAAATTTCGCTTTGCTCGAGATGTCTGACCTGAGGTTTGTACCGCGACCTCGCGTTTAATAAACCAATAAATTACTTACTGGACTAATGATTCATGCAAATTAAAATAATCAATGACTGTTCCTCACGTTTCATGATTGTTGATATAGGTAATGTTTGTACTAATGTTTCAGCAAAATTTGCAATCGTATTCAATTTCCTAATATTTTGCCATTTTGCCTTACTTTTGATTTGAAATCTAAACGGAAGCACATCACAGTCAATCAAAAATATTCCTTCATTCTACTAACAAAGCCAATACACATCATCACTGCCACAAATATTATCTGTCATTAGGAGACAGACGGCAATCAATAATGGTGTAGAAATAATGCTCGCCTATGCCACTAGTGTGTCGCTAATTGAAAACTGATCTGCTGATCGTACACAAAATAGAATTTCAAACAAAAATGCATTAACGCGTGGCGTGTTCATATAATTTTCGAAATTGTTTGTTTTTTTTTTCTTTTCATGTTCTAAACGTTACGGCTCATTAACGATTTTAGACGTGATTTTATTTCTCATTTCATTTCAAAGCAGTTTATATAGCGTTTCTTTCGCTTTTCCTCTCCTCCTTTCCTTTTCTATTGAAGTATTAGAAGAGAAGACAAAAAAAAATTGCATTTAATTGCGAAGTAAAAAAAAGTAAAATCAACATTAATTTTATTGTTGTTGTTTTTGTGTTGAATTCAATTGTAATTTTAGTGGCGCCTTTGAAAAATATTTTCAGTTGATTTACAAGAAAAAACAAGGAAAACAATAACAAAAATAATGCGTTAATTTAAACACAATAACAAACCAAATTAATCGAGTATAGTGGGGGTTGAAATAAAATTGGCAAAAAAAAAAAAATACAACAACAAAGATCCAAATTGTTGTTTTATTTTTCTAAATTTAGCACAAGTTCATTGAACTAAAAGAAAAAAAGAAAGGCCAGTAGGAAAAACGATTTTGAATTGATTTTCAAAGGAATTCTGTATTGCAAACTATTCGCAACTAAAATCTGAAAAAAAAAAAATTTCAATTGAGTGGCAAATTATCGAAATTTTTGCACTAAATTCCAGGAATCAATTGTTTATCAAGTGGCGTTTGAAAATATTTAACGTTTGAGTTTTGGGCTATGAAAAGGCACGAAAAAGAATTTTGTGTCTTACACGTGGTGCTTGTGATTTCGAAATACTTGGGCAATTCACACGACTTTGTATCGTGTATGTTGTATTCAATACACTTTTTGTTTGTGAACGTTCAATGTTATGCTGTGTATTGTGTATTTGGTATTCCAAATATCGATAAGAAGAAGATCGTCAGTATTCTTAATTTGATTTCCAAGCAACAAAATGAAAAATATTACGGAAAAAAGTAAATTAATTAATTATCTGTGCGAACTATTATAATTTTCCAATGTTAATTGTTGACTCAAGTTACATAGAAAATATTTTGTATTTTTATTCTTCTTCTTGATTACTGACATTTACATGAACTAATAGCACGAAACCAATACAACTTCGAAAAAAATATGGAAAAAATGTGTATCAGTGTATTGAATTTTTATATGAAAATTATCAACAACAAGCATACACTGTTGTATTTTCGTTCAACAATACACGCCATACAACGATACAAAGGCTTGTGTGAATCGCCTAATTAATTGATTTCTAATACACACAGCATATGAAGAGGTGTTTCCCAATGTTTGTTTACTTTCCAAAGGAAAATATTTTCAGGAAAAATATTCTTCAGTTTGAAACAAACTATATTTTTTATTTGAATATACATACCATTGCCAACCATATCCATTAGTTTTACTAAGCCTATTTATACTGAATGCTGTTTGCCTAGCTTCTTAGAATAGACGGAAACTTTTTCATGGCAATCTTTTTTATTTACTCTCAGACTTTTTTCCAGAAAAAACTGCTGAGAGGAAGTCGCCGAAGAAATATTTGTTGGAGATGTATGACCTAGGGTTTGAACTGAGGTCTCATGTCTAATTAGCCCACACACTACCTACTAGAGTACAGGGACCACATAACGACTAGCAGCTTCTGAAAACAATTGTTTCATTCATTCATATTCAGGAGAATACAAATTTTATAGTTTACTCAGCTTTAAAATTTGTTTCATTAAAACCTGGGCTGAGCCTGTTGCCTCAGTAAACAAATTCAGTCGTTCATTAGGGCTGTTTGTTTGGGCTGGAAACAGAAAAGACAGATTAAGGAAGAAAGGTACGATAAAATTCGATTCAGTGGGACCTATCGAGTGGTCCATTTATCGGTTGAAATTTGAATCCATGGTTATTTTGAATCTGGCAATACATATGTCATTCTATTCTGTCACAAAATTCCGCAGATTCTCTCCATTGAATGTAATGAATCGATTTACGATTGGGTAACATTGTGATTTGTTGGGAATTTATTTCCAAAACAAAGGCAATTGGTAGGAAGTTTCGAAAAATTTCGTACAAAATTTGGTCACAGAGAAGGACCAACAGTGCCCGATATATGCAAGCTTATTGCTAAAGTTCGTGAAACTGGCTTCACTGTTGATACATCATGACGTCAGCATGCTGGTACAGTGCATGCACTTGAAAATATCGAAGCTGTGGCTGAGAGTGTGTGTGAGAGCTGTGGCTTATTATCGTTCTCAAATATTGAACTTTTCACCAGTTTACTTACATACGTCGAATTTTGTAAAAAGATCTCAGTATGATATCTTACAAATTTGAATTGGTTCAAGAGTTGAAGCCGCATGACCATCCGTTTTGTTTTCGCTTCGCTAGATGGGCAAAATGATGTTGATTTCACAAAAAAAAAAAAAATTATTTTTCGGCTGAAACTCATCATTTTCATCTTACAGTACCTAATGCACTCATTACGAGTGGCTATTTGGTGCGACTTGTGTTCATCATTGGCCCATATTTCCTTGAAAATAAAGACGGCGCAACCATTACAGGCAATGGAAACACGTATTGCACCATGATAAACGATTTTTTTGTGTACCCGCTCTTCATGGTATTGATGTGAACGATGTTTTGGTTTTCCACAGGATGCTGCAACTTGCCACAAATTTCATGCCATGATTGATATATTGCATCAAACGTTTGATGGCCGTTTGATTAGCCGAAATGGTGATATCAACTGGCCGCCAAAGAAGCTGCGATTAGATACCGTTGGACTATTTTCTATGGGGCATCGTTAAAGAAAAGGGTTATGCCGACAAATCGGACATAATTCAGCATTTACAGGCCAGCATTCGCGATGTCATTGCCGAGATAAGACCCCATACACTAGAAAAAGTGCACAAAAATTCGTCCAATCGAATGAGGTACTGTGAAGCCAATTTAAACCTTTAAATTTCCTATCCTACATTTACTAAAATTGCTAAAAAACTCCTGCACTGGCTAGGCCATGTCGTTAGAATGGAGGAGGATGCTATGGCACGACGGGTATTTGATGCGAAGATCTGCGGAAGTTGGCGAGGAGGACGACCTTGTTTGCTTTGGAAGGACCAAATCGAGGAAGCACTGTCATCGATTAGAGTGGCCAACTATCGTAGGCGCTCAAGAAGCAGAGGAGCCTGGAAGGCAGGCCGAAATCCATTAATCGGGTCATTAATGGCCAATTAAGTAACTAAGTAAGCTAAAAACTCCTTTAACATAAAATTTTTGAACGAAATTTTTTCATTAAAAAAATAAACGTTTAACAATGTATTTTTTATTTGTATCACGTGACTAAAGTACTTACAATTAGCAACAGTTCTGTGGAAAAATTCTTTGCATTGTAACAATTGAAAATAATTGCAAAGAAAAAAGAAAAAATTAATTAAGGTTTCATGTTCTCAGCTATTAGTTGCATTTCTGTTTCGAAATTCATTGAAAGCATTTTCAGAAATTCATTTTAACCTCACAAAATGGCAAACCAATGGCAGACATAGAGGAACAACAGTTTTCAACACTTTTTTTCTCTCTTTCCCTTTTCTTAATTACACGCTCTTTTAAAAAGTTTATTGACATTTTTAAATTAAAATAAAACCGTCTTTCTTGTTTCATTTTTAATTTATTTTATTTTTATTTTTAATTTATTGTCGTCGTTATTTTCGTATGTATTTTTCTTTCTTTCCCTCTTTAGGGAAGCAATACCAGTGGGAAGCCTTTGCCAAAATAATATCCATTTTTGAGGACAAACAACCATATACAATTTGACATATTTTTTGAGGAGAAAACAAATTGGGGTCACTTTCGTTTTAAATTCAAATATTTTCGTATACACAGTACAGTTGCACCAGTTGTTGTTGCCATAAGTTGTTGCACAAGAATTTCAATTTTTAATTTACACTTGTAGTCCAGACTTTTTGCATATTTTTTGTTGTTTTTGTTTTTTTGCACTGACCCAAATAGGGGAATGAATCTTCTTTCATACGATATTTAAAGTGAAATTTATTGTTTATTTTAATTAATCATTCTGAGTAATTTTTGGTTAATGTGGCGTAAAGACAGTCAGGATTGGATGTGAATTAAAGTGAAATTTTTCGTTTGTTTATTGAGGTTAAATTAATCCTTTTTTGCTTATGGTCAGACTTTTTGATTTTGATGACCTATTTATCAACGAAAAAGTAGATTTTTTTGTAGGAATTTAATTCGAAAAGCTGGTAATGCAGCAAATTTTGTTTGCAGTTGAAAACTATAATTAAAGTTACGAACGAAAAAATTTTTGTTTTTTTAATAACTCACTAATACTATGTTCAGAAATGCACTTTTATTGAGTCAATATTCCGTTGTTTGAGTACAATATTTTTAGTGTTCAGACATAATATAAGCGATATTCATTTGACAGCTGATTAACAAAACAGCTGGTTGTTTCAACAACACTGTTTTTATTTTTTGTTTGTCGTTGTTGACATTTGAGTTGTCAAATATCAACAGAAAGTGTTCGGAAATATGTAATATACGCACTGAACATACTTATGACAGTGCTTCATTTTAAATTTTACTCAATATTATAACAGTTTTGCCTATTTAGTTAATAGTTAATTGAAACTTTATATTAAATATTGAGCTCAATAATGGCATTTATTGCGATTTACACAATAAAAGTACATGTCAGAACATAGTATAAGGATATATTGGCTTGAAAATTGGCTACTACAGCTAAAAGACTTGCTAGTTTGCCGCCATAAACCATAAACCCCATAACAAGTAATCCAAAAATTGCTTTGGCATTAAATCGATAATTAAGCGAGAATTAATGAATCAATAATATTCGTCATTCTCCGTTTAAGCAGTTCCTTGCTAGTCTAATGATCACACCAAAATTCAATTTTAATCAATGTAATATTGAATCGTGAATGGCTGGAGGATGAACCATCAATAAACACAATTCTTTGACAAAAAAAACTTATTTTCAATCCGTTCCAAATCCGAATCCTGTCAGTAAAAATGCTGTGCAAACGATGGTTGAATGGTTGCAATGCTTATAGAAGTACTATTTTATAGGCGCATAGATCAAGATCCCTTTGTAGTATTTTCTACATAGTCAAAGGGCAAAAGACAACAAGCTGAAGACATCATGGAATTGACGAGACCACCCTGCAGCAGCACATTTCTTTGTCTTGTAGCTTCTTTGATATGAGTAAAATTAGCTTAAAACGATCAATAACTGTACTTGTGACTGCCTCACTAGGCCGATTGTGCTGATTTTGAATTTTCCAAAGCAAATTTCTACATTTTGGAAATGTTGTTCTGACGTTAAATGACTTGCCAAAACTTACTGTATAGTGATGCCAGCACAATTTGGCATTATTAGCTGTCCAACCATAGTTATCGTTATCGAAATACATAGATGTAATGATGAATCAATTAGGTTGATTATAACGAGTAGTTTGATGACTCTTGGAAATAATTTTCATGTGAGAATCACTATAAAATCGTTTGCTTACTAAAGCAGCGGTAAGTGCAATACTGAACAATGTATTATGAGCTGATATCCTAAGAGAAAGCTCCTAATTATGAATTATACTGTCAGCAATAGAACCGTTTGAAGGAAACAAACGATTCGTATTTGCATGTATTTGCATAGATTAAAGTGCATTTCTAAAGTGGATAGTGTTTTCCGGCAATGACAGATGACAACTCTAGCACACTAGAATCTTTTACAGTACTGCTATCACTTACAAGTGGCATAAACATGATTAGTTGAACTTAGACTAAGGAGATGTGACGACTTTATATTCCTTAAAGTTAGGAAAGGAACGGAAAAAGATAACATCAAAACATTCAGGCATCGTTAATAACTTTCCTGAAGTTCTTGATAATTTAGCTGAATGATTGTAGATAAGACCTGATACCAGGTTTTTAACTTTCTGTTCGTGGTAATGGCGAACCATATAACTGACGAAATATAGAGACGTAACATAGGGGAATCCATGACTTCTTTTTTCTTTTGCCAATGGGAGGGTTCCCGAATTTTAAATTCACAAAATTGTATTGAAAGTGAAAATTTTGGGATCTTTTAATATTCAGGAATGCTAACCCGAATTATTCTTTATTTTAGTTGAACAGGCCAATTAAATCTTTCAATTTCTTTTACTGCTGATTTTAAGCTCCTAATCCCACATCAATTCACAGGAAAGAAACGAATCCTGTATTAATATTTGCATAGAATGTGTGTGAAGATGAATTCGAATTTGAAAATCCAAGACGCAATTCATAAATTTTAGCAGCGCCACATTTGGCGTTAACAGAACAAAATTTGCTCTTAACAGAATAAAATTTGCTCTTAACAGAGCACTGTTAGCTATTTAACAGTATCCATTAAAACAAGCCCACTTGTTTAGGAGCCAATTTGGGGAAATACTCTAGGTCTATGAGTACCATAATCTATAAAAAGGAAGGTTCCAAGGCCTCTTAATATATTTAGTAACATAGTCACATATGAAATGATGTGGTATTGGGAAAATTTCCTTTGAAAATATCAATTTTTGCTTGAAAATTCTCTAGAAGATAAGCGGCCATTTTGGAACATATAAGAAATATTACACCATACGGACTATATGAAAATGGTAGTCCAGAGAGTATTCTTTCGAACCGTGGTAGTAGGATAGTTGGTATAATTTTGAAAGTTGAGAAAATCTCCCACCAACCATTCTTTACTTTTCAACACTTTTGTTCACATATAATAATGATCATAATGAGAATGATATTTTATGTCAATAGTGTGCAAATAATTCCGAAGTAGAAGACTAAACTACTATTGCCACTGTTAAACAGTGCACTGTTAATAGCAAAGTTTACTCTGTTAGAGGCAAGAAGTGGCTCTGCTAAAAGTATGGGTGTGCGTCTTTGGTTTTTAAAGTCGATGGTATCTTCACACACATTCACATAGGATATATACATACATATTTTATTAACGTTTCGATTCGACCGCTTATTTCCGTTTAGTTTTGTGGGTTCATGGGTTCGATTTTGATTGAATGAAATCATTTGCAAAAACTACTTCAGAATAGAGGCTTTCATTTGTATAAAAGTGTTATAATGAGATGATCATGCCAATAATTATTTAATTATTGTATTCATTTTTTTATTAAAAAAACAATAAAAACATCAACAAAAATAAACAATTTGTAAAACAATTAATGAACTTAACGAACCATTATGAATCACACAACAAATTAATTTATTCATCGAGCCAGTAAATAAATTCAATAAAAAACAAAAAAACTTTTATAACTTCACACTACTAAGCTTGGATTTTATTCTATTGTTGTTGTTATTGTTGCCATTGTTGGTAATTAAAAACTGATGTCATCTGATCTGATTCGAAACCATAATGTGGCATGACAGAGACCGCAATTGAAAACAATTTGCCAATTTACAAATACGTAGAATATTAATTACAGAAATTATTTGTTTAAACAAAACTGTTTAACAAATGAAATCAAATACTCTGAACTATATATGTAAATACCAGGCAGATGATGATTTCAACTGTAAAAATATGATCTTGACGGACTGCATAACATAGAAAAACTTTGATTTGAAATCAATACCAACCGCATAAGAAAATATATTTTTTTTTTTGGAATGAAGTTCAATAAACGTTTGCCAATAATTACAGTTACAAATGCCGTTAATGAGGTATATTTTATTTATTATTGCCAACGTATTCATAAACAATTTATGTTGAAAAAATAAATAAAAAAAAGACTCTGAGGTTATTTAATACGACTGATTTTATACAAAAAAACTATCATTTTACATTCAACCATATGGATGATATGTACAGTGAGCGTCAAAAGAACTTATACACTATAAATAAAATTCTAACAATCATCAAACTTACTTAATATGGTGTTCGGATATGTACCTTTATTGAGTAAATCGAGCTCAATATTTCATACAAAGTTTCAATTAATTATTGCGCAATAAATACGCAAATTATTGGTGGGAATCCCTGAATAGGACAACGAATTTAAACCTGATACGCAGGTTACAACGATCTGCGTGTATGATTATAAGTGGTGCCCTGCGCACTGCTCCTACGATCGCTCTGGAGATGATCCTATACCTTCTACCGCTAGACCTATACTGCAGGGGTGTGGCGGCTAGGGTAAGTAGGCGTCTTTGGGTGACTGGACAATGGCATGCATCGAGCATTGGTCATACAAGGATACTTGAGGAAACTGATATTGCCGGGAGCATTGACTATATGACACCGCGATATGACTTCTCAATAAATTATAGGACTTCCATCCCGAAAAGGGAGGACTGGACGAAAGGTGCGGTGCATCCCGCGGGAAATGCCGTACAAATCTACACCGATGGCTCCAAATTGGAGGGAGCCGTTGGAATTGGTATCTATTCGAAATCAATTGGAATATCCAAGTCTATAAGGCTACCAGATCACTGCAGCGTATTTCAGGCGGAAGTGTCGGCAATTCAGGCTGCGGTGAAAATTATTGTGGACGAAAATGTTCACAGGCGAGAAATCACCATACTTTCCGATAGCCAAGCGGCCATCAAGGCACTGGACTCTAGTGTAATAAATTCAAAGACGGTGAACGACTGTCGCAGATGTCTCAATGAGATGGCGAGCCGATATGATGTCTGTATTACATGGGTACCGGGACATGGAGATATTCCCGGCAACTGCAGAGCGGACGAACTGGCCAGAAAGGGTACGACCATCGAACTCTCTGATGAATTCTCTACATTAGGGATCCCTTTGGATACCTGCAAGCTTATAATTGACAATGCAATCGTGGACCTTGTCAACAGAAGGTAGGCGGGTTCAGATAAGGGCAAAACAGCGCAAAAAGTCTGGAAAAGGCTGGATAAGAGGCGCACGGCGACTCTGCTTAAACTCCAAAGAAGCAGGCTCAGCGCTGTTGTCGGGGTTATTACGGGGCATTGCATTATAGGAACGCATGCGAGGCGTGTTGGACTTGGACACCTCGCGAATGATTTCTGCAGAAGCTGTGGAGATGAGGAAGAGGAAGAAACTGTTCTTCATCTACTGTGCACATGCCCGGCACTTGGTCAAAGGAGAAAAAGACACCTGGGTGCCTACTACATGGAGGACCTAGCTGAAATGTCATGCACGGATATTGGCAGTCTGAATCGCTTCATCGGAAGCTCCAAGTGGTTCCTGGAATAGGGGAAATGTGGCACTGTGGTATCACAAGGGGCCCGGTTTGCGGCCCAAGTGTGTCCGCTTATGATTCCATCGAGGGGACTGCCACTTCTACCTACCTACCATACGCAAATTGTTATAATATTGAGTAAAACTTAAAATGCAGCACTTTCATAAGTATGTTCAGTGAGCATATTACAAGTATCTGAACACTTTCTATTGATATTTGACAACTCAAATGTCAACAACGACAAAAAAACAACAAAACAAAATATGAAACAACCAGCTGTTATGTTTACCAGCTGTCAAATGAATATTGAATAAGCAGCTGAACTGCGTATATTGTTATGTCTGAACACTTAAAATATTGTATAATATTTGACTCAATAAAAGTGCATACCTGAACATAGTATAAGGAGAGTGCCCGACAAAATTTAACAATATTTCGAAATTTGTTTTAATTTTTGTAATTATTTTCAAATAAAAATAACGGTAATTTATTAATGTATACTTTTTTTAAATGTACAGTTTCTTTTGCTGCTCACTGTACATGCATACATGCTTAAATAATTGTTTGCCACAAAGCAATTGTTTATATTCAATGGAGGAGCCTTGTGTATACTTTATAATAAATTTTGCCTAAACGTCATGATTATCAGAGTGATCTGTCGTTTAAACGATATTCAATAAAAATTATAATGATACACTCCCTGTTTTCTTCTTCTTTTTTCTTTTCTTTTCTATTTTCCCTTTTTCTTTATATTCTTTGAGAATACTTAAGACTTTCGTAAGATACCATAATACCTCGAGCATTCGGTTTAGATGTTGTGAACAGTAGAGTCAGAGAAGAAAAGGTTTCTTGGTTTCTCTTTAAGCATTTAAAGGCAAAGGGAAGTTTTTGCAAGGCTTTCACTGTGTATTTATTTTTGTATCAATTTCCTGTCCTGTATTCTTTTTTGGTTTAGCATTTGTCTGCCTTTGTTTCTTATGTTTGCTTATTTATATGACAGTTATTGGCATCGCAAGAGGTCTCAAGCGTCTGAAAAACTCCTATTGTGCTTAGGCTCAACCAACAAGAAATGATACCCTATAATAGGCATTAAGGAATGTAAAGAAATTTAAAATTCTTTTCAAAATTGTACACCATGTTTGTGGCACTAAACTAAGAAGTCATCGAATAATAAAGGATTTGCAGATTTATACATGCTCCTGCTAGTATCCTCAAAGTAGTAGTAGCTAGTATCTTCAAAGGGCCCCTAGGATGATTATCTATTGGATGAAAGTTAATGAACCTGTAGCAACATAAGGCTAAATTTGTCCTCTTATGTCGAAAACAGAAATGTTAAAGGTTCGAGGTAATAACATACATATATTTTCATTACAAAACTTTAGCTAGGATTACAACCTAGCTTCTAACAGCACCCATGATGTGTGTGTTAATGTCATCCATAAATGGGAAGGACTCTGATTGTAAGGAGTCAACAAGATTTGTAAATAATTGTCCAAGATGAAGACAAATACAGCAGGACTTATGAACAGTTAACGATTATTTCTATCAATGGGTATGTAACTGTACTTACTTAGTGTGGAAAGGAACCCTGAAAATTACAGAAAATTCTAGAACTACTATTTGACGATAGGTAAGAGTTATCGACTTATATCTGCGGAATCGAAGAGAAAACTTTGCGAAAGAAATTGAGTCGAGTGTAAGTAAACTAACTTGACACGAAGTAAAAAAGAATTTATGATTTATCGCTTTTGTCTGATCACTCGAAATAGTTTTGTATGAATATTACCTCAGATACCAATCGCGGATAAAATCCGCTTCAATTTGTAGCTGTTGACTTCGCTTTTTTTACGAACAGCTTTGGCTTTTGTCTGATGGCAGAAAGTATAGGAGTGACCTGAACTTTTAAAATGCAACACGATATACGTCACCTTATCGATTCGCCTTAATAGTTACATCACTTCTATTCGGATGATAGTCAAATACAATTCTTATTTATGGACCAGTGCAGTTCTAAAGCCCCGATTAGTCAAACGTACGTATACCCAACGTAATGGAACGTATCTTCATCTTTAGCATATGAAGTGGAATTTAAATGCTTACCGAAATTACTTTACGGTTTGGTAATCGCTCTTTTTGCTTTTCGTATTCTAAAAACGAACTTACGTTCCGTTATGTTGCGTATCCGTTTGACTAAACGAGGCATTAGACGTCTATAAGGAGATAGGAAATGTGTCTTATAAAGAATTTCAGTGTACTATTAGTAGTTTGGTAGTCGTCGTAGTAGGAAGTTTTTTGGTCGACTAGACGTGAGGCCACAGTTCAATCCCCAGGTCAGGAATCAAAACGAAAATATTTCTACGGCGATTTCCTCTCGAAAGATTTTTGGTAAAAACTCTGAGAGTGAATAAAAAATTGCCACGAAAAAGTTTCTCAAAAATTTGTCGTTCGGAATCGACTTAAAACTGTGTGGGCCCGACGCTTATGTATAAAATTAACACACATAACATAAAGGGTCTGAGAAGGCTAGGTCATAATCCTGACTGAAGGTCTATAATAACCAGTTATGTATGCATGTATGTATGTATTAGTAGTTTCGACTTTCTCTTAGAAAATTATAGAAAAATTGGTACTTTTACCAAAATTCGTGGTGCACTCTTATTGGGATTTAAAGCAGACGTGAAAAGGGTATAAAGGCTTCAAGGATATCATTATTAGATTCGGGCCCTATATAGTTTATATTCGAATTCAACTCGTCTTCTAACGCGGTTTCTTTTGAAAAGTTTGTGATAAAAAAATCTCAGTGTCCACATAAGATTGAACACTTGACAGAGTTTTTCGCCTCATCAAGCCATAAATTTTGGTCTTTCTTTCTAATTCTAACCTAAAATTATTATCGTAGTATTTTTGTATATAAAAGCACGATTTTAGATCAGTTTATGGTGTCATATTTTTTTATTCCAACCTAATACGGTGTTCATGTTATGGCGTAAATCGCAATAAACGCCATTATTGAGCTCAATATTTCATATAAGGTTTCAATTAATTTTTGCGCAATAAATACGCAAATTGTTATAATATTGAGTAAAACTTAATATGCAACACTGTCATAAGTATGTTCAGTGCGCATATTACAATTATTCGAAAACTTTCTGTTGATATTTGACAACGACAAACAAAAACACGACAAAAAAAAAATAAAAACAATGTTGTTGAAACAACCAGCTGTTTTGTTTACCAGCTGTCAAATGAATATTGAATAACCAGCTAAACCGCGTATATTCTTATGTCTGAACACTTAAAATATTGTACTCAATAAACCGAATATTGTCTCAATAGTATAAGAAATTATTATCGTAGTATTTTTGTATATAAAAACACGATTTTAGATCACTTCATGTTGTCATATTTTTAATTCATAATTTTTGTTTGTATTCCAACCTAACATTAGACAATTTTATGTACAATTTAGCTGGCATTTGCGATTAAACGTGGGAAGTCTCCGCACACACATTTAGCATCGATTACATTCGTTTTAAGCACAATAAATTTGCATTTTACTTTTTATTGGGTCCCATAGCATTGTGTATTAAAAAAATTCTTATTTTTTATTTGTGTCCCGTTTTATTGTTTTCAGACTTTGACTTTGAACTTGAATTTGAAATAAAACAACAACAACAAAAAAAAAACAGAAAAAAAATTTAATTTTTTTTAGACTTTCAACGACTAAAATATAATCAGGCATAATACACCAATCGTTTCGATTTTGATTTATATTGGCATTGTTTTTATAGTTCTTGTTATTGTTGTTTATTTATGCGTAAAATTTTAAATTTAAAATTAAAATTTGTTTTTGTTTTTTAAAATTTATTACGCTGTTGCATACTACCTCAACATAAAATTTATTGTTAAATACCTTGACTAGCCAAGACTTGCCTGGATTGGAGTTGATTTGACTTGTTTTGACTTTAAGTCTGAAACTGACATTTGATTTGTATTGAGATTTGATTTGATAAATTTGATCGTGAGATCGTTAAACCCTTTCGAAATTAGAAAATCATTAAAGTAACGAATTGGTTTTTTGTTGTTGTTATCGGTGTCGGTGTTTCTATGGATATTTGTCTCCATTATTAGCCATTAAAGTTAATTTCTGAACAAATGTTTACCATGTAAATATTTTTTTTGTTTTTTTTTATTTATTTTTTATTTCAAATGTTGTTGCTTGAGAAGGTCATTTAGGGGGAACAGAAAATTTTTTTTAATTCTTTTTTGTTCAAACCTGCGGTAAAGTCAACAAAATTAAATTTTAAAAGGGAATAAATAAAAATTGAATTCGGTTTTCTTAATTTCATTTTTTTTGTTGTTGTTGGTATGGAAAACCAAATATTTTATTTTGTTTTCAATAAACATTGTCGCCGTATGACATGACTTTGATTTTAGACGACAATCCAAAGAAACTGTAAAGTACAAACCACAAGCAATAGAAAGCTTTGTCAGTTAAAAAAATATTTTTTTTGGTAAAAATCATTGGCTCTTGATACTACAAAAACATCAAAAAAAAAGAAGAAAAAACAATCGAATGACCTCATTTATCTCTTTGAAAGTCACACACACTGTTTCTAGTTCTTTTCACACATCAGGCCTTTCTAATAAAAATTGCTCTTTAGAGTGGAGAATATTCCTTTGTAAACACCTCTTTCCACCACTGAAAGGCTCCGACAAGCTCATTTGAGCGTTATTGCCGTAAGCCCATGACCAGAGGGTGTCCCGATTTCTCCTGCCTAGCTGATACCGCAGGCTAAGACAAATCGATAGCTCGAATGGAATGAATAAATGTTAACAGTGGGTGTATATCGTATAGTAGAGTTAATTTCGAAAGCAAATTCTAGTCGCATGAATTCCGTGCTTTTCAGGAGTAAGTGCTTGTTGATATGATTATACCCAGAGAGCAAAAACAATTGGGCAATTCACACAACTTTGTATCGTGTATGTTGTATTGAATACATTTGTTTGTTTGTGAACGCTCAATGCTATGCTGTATTGTGTATTTCGTGGCATTCAAACAATTTGATAGCCCGAAACCAACACAACATATGAAAACATATACACATTTTTTTCATTCACACAATTTGATAACACGAAACCAATACAACTTTTAAAAACATATGGAAAAACTGTGTATAAGTGTATCGGATTTTTATATGAAAATTATCAACAACAATCATACACTGTTGTATGTTCTTCCAACAATACAATGAATACAATGATACAACGACTTGTGTGAATTGACCAAATATACTTTCGAGTTGTGTTATTTGAAATTAGAAGTGCTGCGAACTATAATGCTTAGACGCTTTGCTTGTCAATGACAACATTTAGCACGATATTGGCCTCTAATTGATGTATTTGATCCAGCTAGACAAGCATGTAGAAAAGGTAGTAGATCAGCATACAATCATCGAGCTGTTCATTGGGCAATGTGTTTTTCCCACTATTGAATCTAATAAGATGTTCTATAATGGAGTTGTTCATCAGGTCAGATTTAGTTTACAATATTAAAGTGTAAGGCTTTGTTATCAATTTGAAAACCATTTCTTCGTAAAAAGTGGTTCCACTCGCGGCGAATATTTTACCCAAAAGAACATTCTGTATAGACTGAATCAATTGATCTTAGAATGATTGAAACAAAGCTATATGGAAAATATTCAATTCATTTGGAAATCTTTTCAATCCATGAAGTATGTTCATTAGGTTCAGATATAAGGGAGGTCATCATTGTATTGATTAGTCTTTAACGATAGAACGATGAGTGCAATATTCATTTTAAAGATACTGTAAATACGATTGACAAGCTCACAGTTTTGCCTTTTGTGAGGCACCATATCTTGGTCGGCTCAATCATGACTCCCTCAGGCTGTTTGCACGGAAGAAGTCGGTAGAAATACTTAAAGCCGACGATTAAGTATTTCCAAGAAATATAGTTGGAATTTGCTGTTTTCCAATGTACATTATTGAAGACCTCGGCTTTTGTTGAACAGGCTATACCAGCTTATAAAGCCGACTGTGAAAGTTATGGCGTATTGATAAAAAATATCGCTGTATTGTAGGTGAGGTACTAAGTTATTCATGATGTTTTAGTTGGCATGCAATTGTTCTGACATTCCCTAAAACTTGTTGGGCAATTCTCATAAAAAAAACTAACCCTGTAAGTATCGGCAGCAATCTGTATCACATTTTGCACTAAGCGTTTGACTAGGCCACATAAGTTAACATATTGGCATAGGAGACAAACATTTTGAGTTTCTTATTCTAGCTGTGTTCCGAAATTTTTCTTTTGATCTGTTTCCAACAAGTTATCATGTATAGTTTGAAATTCATACATTTGGCCCAAGGTGATGCATGCAACTGTCCATTTAGAAATGCTTTTTATTCCAAGTCTAAGCTCGGTTGTTCGTGTGGGGCATGATAGTCATTTTTGTTGCGAGATGGCGATTATTTTTAGATTTATCTCTGCTTCTAGAAAATTTTGAAGTGTAGTTCCATTGACACGACGTTTACTTCGTAAACTATAGCGATTCGCGCTTGTCAACGTTGGGACTTATGTTGCGCGATGATGGCGATTTCGCAAAAAAAATTTCTTTTCGGATGAAGCTCATTTTCATTTTGGATGGGTACGTTAAAAAGCAAAATTGCCGTATTTGGGGCTCAGAAAACCCACACGAGGTCTTACAGAAGCCAATGCAACAATAACGGGTGACTGTTTGGTGTGGCTTGTGGAACTGAGGCACCATTGACCCATGTTTCAACCATTACGGTCAATGGAGCCACCTATCGCACCATGGTAATCGATTATTTTGTACCCGCTTTTTAAGGTGTTGATGTGAATGATGTTCGAGTTATTGCATCAAACGTTTGATGGCCTTTTAATGAGTCGAAATGGTAATGTCAAGAAGCTACAATTTGACATCGTTGTTCTACTTTCTGTGGGGCGTCTTTAAAGCAAAGTGCTATCCCGACAAACCAATGACACAATTGAGCATTTGAAGGCCAAAATTCTTGATGTCACTCGAAAATGTGCACGAAAATTGGTCCAATTGATTGAGGTACTGTAAGGCCAGTTATGGCAGCCATATGAATGAAATAATATTCCTGTTTTAATCGGAACAATTGTACTTCACAACAAAAAAAAAAAAATTTTTTTTTGCCTTTTTAAAGTTAAACGTTTAAATTACCCACCCTGTAGTAATGTTTCATGCTTTTTCCTAGCTTTTGTTATACTAGCACTGTATATTTCTAATGCTGAATTAAAGGAAAAAGAAAGTGATTTATTGAATTTCAAATTAAATGAAATTTATATCAAGATCTACTACTGTTTTCTCCAGTGTTTCGTTTGTTTTTTTTAAATAAATGCATATTCATATACATACATACATATTTGTATGTACATATATGTATGTGTTTTTTGTTTTTCTTTCTAAACTTAATTAACTTTCCAATATTTTTCTTATTTTTTTTCTTTTCTCTCCATTTAAAACTGCATTGTCACTAATCGTTAGAGATTTGAGATGACGAAATATTTGTTGCACTGGTTACCGTTGAAAAAACGCGGCATAATTTATTGAAAAATGTGACAGTTTTTGTTTTCGGCTGCCAATAGCTAGGGAACCCTACTGGCACCAAAAGACAATCAAACCATAGGGGACATGGCCTGCTATTTATTTTATTTTATCTTATATAAGCATTCATACATACATACATACATATGTATGTAAGTATGTAATGTTATATGCATTTGTTAATGTTATTGTTATTGCTGGTGTAGGTTTTTATTCAGTTGATTTTCTGAATTTATTAACAACAATAAACAACAAACGAATGCATTTATTATGCATGCGTTTCCTATCATCATGCATCGAAAGAGTGAAAAAAAATCTCTGGTATACAGCAGCAAGCTAGCATTTAACATCCAAAGCAACAAAAAAACCAGAAATTAAAAATGAAAAACGTTACAGATATAATCAAGAGAGCGATACTTTTAATTATTTGTTGATTTTTTAATGAATTTACGCCTTAAAATTGTAAATTTTATCGTCGTTTATACTGTGTGTGTGTGTGTGTCTATGTGCTTGAGAGGTGCCTGATGTCATGTTAAGTTCCCTCTCATAAAACATGTTTAATTCATTCAATTAAAAATTATTTGTGAACTTAATTCACTCATTTACAGAGATGACCTAATTTTTTGTCAAAATTTAAAAAAAAAAATTAAAAAAAAAAAAAATTTTGACTGATTTATACACCCTACTACCACGCTATAGGCAGTGGTGGTGTTATCGATTGCAACAGATTTTCATATAATGTTCATCTAGCATTGTATTGCTTTCAATATGTCCATGACCCCCGCCTGAGAGACATGGTAGGGGTGAGAGGCCAGCTCTAGGAAAGTGTAATGTTAGCATCGACTAGTGCAGTCCAGCCATTGTCTAGGTTGAGCTAGGTCTTAACTGCCTTGAACCTTTCGCACTAAGTATAGCAAATGCTTTAATTGGAGTATAATAGCGTAGCCCCTGCGCTGAATAATTTCTTCTATGAGTTCGATTGAATTTCGTTAGTAAGGGGACTGAGCTTACTCGTGGTGTCACAACGGATCGCTATGCGTGCTTAACTGCCTTGAACCTTTGCGCACTGAGTATAGCAAATGCTTTAATTTGAGTATAATATTGCAGCCCCTGCTCGGAATAATTTCTTCTATAAGTTCGGTTGAATTTCGTTAGTAAGGGGACTGAGCCTATCCGTGACGTCACAACGGTCAGCTATGCATGCTCAAGTGAGCTTTGATATCAACCTACCTGGGGTATAATATGGTGACTTATTCCGGACATAAGACCATGGATTGGTAGGAAATTGGGGGAGGTGAGAAATACTATCGGGTCACGATTATTTTAGGAAATATCTGCACAGAATGGGCAAGACCGCCTCCCCTTACTGTCTTTACGAGGAAGGGCAAGTAATTGCTGATGCAGAGCATACTGTTTTCGAATGTGCATGCTGGCAGAGCTATCGCTCTGTACTGACGTCAATAATTGGAACGATCACGGCCGCTAACATTGCCGGGGTTATGATTACGAGTAGAGAAAATTGGGCCTCAGTGGCGAATTACGTGGAGCGAATTCTAAGACTGAAGAAGAGAGATCTTGAGGACATGTAAGCATGTCGGCATAGATGATACTGGCACACGTGTCAAACGAAATTCGAAATAGGGACCTGGACGAAAGGAATAATGGAGACACTTAGATGTATGCTCAACTTTTGACACGCAATCCGGACGCGGATATAATCACGCAGGGGCCAAAGGACCAAAAGGACTCCACTTCGAAGTAATACCACCGTAGTTACGGAGTGGACACAACGAGTCCACGAGACTAGCGAGGATTTAGTGGGTAAGGGCTCCACACACGGAGGATGTGAACACTTCCTCTATGGTGCGGTTATTTACATATACCTCTCCTCGGCGTAAAAAGTGGCTGCCTATTCATTGTTCATTAGCCTGCAGAGACATATCCCTGGATACCATAAATCGTAGTGGTTTAGGGTATCATCTGGTTGGACTTGACTGCCTGTAACTTATTTTCCGCTTCAATATTTATTTTCTAGGTTTTCTATGTACTGTTGTAGGCCGTTTACAGCGCTTCTTCTTTGAGTGATTAAATATTTGTCACACTTGTTTGCTGTTGTTGCCTGCTTACAGTACATTTTCTTTGAGTGTTTTTGAATGTTTGTCACACTTGTTTGTTGTTGTTGTTGGCTTTTTTCTTTTTCTCTTTCCATGAGTATACAACATCTTCATTTAATATCTGAAAAGCGGCGCAAATTCAAAAAAAAACGAAAAGATGAAAAGCTGTCTTCAATGAGGTGCTAATGGCTTTCTAATATTGACGAACGCCAAACAAAAATTTTCAAAAAGACTTTTAAAGGGATTAGGTTGAATTTGTTTAAATACTTAAAAATTTTCAATGGAAAATCATTTCATAATTTAATCAAATATTTAAATACTTCTGCTAAGTGGTTTCTCGATTACTTTCTAAAATGCTTAAAGAGATACTAGCTACCGCAATAATGCTTTATCCAGAGGCAAATACTTTGAATTGAAGTGGAATGGAATGTTGGTATCCATCCAATGCTCCAAATATTGGTAGTTACAAACGATGAATTTACTGTGTGTACATACTCGGTGTAAATAATAATATTGTGTACATACATTCATTCCTATTCTCCTTAAAGGTCCGTTAGAATTAACCAGTAAACTCTATGATTTTGATACATGTTTTGCAACGAGACTGTAATATATGTATGTACGGAACAATATGGAATTTATTGGAAATGAGAGAGAGAATGTTTGGCCCCGAGTAAATTACTCGAGATTTAGGGAGTAACTCTGAGTATTTTTCAAGGGAAAATCATGTTATGAAGTTAGTTGTATCATTTTTTTACCCGGAGTGTTAAGTTAACAGAGACTGTTAAGTTAACATAGATGAAAAATTTTAAAAAGTAAAGTAAGAAAGTCTTAAATAATCACAAAAATAGAGAAAAATCAGAGAAAAAGTTTTGGTCGGTTGGACATGCATTATTTCGATAACGTGTTTTATTTTTGGTCGATGACTTGCATTTTTTTAGTCGATGATTTACGTTTTTTGATCGATGACCTGCATTTTTTGGTCGATGGCTTGCATTTTTTTTAGTCGATGAATTAGTTTTTTTGATCGATGACGTGTATTTTTTGGTCGATGACTTGAATTTTTTTTAGTCTATGACTTATTTTTTCTGATCGATGACTTGACTCGGTGACTTGAATTTTTTTGATGTATGAGTTGAATTTTTTTTTGGTCGATGCCTTGCATTTTTTGCTCGACGACTTTTTTGGTTGATTACTTGCAGTTATTGGTCAATGACTTGCGTTTTTTGCATAGATTTTTGGTCTATAATTTGCATTTTTCTTTGGTTGATAACATGCAGTCTTTTGATCAATGACTTGCATTATTTTAGTAGATTACTTGAATTTTTTTTTTTGGTAGATAACTTACAATTTTTTGCTCGAAGGCTTTTTTTTAGTTGATGACTTGCAGTTATTGGTCAATTACTTGCGTTTCTTGATCGATAATTTGCATTTTTTGGTCTATAATTTGCATTTTTCTCGGTTGATGACATGCAGTTTTTTGGCCAATGACTTGCATTTTTTTGGTAGATGACTTGCATATTTTGGTATATGACTTACAATTTTTGTTCTATGAATTCCAGTTTTTTTTGTCGATAATATGCATTTTCTTGATGTATGACTTGCATTTTTTGCTCGACGACTTTTTTGGTTGATGACTGGCAATTATAGGTCAATTATTTGCGTTTCTTGATCGATAACTTGCATTTTTTTGATCGATGACATGGACATTTTATATAGATCTCTTATTTTGCTCATTTTAATCAGCTTCGTCGATTAAATCTCTTGTCCCAAGGTTGCGTATTAAGTACTGGGCAGGGCTTTATTCTTTTGACATCGAACAACACGCTGAGCTCAGTCGGGATAACAGAATTGGTGAACATAATTCCTATAATATGTTCTCCAATTTTATAAAGGTTAATCTACAAAAGGTTAACAGTAATAACACATACCTACAATAACATGTGGCTGGAAAATTCTTTGAATGAGATATCTCTGGCTGTGAAAAATACAACCACGAGGGAGAATATTTAAACGTAGAAATCTTTCTGAACGTATACTTATATAAAAAGTAGTCAATGTGCTACTTCAGAGATTTCTACAATAAATTGTAAAGATCTACAGAAACGTTGCGCTGGACATGGGAAGGAGCTTTAAAATGCAAGATGGTTAGAGGCATACAAAATAGATGAAAACGTCTATCTATAAGGTATGCGGGGTATGGGCTAAGTGAGTATGTATAAATAATTATACGTGGTTCGAAGTCTACTCAAAATGCTTAGCAGATGCCAATGATGTAGGAGAGCGTGTAGCAAAGAAAGGAAATAATTTGTAGGTATGACACGTACGATTTCTTCTGTAAGGTCACAGGTATTTTCGATTTCTAAAATTGTAGAAATTCTGTTCGATAACAATTATGTGCTTTAGCACCACAATGCTACACTCCATCGCTCACTACAATACCCCTCCGTTTATGGTACTCTATGGCCTCCTATTAAATAGATTTTCTATATGTAAACTTTCATCTTTTTCGTCTCTTGTATAACTGCATAATAAAATCTCAAACACTATTTAATGTTTAAACACCAATAGCGTAGCAACTGCACCTTGTTTTATGAAATCCCGAGAAAAAAAAGGAAGATTTCTTCTGTACATGTTGCAAAATGCGTACACTTTACGTCGTGTCTCTTAAATGTTAATTAAACAGTAACACAGTAAAGAAACTTTCAAATTAAGATTGAATTGTCGTCAACGCATCAGCCTCAGCCGTGCAACACATGTGATTAATGTACCACAATACCTGCATCAGTACTAAGGGCCTAAAAAGTGTACAAAATTGATGCAAATTTATGCAAATTACTGTGAAAAGAAATACGCCTTTAATGAACCCAAAAGTGTTGTAATCCCTCTGAAACAAGAATGTGTTGCAACGTGTTGCAAGTAAAACTACGTTAAAGCAAATCATTTAATTGTTGTTGTGGTATTTCTGTCAGCTTTGCTGCTATAAGTACTGGCAGGTATCATGCAGTGCGGCGTGTAGTTGCATGCATATACAACTTGAAATTATTTCCTTTGGCTTTCGTGTGGTTGTTGTGAATTGTTAGGTTTGCCTGGTTGTAACTTACACGCCCACATCCTTATTTTCTTAAATGTTTACTGTTGGTTTGTTGTTGTTTCTGCTTAACTTTACACGTGAGTTAAGATTTCATGGCTTGCGTTGATTCTTTGTAATGACACTTTCCGTTTATACACGCATTTTTATGATGACATTAAGAATTTTCACTGGTCTGGCCTGGGAGATATTCTGTGAGAACGAAATTCTGTGTATTTTTGCATGTCAGCCAGGGTTGCCATTACTAAGAAAAAATTAAATTGAAGTTGATCAAATTGCTTTAAGAATTCATAAAGAGTGGGTAGAAGCTTTAAATATCTTAGAGGTCTCTTGAACAATTTTTTCAAATCTCTAATAGGGGATCAACTTGAAACTGTAGATGCCGCTACTCATGCACAAAATTAACACACACACAATATGGGTGGTGTCAGAAGCTAGGTTGTAATCCTGGCTAAAGGTTTTCAACGGCCAATGAAGTACATAAAGCAAATTTTCTCATTTCAATCAATTTACGAGAGATGAAAGTTGTAATTTACGAGAGGTAGAAGTCACCGTAGTCTAGTAGGTACCGTGTTGACTTATTAGAAGTTAGGCCACCGTTTAAAACTCCAAATCAGACATCTCTAGCAAAGTTAAAAATGCAAAATATTTCTACGGCGACTTCCTCTCAACAGATTTCTGGCAAAAACTCAGATATGAAATAAAAATTGCCAAGAAAAATTGTCTCAAAAAATCTGTCGTCTGGAGACGACTTAAAACTTTGTGGGGCCCGTCGCTCATGTATAATATTAACACACACAACATAAGTGGTGTGAGTAGCTAGGTCGCAATCCTGGCTGAAGGATAGTAATGACCAATTATGTACATATGTCTGTATGTATGTACATCCGGGACAAACAGCAGCTGTAAAGGCGCCACAATTCAAACCCCAAATCAGACATCTCTAGCAAAGCGAAAAATGAAAAATATTTCTACGGCGACTTCCTCTCAGCAGATTTCTGGCAAAAACTCTGAGATGAAATAAAAATTGCCAAGAAAAATTTTCTCAAAAAATCTGTCGCCTGGCGACGATTTTAAACTGTGTGGGGCCCGTCACTCATGTATAAAATTAACACACACAACATAAGTGGTGTGAGAAGCTAGGTCGTAATCCTGGCTGAAGGATTGTAATGACGAATTATATACATATGTCTGTATGTATGCACATCAAGGATGAACAGCATCTATAAAGGCGGATGAACGAAGGACTTCCATGCACAAATGGCAGTCGCGATGGGAGAACGGTTTAAAGGGGAGATGGACATTTCACCTTGTCCCTGATATAACCTCTTGAATGGAGAACTAACATTGCGAGTTGAACTACTACGTGACCCAGTTCCTAACTGGTCATGGATGCTTCAGGGAGTACCTGCATAGATTTGGACATGATACTTCCTCTTTATGCCCAAACTATGTAGATGAAGAGGAAGATGCGGGATATATTCTAACATGCTGCCACAGATTTAGATGGCCCGGAGAAACGAGTGTAGGACCAAACCGGCTTATGGAAGAGGTGTTATATTCTAGGATTCTATGGAGCCAATATAGCCAGAAAGTGGCTGAAGTTATGCTAGAACTCCGAAGGTTGGAGGAACGAGGGCGATATTTGATTTGATGTGATAAAGTTTTAATGCTAACCAGCCGTGCCGTGTAGTAATACCTTACGGCAGTCCCGCGGGGGGAGGTGGGATAGTACGTAGGCACCATTGATGTTGAATCGTGCGCTCTTTTGTTGGAACAAAAGTGTCTTTCAAAGATTCCCACTTCCGGTCCAAGACAAAAAAAAATATAACGTTTGTATGTATGTAAAAGCGCTCCTAGAAATAAGGGATCAGGATAGAGTTCCATAATTTTTACCAGAAAAGTCTTAGCTTTCGTGGTGAAAAAATATTGAAACAGAAGCCACTACCAAGTTATCATGACGTACCGCTGTTCTAAGAGCCTTTAAGCTAATCAGAAAGCTTTCTATTCGAATATTTGACTGAAAACTATATTCAATCAGAGGCTCTGACAAAAGACAAAGCCAACAGCCCTAAAATTCTGAACTGCGCAATTACAGTCGGCAGTATTTCTAAGTTCATATAAAACCACTTTAAACTTCAGCATGTTCAAATTGTATTGCACCCAAGTATAATCATATCCACAAGCACGAACTTCTCGAAAGCTACAGAAATCACTTGGAATCCAACAACATAAATCTACTATGTGGTACAAACTCTTTCACATTCGTTTTCAAAAAATTTAAAACATATTCTGAACGATTGCAATTTGTAATGAAGACCTGTGGTAAAGGACAGACGAAATACTAAATCAGAACGAAGCTGTGAGAGTAAATAAAATTGCCATGAATAGTTTCTCAAAAATCTGTCGTTCGTCGGAGTCGACGTAAAACTGTAGGTCACGATACGCACGCATAAAATTAACGCACACAACATGAGTGGTGTGAGAAGCTAGACCGTAATCCTGATTGAAGGGTTGTATAGGGTGTTTTTATAGAGGTATAGAACTTTAAGTTGGCATTACTTTTCAAGATGGCAACCGATTTAACAGCTGTCAAATGATTTATTCTCAGCTTGGTTTGGCAATTCATCATGAATAGACTCACGCCTGAACAACGCTTGCAAATAGTGCAATTTTATTTCGATTTATTGAAAGACACGTTTGGTGACCGCCTAATTTCACGTTTTGAATCTGTGAATTGGCCTCCAAGATCTGGTGATTTAACACCGCTAGACTACTTTCCGTGGGGCTATGTAAAGTCATTGATCTATGCGGTAAAGCCACAAACGCTTGACCATTTGGAAGACAACATTCGCCGTGTTATTGCCGATATACGGCCACAAATGTTGGAAAAAGTCATCGAAAATTGGACGTCCAGATTGGACTACATCCGCGGCAGCCGTGGCGGTCATATGCCAGAAATCATATTTAAAATGTAATGCCACAAGATTATCTTTCGGATAAATAAAATGCATGTCAATCGAATAATCCATCGTTGTTTTATTGCAACTTAAAGTTCTATACCTCTATAAAAAACACCCTATATGTATGTAACAGTCCTAATCGAGCGGTATAAAGAAACGCAAATGGCGTTGAATCGGCCATATCACGGAACAGCACAGAGAACAGAAGAAAGAATCGGGATGAAGTTAAGACGTTGAATCGTCCATTTTATTAGGAGAACAAATGAAGGGTACGCCATGCTTATATGTGGAGAAGAAGTAAACAACAGCCGAAAGAGTAGGGATTAAGTAAAGGCGTTTGCCCGGCCATATCTTTATAATAACAGAAGAAGGGCGCGCTATGCTTATATGTGGCCCTATTCTTTTTGTAAAGGGTCCGCCATCTAACGTTTTTTTTCAACTAGTGCTTATTTCGTGAATGGTAAAACTTAGCTCATGTCTGATTTGACAGATAATTAGTTTTATCCTTCCGCTGAACGAATATTGAACATCCAATGCGTTTTCGCTTCGCTAAGTGGGCCTGCGATCGACTTACAGAAGATGCCGATTTTGGCAAAAAAAATCATCTTTTCAGATGAAGCTCATTTTGATCTTGGCGGGTATGTAAACAAGCAAAATTGTCGCATTTGGGGCACAGAAAACCCGCACGCATACATTGAAAAGCCGACGCACCCAAAACAACTCATTGTTTGGTGCCAATTTTGGTCCAGAGGCATAATTGGGCAATTTTTCTTCGAAAATGAGCAAGGAGTGGCCGTTACAGTCAATGGCGATCGTTATCGGGCCATGTTGAACGAATTTTTGTTCACAAAAATTGAAGAGGAGGATATTGGCAACATTCGGTTTCAACAGGACGGCGCTATGTGCCACACAGCCGAAGTTACACTCGATGTTTTGCGCCCTGTTTTTGAAGATCGCATTATCAGCCGCAGGCCTGATGTCGTTTGGCCACCTCGGAGCTGCAATTTGACACCGTTGGACTATTATTTGTGGGGTGCCGTCAAAGATAAGTGTTACGCCGACAAGCCAGAGACAATTGACGCTTTAAAGGACAATATTCGTGAAGCCATTTGTGAAATACAGTTGCACACAATCGATAATGTGCTTAAAAATTAGACCGATCGTGTAGGCTACTGCATGGCCAGCCGAGGCAGCCATTTGAATGAAATTATTTTCTATTATTAACCGGAAGGATTGTACTTTCAATTAAAAAAAGAAATTTGAGAAAATATTCAGTAGTTTTTTTTTTTAAAGCATTTTCAAAAAAAAAAAAGTTATTTGGCGGACCCTTTAGAAACCATTGGTATTTACTTTTACGCGTATGCTTTTCAAAAATCTTGCCTGCTTAAGTGTACTTAAACAGTTTTGTGATTTATTTCAAGTGACGGAATACGACCATTTTTTGTTTTTTTTTTTCTTGCCACAAAATATTGCCCAAATACAACGCCTAGTTAAACCTCTTGCTTTGCATTTCTAAGAACCAAAATCCAATTATTTTCGTATTGTTTTTCATCACCATCGATGATCATCTCCATGCGATGTACGTAGTGGGTGTGATGGAGATGTTTTATGTCGTTCAACAAATCTGTAGTAAAACTTTAAAAAAAAAAATTAACCACACGTTACAAAAGACTCGTACGTATGTATTATGCAAAAATTATTAAACGCCTCCACTTAAAGTAAATGATCTTTGGCCCAGTATCCAATGTGATGTATACTTTAACGTATGAAAAATGGTATGAAATACTTGAAGCACTTGAGTATCAATTTGAAGTGGCAATAAAACATGGAAACAAACCACCTTTAGACAGACAATTTGTCTACAAAAAAAAACCGCAACAACAACAATGTTATTCTTTATTATATTGTAGTTGTTGTTGTTGTTGTATTATAATATTTAGGTTAGAAGAAGAGTTATAAAAAAAATTATTTCAAAACAATGTCTAGAGGACCACCTTATTATTAAAGCTAGGGTTTGTAGTTGAAAATAGAAAAAAACTTTGAAATGAATTGTTAATTGCCTTCAAATGACGTAAGATTTTGTTGTCTTTCTCTTTCAGATATTTCCAAACATTTAGTGAGTCAGTCAGTCAGTCATATTAATTACGGTCGTGTGACTTTGCTAACTAACGGCTGACTAGACAAACTTTCAAACGATCGGTTGGACTACCTCAACATAAAAAAGTTTAAAAAACACAAAATTCATCGCCATAATCTGGCTGTGATGATTTCAACAAGTGGTACGTAAGTGTGTCTGCATTGTTTTTGTTGTATTTTTTTTCTATTGTTTTTCTATTTAAAATTGTTGTTGTTGTTATTTTTTTAATACATATTTTAAATAGTTATTGTTCCTATATGACTAACGTTGATAGTTGCTGTTGCTGCTGCTGCTGTGAGTAGATTGAAGTTAATTTAATTAACAATGTTTTATTAATTAAAAGTCAAGTTTAAAACAATAAAATGTTTAAAAATAGAATAAGAAAAACGTGCTACCAAGTTGAATTGCTATATTGCATGACATTTATTGTACTTGTTGTACTAGGCTATGATGTCATAATAGCAGGGAAGTTATAAGACAATGAAATCAGACTCAAAAAAGTGCGATATATCGATAAACTAGTTCGATATATCGTTAGTAAATAGGCCTTTTCGTCTTGAAACTCTAAAAACTTGAATTAAGTAAAGGTAGGGAACAGAGAGAGAGAGAGAGAGAGAGAGAGAGAGAGGGAGAGAGAAAGATAATAAAGAAAAAAAAATAGGTAGTGTGTTTGCTTATTAGACGTAAAGCCCGGGTTCGAGACCCAGGCCAGACATCAAAACGAAATATGAAAAAAAATATTCTTTCGGCGACTTCCCCTCAGCAGATTTCTGGCAAAAACTCTGAGAGTAAATAAACCTGCCATGGATAAGTTTCTCAAAAATCTGTCATACGGAGTCGACGTTAAACTGTAGGTCACGCCACTCAAGTATAAAATTAAAGCACACAACATGGGTGGTGTGAGAAGCTAGGCCGTAATCCTGACTAAAGGGTTGTAATGGCCAATTATGTATGTATGTTATGTATGTATCAGCTTTGTTAGGATGGGTGTGCATCAACAAATCTGACAAATTCTTTTTAAAGAAATCCTTTTAAGAATGCTCACCCAGGAGTATTCAGTTTTATTTTTGCTTCGCATCCACAGCGAAGATTGTCCATCGTCTCCAAGTCCTATCCTACATAATCTAACTGAGGTATATTCCATATACATATACAATGTCTGCAAGAAACTTTGGCTTTTTGATTCCCAGCAGCTTGCCAGTTCTATCACCATCAATCGGTAGCCAAACCAATTTGTTCACCCAATGCTTCTAGTCTTCTGGCAAATCTATTCGCAGATAAATTCATAGGCAGGGCTGATGCAGGAATAGACATGAACATTTAGTCCCTTCCTCTTGAGAGCATATGGCTTCCACAAAGCATTTCTGCCTTGTTTCAGCTCCTTTAATCTATTTTTATTCGTCGAGCTAAGCAGATGATGACTAGTCTGCTATAGCAAGTCCTATTATGATAGCGCTGCCACCTATCGCTGTCTAGAAACTACAGTTAGCTACCTCTCAGAGCTGATTCGATCGATTGCAAGGACTCTTAATGACTCCATTTAATGAGACCTTACTATACCGAATCAATCGCGACTTTTATCAGATCAAAACTATTGCCCTTCCAAATGCTTGACTGTCAACGTAAATCATAAAGGAATCAGCATTAGAAGGAATAAGGTCCTCTACGCTTTCAAGTACTTTCTATAAAGCAAAAATTATCACTTAAAAAATGTAGTTACAGCTTGAAAAATCTTTAAAAAAATCGCGGGTCCATTGCCCGCAATCAGTTTCCATTCATCCATTAAAATGGAATTTTTATTTAAATTTCACCACAGCAAACTTCTGACCGAAGCCGCTTTAGTCTAGTAGGCGGTGTATTAACTGTTCCACAAGACCCCGTCTGGTATTAGAGTCTTCAAACCAGTTACACATATGGTCTGGGAAACCTATAGTTAATGGGAGACGAGAAGCTTTCCATTATCAGTATTATTCCTCCGCTATTTTCCAATCGATTTGAAGCCATATGGGGAATATAATTACGATTCTAAAAGGCGTTATTTGATTTGAGACATTTTACGGAATTCTAAATTATTTGGAGGCGCAAAATACTACAAAAAATGTTTCATAGTCGTGCTATAATTTTAAATCTACTAAGAACCTATAGTGTAGCCCTTGCGCTGACCAACTTCCTCCTTTTCCCTGATTTTGGTGGAACTTGGTTAGTACAGGGACTGCGTTCACCCGTGGCATCACAACGGGCCGCTATGCGTGCTCAAGTGAGCTTTGTGATATCAGAGCTACCACTCCGACCTAACCTAACCTAAGAATCTACATATATATAGACTCCCTTGAATTCCACTATCAAGTGCTTAGCCCTTCTTATACGGTGTTCAGATATGCACCTTTTTTGCGTAAATCGCAATAAACGCCATTATTGAACTCAATATTTCATATAAAGTTTCAATTAATTATTGCGCAATATATATGCAAATTGTTTTAATAAAACTTAAAATGCAGCATTATTACAATTAACACTTTCTGTTGATATTTGACAACTGAAATGTCAACCACGGCAAAAAAAACGAAACAAAACAAAATAAAAACAATGTTTTCTTGTTTACCATCTGTCAAATGAATATTGAATAAGCAGCTGAACTGCGTATATTGTTATGTCTGAACACTTAAAATATTGTACTCAATAAACCGAAAATTGACTCAATAAAAGTGCATATCTGAATATAGTATTAGGCTGTAGGTGTTGAGCTTTAAAAAATGTATAAAAACTTTAAAGAAAAATGGTCTCCAAGATTTGAATTTCACTTGATACTTTTTTAAAGATCTTTACAAAACGACAAAATATTATAAAGTTCACCAATTAATTGTTAAAATTTAAATATTGCAGACAAATTAATCGATATCTTTTCCAATAAGCCCTTACAAACTGACCAACATTATGAAGTCAACCAATTAATTTTTAAAATTTAAATGTTGCAGACAAAATAATCGATATCTTTTCCATAAGCCCTCAGTAATAAGTTTCTATTTGTTCTGTGTATTGAGATTAAACAAAAACACTTCATTTGTTATAATTAATTTATACATCCATCCATCAATTATATTTATTTATACATACAAAATTTAGGCCTTAATTTTTTTTTATTAAATATGTAATTTATAAGAGTACATACAATTATTTTTTATTTGAATTTATTTAACAATTTCTTAATTAGTTTAATTTATTTCGTACAGTAAATAATAAAATAAATTCACATTACTTTTATGATATCTGTTCTCTGTATGTCCCCTATAAGCTACAAGTCATTACAATTTTTTATTTTTATTTTATTTTTTTTTTTATTTTTAATTATTCATGATAATTTTTTATTAATTTTTTATTTATTTTTATTTTTAATTTTACGACATACATACTTGTCGTAATCGTTTAATATACACAATTTTCCAACTAATTTATGCACGCTGTCGTATCAACGAACACGTTTGTTGTACAAAAAAGAGAGAAAAAAAAATTCAGAACTGCAGTCCAGTGTTCATACGAAACGTACACTGTTCATATGGATTGAATAGATGAATGCAGTGTTCGAATTAATGTTCAATTATTATTAACGATTATTATCGTGTATCTACTTATGTACAATATGTATGTATGTACATATGTATGTATGTATGTACAGACGACGATCATAATAACAATTTTTGTCGTTGCTTTCGGTTTTTTTTTCAATGTTCCTTAAACGTGTTGTATAAGTCTTACCGTGTTGTTTAAAAGTCAGACATCACTTACCAAAAATATTTTATTTTCATTTTGCATTTGATTATAGCAAAAGAGTGATCAAACTTACCTGAAAAGATAATAAAAATACAAATAAAAATTAATTTTTATTAAGAAATGATAAAAAACCAAAACCAAGTTCGTCTTGATATTAAAAATGTAATTTTTATTTCTTTAAACTGAAAAACATGTGTGTGTGATGATAAATTCAAATTTAACTAGCAAAGACAAAAACCAAAAAAATTTTAACAGAGCTAATGTTAGAGTTAACTGATCAATGTTAAGTGATTAACAGAAAATACGAAAAAATAGCCAAGGAAGAAATCACTCAAATATACAATATCAGGGACTTGCTGCAGATATCTCACTATATACAAATTGAAGCCTAAGGTGTCCCTAATAAAACCGAATAAGTGGTATATCACAAATAATTTAGGAACTTAAGTTATCGGGCTTCGAATATTCCCTAAGTTAACAGTGTCTGTGTAGGATGACGGATGATGGATGTTGTGGAAAAATGGGACTTGCTTCCCTATGTTAATAGTGTCTGGGTAGGATTAACACACACAACATAAGTGGTTTGAGAAGGTGGGTTGTAATCCTTGCTAAATTGTTGTAATAACCAATTGTGTATGTATGTTATGTAAAGACGGAGAGAGAGATGTTACTAATAAAGTTGGGCGCAAATGGAAAACGTACCGACACATCCATTCTAAGTACACTTAGAACGTTTTTAATGTTCTTGCAATTTTAAATTCTTCACCGATGCGCCGATCCGTTCTGAAATTATAGGGAAAAATCTACTTAGAGTACGCATATAGTCGTATGTCGCGTGAAAACTTTGAGAGCTCATAACTCAAAACACACTTTTTCGACTTAAAATGTTATAGAACGGAGGCGTCGGTATAAGAACTGATTTTTGCTTCAATAAGATATCAACAACAACAAACTATTCTGTTCACTCACCACCAGAGATCAGCAATGAGATTCGAATCATACTCATAATTTGTGATACTTATTATAATATCATACTCATACTACTCATATTCAAAGTTTGAAGTACTCATCGTACTCATACTTAACAATGCGCATGATCCTGTCCTTTACTCAACATTTACACGAATCACAAAATAGGTATCATTCGCGTACGAACACTACAATACTCACTGTTTGCTATCTTTGTCTTTTTCTTTCTACTTTTTTTGTAAATGCAATAACAACTAAGACTGTAAATTTTAATGAACGATTCGAATCATTCGAATCATTTATGAGTATTTTTCGAAATTTATGAATCTGAATGAGTAGGCGTATGAATCAAACATATTGCGAATGTTATGAGTTTGATGTCAACGTTGTACTCATACTCATTGCAACCTGTACTTATAAATCAATGTTGTAGTGAGTACGAATGAATCAGAGTAGTTGAATTTCAATAGTGTTGACTCACTCATACTCAAAATTTCATAAGTACTTATGAGTAGCGAAAAAATGATGCATTGCTGACCACTAAGACGGTTAGCAAGCCAGAGGTGTACTCTAGGTGAGTCGGGTAAGCTCTATTAAGCACTGATGCAGTAGCCTTGGGAGTATTCTAGCGAAAAGTCTTACGTAAGGAGGAGGAGGATGCTCCGGTGAGACGGGTATTTGATGCGGAGATCTACGGAAATCGACGAAGAGGACAATCTTGTTTGCGTTGGAAGGACCAAATCGAGGAAGCCCTGTTATCAATTGGGGCGTTCAACTGGCGTAGATGTCTGGAAGGATGTGTTAAAGCAGGCCGAAATCCGTTAATCGGATTGTTAATGGCCAGTTAAGTAAGTAAGTAAGAGCCGGCTAATAAAGAGTCTGGCAATGCAGGGTCATCCTGTTTGCGTTGGAAGGACCAAATCGAAGAAGCCCTGTTATCGATTGGCGTGACCAGCTGACGAAGGCGCGCAAGAAGCAGAGGCGCCTGTAAGGATGTTTTATAGCAGGCCGAAATTCATTAATCGGATTGTTAATGGCCAGTTAAGTAAGTAAGTAAGAGCCGGCTAATAAAGAGTCTGGCAATGCAATGGTAGCACAAAGATGGCCAGTTTTAACGCACCTCAGACCCATTGCTGTTATATTGACCTCTATAACCTTTAGAGCCATTATTACAACTTGCCATTAACTAAAGGAAGGATTTTAACGGGCAGACAAATTGTTTTTCCTTCTTATGAGTACCCAATAAGATAGAAGTGAGCGTTAAGCTAGAGGCTAAGCTAAAGTACCTTTAACTTTTAAAGTTAAGATTATGTTAGAACATGCCATATTATGTATTGTTTTCAATATGGCAACTTCGAATTTAAACAAAATGAGCATATACAACAACAACTGCGTTAAAAAACTTGTTTAATTGAGCAGTTTTATCGACATTGCTCCGGCACTGCCATATTTTTGAAAAAGTTAACTTTATTTTATCTGTAGATTGTAATAACGAAAAGAAGTTAAAGGTGAGTTTAAAGTTCACTTTAGCGAAAGTTACCTTTAACTTAACCCAAGTTTAACCGCAAGTTGTAATAATGGCCCTAAATGTAAGAAAGAAATATAATCATATTATGATTTTTGCTTACTTAAAGACAATTGGAAGCATTTTTTTTTCTCAAGTGTAGAGAGAAGCATTCAAGTGCTTAAGTTTTCTACAATTATCAGGATCAGAAGCAATTCAGTTTTCCTATGCTCGTTTGCATTTCCCCCGCTCAAAATTAAAGATGCCGGTGCATTGTGGTTTATTTCTGTACACTTCTCGACTGTGTACAGAAGAGACCGAAAGTGCTTCTTAATTTCTGTCCAGAGTAGTTTTAATAGCTTAACGCAAATGTATCATAACATATGAAGAGAAATAAAAGACGTTATTAAACTCTTTTTGCTTTTTGGAAGAAACTCATACATCTCTGATTTTATGTGTACGTATATTTTTAGCACGCACTGTTATATTTATACACCATCTGTCGGTATTTTCCTCATTGGAATTATTAAAAATATTAAATGGCTCATAGGTATTAGCCGCTCTGTGAATAACTGAATGAGTGTGTTAAAAGAGTGTGTTAAAAGAGCGAGCGAGTGCGCGAGTGAGTGAGTGGTTATGAATTGACAAAAAAATTAAAATAGAATTTCATTCATAAATCATATTTAAGCTGTTGTTGTTGTTGTTGCAAATCATATTACGAAATTGTATTTCATTTTTTAAATACGATACTATTTAATAAATTGTTTGTACTTATGTGTGTTTTATTTTTAAAGTATACTTTAGTATCTATTTTTTATTAACACTGTATGTTAATTTCTTAATTAATTAACGGGTTTTTTTTCTTAATTGTAATTCTAAAAATAATTGTAAGTTTCTAATAATAAACTCTGAACGTTTATTAAAATTTATTTCTAACAATTACGGGGGGGAGGGTAATTACTCTGTAAATGTTTTTTTTAATAAATGATGTAAACATTTAACAAGTGAATCATTTTGGCTGAGAGAGAGAGAGAAATTTGAATAAAATAGAATTTATAGATATTAACAGGCAATAGATGATATGATAATATTTTGCCTATAAATTAAGCATTTTACAGATTCAACAGACCTTAGAAGAATTAGAAAGAAAGAGTAGACAAACAAACAGAAACAACCTACAGAAATAATATATGAATGATAAATTACTTGTATTGAAAGACAGACAATAATGCAGAGGTAGAATGATTTAAATTACATCAGCCTTGTAGACGCTAAAATCTTTAATATTTTATGATAACATTAACCCTTAGAATGGGTTGGAGGGTCAAAAGAGATTTTATATTTTCTTTCTACTATTTTGTACATTCCGATTACATGTTAAATATTATTTTTTATTAATTTATGTTGCCTGAATCTGCTGTAATATATTCTTAGGCTGCTTCCGGTTAGGTAAAGATAGGTAAATTGGAGTGGTAATTTTGATTACCAAGGTTCCCTTGAGTACGCATAGCGTTCCGTTGTGACGCCGGGAATACTGAAATACTGAAATATTTTGTCAACACATGGCGTATGGCGGGAAAGCAGACATTTATAGGAATTGACCTTGAAACCCTTGAAGAAACCAAAGAGATATATCCGCCATCTGTCATGCAAAGGGTGACATGATGTTACGAAAATAAATACTGTACTCTATAGATATACCCATATCCAGTCAACCTCGCTCACAAACTCCAATAGATCCTTAAGCATACAGTTCATATCTACCAGCTTCTCAAGAAATTTACTACATACACTTTACTATCTATGTACATACAATGAGCGTCAAAAGAAAGTGTACTAGTTAAAAGATTTACATTAACAAATTACCGTTATTTTAAAGAAATTTAAGATTATTTCATTGCCAGTGTTTGAAAAAAAAAATCTGAAGTATTTTGTGCACTCTCCTTGTGATAAAAGTTCAGATTGGTGGTTCTTAGAATTGTATTCAAAGTGTACAGTGTACAGTTTCTTATGAAGCTCACTGTAGTATCTGCAAGCCACGAAAATGACATAAAATATGATCCATTGTGTCTTATGTCTCATCGCATGGCCTACAGATATCGGAGATATTCTTATTCCGTCTGTTGATCATGTCTCATCATTATTGATCATTACAACTCTTCAGTCAGGATTACGACCCAACTTCTCGCACCGCTTATGTTGTGTGCGTTAATTTTATACATGAGTGTAAGGCCTTATAGGGAAAATGAAACAGAAAAGATAAGGCTGAAACATAAGGCTAAGAAAGAATGACATGTCACTTTTACTGCATTTGTGCGGCACACAGCAACACTGAGCTTACCGACAGTGATAGCTTTTAACGCCCATACATACGTACATAATTGGTCATTACAACCCTTTAGACAGGATTACGACCTAGTTTCTCACACCACTTATATTGTGTATGTTATTTTTATACATGAGTGGTGGGACCTACAGTTTAACACATTGACTGCCGACTACGAGATAACTCGTATATTGCGTTCCCTTCTAAGTTGCCAACTACGAGTTATCTCGTACTCACTAAACCTACTATTTTTGTGTAGCTACGAATAAAGTCGTATTAGTATATCAGTGCTAGTATCGATAAATGGCTTCTGGGAAAAGAACAAAAAGTCAATGTTGGCATGCGTGGCCAGTTTTCTGAAAATTGCCTCGGCAGTCAACATATTAAAGTCGACGACGAATTACACATTTTTGAGAAACTTTTCATGGCAATTTTATTTAGTTTTAGAATTTTTTTCAGCAGATTTTGCTGAGGGAGAAAGACGCCGTAGAAATATTTTTGCTAATTTTGTTTTGAGATTACTGACCCAGGGTTTGAACTGAGGATACACGTCTAATAAGCCAACACACTACCTACTAGAGTATGGCGTGTACTATGTTTAGGTCTTTCAATATTTGGTGTTATGTTGGATGATTTCTTTTCAACTTTCGTTATATTTTTCGCTACATTACAACTAAATTTCTATTTATTCCACCAACTCGAATTTATGTGGCTTTCGTTCCTGAATATTGCAAACTGTTTCTGTCTTTTTCCACCCTAGAAATAGTAACATTTCTAAAATCCATTTCTAATGCCCCTTTTAAGGGTTAATTAGCAGAATATATTGCTTTTTTAATTTTGTTTTGATAGAAAATTTTGTCATTTTGTCTACAGACAATGCTGCTTGCTCATAACAACACTGGCAACCTTCACAACACATTGAAAGTGAATCACTGTACCGCCGATCAATCACGCAGTAAAATGCCGACACAGAAGTCGTATACAATTTTTAAAAGATGTAAAGAAGTGTTAAAAATAATAAATTATTTCATTAACATCATTACATTTGTTTATAGCACTACTCGCTTGAGAACATATTTTAAAAAATTCTCAGAGAAATTTATATGCAAATAATTTATGGGGCCATTGTGCAAGCAAAAAAATGCAATTCAAAAATAAAAATTTTTTCATTTTCCTCGAAACTATGAACAAAAATACAAACAAAAAAAAAAAATCATAAAAAAGCAATTTTGCAAACATTTTTATTGCAAAAAAGATGAGAAAAAAATTTAAAGAAAAATTAAAAATATTTTTTGTTTATTTTTATTATAAAATCGTGCCGCAATGTCACTGTTAAAGTGAAATTTTTTGGCCGAAAGCCAACAGAAATTGGATGAAGAAAAAAAAATTTAATTTTCCTTTCATACTCTTCCACACACACATATATACATATATGCTCAATTGGGCATTTTCTTATTTTCAATGTGGGGAGGGAAAAACGGTTGACTTTTTTCTGAAATCCGTCGAAATTTGAATGTATTCGGCTGCTATTTAACAATCTAATGAAATACTTGTACTCGTATCCGTATTTACTGATTGAAATGAAATGAGTTTTCCTTTTCACTTTCTTCCTTTTTTCGTCCAAAAAAGGCTCTCTCTCAGTGGCCTGGTGTTCCACTCTGATATTCGAGTATAATTTGACGGAAATTATGTCAATTGTATGAAAATAGCAACAACAAAACAAAACAAATAAGTAATAATATTGCCAATTATTTTAAACGGCAAAAAACAAAATTAACAAGGTGACGTATCCACTAGCATACAATGTATACTCATAAGTGGGTCATTAGTCCAATTATTTTTCAGAATTGGGTAGAAATTCCATTCAGATTCGAATTAAGTTGTCACATAATATCAAGCAACAAAAATTATTTCCACAGTTCCATATCTTCAGATTGAAGCAAAGCGTCTTTAAATAATAGACAAGTGGTTCGTAATAGGTTAGGCGCATCAAACAGGTTATTAACTGCTTAGAGAAGCACTCCCGAACATAGGCAATCACGATTTTTAATTTAAAATGTACTGAAATATTAAAAGAAACCAGTATAAAAATTGGGCAGCGCTTCATTCTCTTTGAGGCAGAGGCAGCATTCTAACCCCATCCAGAAGACATAACCAACTGAGACAACGCAACGCCAGATAATTGACTCGTAATAAACAACATATAATCCACCAATGTTCGCCTTTCGTAATTTGAAAAGCTCTGCTTCTGCTAATTTGACTTCGTCTCGGGTGAGTCAATGGTTTGATTCTCTGCCTAGTTAATGCCATAATAGGACTCTTTCACTATGTCTGTAACGTCTGCTGCGAATCCATCTCCTTCAGTAATTTCTTCTTAGTGATTCCGAAGTGACATGTGGGCCCAGCAAATTGCAATTTTGTTCACCACACCGACCTGTAGAAGATAATCAAAACCCTATTCAACCAGCTGGAATGACATGCGGCCATATGCTCTCGGGTGAAAGATTTCGATATAAGCATTCCCCGCTTATAAGCCTACCCTCAGAAATAACAAATACATATATATAAAATAAATAACTTAAAAAAACGTTCTTATGATTATGTATAGCACACGACAAAGCATTAAGACAATGGAATCGGTTGTACAACTCCATTGTCTGCTCATTTATACTGGGACGCTCAAATTCGATCCTAGTTTTATAACGCAATTATCGAAGAGATTCTATGATGATGATAGTTTACGCCTGACTAGAGAATTGTTATCCCAGAATCAATTAACTGATAAAGAGCATGCAAGAAAATCGGAAAATGAATCTTTAAGATTAACCGTTAGGCAACCTAATTACTGTAGTACTATTCTGTCTGAAATAAGGACTGTAATGATGGTCGCGTCGTGCGAATCCAATGTCTGAGCCCTAGGAAGTGTGAATAGTACAGCTAAAATCTTGCAAATACAATGGATGTCTAGGAGAAGGATAGCGAGGCATTTAAACTGTTACCTTCATGTGGGTTCGTAGACTTATGTACAGGGAATTTAACAACACGGAGAACAAATTTGCAAAGACTGGTATAACAGATATCACAAATGAATTCATTCGTCAGATTAGCAGTCCTCTGCAGAGTGATAAACAAATGTGTTCACACAGTCCTCAAAATTAACCCCAAAAACCAGTAACGCTATGGAACACGCACAACAATTTATGTTAAACATGATTACAGTCCCCCTTTGAGCTTATAGCAGTTATAAACCGATACTGGCCCCTGAATACCAAACCTGGACGCTTGGAATACCTCACAATGACTTCCGCAGAATTAAAACGAAGAAGAGGAGAGTACAAATACCTCTGTCAGGCGGTTGGATATCCGAAGTAAAGAATTCTTGAAAATCCAGGATTTATTGACCGAGTAGATCACATAGATACATACATATATAATTGGTTATTACAACCCTGGAGTCTGGTTTACTCACACCACCCACGTTGTGTATGTTAATTTTATACATGAGTGGTTGGACCTACAGTTTCCGACAGATTTTTTTTCACAGCAATTGTATTTACTCTCAGAGATTTTGCAGGAAATATGCAGAGAGGAAATCGCTGAACAAATATTTATTCATATTTCGTTTGCTAGAGATGTCTAGAGGTTTGAACAGTGGCCTTACGTCTAACAAGTCAACACACTACATACTAGGCTACGGTGACTACGAAGTTGCTCACTTCTTCATAAAAATATTGGGATGATTCAGTAATACCAGCCTAAAGTTATAGGCATATGCTCAATTAGATGTATAATTGGTATTACAATGGGCTACTATATGACCCATTCAGCTATGCTTTTGAGGGCTGCTGTCAATTTAATTTAACCGCATATACATATGTTGAAAATAGTAGTCGCCGTAGACTAGTAGGTAGCGTGTTCGCTTATTAGACGTCAAGCCCGGGTTCGAGCCCCAGGCCAGACATCAAAACGAAATATGAAAAAAAAAATATTTCTTCGGCGACTTCCCCATCATCAGATTTCTGGCAAAAATTCTGAGAATTAATAAACCTGCCATGAAAAAGTTTCTCAAAATTCGGAGTCGACGTTAAACTGTAGGTCCCGCCACTCAAGTATAAAATTAAGGCACACAACATGAGTGGTGTGAGAAGCTAGGCCGTAATCCTGACTGAAGGGTTGTAATGGCCAATTACGTATGTATATAATTATAATTTAACCTCATATATATTAAAAATTAAAATTCTTATGAAAGACTACAACTCAATTTAGTTTTACAAATTAACACATTGACTGCCGACTACGAGATAGCTCGTAGATTGCGTTCCCTTCTAGGGTGCCAACTACGAGTTATCTCGTACTTACTAAACCTGCCATTTTTGTGTAGCTACGAATAAAATCGTATCATATCAGTGCTAGTATCGATAAATGGCTTCTGGGAAAAGAACAAAAAATCAATGTTGGCTTGCATTGCCAGTTTTCTGAAAATTGTCGCGGCAGTCAGTGTGTTAAACTGTAAAGCTGTCTTATGTATTAAATAGGCGTGGCATCTCCTACACAAACTAAAAATTGGGTTAGAATCGCGGGTGTAAATACTATTGTTTTCTGTATATTTACACATAAAATTGAACGAGTGGTTGAATGGGCGTGGCAACTGACTTAGAGAATGAATATTTATGGTGGTTGTTGTAATAACTATTTACTGAAGAAGACTAGCTGCTCCACATTACCACTTTTATAGAAGTGAGTGAAAATTCCGAAAAAATTAATTTCAGGAAATTGTTAAACTTTTTAGTGCCTTTGAAACCTATAATCGGCATAAAATAGACGAAGTAGACATAACCACAAACTACGCGAAATTCATCGATGGAAAAAATCGATAAATTGCAAAGGTTCTTTACATTTACTTATTCATAATGTGTATGTTAAGTGTACTTTAAAGATATGCAGTAGTTTTCATCTTGTGTGTATGCTACAATATAAGCCGAAATATGCCATAAAATGATTTCATAAATCAAATTTAATTTCTTTAAATTATCCAGAGAGACCGCCTAACCCAATTTTTATATAAAAAATTAAACTCAGTTTTATTTACATTTAATTTTAAACTCGTATAATAATATGATTTATAAATCACAATTGCAAAATGGCTTCAGTAAATTATAATTTTTATTTCTTTGAAATATTTTAATCTCTTGCAATATGATTTGATCAGATTATAAAAATGTTATTTAAATTCGTTCACCTCCATCACAATTTTTTACAATTTTTTTTTGTTGTTTTTGTTTTTTGCCAAAAGTATTTAAATTTTAAACTACAAAAGGAAAACCGCTTGTTAAAGCAAAAAATAAATGAAAAAAATGAACAATTTTGTTGTTACACGGAAAGATACAAATCTTTCTTGAGAAAATTAAACAAAAAAACGCCATCAAGACTATGTTTCTAACGTTTTAGAGGCAGAAAGAAAAAAATGCCACAGGTTGAGAAGCCACAGAAGCCTTATAGAGAGACAGTAAGTAGTCGCTTGGTTTGCTGCTGTACATACAGTCAGCGTCAAAAGAAACTGTACACTAAGGATAAAATTCTAACAATCACCAAACCCAACTTTTACCACTTAAGGAGAGTGCCCGAAAAAATTTGACAATATTTCGAATTTTTTTTTGTTTCAATTTTAAAAACTGGCAATGAAAGAATTTTAAAATAAAAATAACGGTAATTTTTTTTAACGTCTTGTTACAAACATGGAAACATCGTCTAACATTAACATCAAAAGTTACACTAACAAATACAACGAACTTGTTACAAGTAAACCAACAACATCGGTATGAAAGCAAACGGGATGGACAAGTAAGCGAGAACGCAACAACAAGCAATGTGAATAAATTAAAAAATCAACAACGAAGTCGCAATAGAAATCTCGAGAAGACACGAACATTCTACTTCAAGAGCCTTTATCAGACTGTTTACGCGAGCATATAAGAAGGCAATATAAAGCAGGCAAGGAGTAGTAATAATTCAGTCAGTTTTGGGTGAAGACGCGTTGCGTGTGAAGAGAACAGTCATGGTTTGAAGATCTCCGTTATACAGATCTAACGTACAAGTATTGTTGCTTACGCAAAGGGTGTGAGCAGTGAAAAATAACGGACAAGCAAATTAAAGGGCAAGACAAAGCAGGCAACGAGTAGTAATAATTCAGTCAGTCTTGTGTGAAGACGCGTTGCATGTGAAGAGAACAGTCATGGTTTGAAGATCTCCGTTATACAGATCTAACGTACAAGTATTGTTGCTTACGCAAAGGGTGTGAGCAGTGAAAAATAACGGACAAGCAAATTATTTTTGGATACATCAAATTGTAAATAGAGGCACACAAAAGTAGTGGGAACAAAGAAAGAATTTAATTGAAACTAAACACATATTTATTTTTATTTTCTTTGTTATCAACGAACTCATATTCTAAACGTTTTTAAAAAGGTAAAAATGTAACTGTATATTTTTTAATGTGCACTTTCTTTTGATGCTCACTGTCTAGACTGTACGTATTGCAACGGCAACAAGTGAGTTCTTATTAATAAATTTTACTGTCTTTTGCAAAAAGACAACAAAAAACAAAACGACTCATCAAAATCCATACAAAGTATTCTTTTTCTCCTTTCTAAGCTCTTAAGAGGCTTTTCTAACCATGAAGTGGAAATAATTTTCTTTAAAGCCAATATTTCTAATACTTTAGGCTAAAAGTTAGGCTCTAAAGTAAACAAAATCCGTACGTTGCCATTCAAATCGATAATTGCATTTTTTAATGCCTATTTTGCATTATTTATTTTGTTTAATTTGTTGTTGTTGTTGCTGATAATGATTTTGAAAATATTTTCAAAATTCATAACAAATTAAAAGTAGTATTCGCTATTGACCACCACTCTAATGGTGGTAATTGAGAAAATAGCAAAACACCAAAAGGCTTTTAACCCAATTTTATAAAAAGGAAAACAAAAAAAAAAAATAAGAAAAAATTATTCAAATTATATGCCTAACGAAGTGATTTATTATCATTATTGAACTCACTTGCATACATGTTAAAGTTTCCTTTCCCATATTATTGGTTGGTAGAAAAAGTATACGCAGTCTTTAATCAAACGAAATATATATCGAAAAGATTTTATTCTATAATAATGCTTTACAATGTGTGTGAAGATTAATCTACCCAGACACTGTTAACATAGGGAATATTTGAAGCCCGATAACTCAAGTTCCAAAATTATTTGTGATATACCACTTATGGGGTTTTATTGGGGACACCTTACGCTACAATTGGTATATAGTGATATATGTGCAGCAAGTCCCATTTTTCCACAATATCGATCATCCTACCCTTGTCTATTTTCTATTAACCACTTAACATTGCTCTGTTAACATTAACATTTGCTCTGTTAAAAATTTTGGTTTTTGTCTTTGCTAGTTAAATTTGAATTTATCTTCTCACACACATTGGCTTACAGCATCCAGAGAATGGATCCAGATCATTTGAAAAGGACATCTTTAGTAACGACTCCGGAATAGTTGCCCGGACTACTGCAATACTATTTAGGATGAAGTAATGGCCATGGCCATATACACAAGTTTTAGAAGCCTAAATAAGCTTCAAAAATATTTTTTAAATTTTCATCTTCGATCAATATTCACGTGAATGCCTTGGAAAATGAAAATAAGAAAATTGATTTTAGGCGAAAAGACATAATTGGTTTTTACAACCCTTTAGTGAGGATTAAGGCCTAGTTTCTCAACACCACTTAAGTAGTGTGTGTGTATTAATTTTATACATGAGTCTAGTAGGTAGTGTGTTCGCTTATTAGACATAAAGCCCGGCTTCGAACCCCAGGTTAGACATCAAAACGAAATATGAAAAAAAAAATATTTCTACGGCGACTTTCTCTCAGCAGATTTCTGGCAAAAGCTCTGAGAGTAAATAAACCTGCCATGAAAAGGTTTCTCAAAAATCTGTCGTATGCAATCGTCTTTAAACTGTAGATCCCGCCACTCAAGTATGAAAAAAATTAAGACATACAACATGAATGATGTGAGAAGCTAGGCCTGAACCCTGACTGAAGGGTTGCAATGGCTAATTGTGTATGTATGCCAGAATCTACAGTTTAAAGACGACATCGAGCGCCAGATTTTTGAGAAACTTTTTCGTGTGAATTTTTTATTTACTCTCAGAGTTTTTGCCAGAAATCTGCTGAGAAGAAGTCATCAAAAGAAATAGTTTTTTCATGAGGTCTTAGTTAAGATTTAAACCACGGGCCAAGAACATTGTAGGAAGATCATCGTAGTTTCAACAGGATACTGATACTTGTGCCGACAATTACGTCTGTAGAAGCAACTTATATGGATAAGGGAGAAGAGGAGAGCACAGAAAATCTTGAGAATCTGAGACGAAAGATTCTTGGATCGCTGGAAAGATGCTTACAAAACAAAATCCACAGCTTCATAAACCAAATGGATGTCCGTTGCTTAAATCACTTCCACCTTCGCCCACAGACCAAACAATGCTGAAAAAATAATGGATTCTAATGCCAAATAATGTCTGTGAAGATAAATTAAAATTTAGCTAGCAAAGACAAAAACCAAAACTTTTAACAGAGCTAATGTTATAGTCAACAGAGCAATGATAAGTGGTTAACAGAAAATACGAAAAATAGTCAAGGAAGAAATCACCTAAATATACGATATCGGGGACGTGCTGTAGATATCTGACTATATACAAATTGTAGCCTAAGGTGTCCCTAATAAAACCCAATAAGTGGTATATCACAAATATTTTTGGAACTTGATTTATTGGGCTTCAAATATTAGTGTTACCAGAGTGACTATTTTTCGTATTTTCTGTTAACCACTTAACATTGCTCTGTTAACTTTAACATTAGCTCTGTTAAAAATTTTGGTTTTTGTCTTTGCTAGTTAAATTTTAATTTATCTTCACATACATTATCAAATATCCTGTTTGATTTGATTTGTCAGTAAAGCAAATTCCACTTCAAAAACAAAGCAAACAAGTCACGTATAGCTTTTCCATACTCCAATATCTATAAGGTGGCGCTAAAATCTTTTTTTTTAATTATGCTGCGTCGTTTGTTTTTTTTCGTGTCATTTATTCAATAATTGTAAAAACAAACTGAATTTAATTTTTATTTCCAACTGTTTGAACACTTCGAATTGCAATTAAAATATTGACTTCCACTTAAGTGAGTAGTAAAGAGTAGTGAGACGTTGTAACCGTTTACAATTTGAAAACATTTTAACACGCATGCATGCATGCTAAACTCTTTTTATTCATTCATTTAAATATTTACAGAATTTATTTGGCCATTAAAAGTAATGCCAATAGAAGACAACGAAAAAAAAGAAAAAATTATTTGAAATTCATATGCCATCGGTTTATGGGGCTTATGGCTAATATATGTACATACATATGTACACCCGTAAGGGAACTGTGTGTAAATTGTATATGTGTCAATAACAATTTAAATACTTAAACATCAACGTCAAATAGAATTTCTTTACTTTTATCTCTATTATTGGCAAAAAGTCACAATTACAAATAGCAATACAAGGAAAATTAAGTATTGGTAGGGAGGGAGAGGGCGCACGACTTGATCATGACTGCACTCCACTTGTATTATCGAATGGCGTTTGCATATGCAAATGCATGATGCAGGTTTTTTTCTTTTTTCTTGTATTATTTCTTCAGTTGCTAAAATGATTGTGTGGCATAGTAGGTGTGTTCACCGTACGCCATTAATTCAAAAGTAGTTCATGAGCAATTTTCAGGCTTCTCACCATAGATTTGGTGTTAACGGTTGAAACAAACGAGGCTCTGTAAAGCAATCTAAAATGCAAAAAATCTTTCCTTGTAAGGGTGTTTTTATAGAGGTATAGAACTTTAAGTTGGCATCACTTTTCAAGATGGCGACCGATTTAACAGCTGTCAAGTGATTTATTCTCAGTTTGGTTTGGCAATTCATCATGAATAGACTCACGCCTGAACAACGCTTGCAAATAGTGCAATTTTATTTCGAAAATAATGGTTCTGTGCGGAAAACGTATCGCGCACTACGTCCATTTTATCGTCGACAAGATCATCCATCAGAGCAGTTAATTTGATTAACCATGGAACGTTTTCGCACCACGTTTACTCTTATTGATAACTCGCATCCCTAGAGGCGCTGTACGGTGCGTACAGAAGAAGCTATTGCTGCTGTAGAGCGTAGCATTGAGGAAGACCCGAATGAGTCCATCCGCGTTATAGAGCCATGATTACTAACTTTTTCATTCCTGAATTGAATAACCATGATGTCCAGGAGATGTGGTTTCAACAAGACGGCGCAACATGTCACACAGCTCGTGCCACAATAGATTTATTGAAAGACACGTTTGCTGACCGCCTAATTTCACGTTTTGGACCTGTGAATTGGCCTCCAAGATCTTGTGATTTAACACCGCACGACTACTTTCTGTGGGTTGATGTAAAGTCATTGGTCTATGCGGTAAAGCCACAAACGCTTGACCATTTGGAAGACAACATTCGCCGTGTTATTGCCGATATACGGCCACAAATGTTGGAAAAAGTCATCGAAAATTGGACGTCCAGATTGGACTACATCCGCGCCAGCCGTGGCGGTCATATGCCAGAAATCATATTTAAAATGTATTGCCACAAGATTATCTTTCGGATAAAAAAATTCATGTCAATCGAATAATCCATCGTTGTTTTATTGCAACTTAAAGTTCTATACCTCTATAAAAAACACCCTATAGTTTTGCTGACTAAAAATTCAATGCTTAAACTACGTTCAGACATGCACTTTTATTGCGTAAATCGCAATAAACGCCATTATTGCGCTCAATATTTCATATAAAGTTTCAATTAATTATTGCGCAATAAATACGCAAATTGTTATAATATTGAGTAAGACTTAAAATACAACACTGTCATAAGTATGTTCAGTGAGCATATTACAATTATCCGAACACTTTCTTAATTTATTGAGTCAATATTCGTTAGTACTCATTTCTTCACGTTCTCAATTTTAAGACATACCATGAAGGTGTTTGTAAACCAAGTGATTGCGGTTCCCCGTTAATACCCCTAATATTTGTAAATCGTTACTTAAGTTTCAGTTGAAATTTTAATGGATTGACGTCATATCTTGAGGCGCTTTAAATGACTGTTTTATTGAGTTTTTTCTCTATTCAAAAATAGAAACATTAGTTTGCAGTTTCAACTGTTTTTGAAACCGTAAAAAATTTCTATTAAAATGCAAATCAGAATTTATGGTGGAGTTCGAATCGATTCGAATCACATCATATGGAAGTGCATTGTATTGTAACGCGTTTACATGGTCATGATTTAAATTATTTTCAACCAAAAAAAAAAAAAAAAAATCTACAAATTGTAAATACTTGGAAAATTAAGTCACAGTTTATAATACGAGTATTATGATGTCATAATAATAATACAATAGAAAAAAACTAAAATTAAATTAAATTATGATTGAATATTTGATAATTATTTTTTTTATTATTTTTAGTATTGTTATGAAAATGAAAAAAATCTAGATATTGGTTTTTTGCTTTTACATCGCTTAACATTAAAATTATAAACAAAAGCTACAAAAACAAAACAATGCAGTAAACAAACATGTTTACAACTATCTTACTGCTTAATATAACAACAAACACCAGCATAAAAAAATTATAAACAAGTAAACAATAAAACATACCAACAATACTACAATAATAAATGTAAACAATGATGTTTACAATGATGTTTAAATTTAAAGAGATTTCGAGAAGACGAAATCATGAACATTCGCCTTCAATAACATTCATCAGACTGTTTACTCTACCATATAAAAGGCAAGGCTAAACAGGCGAGTGAGTTAGTAAAAGTTCAGCCAGTCCTGTGTAAAAACGTGGTGTGTATGAAGAGAGTAATCGTGGTTTGAAGATCTCCGTTACAAAGATCTGTTGAATAATTGTCTAGTAATCGTTATTGTTTATGCAAAGGGAACCAGGGCAGACATCAAAACGAAATATGAAAAAATATATATATCTTCGGCGACTTTCTGTCAGCAGATTTCTGACAACAGCTCTGAGAGGAAATAAACCTGCCATGAAAAAGTTTCTCAAAATCTATCGTTCGGAGTCGACGTTAAACTGTTGGTCCCGCCACTCAAGTATAAAACTAAGGAACACAACATGAGTGGTGGGAGAAGCTAGGCCATAATCGTGACTGAAGGGTTGTAATGGCCAATTATGTATGTATGTATGTATGAAGTCGTGAACATTCGCTACCATATAAAAGGCAAGGCAAACCAGGGGAATGTAGTTAGTGAAGTTTAGACAGTCTTGTGTGAAGACGCGGTGTGTTTGAAGAAAGTAATCGTGGTTTGAAGATCTCCGTAAAGTAAATCAATTGTTGTTGTTTACGTCAAGTTGTGAACAGTTACACACAGAATTGTGCAAATAATAAAGAGTTCTAATCAAATACCAATTTATTTTTATTTTATTTGCAATCTACGAACTCATATTTTAAACGTTTTTAAAAAGGTAAAAACGTAACAGTTTAATTGTATGTTTAATTACAGTTTATTTAAACGTTGTATTTATTTTTCTTTTTGAATTTTTAAATTAAGTCTCAGTGTTGCTCGTACATGCATATCAGCATGTCAGCGTGTCAGCATTACAGCAATTAATCCAATTTCGTAATCGATGGCAATAAAAAAAATTGTTTGTCGACAACGACACCCACATTAAATTCTGCGAATGAAATTACAGACAGACATAGCAATAGACAGACAGACAGACAGTAAGATACATGAAAAAGACCTTTCCAACTAAAAATTGTATTCATTTTTGGTGTACAAACTGTAGGCCTTGTAACACTTGATTTCTTTAGTCAAGTCACTTTTTAAATTTGATAACAATCGAAATAAAATGATTCAAATTGTTATGAATACAACAGGAGCGGCGACTATTCATACCTTTAGAAGGGGAGCCCTTCAATTTTATTTTGATAACTGTAAACAATTTCATTTCATTGTTTTCTTTTTACACCGCGTAAAGGTTTACATGTGAATTTTTCCAAAGAACAAGCAATTTTTGTACGCACCATACATACATACATACTTTTGTAGGTATGAAGTCCTACTCGTTTACTGGAATTCTTAAATGATGGCATAAGCGCTACAGTTCCCATGGGTTATTGTATTGTATGACAATAAATAGTATTCATCAGAGGAGATATTTTCCTAGTAGTGGCAGATAAGCTATTTAGACAGTGCATATCTAAGAGACAAGACAGAGGCACAGAATATGAATAATGCGCCCTTGCTCCTCCATATCATTTTAGCCACTACAAAAGTTGTGATGTAGAAGACCTAGTCTTCTTCTAGCGATAAGGCAGCGGCCTAAAATCAGGAGGAGAAAATTACGTCAATCATATGATTGAATTGCGTGATTGACTTTGCTTGCGTGTTAACAACAAGTACCCAAGCTACGGTAACAAGAAAAACTTCGACAGGAAGAGATGAACGGATTTTCAGTGCGACTTTGGGGAACACGTCTCTTCATTTCATTTGAACACATTCCATTGTAGTAGTGGTAAATATTAATGCGAAAATCCCTTCCGTACATACATATATACATTAGAGCGACTCAAGTTGTATGGAAGCGAAATTCGCGCAAGATGTACCCCCCTCAAAATGAACATTGGTATATTTTATGATATCATCATAAAAAAGTCCAAGGTTCATTTTTAGGAAGGTACATCGAGCACTTTTTTTAGTGAGTGGCTCTAATATACATACATAATTGGTTTTTACATTCTTTTAGTTAGGATTTTAGAACATAGCTTCTCACACTACTGATGTTGTATGTTTTAATTTTATACATGAGTGCTGAGACCTACAGTTTAAAATCGATTCCGAACGACAGATTTTTTGAAAAACTTTTCATGGCAATTTTATTTCACTCGCAGATTTTTGTCAGAAATCTACTGAGAGGAAGTCGCCAAAGAAATATTTCTTTAATATTGTAACGTTTTTACCTTTTTAAAAACGTTTAGTATATGAGTTCGTTGATTGCAAACAAAATAAAAATAAATATCTGTTTAGTTTCAATTAAACTCTTTATTGTTCATACTAAATACTTTTATGCCACTGTTCACACTTGGCAAATACAACAATAATTGCTTGTTCGCTATTTTTCTTTGTTTACAATGCAGATCTTTTCAACGGCGTTCTTCAAACCACGACTGTTCTATTCACACGCAACGCGTCTTCACACAAGTCTGACTGAATTCTTACTGCTCGTTGCCTGCTTTCTCTAGCCTTTCTACTTATATGCTCGCGTAAACAGTCTGATGAAGGTTCTTGAAGTAGAATGTTCGTGTTTTCGCCTTCTCGAGAACTCTATTGCGACATATTGTTTATGTATTTTGTTCACATTGCTTGTTGTTGCGTTCTATCTTAATTGGTTATCCCCATTTCTTTCATACCGATGTTGTTGGTTTACTTGTAACAAGTTCGTTGTATTTGTTAGTGTAACTTTTGTTAAGCATATTAATGTTAAACGATGTTTCCATTTTCGTAACAATATTTTGATTTTGATGCCTGGCGTGGGATTTGAATCGTGGCCTCACGTCTAATAAGCCAACACACTGCCTATTGGACTACGGCGACTTTATTGATTATATTAGTTTGAATTAGTCTGTCTAAATATCTTGTCCGATCCTTGATATATTCCCGAAGATCTTATATTAAGATAATATAGGTAGGCACGGATAAAGGGTCAGCCTTTTAATTTTCTTTTAAGTTCTCGATAATTTAAGAACTCAATCTATTGATGAAAAAATTTGGAAATAATGTTGAGTACCAAACGATTAAGTCTTTATCGACAATAAATTTAGATTTTTGTAATCCCGAGCATCCAAACTGAATTTTTTTTGCCGAATTTTTAAAAATGTTTAAATTGAAGAAAAATGTAATCAAATTTAATTAAAAAAGTAATCAAATTTAATTAATGTTAATAATGAAATCAAAAATTATTTTAAAGAAATTGAAATTGAAAAAATAAAGAACAGAAAAGCCATGGAAATGAATCACAATGTACCCATACCTCACTTTGCATCGTAGTTACGTTCCAAAAAAACACGACGCAAATTGAAACGATGCATAGTGAAAATTAGTATTAATTCAGCAAAGACGCAACTTCGAAAAAACGCAAAACGAAATGACACAAAGCAAAGTATGGGTGTACAAGTTTGCTTAATTACCCTGTATTACTAGGAAATAATATTTCTTATGTAAACACTATATTTCTTCACAGTGTAAACGTGTTGGAATTAAAAAAAAAACAAAAATTAAATGAAACGAAAAAACGGAGTAAAATTTAGGTTTCATGCGTATAGTGAGAGCCAAAAGTGAGTAAATACCACTGAAATAATTCATAGCGAGAATAGGATGGCGAGAAAAGTAAATGAGAATAGTCGAATAAATTTGCAAAAATAAAAACGTTTATTTATTACTTATAAAATATTAAAACAAAAACAACAATTCATGATAAAAGAACTTTTTTTATAAAGGGTGTTTTTTTTATAGAGGTATAGAACTTTAAGTTGGCATTACTTTTCAAGATGGCGACCGATTTAACAGCTGTCAAGTGATTTATTCTCAGTTTGGTTTGGCAATTCATCATGAATAGACTCACGCCTGAACAACGCTTGCATTTCGAAAATAATGGTTCTGTGCGGAAAACGTATCGCGCTCTTCGTCCATTTTATCGTCGACAAGATCGTCCATCAGAGTAGTTAATTCGATTAACCATGGAACGTTTTCGCACCACGTTTACTCTTATTGATAACACGCATCCCCAGATACGCTGTAAGGTGCGTACAGAAGAAGCTATTGCTGCTGTAGAGCGTAGCATTGAGGAAGACCCGAATGAGTCCATCCGCGGTATAGAGCCATGATTACTAACTTTTTCATTCCTGAATTGAATAACCATGATGTCCAGGAGATGTGGTTTCAACAAGACGGCGCAACATGTCACACAGCTCGTGCCACAATAGATTTATTGAAAGACACGTTTGGTGACCGCCTAATTTCACGTATTGGACCTGTGAATTGGCCTCCAAGATCTTGTGATTTAACACCGCTAGACTACTTTCTGTGGGTTGATGTAAAGTCATTGATCTATGCGGTAAAGCCACAAACGCTTGACCATTTGGAAGACAACATTCGCAGTGTTATTGCCGATATACGGCCACAAATGTTGGAAAAATTCATCGAAAATTGGACGTCCAGATTGGACTACATCCGCGTCAGCCGTGGCGGTCATATGCCAGAAATCATATTTAAAATGTAATGCCACAAGATTATCTTTCGGATAAATAAAATTCATGTCAATCGAATAATCCATCGTTGTTTTTTGGCAACTTAAAGTTCTATACCTCTATAAAAAACATCCTATACTTAAGAACATAATAGAAAATTTAAAATTATAGTGGTTGTTGACTTACTTATGGCGCTCACTGTACATATGTATATACGCACTAGCATTTAAGATAAATACTTGCTTAAATTATGTTTAAAATTATGCTGCTTTTTTCAATACAACACTCTTTTTTGTTTATGATTTTAATAATGATTGTTCAACAGAAATTGTTCACAAGAAATGATAAAAAAAAGTGAACAACAACAATAAAACAAAGCAACTTTTAAAAACAAATGTGCAAGAGCCCAACCAAAGCATTTTTTAATAGATCCAAACAGTCATTTACTCAGTCATTTGCTTATTTTTTTCATCTTAGTTCTCTTAACCAACATGTTGTTCACACATGCTGTACCAGCCAGCTTTACATTGACCTTGATTTGTAGAAAAAAAACAAAAACAAAAAAAACAATTTTATAAAGAAAAGAAAAGATAAAAAACGTCATTAATTTACAATTCCTAGACAATTATGTTCACACCACATTCAGATTTCAAAATCAAATGATATGTAACGTCTTTAACGCACTGTACACGATGGGGTCCCCCCTTTGATGTTTCAAAAAAAAAAAAAAAAAAATTTAAGAAAATTAAACAAAAATTCTATAAAATTTCAACACGATAAATAAATAATTCAAATCAAATTGTTCTGAATGAATTATTAAATATTTTTAAAGCAAAACTAAGTGGTGGCGGAGGAAATGAAAGGAAAATATCTCTTGGAAATCTTTAAAGAGATTAACTTTCGTTTTTTTTTAATGAAAAAATCCTTGAATTAAATTAATTAAAAAACTTAATTAAATTTTAATCTTTTATTCTTGTAATCATTATTTTTAAATTAGGGAAGTCTAGGTTATATAATGTGGAGTAATTTTTTAAAGACACTCTAATGACCACCTACACATTTTAAGCCATGTTGTATGACGTTTCAAAGCTGTTTAAGCTTAAGCTTGGCTTCATTCGTAACTGATTGCACGCACCGTCAGCCAAACAATATTTCTTTTGTTTAATTTTTATTTTATTTTATTTTTGTTATCTAAAAGGCTGATTAATTGATTTTGGTTTTTTTTGTTTTGGTTGAGAAGCTTAATTTCAAGGTCAACTGAATTTAATAAATAAATCACGGTATTTGGAATCAAACGCAATAAAACAACTCAAATGCATATAAGCTTTCCAACACGACTTTCTGTCCTCCATGTGCAGTTTATAAATCAATTCCCTCATAAGTAAAGTCGCCGTAGTCTAGTGGTAGGCTTCATACCCCAGGTCAGACATCAAAACGAAATATGAGAAAAAAATAAAATATTTATTCGGCGAAATCCTCTCAGCAGATTTCTGGCAAAAACTCTGAGAGTAAATAAAAGTTTCTCAAAAAAAATCTGTCATTCGAAGTCAACGTTAAACTGTAGGTCTCGCTACTCATATATAAAATTAACGCACACAACATAAGTGATGTGAGCAGCTAGGGCGTAATCCGGGCTGAAGGGTTGTAATGGTCAATTATGTATGTATGTATGTATAACAGAACCAAGCATCGTATACATACACACTAGATATCAACAATGAATCGTTTTTTCACTACTCATAAGTACTCATGAAATTTTAAGATTGAGTGAGTCAACAGTATTGAAATTCAACTACTGTGATTTATTCGTAGTCACTACAACATTGATTTATAAGTACAGGTTACAATGAGTATGAGTACAACGCTGACACAAACTCATAACATTCGAAATATGTTTGATTCATACGCCTACTCATTCAGTTTCATACATTTAGAAAAATACTTATAATACTCATAAATGATTCAAGTGATTCGAATCAAATTTCAAAATTTACAGTCTTAGTTGTTGTTGCATTTACAAAAAAGAAGAAAGAAAACGACAAAGACAGCAAGCAAAGCAAACACACAACCTTCTAGTGAGTATTGTAGTGTTCGTTAGCGAATCAAACTAATTTTGTGATTTTTGTAAATGTTGAGTAAAGAAGAGTCGAAATCAACAACATCATGCGTATTATTAAGTATGAGTACGACGAGTACTTCAAACTTTGAATATGAGTAACATGAGTATGATATTAAAATAAGTATGAATGCGTTAAGTATCAGAAATTATAAGTATGATTCGAATCTACTCATCTTTTTGAATACTCATTGCTGATCTCTGATATACAACTCTTTAGCAAGAATTACGACCAGGTTTCTCACACCACTTAAGTTGTGTGTGTGCTTAAATTTTTATACATGAGTGCCGGGACCTACCGTTTAAAGTCTACTCCGAACGACAGATTTTGTGAGAAACTTTTCATGCCAATATTTTATTTTACTCTCAGAATTTCGCCAGAAATCTGCTGGGGTTTGAGCCATGTCCTCACTTCTATTAACCCAACACACTACCTACTACACTATGGCGACTCCAAACGACCATAAATGCAGACAATCTCTATAACATTGCCTTCTAAGCAAGAAATCTATTCCTACTGTGTACACTCCACGTGCCCAGATGGTTTATAAATCAATTCTCGTAAGAGATTCCAACAAAGAGATCAAAGTACGATCTATCGTATACTTAATGTACTTTAAGAGCCAGTGAGTCTCATAAAATCTGTCATAAAGTCGTAAATCTTGTTTGCCCCAAAAGCTGACGAGGGCAATACAAATATTACATACATAGACCACTCATATTGTGTGCCTTAATTTTATACTTGAGTGGTGGGACCTACAGTTTAACGTCGACTTCGAACGACAGATTTTTTGAGAAACTTTTTCACGGCAGGTTTATTTACTCTCAGAGTTTTTGCCAGAAATCTGCTGAGAGGAAGTCGTCGAGGAAATATTTTTTTTTTCATATATCGTTTTGATGTCTGGCCTGTGGCTCGAACCCGGGCTTTACGTCTAATAAGCCAACACACTACCTACTAAACTATGGCGACTACGACTTTTTTGATATGGACAGAGAAAACGGTTCGGTTTATTTCGGGCGGACTACAATAGTACGCTTAACTTCCACGTAATCTAGGTTCAAACTATTTTATTGATGCCCCAGGCCAGGGTGAATGTTCAATAAGGGTAGTAAGGCAACCCTAGTCGTTGGTATGCTATGTAAGGAAGGCTAGATTGCCAATTACAGATGCCGATAAAGCAATTGATTTCCCCTCACCTAAAACTGAAAACCCTCTCATTTGAAACTACGTTACGAAAGTTGAAGCAGGGTTTTTGGGACAGAGAACCGACTTGTATTATAATGCAACACATTCGGCAGGGCAGTAATTCTAGAAGCTCACTTCCTTTAGTCAGAATTTACAAGTGCAGTCTACGCATGGTAGTCGGCGTGCTGACTAGCCACTGCCTAATTGAATAAAGTGATTCTTCCACATTAGGACTGGACTGCAATAAACAAATAATTTCAGCTTCTGAATTCAAATAAATTCGTTTAAAAAAAACGTGATGCATTTTGGAATTTGTTTTGTACTAGTGGGAGTAACGTTATAAAATGAATTCATTTTTGGTCTTGTCTCGTCCCATAGTGTCTAAAGAGGGAGGCAAACAGATTTGTCTTGTATACCAAAGGAGTTGTTGATGTATTGTTTCGTCAGTGTGAACATGCATTTAAAGATTTAAATATGTTTTTATGTGGTGTTAATTCATGCAAATGTGCGTTCTATAGCCCGAAGTATTTTCAATTTTTTTTATTTTTTTTTAAATTATTTTTCACACCTTTTAACACCGACAGATGAAAAAATTGTATATAGATTTACATGTTTGTTGAGATTCTTTCTTTTTTTTGGATTTTTAATACGATTTTAATGATGATTTCATTTGTTGAAATGTTATTTTGAAAAAGAAAAAAATAAGACATAAATGACTCGTAGGTTTAAGAGTTTTTTCAAAAAATTTTATTTCAAAATAAAATTCGTGAATGCGTAAAGCAAATGCGTTAGTAACTGGTGGCAAGAAATTTGCGAATGACAATTGACTCATCCCGGTTTATTTTGAAATCCAGAGATCTGATACCTCAATTTAAAAATATTTTTTCTTTGTATAGGGCTATCCATTTTGTGATTTCAAAATTATGGGACTGGAATTATCAAAACCTACTATAAAAATGGTGATTGGCGGTGGACGGCAATTTTTCGAACAAAATTTTCTTCAGAGATGAAGCACATTTCACACTCGGTGGGTATGTTAATAAACAAAATTGTCGTATTTGGGGTTCTGAGAATCCTCAAGTAATTGAAGAGAGGCCATTACATCCAGAAAAAGTCACTGTTTAGTGCGCTCTTTGGTCCGAAGGTGTGATTGGACCATACTGGCTGAGATACCGCCCAATATGTGTCAAAAAGTGGTCGAAAATTACCTCAAAAGAATCAATGCTTGCAACACTTTGCGTGGAGGTAATTTAAATGATGTAGTGTTTCACACATAATGCCAACGTTCAAACTTTACAATAAAAAAGAAAATTCATGAAAAAATTATTTTATATGTGTTTTATTTACGTTTACTTTTGAAACCACGAAATGGATAACCCTATATTTACCTCCTAGGAAGCTTAAGGCATCCAGAAAGCATCCTCATCCGAAAAGTTTTGTTGCCTATAATTTTTGAAACTTTTCATCGTTCTGGCCTAGCTCCCGTTTAGTGTTTTTTGATTACTCATGATTTCTTATAATTTAAGAATTTCGTTCTATCTTTAACCTTATATTACAGTTGGAGGTCCTTTTTCTAAACTTAGGCTGCTTCAGTAAGGAATTTTAGTTGGTTAGGCTAAGACAATGAAAACCTGTCTATTTTACGTGTTCGCCACTAGTCAGGTTTCTTTTTCCTACAAGAGAATACACTTCACACTTGCATTGAATATTTGTGACTCTCTTCACACTGATTACAGCAATTGCGCCACCATTTCTTGGCTTTATATTGCCCGGAAAGCAGAAGCTTTTATTTACGTATTTGACTACTTAGCCTCATAGTATAACGATCTTTGTGCTAGAATTACCTTTTGTTGCCCCCATGGTTTATCTAAAGCCCACTGTACACTTGAATTTCGGTTGATCTTCTAAATTTCCTTGTGTTCTGAAAATCTTGTGCTCAGAAAGGCAAGTCCTTGAAATAGTATGAGAGCTTACTCAAAGTTAGCTTCACATTACATACATACATAATTGGTCATTACAACCCTTCAGTCAGGATTACGGATTAGCTTCTCACACCACTCATGTTGCGTGGCTTAATTTTATACGTAAGTGGCAGGACCTACAGGCTAAAGTCGACTTCGAACGACAGATTTTTTGAGAAACTTTTTCATGACAGATTTATTTACTCTCAGAGTTTTTGCCATAAATCTGCTGAGAGAAAGTCGCTGAAGAAATATTTTTTTCATATTTTGTTTTGATGTCTGATCTGGGATACGAACCCGGGATTTACGTCTAATAAGCTAACACGCTACCTACTAGACTACGGCGACTTCTAGCTTCATCGAGTTAGCTTCATCCATAACATTATCCAGCTGATGGTGACCACAGTTCACGACGTAATCTAGCAGGTAGTGTGTTGACTCATTAGACGTGAAGCGACGACGCAAACCCCCAGGTTACACATCTACAACAAAACGAAATATGTAGGAAAAAATATGTCTTCGGTGACTTCATCTCCTTCAAATTTATAGCAAAACTCTGAGAGTAAATAAAAATTACAATGAAAAGTTGTAAGAACTCAAACCAGTCCACTCATGGATAAAATTAATACACTCAACTGGGGTGGCGTGGGAAGCTAGGTTTTAATCCAGACTATATCGATTGACCGCAAAGCGACTTATAGATCCCTAGAGAGAGTAGTACCCACTGCGTCTGAAGTTGGAATGCCAGGTCTCCAACAAAACGAAATGTGAACAAAAATTTCTTAGGCGACTTCCTCTCAGCAGATTTCTGGCAAAACCACTGAAAGTCTGTCATTCGGAGTAGGTCCCGCCACTCATGTATAAAATTAACACACACTCAACATGGATGATATGAGAAGCTTGGTTGTAATCCTGACTAAACGGTTATATATGCATATATGTGTAGGGTGTTTTTTTATAGAGGTATAGAACTTTAAGTTGGCATTACTTTTCAAGATGGCGACCGATTTAACAGCTGTGAAGTGATTTATTCTCAGTTTGGTTTGGCAATTCATCATGAATAGACTCACTCCTGAACAACGCTTGCAAATAGTGCAATTTTATTTCGATTTCGATTAACCATGGAACGTTTTCGCACCACGTTTACTCTTATTGATAACTCGCATCCCCAGAGACGCTGTACGATGCGTACAGAAGAACCTATTGCTGCTGTAGAGCGTAGCATTGAGGAAGACCCGAATGAGTCCATCCGCGGTATAGAGCCATGATTACTAACTTTTTCATTCTTGAATAACCATGATGTCCAGGAGATGTGGTTTCAACAAGACTGCGCAACATGTCACACAGCTCGTGCCACAATAGATTTATTGAAAGACACGTTTGGTGACCGCCTAATTTCACGTTTTGATCCTGTGAATTGGCCTCCAAGATCTTGTGATTTAACACCGCTAGACTACTTTCTGTGGGGCTATGTAAAGTCATTGGTCTATGCGGTAAAGTCACAAACGCTTGACCATTTGGAAGTCAACGTTCACCGTGTTATTGCCGATATACGGCCACAAATGTTGGAAAAAGTCATCGAAAATTGGACGTCCAGATTGGACTACATCCGCGCCAGCCGTGGCGGTCATATACCAGAAATCATATTAAAAATGTAATGCCACAAGATTATCTTTCGGATGAATAAAATTAATGTCAATCGAATAATCCATCGTTGTTTTATTGTAACTTAAAGTTCTATACCTCTATAAAAAACACCCTATATATGTATGTTATGGTGAACACTGAGAGCTCTGTACGTCACTGTAATGATTCGCATTATATTGAGGAGTTCTCCATTTTCTTCCACATTTTTCATGTGGCATGGCGTCGTAAGTTTCCTTGACATCAGTGAGCAATGCGCACTGTACAGATTGCTCTGTTATGCGTTGATTGTTGGCTCGATGAGACTTCTATTTGATAAGAAGCCAGCCTTATCATTTCACAGGTCTTCAATATACTTAAGAAAATTTTTTTTTTTATTAAATGTACCACACCAACTGGGTGTTCACGCAACACCTCTCGTTTACAGAGTTCTTTTTTTTATTTCATTTTCTAATTTCCGCTGTTGCGTTAAATAAATATTTCATTTCCTTTTTTTTGTGTTTTATTTTTGTTTAATTTTATAATGAAAAATTAACACTTTAAAGTTTAAACGATAAAATGTTGTGTAAATTATTTATTTATACAGTGCAAGCCAAAAGTAAAAGAATTTAAAACAATGGGGAAAAGAAACAGAGTGGAGGAGGAAAAATAATTGTTTGGAAAATCAATGTTTGTGGAAAATCTTGTAACACCTTTTGTAATTCACATTGAATACAATAATTATGTATTAAAAAACAAATATTAGAGATTAAATAAATTAAAAATACGAATACGTAACGTAACGTAACGTAATTAAATACATCCAAGAGTCGGCTGTATTAGGCACGTGTAAATGATTATTTACAGCACACCACCGCGGCTTTACACAATTCGTTACAATGACGTCAATTGTTTAAAGATGAATTTACATTCATTTACTTACACTTACACTCACTGTAAGAGACTTTATGTGTTTTGGAAACTCCATGCATAGTCACTTTTGGTTTGATTTCCTATCATTTTATAATCCTTATGGTGAAACTCAAATTTAACTAGCAAAGACAAAAACCAAAAATTTTAACAGAGCTAATGTTAGAGTTAACAGAACAATGTTAAGTGGCTAACAGAAAATACGAAAAATAGTCAAGGAAGAAATCACTCAAATATACGATATCAGGGACTTGCTGCACATATCTGACTATATACAAATTGTAGCCTAAGGTGTCCATAATAAAACCCAATAAGTGGTATATCCCAAATAATTTTGGAACTTGAGTTATCGGGCTTCAAATATTCCCTATGTTAACAGAGTCTGGGTAGGATGACGGATGATGGATATTGTGGAAAAATGGCCCTTGCTGCACATATCCCACTATAACAAATTATAGCCTAAGGTGTCCCTAACATTAGCTCTGTTAAAATTTTTGGTTTTTGTCTTTGCTAGTTAAATTCGAATTTAAATTCACACACATGTAGTTTACTAGGTAGTGTGTTGGCATATTAGACGTAAAGAATGTGTTCGAGCCCCAGGCCAGACATCAAAACGAAATATGAAAAAAAATATTTCTTCAGCGACTTCCTCTCAGCAGATCTCTGGCAAGAACTCTGAGAGTAAATAAACCTGTCATGGAAAAGTTTCTCAAAAATCTGTCGTTCGGAGTCGACGTTAAACTGTAGGTCCCGCCACTCATGTATAAAATTAACACACACAACATGAGTGGTGCGAGAAGCTAGCCTGTAATCCTGACTGAAGGGTTGTAATGGCCAATTACGTATGCACGTATGTATGTATGGTGAAACTAACCTTCAGTTTTCGTTAAAACATTGTCTGTCACATCCTTTAACTATCATTATTAGCAAGTAATTTTTGTGCTTTTCTAGGTTATATCAGCACTAAAGTGTTTCTTTTTTCTTTGTAATAATATTTTAGCCTGATTCATTATGACATCTTTGGCTAGTGGCCAACAAGTGTACGTACTTATTACCATCGAACGCGCTGTTCAAACAAACACAATGGTTGGCCATAAAATGCAATCAATTTTACTTTTTCTTTTCTTTTGATTTGATTGTTATTTTATAGTTTGTTGTCGTTTTCTTTTTCTTGTTCAGTAACGCTTGTGCGGCATGTACAACAATTAACACTTCTTTTCATGCCTTCACAGTTATGCCTTAAAAGGCATACAACAACAAAAATAGCAAGTAAAACTCTGAACTAACATACGTCGTACCATTATTCACACTACAGTGCATTACAATTTTTTTTTCTTCTCACTTACACTGACAGTTATATGATAATTGCTAAGACCCGCAATGTTTCGCGGTTCCTCATAAGATCTTATATAAATTGGATTTAACAATAAGACACAGAAATATAACTGTTGTCTTGGATCCTGTGACAACATAAACTCCAGGTCCCGCCACTCACACAACATAAATGGTGTGAGAAACTAGGTCGTAATGCTAACATAGGAGTTATAAGGACTAATGATTTATGTATGAAGTAATGGACAATAAATAGCCGTGAAAAGTAAACATAGGGAGTATTTCCATGAGGGGCGGGCATTGATACATAAACTAGCATGATATTCATAAATTCTCATGAGAATGTAACCTTCAATTGCGAAAGAAGCTAACAACAGCCAAACTGCAATAAAAAATCAAAATCCTTAGTAGACCATGAAAATGGATTTACGCATACGTTTCGAAAGTTCAAAGGAGCCTTAATAACAACTTCCACCCCAGAGAAATAGAAGACGAAGCCGAGCAGCCTGTAATTTGATATGCCGGATAGAGTAGAAGGCTACAGCACTTAGCAAGAATTAGAATCAACTCAACATATTAGAATTGAATCGATCTCAATAATATGAATTTATAATAGCGCACGCATGCTTACTGGACCCAAATTAAGCAATAATAATAATTACATTTGCATATCCCTGCGCTTGTAGTTTTCCCAGATTATTACTGTCATAATATGACATTTAAAACCTATTAAGACATGATCGCGAAATTCTCTGAAAATTTCAGAAAAATTGTTGAACTAGTGTAAACAAGCAAATCAAACAAACAGAAATTCAGTTGTATAGATTATATGTACATAGATGAATAAGAAATTATACGAGGTAGGTTGGAAAAGTGTTAAAACATTTTTTTTTGTTTTTTATTTTATTTTTTTTTAAATAAATTTTTAACGAACAGAAGTTCTACATTTTCGGTTGATAACGGTATATTATTTCCGACTGTATTGAAAATCATTAAATAACATTTTCGTGTTAATAAAGGGAATTAACCCTTAAAACTCCACCCACGCATGCTTGTTTATTGTTTAAATAATCGTATCGTATAGCCAGCCATATTAAGGTGTGTATTAGGTTGAACTGTCAAATGTTTGCATTTGGTAAAATGACACTTAAACATACAAATGTCAATATCAAGTGTCACATATTTTGCTGTCACGTCATTTTTTTTCGCCATTGTTTTTAGCACAACATACTCAATTCGCTAGAAAAGTTTCATTTTCCTTTGTGGAAGTGGTTAGCGACGTGTGAAATGTGTCTGCCAATATGGGAATAACAAGAGAGAGACAGAGAGAGAGAGAGAGTAGAGGTATAATATTCATATCAAAAATTGGGGATTAAATTTTTTGTCGTCTGCAGGCATTACAGGGAATTAAAGTGGTTTTAAGTGCCTAATAGCATCTTATTTTATGTGGAGTAATTTGTTTATTTGGGGCGTGTTATTAAGACTCGACCGAAATATTTTCAAATGAAAGAGAAAAGTAGGAATTTTTAAAAGATCTCAAATCACAAGGTGGGCAAAAAGTCAATTACGGTACTTTTTTTAACGGTATTATGTAAAATTTTAAACGTACATAAAATTTCTTTGGGCGTAAGAACTCGAAACTTTTATTCTAAAATTTGCAGATTCACAATAGAAACTTGGATAGGGAAGTTGGTTTATGGTGAATTTTCCAAGGGTTCTGATGCTGATCAGTGTTTTCAAGACCGAGATCATGGACATTTTGAAAGCGGTGAAATTAAAATTCAGTTGCTTTACTCGGTCACAGCCAGACTGTGATTAAGTTCCTAACGAACATCTCTTCGACATCCGTCCACTTTGTTGAATGTCAATTAGTTCTGTACGAAATTTGAATCTTTCAAAGATAACTTCCACTTGGGTTACGATTACTACGTCACTTAGTCTAAGTATACCCCGCTCAAGAAAATTCAGCTTCTTTGGCTTCACGAAGTTGCATGCAATTTTGCTGGACACTGCTGGACTTGTATGGAAAAGGGAAGGACTGATGTCATTTCAGTCCTTAAATTGTAATTCTCGTGGCCCACTATCACATATTTGGTCAATTTACACAAGCCGTTGTATTGTTGTATTTATTGTATTGTTGGACGACTATACAACAGTGTATGCTTGTTGTTGATAATTTCCATGTAAAAATCTGATACACTTATACACATTTTTTTCATATGTTTTGAAAAGTCGTATTGGTTTCGTGCTATCAAATTGTGTGAATGCCAAAAATAATGAAGAAGAATTAGACATACACAATACAGCATAGCATTGACCGTTCACAAACAACCAAGTGTATTGTATACAACATACACGATACAAAGTCGTGTGAATTGGCCAATTGTTCTTTGAGGTCGTCGTAGTCTAGTGAAGAGGTAGTGTGTTGACTTATTAGACGAGAGGCCGTTCCGAACAGAACGAAATATGAAGAAATATTTCGGTCGGCGGCTTCCTGTGTATGTATACGGATAGACTTGGCATTCCCTCAAATAGCTTCTACAGGAGCTGTGGGTCTGAGAAGGTGGCGTAGACTATTTTTAATGTCATGTGGCAGTGAACTGCTCTTGCTGTTTGTCGTAAATAGGTGGAGGTTCTTTAACTGTCAGTTTATTTTACTCTTGCTTGAGCTCTCCCGATATAAAGATCGTTGTAATAGCTTGATATCTGTAATCAGTTTGATGTCCTTGCAGCGAATGTTAAAGGCTTTTTAGTTAAGAGGAATATGCTATGGTTCTTGTTAGTCCTAACCAATGAAGTGTGTGCCAAACATATTTGTTTTTTTTTATTATAAATATGTTTATCACAAACATATCAGGGAAATATGCATGTTTCTGTCATTTTATATTTAGAAAAAGTTACGAGTACTTCAGAATTTTATTTTTCGTTCCAATTATTCAATTATTTTTCAATTATTTTATAATCGAATCGAAGTGTTTTGCATCTGGTGTTTAATTTTTATTTTGTTGTTAATTTTTAATTGTCATTCGCAATTATATTTACAGCAATTAAATTTCTTTTGACACACACAATATTCAAACCATTTGAACGGCTGCTGCTGTTGGAACTATTTTTAGAGGAGCCAGACAAAAGAGAGAAAAAAATGTTGGGTTTAGGGTGAGCACCTGTGTTCATTTCATATTTGTCACACACAAATTATTTGTGACAATCGAAAAACTACTCGTATTGTTACGGTAATTAAACGATATGCATGAGTTACCTACAAACCTATTTGAAAAACGTTAAGTTGATAGTAACCTTGAATATGATAATTACGGTTTATAGTGTGGGCCACTCAATGGCTTCAAATGCGGTCATTAGATATTGGGAATGACAATTTAATTTACAATAAAATAACTCACACGATACAATATGTTGTTCTATAATGCTGCGAGAAATTATTATCAGTTCCGTTCAGTATGTTTCTGAAAAATCTTAAAATTCCGATTAATAATAATAATGTTATCGAAATACTCTTTTCGATTATTAATTATTATTATTTATTGATTTAATTATTCTTGTATTGTATTTATATTTCATTTCCTGTTGTTAGATTAAGAAAAATAATTTATTTTGTTGTTGTTGTTTTTATTGCTATACTGAGAATATTTTATTTTATATCAATTTCCAATCATTAGTTTGTAATAAAAAAAAATAAAGTTCTGTTCAACTATTAATTCAAAATTCATAACGAAACCTTCATCTACTATATTTATTATCTTTTGAATTATTAATGGGGTATTGATTTTTGTTTATCGATAATCAACTTTGCAACGGCTTTAAAAACACTCCCACTACGGTATACACTCAAAGAAAAATGCTAGTGAAACATATCACCGTTTTTTTTTGTTTTTTTTGCTAAAATCAAATGCAATGCACAAGGATATGCTCAGATATGCACCTTTATTGCGTAAATCGCAATAAACGCCATTATTGAGCTAAATATTTCATATAAAGTTTCAATTTTCGCAACCAAAATAAAAACAATGTTTTTGAAATAACCAGCTGTTTTGTTTACCAGCTGTCAAATGAAGATTGCGTATATTATGCCTGAACAGTTATAATATTCCACTCAATAAACCGAATATTGAATAAAAGTGCATATCTGAACATAGTATTACAGCAATAAGATTTTGTATTAAAAACGATCTTCATCGTTAGTTTCATTATACAATAGCTTAACTAAATTTTATATGAGTATACATCCGAAATGGACTCAGAGAATGAGAAGATATGCCGTGCAGATTTTCGATAAATTCGAAGACAAGCCAGAAAATTCAAACATAAATGCCCGTAGTGTTTACGGTTTAGATATTGTAACATTTAGGTTAGATTAGGTTTGGTGGCAGATTCTTCACGAATTGCAAAGTCCTACTTAGAACAGATTGTGGGCTCATTATGATACTATAATTAATATACAAGCCGAGACACAAATTTTCCTTATGAGAAGCCTGTGTTGCATTAGCAAGAGTTCAGTAAACGATAACAGAAGATGAGGAGTTAAACTCATTCGCCGATCCTTGGCAAAATCCAGGCACTGACACATGAGGTGAAGGATGATGGTCTCTTCCCATTTTTTCGAGCCACAGCTTCTGCAGAAATTATTTAAGGGAATGCCAAGTCGATGCCTTTTATGAAGTTTGTGGCCTTTGACAGCCGCAATACTCCAGCAACAGTCAATAACTCCTCTTCTCTTAATAATGCTCGTTCCTTTCCAAAGAAGTTAAGCTTGTTTAATTAATCGGAGCACCTACATATGTCCGGCAAAATGTTCGAGATTGTGAGCTCCATGACTTGTTCATCAGTAAGGCAACTCCCGACGATCCGGTCGTAAGCCTGACCAATTTCCTATGTATGCATCAGAGATCAGCAATGAATCGTTTTATCGTTACTCATAAGTACTCATGAAATTCTGAGTATGAGTGAATCAACATTATTGAAATTCAACTATGTACTCTGATTCATTCGTACTCACTACAACATTGATTTATAAGTACAGGTTGCAATGAGTATGAGTACAACGTTGACATCAAACTCATAACAATCGAAATATGTTTGATTCATACTCCTACTCATTCAGATTTATAAATTTAGTAAAATACTTATAGTACTCATAAATGATACGAGTGATTCGAATCATTCATCAAAATTTACAGTCGTAGTTGTTGTTGTATTTATATAAAAAAAAAGAAAGAAAAAGACAAAGACAGCAAGCAAAGCAAACACACAACCTTCTAGTGAGTATTGTAGTGTTCGTACGCGTGTCATACTTATTTTGTGATTCTTGTAAATGTTGAGTAAAGGAGAGTCGAAATCATTGTTAAATATGAGTACGATGAGCACTTCAAACTTTAAATATGAGCAGTATGAGTATGATATTAAAATAAGTATGAATGCGTATAAGTATCATAAATTATAAGTATGATTCGAATCTATTCATCTTTTTGAGTACTCATTGCTGAACTCTGGTATGCATGTATGTATGGTTGCATATTCTGAGACGGTACGTAAAGTCCTGTCATTAGCATATAGCAAAAATAATATATC